>SDUX01000007.1:5253008-5853008 GCA_008729055.1 Pyropia haitanensis
ACGACAGCCCCATCCACCACACGGCGTAAGCGGCCGCCGGTCAGTTCGCGCGCCACCTGCGCAGCAAACCTCCCGCGCTGCAGCACTGCGTGCAGCCGCGCCGTGCGCAGACCGCGCGTTCCCTCCGCGCCCCACAGGTCTCCGTACAGCGCCTGAGTGCGGGCGGCCAGCCACGCGCGCGACGCGACGCGCACCGCTTCTGGGTCTGCCACGGAAATCGAAGCGTGCTCGGTCACTTGCTCGGGCGTCCGCACGCCGCAGTGTCACCAGCTGCGTGATGCGCTCCACAGCCGCCGCGCGATGGGCTGCCACCGCGCGCGCCGTCATGCCAATGCCACACGCCTCATGATACCGGCCCCGTGACAGTGTGTACACGGCGCCCGCAGGGGGGGGGCACCGTGCCCGCGACTGGCGTGCGTCGCCGCGCGTACGCGGCCGGCCAGGCCACGCAGCGCAGCCGCGTACGCCTCCGCCGCAGTGCAGTCAGCCTCCATGGCGCCCGCACGGTCCACTCGGTACGCCTCCAAGGGCGCGCGGCCGCCGTCGACGTCGGCCGCCACGACCCCGCGCGTCGACCGCGGCAGGCACGCCTTGCCACGCGCACCGCCGCGTGCCGAGGCACGCGCCACCGGCGGCGCCCGGTCGCCGCCAGCAGTCCGCCCACGGCGGCGCAGAGCTCGACGCGGCCGTCTCGCCGTGCACGCGCCGCGCGGGGCCACGCACGCGGCGCACACAGCGGCGCGTTGCGTGCCTCTCGTCAGCGACCGCCATCGCGCCGGGCGCTGCGGGCGCGGACGGGCTGCCCCGACTGCCGGGCGATCGTGCGGTACGCGCTGCCGCAGTCGCTTGCGACGCAGCCGCACTGCCGTCGCGGGTCGTCCGCCCCCAGCCCCCGCCACCTCTTCGACACGCCGCCGCTGAGCTGAGGGTGATCGCGCACCCGTGTCTTCTCCCGCCCTCGGCCGCGTACGGCGCTTTCCAGTGCGCCCGCGGGGTGCCTGCAGCGGTACCACCGCCGGTGCGATCCCGGCCGCCGCGTCGGCCGCCGCCTCCACCGCCGCCGTAGCCGACGCAGAGAGGCCGGTCACACGCGTCACAACGGCGTCGACCGCCAATGCGGCTCGCAGTAGCGCGTCATTGGCCACCAGCCGCGCGCGCTCCAGCCGCTGCGCCCAGATTCGAGGGCGCGGTGCCCACGCGGCGGCCTTTGGGCCACTTGACACCGCCGTCAGGACCGCGCGGACGCCGGGATCCGCCGACACAATCGTGAGCGTCTTGACATCAGCCACCAGGCAACCCTGCTTCTCCAGCTGTGTCGTTGGCGAGCCCGCCAGCCGCGGACGCACGCGCGCACCATCACGCCGCCGCGTCGCTGCCGCCACGTCGGACGCCTCCGCTTCCGCAGGCGTCGCCGGGCGCGACACAGAGAATGCCACGCAAACGCCGTCGGTTGTCAGGTTTGCTCCGACAACGCGTGTGCCTCCCGCAAGTGGCGGGCCTGGCAGTCGCGCCGCGAGCGCGGCCGCGCCCGACTTTGTTACCGCCGCCCGCCACTCCTTGTCGCCCACGCGCAGGCCGTTCACCAGGCGGCTGAGGCGCGCCCTTGTCAGCGTGCCGTGCATGTGCAGCGGTGCGGCCTTGCCGGGGATGAGCGCAAAAGGCCGGCGCACTTCCTCCTGCTGCACGGCCAGCAGGAACGGAAAGTACGCCACCACCGCGACGACACTGCCGCGGCGCCGCCGGTTGGGAAGAGCGCCGCTGGCCCTGAGGCCGCCTGCACGGAGGCGCTGCCGGTGTCGGCCGCCGGTGGCCCCTCTCCCGACGTCGTGGGCTGCACCCGCCCTCGCAGCGCCGCAATGGAACCCAGCACGGCTGTTCGTGCCGCAGCGTCAGGCACCGCCGACTCGAACCTGGTCGCCGCAGCCCCAGTCGGCGCGTCCAGAGCGCGCGCAAAGCACCAGCACGCGGTTGCAAACACGCCGCGTCGCCCGTCGCTGCCCGCGGGCCAACGGCCGCGGGCGCCCCGTCCGTCACCTTGCCCGCCAGGCCCCGGAGCGCGCGCTCGACGCGCGCCGCCGTTGTGCGCGCGAACCGCGTGACCGTGGGCGTCCACTGCGCGCGGTCATTCTTCCCCGGCAGGTGCTCGTGACACGGCGCGTCCAGCGCGGGCGCGAGGTCCGTCAGCGCTGTTTGCGTCGCAGCCACCAGGGCGGGTACCGCGCCGCGCACGCGCGCCCCGGGGGGCGCGACGGCAGGCAGCACCAACCTCGCGTATGCAGGGCCGCTCAGCTTGTTCTCGCGTGCCCGCCCACACGCCGCGCACTCGACCGTCCTTGGCAGCGTACCGCCTTCCGCACCGGCAGCTGACCGCGTTACTGGCCCAGTGCCAATAAACGGTCCAGCCCGCGGGCGTCGACGGGAGCGCGCCTGCCCAGCCCGCCGCCCCGACCGCGGCGTACAGGCGGTGGGCGGTGTTCAGCCACAGCAGGCGCAAGCTAAAGTCGAACTGCGTATGGTGGCGCGACACGGCCTCAAACTTTGCGCTCAGCGCCGCGGATGTTGCCGCCCACGCGGCCGCGGCCGCCGGCAGCGGCGGCGGCTCGGCCGGAGGCGCCAGCGCGCGCACAAGCACCGTCAGCGGCACCGTCACCGTCGTCGTCACGGTCTCACGGTTCGCGTACGGGTCCGTCACAGCCGGGTCTTCGCCGCGGTCGTACACGTGCGGGTTCGTCGTACCGCCGAACGCTTTCGCAGGGCACGCCGCCGACCTCGTCGCGTGCGCTCGGCTCCGGCAGCGCGCGCAGGCGCGAGGGGGTCTTTCTACGGCGGTGCCCGCGCTCGTGACGCCCGCCGCGGCCGACCATCGCTTCTCGACGTCGGCAGAGCGGCGCGGGAGGCCGTGCGCCGTGCCGCTCACCAGCGGTGCCGCCCGCGTCGCGCGAAAGGCCAGCCGCGACGCGGCGTCCCCGTCGTGCGCCCGCGCGTGCACCCACGCGGTCGCTGTGGCCACCGCAGCCGCTACGGCTTCTGCGACCGCGTCAGCCGTCGTCAAAGCCGCGGTTCGCAGCGCTGCCTCCGAGGTCGTGCGGGGGACGGCAGCGGTACCGCGCCGGCGGTCGCCGCCGGCGGTCGCGGCGGGTCAGAGGGCGCGTCAGCGGCCGCGTCGACGGCGCCCGACGCGGCGCGCAGCGCGTTGATGACAGCAACGAGGTCTGCTTCGGGAGTGCCATCGCGCACCGCGGTAGACACCGCCGTGACGTGCGCCAACACCTCTTCAGGCGCCACCGCTTGATGCACAATGCCTCCAGCATAAAAGTGCGCTCGTCAGGTGGCGGCGCTTGCGCCGACCGCGGGGAACTGTCAGGCGCGGCACTGCCCGCGGCCACGCCCGATGCGGCGGTCGACATGGCGTCCTCCTCCGCGTCGCTGCCGTCCCCGCCATCGATGTCACTACCGTAGTCTGATGGCGTAAACGCCTCCATCATCGGCACGGTAGCGTTTTTGTGGGGGCCGCCGAGCCAGTCGCGCGCGTTGCGAACGCGGTGTCCGCGTCGGTGACGCCGTTTGTCAGATGCGGTGCGGCACGACCGCGATTCGGACCGCGACAGCGCGCAAGGCAGCGCCTGAAGACGTGCGCGGCGCTGTGGGCCTCGCGCGAGTGGTCCATACTGGGAGCGACAGCGCCTGTGCGCGCCTGGCGACGTTGGTGGGGTGGGCGCGCTCTCGGCCTGGCTTCCCCGAGGTGCGCCGCTGAGATCACAAGTCGGACCTCCGAGCTCAGCCTTCCCGCTAAGGCAACCGGTCAGGTCCTGAGCTTCGTACAAGACAGACCGACCGGTGGAGTTGTCCCGTATCCACAGGCTCGGGTCGCATGGACGCACGAGGGCCCGATTTCATCGCACCAATAAAAATCGAGGAGAGGACGATGCGTGGTGCAACTGATGGATGGGGGCGCGAGCTGTCGACCGCTCTCAGCCGCAGCCTGAATGTAGCGGCGCACAGCGCTCGGGCTTGAAACAGCATCAGCCAGTAGAATCTCTGGGATACACAACTTACAGATGTTTTCGATCGCTGTCAAGCTTCGTGAAAAAATCACTTCAAAACTGGGATAGATGGATACATTTAGCAGTGTTATCTCTTGGACAGATGTACTTTGGAACGCGAGGGACTGCAGATGTCCCACTCTTGGGCTTTCAATTTGTCATGTACGTAAATACTGGTTTTGGTGTAGATGCTGCGGTGAGGACACTCGCCGGTTGGGGGCGTCTGCCTGCTGCGACAGCAGTGCGCCGAAGCACAAGGGACTGGTAACGGCTACCAGTGCGCACAGGCCGGCACGCGGCCGCCGGCCAATGGGAGTTGGGTGTCGATAGCGCTAGCGGCTGGCGGCGGGGGGCAGCGGCAACCGGCAGGGGTTGGGGTTGGTGGCGGGCGGCGGCCGCCGCTGCCGGAGAGGTTGGGGCGGGAGGGGCCGGCGCCCGCCGGCAGCATCAGTCACCGCTGGGTTGGAGCGCGGCGATTCGCAGCACTACTGGCCGAAGGGGAGCGTCGACGGCTGCTCGTGCGGTGGCTGCTTCTCCAGTCAGCCGCGGAAGGGGCAATCCCTTGAAGCATGAACGAATCAATAAAGGAGACAGCTTGATAAGCCCAACATCTGAGCGAACTTACGTACTTATGGGCGACATCGACTAGAGTCATGAACCTTTGAAGCTGTCACGAAAATATGACAGCTCGTCGGGGGTTAATCGAGTTTCATTTGTAATGTCCTATTCAAAACTCAGAACGCGTGTGTGCTTGGGACGCGAGCCTATTAACACTGGTGTGGGTTCGATTTCAGGCATGCGACAGCGAATTTTGCAGGATTTTCAAGGCGATTTGCACAACACGTCGAACGAGTAGTAATATCCCAGTAGTACTACTGGTGAGTGGTGGCATCCCAGTAGTACTACTGGTGAGCGGTGGCATCCGTGAGCCGTGCCACGCGTGAATGCGAGAAGTACAACTCGACTTGATCGTGGCCAGGTTAACTACTAAGAATTGTTCAAGGAAATTGTTTCATGATTTTATCAAGTCCGCACAGTTCCATAGAACACGTTGAAGTTTGGTGTACCCGCGTCCGCCTCATTGCCCTGTGCCGCGCCATGCCCTCGTCCCGCCCCTTGCCGGCCGGCGCCAGCAGTCCACGTCCGAGAAAGGGTTAAGCGCTGCAAGTAAGTATGGATTGATGGAAGTAAGGTTGGCAACCCACAACCCGCGATGAGGTTACTTGAAGGGTCCAGACGTACTCGTACCTGGATACTCGGTCGCGGGTTGCCGCCACGTCGGCACGTTGTCCCATCGTGCACCAAGGTCGTTTCGCTCAGTTCCGTTTTCTCCTCTCGGCAGGCGTCGGGCGGCTCTCCTGTTTGCACCAGCACTCGCCCAGCACTCCCGGGGCCGCCATTTCTGTCGTCGCCGCGCCAGCGGCGCACCGCCCGGGCAGTGGCGGCGGCGGCGGCCTCGGCGCCCGCACCGGCGGCGCGGCGGCCGCCGCCCTCCGCCAAATCTGGTGCGTGGCCGCTCTGGGCGCGCGTGGTTGCGCTGCTGGCCGCTTCCGCGCGGCGTTTGTCGCGGGAGGCGACGGCTGTAGAGGCGGACCAGGGGGAAGGGGCGCCGAGGGGGGAAGGGGGGGGGGGGGGGGGGGGGAGGGGGGGCGTGACCGTACGCATCGTTGGCGAATGGGTGCGGGATACGCTGTTGGGAGGGGCGGCGGAGAGGGGGGGGGGGCGGCGCGACGGCGGCGGCGGTGGTGGTGGCGGGGCGGGCGGCGGCGGCGGCGGCGGCCTTTCTCCGCGGCCGCCTCGGCGTGTCCCTCCGCCACGCGGTGGCGGTGGCGGCCGCGCACGGGGCGGCGGCGGAGGTGGCGGCGGTGGCGGCGACGGCGCCTGTGGCGGCGGCGTCTGCGGAAGACGCGGCGGCGGCGGTAGCGGGGGCGGCGGCGGCGGCTGGTGCGGCCACGCGCGGGGAGGTACATGGCGGCGCCGCCGCCGGTGGGGTACCGGCCCGAGGCGGAGGCGGCGGTGGCAGCGGCGGCGGCGGCGGCGGTGGCGGTCGCAGTGGGCCCCGCCGCGGTGGCGGTGGGAGGGGAGGTCCGTGGAAGTGAGAATGCTGCGGAGGAGTTCCCGCTTCGGGAGCGAGGCGGGGCAGGAGGGGAGGGGAGGGGCGCCGGGGGGGGGATCCGCCTCGACGGTGGGAAGGTAGCACAGGCGTTCGAGCATCCACGACAGTAGCGGAGGCCGCTGCCGCCGTCGCCGGCGGCGGACGTATGGGCGGCCTCCCCGGAGACGGCGGGGGGGGGCGGCCAAGGCAGGGACCCTCCCCCCCTCCGCGTGAAGCCCCCGTCCCCCCGCGTCGTCGCCCCCCCACCTCCCGCGTCAGCCCCCCCCCCCCGCCCGCGTCGCCCCCCCCCTCCCCCCCGCATCATCTTCCACCCTCCCCTTCTCTCCCACGCCCCCCCCCCTGAACTCCCCCCGCCCCCCCCCACCGTACCGTCACGGCGCGTCGGCCACGGCCACCACGCACCCTACCCCCACCACGGCCGCTACCCCCCCCCCCATACCACCCACCGCAACACCCCACTCCGGGTTACGGCCCCCCCGGACCCCGCCCCCGGCACCCGACGGCGCCAGCGCCGCCCCGATGTGCTCGATGGCGGGCGGGGCGGCGGGGGGGGTCGCCGCCGCCGCGCCGGAGCTCGTCGATGGTCTCGCCGTCGCGGCGGCCGCCCCGCTGGGGACGCCCGCTCGGGAGGAGGAGGTCGCCGCAACGGCCGCGGTGGCAGGGGCGGTGGAGCGGCTGGCGGCCGCGTCGCCGGCGGCGACGGCGGCCGAGGCAGCCGCCGCGGAGCTCCCGCCGCTCGTCGCCCACCCGCCGGCGCGCCGGGGGGGGGGGGGCGGGGGGGGGGGGGGAGGGGAGGGAATGTGACACGCGGCCGGGGAAGGGCGCCGCCAAGGGGGGGGGGGGCGGGCGTGCCGGGCTCCTCAACGCTGCGAGGGCGCGGCGAGCGCAAAGACGATGGGGGGGGGGGGGAAAGACGGCCGAGAGCAGAGCTGTGCACGCCCCCCCCCCCCCCAATGGCCAGAACCAGCGATTGCCTTGGTGCAGCCAATGCCAGCAGACCAGCCTACGCGGGAGCCTCGTGGCACCGTGAAGTCGGCTCGTCGCACTTGTTGGACACCCGCCACACCCCGGGCTCCACAGCGGGACTGGAGGGGTCATGTTCCGATGTACGGCCAAATCCTTTGCTAATATGGACTTGAATCAGCTGGTCCCCTGACGCTTAGAGGCCAGATCCCAGGGGACCAGGGGGGGGGCCGATTCCAGGCAATCCAGGGGGGGGGGTGGTCCCCTCAGGCCGAGTGGATACTGCTTCCCCGTCCCGCGAGGGGCGGCGAGCCGGCAAATTGTGTACGAGGCGAACTACTTTCGAACACGCCTGTTCAAGGGTAGTTGGCCAAACGATGCCACACGCACAATGGGCAGGCTGTCGCCTCCTCATTTCTTTCGGCAATAATTTCTACTGACTGTCAGGTACGTGCAAGCCGCGAGCCCCCCCCCCCCTCACAGCACCCCCCCCGCCTAGACGCGCGCCGCCCAATCTCCCCCCCCCCACCATTGACCGCCCCCCGCCGCGTCGCACCCACGCCCGCCGCAGGCGGCAGCCTGGCACGCGCGCGCGGCGGCCAGACCGGCCGGCCCCGTTTGCGGGGCGCCGCCGGCCGCCCCCCCCCCCGCGCGTCGGCCCCGCCTCCGCCGCCTCCTCCCCTCCCCCCGCTCCCCTTCCCGTTGGCAGACCCCCACCGGGTGCGGCCAGCGCATCTGGCGTCGGCGCCCCCTCCCCCCGCCGCCCCGGCCGCGCGTCACGCCGTCACGGACGCGGCCGGCGGCGCGTCGTCCCCCCCCTACCCCCCCCCCCCCCTCCCCCCCACCCCCTCCTCCCCCAACCACGCGGTGCTTGCCGCGAGCGCTCCCCCCCCCCCCCCCTCCCCCCCCTAGACCCTGCAGGCACGCAGCCTTGCAGGTGTTGGACGCGGCGAGGCCCGCCCGCACCGCCGCTGCTGCCGGGGCCTTGGCCGCGCGCAGGCGCGCGGCGGCGGGTGGCGGGAGGCCCTATGACGCGCGGCGTGTGGCGGCGCCGCTGGTGAGGTCTGGCCGACGCGCCCGCCGCCCCTGCTGTCGCCGCCCGCCGCCCACCCCCCGCCGCCTGCCGCCCGCCGCCGCCGCCGCCGCCGCCGCCGCCGCCGCCGCCGCCGCCGCCGCTCCTGTCGCTGTCGCTGCCGCCGCGGTCGGCCGTGGCACCCTCTGCCCCCGCACAGCGGCCGGCAGGTGGGGTGCTGGGTGGGTGGGTGGGTGAGGCGGGACCTACGACCCGGCCGCCCGTGGCACCGCCGCCGCCGCCCAGCGCGCGTGCCGCCTGGCGCTGGCTGTCTGCGCTGCCGCAGCCTGCCCCTACGTGCCTGCCAGACGTCGGCCGTGGTCTGGCCACCACCCAAGCTAGGGGTGGCCCCGAGGGGCGGGGTTACAGACGTACGGGGGTGGGGGGGGCGGCGAAGCGGGGAGAGGGGGGTTGAGTAGAGAGGGCTAACGTCTGCACGGGTCGCAGCCTGCCTGCTTTGGTGTGACCGGGGGGGGGGGGGGGGGGGGAGGGGGGGAGGGTGGAGGGCAGCTGCTCACCCCGCCTGCGCCCTGCCGGCTGACCTGGCCCCCTCTGTTTTTTTGTGGTGGTGCTGCCGCGCGGGCCACCCGGCTGCTGCCCCTCGTGGGTGGGGCGTAGGGTTGGCCGTCGGCCGACGCGAGTTCAGCCTCCCCCGGGCCGCCCATTCCGCCCCTCCACCTCTCCCCACATGAGGTGGGCATATCAGGGGGGCGCCGATTGTCAGCAGCCGCGGTCGGCGGCGCCGCCACCCCCCCCACGCTGCCGCCCTCCACCCCCCCTGCTGCCGCCGCCGCCGCGGCTACCGCCGCCGCCGCCGCCGCTGTCGCCGCCGCCGCCGCTGTCGCCGCCGCCGCCGCCGCCGCCGTCACGCGGGCCGCCCCGACGCGGGCCGCGGTGCCGCGGGCGGGGCGGCACCGCCGCGAGCGGGCGACCGGGCGGCCGCGAGGCGGTCGGCGTGCGCGGCCGCGGCGCGCGGCGCGCGGCGCCGCCCGCCACGGCGCGCCGCCCGCGGGCGGCGGGCGGGCACCGCCGCGGGCGCCGCCCGCAGATCCGCGCGCGGCCGCCGGCCGCACCCCCCCGCGCGCCGGCGGCGCCACGCGCCCGCACGGGGCGCGCACACGCACGCCGCCGCGGGCGCCTCCAACCCCCCCGCCCCCCCGCCCGGTGGCGTCCCCTCGCCCGCCGCCCCCAGCGCCGCCGCCACCCGCCCGACCACCGGCGGCACGTCGGCGGCGGGGGCCTCCCCCCCACCCGCGGCCGCCGCGGCGGCGCCCCCGCCGGCGGCGGCCGCCGCGTCGGCCAGGGCGGCCACCCCCTGCGCGACGGCGCGCCACCCGTCGGCGGGGCCCGCCCCCCCCCCCGCCCGCGCGCCCGGCGCCACCCCCGCCTCCAGCGCCGCGAGGCCGGCGGCGGCCAGCGGGCGCCCGCCGACGGCCACCCCCGCCAGCACGTCCGCGGCGGCCGCCACCGCCACGCCACCGCCGCCCCGGCCGCCGCCACCGCCGCCGACACCGCCGCCGCGGGCTGCGACGGCCGCCAGGGCGGCCACCGCCGCGGTGGCGGCGGCCACCGCGTACGCCCCGTCCGCGGAACCCGCCGCCACCACCGCCGCGACGGCGCGCAGCGACGCCGCCACCGCCGCGGGCGGCGGTGGGGGCGCCCCCCCCGCCGCCGCCGCCGACCGCGCCACCGCCGCCGGCAGCCGCAGGTCCGCCCCCGCGTAGTACACCACCGGCGCGAGGGCGTCGGCCCAGGTGGCGGCGGCCGCCGCCGCCGCCGTCGCGTCCTCCCCCCCCCCCCCTTCCCCGCCGCCGCCGCCGCCGCCGCGCGGCGGACCAGCGCAGGCAGCGCGGCGGCGTCGGCGGCGGCGGTGGCGGCGGCGGCGGCGCCCCCCCGGGGCGCTCGCGCCAGCACCGCGGCGGCGAGCGCCGCCCACGCGGCCCCGTCGGGGGTGGCGGCGGCGACCGCCACGCGCGGCACCACCGCCGCCACCCGCACGGCGGCGGCGGGCGGCAGCGCCGCCGCCACCGCCGCCGCCGCGGGGGCGGCGTCGCTTCCACCGCCGCCGCCGCCGCCGACGCCGCCGTCGACGCCGCCACCGCCCGCCGCCGCCCCCGCCGCCCCCGCCCCCGCCCCCGCCGGCAGCAGCAGCGCCGCGACGAGGCGGCGGCAGGCGGCGCCGCCGGCGGCGGCGGGCGGGGCGGCCGCCCAGGCGGCCGCCCAGGACGCCACCGGCGCCGCGCTCACGAGCGGCGACAGGTGCGCCGCCGCCGCCACGAGCAGCGCCGCCGCGCGCGCAAGCGGCGGCTCCCCCGCGCCCGCCGCTACCGCCGGTCCACCGCCGCCGCCGCCGCCGCCGCCGCCGCCGCCGCCGGTGGGGGTGCGCAGCGCGCGCCCCCCCACCGCCGCCATCACCGACGCGTCCAGCACCGCCACCGCCGACGCGGCCACGACCGCCCATGCCGATGGGGCGCGCGCCACCCCCCCGCCCACCCCCGCCGCCGCCGCCACCACCGCCGCCCCCGCCCGCCCCCCCCCCCTGGCCCCACCGGCGGCCGCCGCCGCGGGCGCTCCCCCCCCCCGCCCCCCCCCCCCCCCCCGCCCCGGGGGGCACCGCCCGCAGCCACGCGGCCAGCCCCAGCGCGACCGCCCCGTCGGCGGCGCGGCGGAGGGCGGGCACCCCCCCCCCCCCCCCCCCCCCCCGCCCCCCCCCCCCCGGCGGCGCCCCCCGCCAGCGGCGCCGCCGCGACCACCGCCGGCAGCAGGGCGGCGCCGACCGCCGCGGCGGCGCCGGGCGGCGCCGCGACCAGCAGCCGCGGCAGCGCCGCAAACGCGTCGGCGGCGGCGGCGAGGGCGCGCGCGCGGGGGAGGGCGTCCGCGGGGTCCCCGGCGGGCGTCGCCTCCCCCCACACCGTGCGGAGGGTGGCCGCCAGGCCCGCCGCGTCCGCGACGGACAGGGCGGCGGCGGCGGGCGGGAGGGCGCCCCCGCCCCCGTCGCCGCCCCCGCCGCCGCCGCACCTACCACCACCACCGCCGCCGCCACCGCCGTAGCCGCCGCCGCCGCCTCCGTGCCACCGCGCGGCGGCCGTGCGCAGCGTGTACACCACGCGGGATGACGGAGGGTGAGGCAGGCAGGGGGGGCAGCGGGCGGCAGTGGCGGCGGTGGCGGGGGCCACGCCTGTGAGTCCCGGGGCGCGGTGGGGAGTGGCATGGTGGTGCACGCCAGGGGAGGGTGGGGGGCCGCTAAGCAGGGGGCAATGGGGGGAGACGCCCCCGCGCTCCGCCCCGCCGCCGCCGCATGCCAGTGGTGATGCCGGCTGCGGCGGCGGCGGCGCGGCGCGAGGTCGTTCGCGGCGCGGCGTGCGTCGCCGGCTGGGTGGCGGCGCCTGTGGCTGGCGGTGGGGGCGCAGCCGCCGCCGTGAAAGCTCGCGCGGTTGTACGTCTTGCCGACCACCACGAAAGCCACGGACCGCACCCGCAGCACGTCTCCCACCTTTCTTCCCCAGCCCCCGCCCCCCCCCTGCGCGGTTTGCCCCATCCCACTGGCCGCCAAATCCAGGCCGCCCAAATACCGCTAAAACGGGGCAGGAGAGAGGGCCGTTCCAAGACTCTGATTGGTCGAAGCCTCGGCACGGACGCAGAGCTGCATGTGCGTGCCGTGCCGAGCCTTGAATACGGGCTGGGAACGGGTCGAATGGAGCCCGCATGCGATGGTGGCAGGACCGTGCCGCGATACATCAGGTATTCCTGGGCCGTACTTGCGACCCCCCTCGCGGGTCAAACATATGACAGCTTATTCGTCACATGCCGTCACAAGCCTGGGTACTTGAAGACCCCCCCCCCGTGCCGGCCGTGGAGGGGGCACTGTCTGCATTGCTAGCGGTGCCCTGTGCTGTGGGGACGGGACGCTCGCCGCATCCGCCGCAGGCTAGGCGCGCGCGGTGGCGGAGACCGTTTGGAGCGCTGACTGAAGCGCGGACTGGGCACTCGCGCGGACGCACTCGCCAGCATATGTAACAGAGAATCCGCATTCGCGGGACTGGGATTATCGAATAGGGCCCTGGGGAAGGACCGCCCTGGCCGGGCTGAGCCGGTACGGAAGGGGAACGCCAAAACGGGGGGGGGGGGGGCCGCCTGCCTGGTGCGGGGGGGGGAGGGGGGCCGAGGGGCGCAGCGGCGCCAGCCGTGGCGGGGAGAGGGGCGGGAGGCCCCGTGCCGCCACCGCCATCGCCGCCGTCGCCGCCACCGCCGCCGCCGCGGCCGCCGCCGCTACCGCCGCCGCTTGAACTGCGGCACCGACGCCGGCCGCGCGCCCGCCCCCGCCCGGCGGCTCATCGCCACTCCACGGCGGCGACGGAGGCGGCGACGGCGGCGGCGGCGGTGGCTGCGGCAGCGGCTCGTGGTTGCGCCGCGGCAGCAGCATGCCGGGCGGGCACGCCTGGCGCCGCCGCCGCCGCCGCTGCGGCGCCTGCTGCAGGGGGGGACATTCCCCGGCCAGCGCCGCCCGCCGCCGCGGGCGCGTCGCCGGCCGCCGCCAGGTGTCTCCCGGCGGCGGCGTCCTCCCCCCCCCCCAAGCGGGCTTCCGCCGCTTCCCCCCCCCCGTCCGCCCGAAGGACGGCAACGACGACGGGCACAAGCGACGGCACTACGTCGGAGCGGCAGCCGGCAGCCAGTCTCATCCGCACGGTGCACTTCGGAGGGAACAGCAGGCCGCAACTTGTTCTCATAATTTCCGATGCGGCAGCCCGCGTTAGCTATGGCACGTCCGCTAAAAATGGGACACTCAGAGTTTCCTACGACAATCTTTGCCCCAGTGAACTCGCGACGTCAGGCACCCAATCAATTCTCTGAGGGACGAGCTGCGCTGATCTCCAGATCGAATGATCAGCGCCACGGGAACCTTGGGTGGTCCGATTTGGGACCGGTGTCGGTCCTTCGGACAATCGATCATCGAGACCAGTCAGATCAAGGTCGATTCCTGTTTGTCAAGCCAATGAGATGCGTCCACGCTGCGCTGTTAGCCTCGCTACTGATTCTGTGTTCAGAAACAGGCGCCACGTTGGCCACTCGACCGCAATAGTTTCTGAAAAGAATGGCCTCCAGAGCCCTCGATAATGAGCCGGAGTGTGGCCACCCGCCCCCACGGCCTCTATTCGGGCTCCCCTAGCTCGTCTAGCAAATTGTTTCTCAAAAGTTTGACTCCACGACTAAAAGCACACCCGAGCCGACCCCTGAGAGGCACGTCAGGCGCCCTTTGGACGTCAAATTAGGGGCAGTCGGTGTCGTGATCGCACTCGAGTTGGCCGACCAGAGCAGAAGTTTGATTTCATGCATCGATTGCACCACTCAGATGGGATGGGAGTTTCCCAGACAAACACCGCGTGTCCCATCTTTGGCGGACGTGCCATAATAAACTCTCACGGTCGTTTCGAAACTTTGTGGGGGGACCGGGCTAATCCTGGGGGGACCGGGGGGACCCCCCTCAAATGAGCATTCCAGAGGGGTGCCGGTCCCCCCACGTCGAATGAGTGTAGCTTCCGTGCCATCCGAGAGCAGAAGCACTGATAATGTGTGTGCTTCCTGAAACCGAGCTCGCGAAGCTCCGATGCAGTGAAAAGTATAGTCGCGGAAGGGCTGGAGAGGAGGTCGCGTCCACGTCACCTCGGCACTTCCACGTTAGATCTCGAAGAGGTGCTCCTAGACGCACAGCTCACCCCCGACCATGCCCACCCCCGAGGCCACCCGAGCCTCAGAGAGACCCATTGCGCAATGGGAGGCCCTACCCCAACCCTGACCACGCGCCTGTTGACGTGCGGGCTCTGGCCCACACCCATCTGGCTTGCCAGTGTCGTGGACGGGGACTTGGGATTGGTCGCGGCTGGCGCCCGCCTCTTGCTTTCCTCTGCGCCGCGCCCACTGTGGATGACTCAATCGGTCGTGCTCGATCCCATCTGCTCTGCGGCAGAGCACCCACGCCTGTGCAACACAGGGTGCGGGCGTGGGGGCCCCAGGATCCTTGCGACAACCGCCACCACTGTCGAGCATCCGCCACCACTGACACCCTCTCTGTCCCCCCCGCCGCGAGGAGGCGCGTGGTTGGGCGTCCGCTTCCTCAATAGCGTGGTCCCTTTGGAGACACGGCGGCCTTCCACTGCCACGCCCGGAAGAGGCGTGGCCCCTGCTGAAGAAACACGACAGGCCATCCACTGCCGCGCTCGTATGGGAAGATGCCGTGCCGGTTGGGCGGGGCACCGGTCGAGGCGTCACCCGCCACCCTTGAGGAGCGCCCTGGTCGCGCCCGCGCCGGCCGGCACTCTTGGCTAGAGGTGGCGACCAGCAGAGGCGGGGCCCAGGCGGGGACAGCACAGATCATCTGGCGGCGGGGGTGCTCACCAGACAAGGCGGTCCTCCAGGTTGGTGGTCTGCTGTTGGCAGGTCCAGTTCAAACATGCACGCTCCCTGTCGCGCCACCCGCGCGCCGGAGACACGGCAGCCCCTTCACGCAGTCTGGAGACGCGGCGCTACCTTCACGCGGTGACCCAGCTTTGAAAAATCTTCAGATCCCATCCTGGGGAGCGGCAGATCCCATCCTCGGGAGCGGCCACTGGACCAATCTGCTAAAGCAGGTTGGCGAGACAGCTTGACGCCCTGTGAGTACACCGTCGGATAGAAAACATGAACCATTCGCTGAGCTCGTCTGCCACATCCCCACCTCTCTCGTGCGCGCCCACACACAGGCTGGTGCTCTACGAATCCACAACAGCCGAGACTTGACCCACCGGTACATTACATCTTGAATGTGCCCTTCCGTGCTGGCCTGTACTTTTCCGCAGGCGTCGACCGCACTTGGAATGCCCCACGGGAAACAGCTGGACGAGGTGTGTGGGAGAAGCCGTCAACCGTTCCAGCCCGCCGCACACCTTTGGGCGTGGTCCGCCTGGGCACCTGCCTCGTCGATGGAGCCCGCAGCGGCAGTCGCCGCACGGGCCGCCGCCGCCCGACCCGCGGACCGCGCCCCGTCACGGCGAGCACGCGCTCTTTGAGGTGGCCCGCCCGACGCCAAGCGCGGCGCTGCGAGACGCTGTGGAAGCTCCCACGTGGGACGCTCGCTGGCGCCGTCATCAGAACGGCACGCCTCCGCACCACTCACTACCTTGCTCGACGACATCATGAACCACAAGGGTAGAGGGGCCCGGAGAGGAGGCCTCAAGGCTCTCTCCCACAGGATAGCTGACAGTCCCCAAGCACTTCCAGGCCAGCCGGCTGTAGCTCCCCTGTTTTGTAGCTCACACCACGGCCTCATAGCAGGAAAAGAGATCAGGTAGCGCGATGCAGCGTGGAGTCTGTGGAGGTGCGCCCCGAGCTGCGGAATGGGTAGGTCACGGAGGGGTGGTGCACAAAAGAGGGCCGGCAGGTGTGTTGGTGGGGACGGGCTGATTGCTATGGTGCCTCCTTTACAGACGGAGATGACTGTGCCAGACGAGCAAGTACAGTCGGGTGGCGGGCAGCATCGTCCCCGGCGAGGCGGCGAGCGGGTCCACAGCGGGCGGCCGCTCACCCTCCGCTACGGAGAATTGGGTGTGGAGCTCCGTGGACGGTCGGTACAATTCAAAAAACAGCACACCAAAGATCACCCGCGCGCCGGCGCCACAACCCATAACACCTGGCGCTTGACATGAGAATCGGTTCGGAAGGCATCGGTGCGGTTGTGAGAGACCCTTCATTCCAATCACGAGAAGGGTGCCAAACACTAGTAGGAGCCATGGTACCTGAGCACCCAAAAAGTGCGCGTCACGCCTCGTTTCCAAGTGGGCGCCCCCCCTATTCACCCTTTTCCCCGTTTCCGCCCGCCCCCACTCGTGGATGTAAGCTGCATTGGCCAAGGCGGGTGCGCTCTGGACGGGCGCCACACCGGCGGCCGCCTATTTTGAAGCGCCCCTATCGCCCACCCGGTGGCGCGTGTGGCGGCGAGCCGTGGGGCGCGCCACCCACGGCGGTGGTCCCTCTGCCCGGCGCCGCCGGCCGCGCCGCGAGGTGGGCCGACCGCGGCCGCCGAAGGGCGCCGCTACCCCGCCTCTCCACCGCGCAACCGGCAACGAAGGTCGGTTGAGGAACGACCCTGACGGGTGCGCCTCGCCGCCAGCACGGCCAAGGGTACTTGGATGCTATGAACCCGCACCAGCGCGGGGGCCGGGGACCGGTAGGGAGAACCGGCGGCTGCGTCGACGTCCTCAGAGGGTGTGGGCCCTCAGCCGCTTCGTCCACCCCCCCCCCCCCCCCCCCCCCCCCCGCCACCGCACCCCTCGAGTGCCGGCAAGCGCACCGGCAAGTGGCCACACCTCTTCCTCTCCCCACCCGTGTGTATCGGGGCGGGCTGAACGTTGACGAGACGCCGCCGGCAAGCGAAGTGCTCCATCGTGGCTGCGCTCGGTCTTCCCAGCCACGAGACTCCTAGCGGCACCCGGTGAAGTCGATCACGAGACTTGAAGAGGTGCTCAAGAAAGGCGTGTCTTGCCACGGGCCCCCCCCGATGGTCCTCCGGGGTGGGCCCGTCCCCCCCCCGGGCGGCCTGGTCAGGCCACCGAGTCGGTGAGCTGCCGGGCACCTGGACCCCTGCGCTTCACCCAGCCTTGGTGGCCAGCCGCGGGCGGGCATGCGGTGGGCATGCGACGGCCAGTTTGATCAACTGTTGACGAGGGTGTGCCGGGAAGGGGGGCCCCCCGACACGGCTTGTGCGGCGTCACTGCCGCTGCCGCGGTCGGCTGCACGGGTTCCCCTTCTCCCGCTTCCTCCAGGATTCCCACCTGCCACGCCGCAATCCCACCCCCCCCTCCCCCCCCCCCCCCCCCCCCACTCCCACGTCCCTCTCTTCGTGCCCCGGGAAGGGTGGCACTGCGCTAGCCAGGCGTCCGCGGTGGCCAGTCGATCACGCAACCCACAAGACACCGGTCTCCGCCCCACGCAGCCAGTCACGTGGCGGGCACCTTGGTTCCCCTCAGGCGTCCCCCCCCCCCTGGCGCCCCCCCAGCCCCGCCCCACGTTGTCGCGACGCGTTTCCCCAGACCCGCGCCGGCGAGCCCCCGCCCTGCCCCCGCCACCGAGCTGTCGTGACTGGCGCCCGCTGCGGGCCTAGGTGCCCCGTCCGCCCGAGCAGAGGCGCGGCTGGCGAGACCCGCAGAGGCACTCGCCCGCCGCCGCCCGCGGTGCCGACACGCGGCGTGCCACGGTGGGGGGGGGGGGGCGGCGCCTCGCGGTCGGGGGGGATGGGGGGGGGGCGCCGGGAACGGCCGCGCCACCGCCCACAGCAGACGTGGCCACGCTGTGCCAAGCGTTTTCAGGGTCAGGGTGGGGTGGCTTTTTCTGTTGGTACGGACCAAGGGCGAGAGCGGGAGGGGGGGTGGGGGGCGGGGGGGCCGGGGGGGGGGTGGGGGGGAAGGGGGGGGTGGGACCGGCCGTGGCAGACGCATGGACGCGCAAGGATCCCCCCGCTGCCCCTCCCGCTGCTGGCCGACACTGCCCCGCCGGCGGCGTCCTGCGCGCGCGCACGTGGCCCCGAGCCGCGCGCGCCGGCCGGCCGCTGCCGCGGCGGATGGCCGCCAGCCCGGCCGCCGCCGGCGGGGGGCGGCGTCGGCGTTGGCCAGCGGCCGGATCGAGGGGGGGGGGGGGGGTGTGTGGGGGGGGTGGGCGGTGGGGCGGACGTGGCTGCCCGCCCGCACCGGCGGCACCCCTCGGACGCGCGCGGCGGGTTGGCGGCGGCCACCAGCCAGCCGCTCGAACGACAGGGGCAGCGGCCGGGGGGGGGAGGAGGGGCGGGGGGGGGGGGGGGGGGGTCGGTGGGCGCACGCGCGCCGGCGCTGTCGCCAGCTCGGCGGGCGCGTGCCGGCGGCGGTGTCACCCGCCGCGTCGGCCCTTTCCCCCCTCTGGGGGGGGGGGGGGCGCCGCGCTTTTCCTCTCCTTTTTTTTTTTTTTTGCTTCTTGCCTTTGGCACACTGCCCGGGGGGGGGGGGGGGGGCGGCCGAGGGGGGGGGGGTGGGGGGGGAGGGGCCGCCCCGCCCCCACCGCGCGCCACTACGGGCCACCCATTTGGTCGGCGCTGACGTGGCGGCGGGCCGTGGCGGCGGGCCGTAGCGGCGGCGTCGGCGTGAGGGGGGGGGGGGCGGGGGGGGGGGAGACGGGAGACGCCCGCCCTCCCCAGAGGGTGGCGCGCGTCGCGGACGATGCCCCCGCTTGGCCGCCGCGCCGCCGCCGCGCGGGCCGGTCGTTTTTCTTGCCGCTCGCCCGCGAGTGGGAGGCGGGGGGGTGCCCGCCGAGGGGTGCCCGCCGCCGGGGGGGGGGGGGGGGGGGGGGAAAGGCGTGAGCCCGTCGAGAGGGGCGGCCGGGAGAAGGGGGTGCGGCGGGTGGGTGGGAACGGCTGGCACTACCCGGGGGGGGGGGGGGGGGGGGGGGGGCAGGCGGCGTCCACCGGGGGGGGGGGGGGGGGGGGGGCGGCAGGTTGGTGCTGCCGCGGGGGGGGCTCGGCTGGCTGCCGCGACCAAAGGCGGCGGCGGCGGCCACTGGTACATATACCGCCGCTCTGGGTTGACGACGCGGCGGGTGGCGCTCGTGGTGATTGACGGGTAGTGGTGCTGCTGATCGCATTGCCCTGGTGTTCCGTCGTGGCGACCGCCGCCCGCGCTACGCCCGTCCCCACCAGTCCACACCGGCAACCCCCTCGTCGGAGTTGCAGTCCATCTGCTCGTCCCCGTCTCCAGCAGTTCCATCCATCCTCGCACCCCCCCCCCCCCCCCCCCCACGCCATCCCCCCCCTTCCCAAACTCTCCCCCTCGCTCCTCCTCCCGCCCCCTACCGCCGCGGCCTGCCAGCCGCGTACGCCCACCATGGCCGCCCTCTTTGCCCCCGACGACAGCCTCCTCGACGGCTGCCTCGCCACCCTCGCGGTGGCGATGGAGGCGGACCCGACGCTGACGCCGCTGTGCCCCGCCCTCGACGGCGGCGGCAGCGGCGGCGGCGGCGGCGGCGGCACCGCCGCCGACCACGCGCCGGCGGCGGCAGCCGGCGCACTCGGCGCGCCCGCCGCGGCGTTGGCCACCGCCGCCACGGGCGGCGCGCACGCCCTCGACGGCTGGCCGCCGCCGCCGTCGGCGCCGTCGTCGCCCCTATCCACCACCGCCGCCGACGTGGCGGGCGCCCTCGGCTGGTGCCCGCCGCCGGCGGCGGTCGGGGCGGGCGGCCTTGGCGCGTCCCTGTGTGGCTGGGGTGGGGTGCTGGAGGACGGCCCCGCCCTGTCGGCCGTGTCGCCAGGCAGCTCCTGGGCGAGTGGCCTCGGCGCCGACGCGGATGACGAGGGCGCGTGGGCGGAGCTCGGCGTCGCCCCGGCCGTGCCGGCCGCGGCGGCCGCCTTGGCCGCCGCCCGCCACGCGTGGCCGCCGCCGTCGGCGCTGCCGCCGTCGGCGCTGCCGCCGCCGCCGCCGCCGCCGCCGCCGCCGCCACCGCCGCCGCCGCCGCCGCCGCCGCGGCGGGCGTCACCGCCGCCGATGCGGCGGCCGACGGCGGTCAAGGCCGAGGCGCACCCGGCCGCGGCGGTGCCATCACAGTCCCCGCTGGCGATGGCGGTGGCCGCCTCCACCGCCACGGCGGGAGGGTGGGCGCCCGCCACCACCGACGGCGGCCGCCGCCAGGCCGGCACAGTGGGCGCGGCGCCCACCGCTCCCGTGGCGACAGCGGCGGCGACGGCGGCGGCGGCGGCGACGGCGGCGGCGACGGCGGCGGCGGCGGCGGCGGCGGCGGCGGTGGCGACGGCGGCGAGCGGCAGCGGCCGGCGGACCCCCCCGCCCAAGGTGGCAACGACGGCCAAGCCGCGGTCGTCGCGGGCGACCAAGCCCCGCGGTGCCAAGCGGGCGCCCACCGCACGGCGGACGCTCTCCCAAAAGGCCGAGGACTTTGCGCGCATCAGCGAGTCGTACGCCGCGACGGTGATGAAGCAGTCGGTCAAGAAGTTCAACAGCCCCGTGCCGTCCCGGTTTTGCCACGTCTGCGGCCGCAAGTCCGTCGCGGTGCCCGTCGCGGCGTGTGGGAACCTCCTCAACGGCACGTGCCGCAAGGTCATTTGTGCCGTCTGCTTTGACCGGTACGGCCTCGACGCGGCGGTGCTCGCCGCGGCCATTGCTGGGGGGGGGGCCGCCGCGGGCGTGACGCCGGGCTGGAAGTGCCCGCACTGCACCGACGGGTGCCCGGATAGCGCCTCGTGCCGGACGTACAAGCGGACAAACTACCTTCGCCATCTGACACTGCGGGGTAAGCGGATGGGGGCGGCGGCGGCGGCGGCGGCGGCGGCGGCGGCGGCGGCGGCGGCGGCTACCACCACGTCGGGGGCGGAAGGTGACGAGGGGGGCCCCACCTCGACGACCGCCTTTGGCTCGACGCCGGCGGTATCCGCTTTGCCGGCACCCTTGACGGTGACGGCGGCGACAGCGCCGGTGGCCGCTGCCGCCGTCGCCACCCGCACGGACACCCACGCCATGGCCTCCGTGTACGCGCCGTGGGGCCCAGACGCGGGCAGCAGCGCCGACGGCAGCAGCAGCGCCGGTGAGTGCCCGCCGCAGCCGCCGCCGCCGCCGCCGCCGCCGCCACCGCCGCCGCCGCCGCCGCCCCGCCACACCCCCGCCACCGACGTGGCGGCGGCGACGGCGGCGGCCGCGGCGGCGCTCTGGGGCAAGCCCGAGCCCTCTGCGGGGATGTTTGGAGCCGCCGCCGCGGCGGCGGCGGCGGCGGTCCCGCCTGCCGCCCCACGGGCGGCGCCGCCGCCGCCGCGTCGGCGCGTCGGCGGTGCCGTCGCGGGCGTGTCGCCGCTCGACATGCGCCTCGTGTCGCGGATGCTCGAGAATGACGGCTGGGATGGGTGCATCCCGGCGTCACCCGTGTCGCCACCTCCGCGGCGGGGGGGCGCCCACGCCCACCTGGGGCTGCTCTGACCGCCACGCGACCCGGTGTGGTGTGGACGTGTTGCGTCGCGATTTGGTGGCGTCGTTCCTCTCTCTGCGTCGTCCGCATTCCCGTTGTTTGGTCCTGTACTCTGTTTCCCTTCTCTTCTTCTTGAGCCTTCACCCCTGCGACCGATTTTTTCTTCCACTCCGCCGTCATTGCCATGTATGCGCTGCCCTATGACCAACACTCAACTATGGGAGTAACTATCCACCTCTCTGCCTGTCACTGTATCCAGCAAGCAACCAATGGCCCCACGTGCCTCGAACGCAACACTCCGTGGATCACCCCGACGTCAGCGCCGCGCGCACGCGCCACCGACAACTGCGAGCGGTGCCTCTCGCTCAGCCACACAAACACAACTGGGCGACCAGCCGCGCGGTGGACAGGATCTTGGCACGCTTCCCGTCCGGCAGCGCGTTTTTTCTGTTTGATCGTCCCAGGCGGGCCACGTCCGTGACGGGGCGATTCCTCTCGGCCGCTGCCCTAGCAGGCACCGTCGTGACGTGTCCCGACCACAGAGCGGGTCGGCAGCCGATGCCGGCAGATCCGCCGCCGCCGCGGCCACGCCGGGCGCGGCCACGCCGTCGGGACGCGGCGGCTACGCGCCCCGATTGGTGGGTTTGCGAGTCCCTTGCACCACCATATCCGCCCCGCGCCCCCGAGTGGGTGGGTCCCGTATGGCCACTCTGCACTGCCCTCCCCCCCACAGGTACACAGCCCAGTCAGCGTCAAACTCCCCCCCACAGTGTCCAAGATCAGCCCCACCCCCCCCCCCCGCACGCTTCCCCACCCGTTGCCCGCCGTAGATTGTACGCAGCCCGTCTGGCACACGGCGAAAGGCGCATGCGCGACGGTCGCGCCCCCTGCGAGAGGCCCCCAGCCCGGATGCCCAGTATAGCCCTCAGGCGCTGGCGCCGCCGCCACCGCCGTACCGGCTGCCGCCACCGACGCCGCCGCAGCCCCCCCAGGCGGCCGACTCGCCGTCGTGGCGGAGCAACGCTGCCATCCTTGACGCCTATATCGGCCACAAGGCGGTGATCCTGAGGCGCCCTCGCAAGAGCCACCCCTCTCCCCCACCACCCTGCCACGGCCAAGACGCACTGCAATGTGCCGCTTGCCATCAATTTGGATGGCCATGAGCGGCCGTCATCAACACCCTGTCGTGGCCTTGCGTCCGTGTGAAGTACTCCCTCCCTCACCCCCTTTTGGGATGCTCCGCGGTGACGTCACAAGCACGTCCACACCAACTGGTTGGGGGTGGGGGCGACGGCGGCGGGGCGGAGAGAGGGGGGGAGGAGGGCAGTCCCGCGTCGGTGTGACGGATGGCAACGCGGCGGGAATCATGAGCCCCCGTGGCAAGGCAGCCGCTCTCGCTCAAGGACGGGACCCAGTTCGGAAGCCCAGGCTCGTCAGTCCCGTGACGAGAAGGACACCTCACGCCCACGGTCCCAGTCGGTGTGGTCGCGGCGAGGGGGCACAGTCAGCAGTGGCATCCGCCGGCTTCTGGATGAAGAGCCGCGGCAGAAAGACAACAAGAACTATCACGGTGCCGTGTAAGATAGGAACCAGGAGACGGCCAGGTGGGTCACGGTGCTGCTTCGGCCACACTGCCGGGCACCATCCCGTGCGGGGCCGTGCGGCCCTGTCCCTCGAGGTAGCTCGTCGAGCAGGAAATCGATCGGGGAGAGGCCGTTCCCACGCCTGCTTCAGAGGCGGCGAAGTATGTACGCAGTCATTCGCCACGCGCGGCCAATGTGTGCGTGCCTCTTTGGCCAGGAAATGGTTAACGTGATTTTACGTTTTTTTTTTCAGGCGGCTCGCTCATTGGTTACAGGCACAAAAAACCTGGCAAACTCATGCGCCGAGAGCCACTTGATCGTGCTGGTGCGGTGCGAGGCTGAAAGATCGGATGGAACCTTCAGGCTCTCTCGGTCTCTCCTACCCACAGGCGCAGTCGCCTGCGAGGTCATTTCTAATGCGCCGAACACTGTCGAAAACCGAGCGCCGTTTGCCAGCCAGATGGCTGTGCCCGCGTCTGTAGGCAGTTCACCCGGAGGGGAAAGCCGCCGTGTACTCCTCGGCGGGTGGACCTGGACTCGGGAGCCTCTACACTGCCACCGCCCGCCGCCGCGCACACGTGCGCGCGACGGCGGCGAGGATGTCGGCCTCGAGCGCGGCCACGTCTACCACCAGCGGCCGGTCGCGGGCGCATCGAAACGCGTCGGGGCAGCCAACGCCCGCCGCGGGTTGCGCAATCCGCCACCCCAGCCGCGCCCCGCCCCCCCCCGCCCCGCTGCCGCCACCGCCACTGCCGCGGCCGCCGCCGCGGCCGCCGCTGCCGTAAACGCCTCGGACAGCCGCCCTCGCTGCGGCGGAGGAATAGGCGTTGGCGAGGGCCGTACACGCGACCGCGGAGCGATTGGCAGCGGCGGACGCTGCCCTCGTTGCGCCCGCGTCGACATTGCGAGCGCCCCCTTCTCCCTTGCCACTGCCGCCGCCGCTGTCCGCAGCACCCCCTAACCGCACGGCGGTCCGCCGCAAGCAGGACGTGTAGCCCGCCTCGTCCGGGAGAGCAAAGTGGAGGGAGTGGCCCACCCCAACCGCCGCCGTCAACGCCCCATACGGCGGCGCGACCATCCCCCACGGGGATACTTCGAGGAGCTCCCCAGTGCCGGCCGGCAGGAATATCCCATTCGTCAGGCCCGCCCCGTGGGCACCCACGAGCACGTCCAGGTCCGCAACAGCCGCCTTTTGGCGACGGAAACCCGACACGTCAAAGCGTAGTACCGTCACGTTTAGGAAATGGTGCGCACGGAGGCGACGCAGCAGGGCGCCCGCGTCGAGCAGTTCTCGGGGGGGTGGCCGCAACAGTAGACCCACCCTTGCAGCGCAAGAGGAAGCGGAAGGGGAGGGGACAGCCGCTGCTGCTGCCGCCTCTGCTGCCGCGCCCGCCACCACCGACCACAGTCGCGGTTGGGGCCTCAGCCATGGACGCATCGCCGTCGGCCGCGGCCGCGGAAGGGCGAGGGCGCGGAGGAACGGCGCGCCCGCCGGGAACAGCCCCGCTGGCAGACACGTGTACGGCAGCCCAGTGGATAGCACAGACCGGTACAGCACCGGCAGCGGACGGCCGGCAGTCGCGTCGGCCGATGGGGCGTCGACTCCCGTCGTTTGACCGGCCCGCCACAGCTGCACATCCACCGCATTAGCGCCAAAGCTGACGTTCACCTGCGGAACGTGCCCCATGGCATCGGTAGACGGAGGAGCGGCGGGGGCCGTGCCAGACGTCAGGTCTGCCAGCAGCCCGCGCACCCACCTCCCCGCCGGGGTGCCAAGGAACCCCCCGAGCAGCTGGTCTTTGCCAGCCACAACCAGCCGCAGAGGTTCTCCTCCACCCTTACCCCCAAACGAGCACGCGGCACCCTCTTCGGCCACCAGCCCGCCCGCGGTCTCGACGTGCGACACGCACGACACGTCCCCCGTCCATGACGGGAGGCGCGGGAAGGCAGCCGGCGCGGCGAGCGCCACCAGCACGTCGGAAATGAAGTGGGGCAGATGCTCCCGCGCGGGCGCAGACGCCACGTACAGGTCCCGCGCGGTGGAGCCATAGAGCGACCGCGACAGCGGAGGGTACGGCGCGCCCTTTGGAGCGAACGTCAGCGGCGGTAGGCCACACAGGCGCAGGGATGCGAGCGTGCCGGGGCTGGCCATCCACGCCGGGAGCAGGAGGGAGCCGTTGGCATGGACGCCCACCCCGTGGAGGCGGCAAAACGTGACCTTGCCAAAGAGGGGAGACAGGCCGTCGCCGCCGCCACGGCTGCCGCCACCGTCCGCTCCGCCAGAGCGGCTGCGGCAAATGGACGACCCGGCGGCTGTGAGGTCGCCGACGGGCACTGGCGGGAGGGCGTGCATCTCGAGGGCTGTGCGGAGCGGAGTCGCGAGCGCACGCCCGCGCCTGCCGCCACCGCCGCCACCGCCAACGAGACCATCGTCGCTAGCATGCTGCGCGGTGAAGCGCGCCACTTCTGCGTCCAGCGCCCTCTCGTCGGTCGCCACGTCGTCGGGGTCGTCCGTAGGGGGTTCGCTGGAGCGGGGACTCCCCACCTCCCCTCCCCCCTCGAACACCAATGGAGACACCGCCCCCTCCGCACCGGTACGGTCAGTCGCCGGCACCGCCGCTATTGTCGTCGTTGCCGCCGCCGCCGTCGCCGCCGCTGCCGTCGCCGTCGCGGCCGCGGCCGCACGTCCGCTCTTCGCCACCGCAACCGCCTCCCCAAACGCGTTGCCCACCATCCGTAACGGCAGCGGCGGGCACAGCACCACCGCCGCGAGCGCGACCGCGGCGACCGCCACACCCAGCGCTGTGTGCGTGGTGGCAGCAAAGGATCTGCCGCCCAGGCGACTGCGTCTGATGATGGCCATCCACGAGGCGGTCGCGGCGGCGACGCCGCGGCAGCCCGCCGCCGCTGCCGCCACCGAAGCCGATGCCGCGACCGAAAAGGGAAGGGGCGCGCTGGCGGCGGTCGACGGGCCGAGGAGGGGGTAAGGAGAAGAGGGGGCGGCGGCGGCGGCCGCGTGAGCCGCGCATGTGCCGCCAGGGGCACTCCACATGGGGTCCCCCTCAGAAGGACATTGGCCAGGGGTGGCGCCCGCACCCCCACACGCCCATCCCCCCAGGCTGTCGCCCGTCGTCCGGGTGCGCTTCTTCTTGGCCACCCGCTCCCCACTGCCGCGGCGGTCATCGTCGCCGAAACATCCACCGGCGCAGGCGCGGCCGCAGCGTCGACAGGGGGAGTGGGGGTCCATTCGGAGACTGAGAAGGTGCACTGGTGGTTGTGGCAGTGATGGGGGAAATGGCGACAAAAGCGCAAAAGCGGCTAGATAGGGGAGGTGGCGATCGGGGAGGGAGCAGCGGGAGGGTCGCTGCCGACCAACAGCGACCACTGCTGCACCGGCCGATCATACAGGCTGGCACGGCGGCGGCAGCGGTGGTAGTGGTAGCGGTAGTGGTGACGGCGGCGGTAGTGGTCGCGGCGGTGATGACGGCGATTATGGAAACGGCGGAAGTGGGTGCTACGCCACCGCGGGCGCACACGTCGCCACTTCCGCTGGCGCAGGTCAGCCAAACCGACCGCCCTCGAGGTCCTGCCCGGCAAACCATACGGTTCGAAGCGGCGACTGGCCAGGTTCCCACCAGGAAGGCATCTAGGCCGTGCGACAACGCCGCCGCCGCCCACCACCGCCGTCCCCCTGGGCGGCGGAGGGGGCCACCTAGCCGAAGCCGCCGGCCCTCAGGTGAACGCCGGCGCCCGCCCGCCGTGAGCCGCCACACTCACTCACTGTCTGCCGCCGCATCCGCGGGGCCGCGGCATCGGTGGCTGGGAGGCTCGGTCCACGACGGGCGGGTCTCAGCGGCAGGGCGGCGTGGTTGCGAGCGCATGCCGACAGTACGGGGCAGAAGCGATGGCCCGCCCGCGGGCTGAGGGGCGGAAGTGGGGGGGGGGTGAAGGGGCGGGGTGGGGAGTGCGAGGCGGGCGCGGGACCGTCGGGAACGCAATGGGCACGCAGCGGGTGGCCGCTCGTCCGCGGGTGTCGACGTCCCCCGCCGAGAAAGCTCCTTGCAAAGGTAGCGGCAAGGAACAGCCGCGGTGGCCGACGCAGCCCTGCCGACAACGGGCATCACGTGGTAAAGCGATGACGACTGACAGAGATGCATCAAAATTCCACCAAAGACATACTTCCGACGAATAAATACAGATCATTGCATGACGTGAATAAATACTGCTTGTCTTGCACTGCTGTCCGTTCTATTGCTAATCGCGCGCTAAATTAGTGGTTCTGTCCAGCATGAGGTCCACGGTCTGCGAGCACGACACACACTTTCCGAGACCACCTCCATCCACTCGCTTCCATTTCGGTCTCCCCCACTCTGGACGTGTGCCCCCCTCCCTGCCCTCCTCCACTGCCATATGGACGCTTCCACCTTCGACAATGAGTGGGAGGAGCAAGACTTTGAGACCGCTGAGGCGCGCCGCGAAGCCGCCGCCGCCCTCCATGACGCGGCACACCTGGCGCTGCTGGCGCTATCGGACGGCACCTCCATCCCGCGCACCCGCGCGTCGTTGCTCGCCGTCGTCGCCGGCGACGATCCGCCCGGCGGGGACGGGGACGCGTCGGCCGCGTCGCCGCCGCCCCCGCCGCCCCCGCCACCCGCTCTCGGTGGACGGCCGGTGTGCAGCCTGGACGAGCCGCTGCGGGTGGTGCTGAATGGGGGGTGGGAGCGTCGAAAGGGGCGCGGCCGCCGCCGGTCCGTACGGCGCCACGGCCGCGGGGAGGGGGGGATGGTGGGCGGAGGGGATCCCATGCCGCGCAGGGACGGTGTGGGAGGGGGCGAGGGGGGCGAAGGGGCGTTGCCGCACCCGAATGATGCGGAAGCGTGGGCAGCGGCGCTGGACCCGCTGGGCTGATGGGGGGAGATGACCGACCGGGGGGGGGGGGAGTGTGGGGAGAAGCGCTGGGCAGATGGGAGGGTCGACGATGGGGGGGTAGGCGCTCGACGCCGCCAGTCAATCAGTTGGTGCCCCGGCGCGGGCGACATGGCAGCCGCGGCGGCGCGCCCGTGGCGAGCGAGGTGGGCAGCGCCGCCGTGGCGGGCGCTTTGGTGTTGCACGCAGTCCCGATGCGGGTGGCCCTCGCGCTCGTGCTGGTGCCATTCCTGGGCCCTAGCGTGCGCGGTGATGAAGCAAACTATGGCAGACCTGGGGGGCTGGCGCGACTGGAGCAAGCGGCTGTCCTTGACCGCCGGGGCCCTCTAGTAGGCGCGGGATGTCTGCGGGAATTGTCTGAGATCCTCCTATCTAGGTCGGGGTGTCAGGCAGTCGCCGCTCACGGCGGTCGGCCGGTTCTCACGCATGGGGGTAACCAGCTTGCATACAGCCGTCCGAGCAGTCGCCTGGGGGAGTGCAATCCCGTGCCGCTCAGTGCGCGGCCCCGGATGGCAGGTGCTCGCGGCACTCCCCACTTGGGCCGCCGGCGGTCGTGTCGCTGGGGTGTTGTCCGGCCGTTGGCTGGTGGAGACCATCTCCTGAGCGACTGCCGCTTCGCCGTGTGAGCCACGGAAACATTGGCGCAGCTGACTCGATACGCCAGCGCAAAATACTCGAACATGTCGCACACACGACCAAGAGATGTTCCCAAAAAAAATGAGAGAAAAGACAAGACCAGACGACACATACAAGTTTGAACACAAAGAACAGGGCACAGAACGCAAACTGGAGATAAGGTGCAACAAGCTATCAAAAGACCGAAGCTCCGCCGCTGGTGCTACAGGCTGGCTCACCCACTGCCAAGGTACGGGATGGTAGAAGAGCGTCGTGGGTGCACAGAGGCTACAGACCGACGGCGCAAAGCCATGGACTGCCTGCCACGGACGAGTGCTAGAGGCGCAGGGCGCCCACCGACGGCCGCACACAAAACCAAACTCCGCGTCCAACGTCAACGACGCACCAACCAGCCGGGGTAGCGCGTGGGCCGCGTCCCACAGGCCTCCCAAAAAACCGTGACCGCAACAAGAACCTCCGCCGTGCGCAGCGCAGGTGGCGGCGGGCCCGTTAGATCTTGTTCACCTTGGCCGCCGCGACAAGCGGGTTTGCCCCCGCCAGCACCGACCGCGCGTGGGTCTTGTAGTCAAAGTCACAGCTGTGGTCCGCTGCCATCCGGTGCGCGCCGCAGTAGACGTAGCCGCACCGGCACGGTACGGCCGTCAGGCCCACCTTTTTCCGGCACGAGAAGCACCGCCTCTTGTCCTTTTGCACCTTGCGAGCCGGCAGGTCAGGCTGCTCGTCCGCAGCGGCTGCAGTGGCAGCCGTACCGGCCTCAGACGGGGCGGCCACGTCTGCCTCCGTCCTCGGGTACGTAGCCTTGCGCTTGAGTGCCGGCGGGGACGGTGGCGGCGCAATCTGAGTTGCCGAGGCCGACAGGTGGAGAGTTGCTGGCGGCGTCCCTGGAGCCGGTGTCGCCACAGCAGTCAACCGCGGGGGCGAGCCTGTCACGGCCGCCGCCGGGGCCTCGCCAGAGGCCATCGCATTGGAGGCAGCTTCCACAGCCGCTACTGCTTCGGCAAGCTTCGATGGTGGGGTCTTGGGGCGCAGGAATTGGTGACCGCCAGCCACACTTGGGGGCAGCAGCAGGTGGGGCGCACTCGCATCGGACATGCGAGGGGGCGGCGAACCCGACTTCACAGCAGCCGACGCTGCTGCAAGGGATGCCGCCGCGGCTGCCGCAGCCGCAGCCATGGAAGACGCAGCCGTTTCAGCCCCATTCTGTGGGTTCTCGTGCTTCTGGTGGTCCCGGAAGCACGTCGAGCACATGTTCAGCGTGGACGGCGTCCTGCACGTGCGAGAACGACCAAGACAAGCAACAGCAAGCGCAGATCATGAGAGGCAAACAATGTGGGGACCAGAAAACGCCGACAGGGAGAACAAGGCGAGTGGGGAACAGTTAGACATCGCACACCAACGAAGTGGGGATAGCAGGAACACAAGACTAGTATGCAGAACAGATCGACACAAGTATCGCCCGCCCAGAGCAACGTCTACCTTCCACACTATCTTCAACCCGGTGGACCATGCCATAGCTACCAGCACCATTACACCATCCCAGCACTACACCACTGGCCGAAAACGCTCGCACGCCTATTGAGAAACGAGCAGAACAGAAGCAGCCCGTCATTTTCTGCAAGTCTCAGTGAGGCCCTCACAGGCAGACGCAAGCATACCCGAAAAATCCACAGCCCTTGGAGCAAAGCACCCTGGGGGCGTTCGCATTCGCAGTCGAGTCGCTCGACTGGTTCTCAGCCATGGTAAAGGCTCAAGGGGGGGGGGGGAACGGCCGAGTGGGCGGCGTGAGGAAGCGGCAAGACCACAAGAAATCAAGGGAACCACCGGGCTTCCCTCCGCCGAGAGAAAGAGGAAGACAGAGGCGATCGGGCAGCACGGCCGCCAACACCAGGCTGCGGGCGAGATGCTCGCCCCAGGCGTGAGGAAACCGGCGACGGTCACCTCTGCGTCCACAACCAACAAGGTGCAGGGGAGCGGATGTAGGGCCGAGTACACGGTCGCTCCCCTGCACGCGGGCCACCACACGCACGCCTCGGTCCTCGCACGCTGGCACGCCGCCCAGCCGCCGCACCCCCAAATATGAGAGACCCTCCCCCCTGCGTGGACACTCCACAGGCGCGTGTGGCGTGAGGGGCGCGCACAGAGGGGTGGGTGGGCCCGAGCCTGGGCGGCGCTGGCGTTGCTTGGGACCGCGGCTGGCACGAAAGCTTGGGGGGGGGGGGGGGCCTGAAAGGGGGGCGTTGGCGTCAGGGGGGAGGACTGGCCGACTGCTCGCACGCCCGGCCCCTCTCGCTGCTGGCAGAGCACGCCACCCAAATCGAGCACAGCAATAGTCACCAATCTGGGCCAATACCCAACGTTAGGTAAACATCCCGAACCGGTCGCGTCATGGGGAGTCCCCCGGGCGGCCACGCACGGGTCGCGCTGTCGCCTCGGAGGAGTCCAGAGAGTGTCCCTGCCAGGCGAATTGCAGGGGACAGGTCGTCGCCACAACGAGGGCCACACCAGCCAGTTGCGCTCGTTGGCACCAGATTCAGTCTAGCCTAAAACCAAAAGAGCACGCGCCGTGGCGGCTCCTTGAAGACCCACGGTTCGCTTCAGGTGTACTTGACACGTGTTAAAACAGACAATCTGGGTCGTCTTGGGAAGGCGTTGGCCCCTTTGCCTTGTCGTGTGCAGGCGGGGCGTTGACCGCGGACCCCACCTCGCGACCTGCCGACACTCCCAGTGGCCAACCAGCTGTGGAAGGATTGCCTTGGACGTCCCAGTGAGGCTTTCTCGTACGCGGGGCACCGTGGGAGATTGCGAAGCGGAGTAGTCAAGCAATCTCCTGGATTGGCGATATAGAAATGAGTGTTGCCCACCGAGCTCTGATGTACTTACATCACTGTCTGCAACTGACGGCACAGCAATGTATTGTGAGCAGGTCTTCTGGATCTGTCTGGAGGGCAACAGACTGGTCGGGGTTTGTTTAGTTCACAGTTTGGATGCAAATTAATACCCAAAGATTCCGAACTTTGGACAGCTTCGGGTCGAACGTGCATAGCAGTGGAAAGTACGGATGATCGTTCCGCGATTGGGCCCCCCTCAACGACCTTTCCCGGGGTACCTTTCCCGGGCGAAAGGAACCAGGTTACTGCTGAGGCAGGAGCACACACGCCCGGAATGGGCAACTCAGTTCCTCTCCCAGGGGAAAGGTTGGAGAACCTTTCCCGGGAGGAGCCGGATAGCCCTTCCGGCGCCGTACTTGGCGAGACCTGCCTCCTGGGCTTGATGCAGTGGGAAGATTAGGCGTGCCCGATCCTCTAATAAGCTGCCCCTAATCCCCTAATGCGGTACCTTTCCCCTCAGGAACAACTTTGATCTGTCGCCACAACCCACATGCCGGCGCTTCCGGAGAGAGAAAGAGGCCCGTCCAGACCGAAACAAATATGCTGCATGAATGTTGGTGGGGATTTGGTGGCGGCTCGCTTTTTGCGAGTACTTGGCCGCGGGACCTTGCGTACGACGATTTTTATGAATCAAGTTGAATGGAATCGTGTTAATGTCGGCGTCCCGTCGGTGCGCGCAACCAGCTTGACGACCGCCGACGCGACCGTCCTTCCCATCGACGGGGCCGCCCCAACGTTCCTGTCGTCCGCGCGCGTTGTTTCTTTTTGCTTTGGTTGTGCGTGTCTCGCTGGCGCTGGACGCGCCCTTGGATTCATCATGTGCGCCATGACGGACCCAGTGCCTGAATCGCCGCCCCCGCCGGCGGATAAGGCCACGCCTGCTGAGGCTGCCGGCGCGGGCGCCCCGGCGGCGCCCCCCGTGGCGGCCGCCCGGCCGGTACGCGTTCCACCTTCTGCGGAAGCCCTTGCGGCCACAGCTGCAGCAGAGGCGGTGACCAAGAGCCTCCCTCCGATCATCACCTCCCTGAGTGTGGCAGCCCTGCCGCTGATGAAGATTGTCAAGCACTGCGAGGACACATTCCCGCTGCCCGTTGCTGGCCAACTGCTGGGGATGGATGTAGATCGGGTACTCGAGGTGACCAACTGCTATGGCTTTCCTGGTGCTGCAGGCCGGGGCGGCGGTGGGGAGGGCGCCAACCCTTTTGCAGACCCCACCGGGGACGATGCGGCGGCTTGCACGGCCGCGCTGGACCAGAGCCAGTACCAAACCGACATGATGCGGTGCGTGCAGGAGGTGAACATTGATCCACAGGTGGTGGGATGGTACACGTCGACAGGCGCGTCGTGTGGCGCCTTCCTCACCCAGCAGTGGATTGAGACGCAGTTCTCTTACCAGAACCAGCTGCGCAATGCCGTCTGTTTGGTTCACGATCCCGTGCGTACGTCGGAGGGCACCCTGTGCCTGTCGGCGGTGCGCCTCACGGACGCCTTCATGGGCGTCTTTCGCCGCGGTGACTTTTCTTCTGCGGGCTTCTCGCTGGCCTCGGTGGACGCGACGCGCATCGTTTCTTCGGTGCCCATCACGCTGGCTACCACATCCCTGTCGTCGGCGTTGCTGGTGGACTGTGAGTACGCCCCCCCCTTCTCGGGCGCGGACGACGTGGAGCTGTCCCGCCTGGGCCTTAACGACCGGGCGGGGGTGGAGGCGAGCCTCGAGTATGCCATCGGGGAGCTGGATGGCATCACGCGGGAGCAGGGGCGGTACCCCTTCTTCCTCCGCTCCTACGTGCGGGCGTCGCCGGCGGTGGCGGAGAAGCTGCGGGCCAAGCGCCTGGCGGGCACTGACACGGGGCCGGTTGGGGCTGACGATGAGGAGACGGGCCTCGCGGGGCTGCTCGCATCCGAGTCTTCCCGTCTCGAGTCCAAGATGGTGATAGCCGAGCTCACCTCCGTGCTGGACACGGTCAAGCTGCTGGCGTCAGAGGAGATGGGCAAGCAGAGCTGTGTGGGGAGTTTGCAGACGCAAGACGTGCTGGGGGATGACTAAAGACGCTTTCCACCTGTCGCAAGTGGGTGGGTTGCTCAACGCAATTTTTCTGTTGATGTGTGCGTGGTGTTGGGGGGAGCCACCGTCGCTGGTCGCAGTGTGGGGGATGGCAGGCGGGCGGGGAGGGGGAAGCCATCGGCCAATTCCCAAGCGGCACCCGGCAGCGCTCAAGTGGCGTGCGGCGGAGGCACTGGCTGGGGCCCGCTTGTGCCACAACAGCCACCAAGCCGCGTGTCACTCTGCCGCAGTCCGGGCCGCACCCTACCACATCCACAGGGCGGAAAATGAGAGCCCTCGGCACCCCCCTTTCAGAATCATTCCCCCCGACCCCCCTACTCCCATACACGGACCAAGGAATGCTGGCAGGCGCCGCTCAGGTATCCGGCGCACCCCCTCACCCCGCAGGTCGACACGCCCTGCGACGCCGCCGCGGCCTCCGCCCACCGGCTCGCCGTGACGGGGCGCGCGCGTGGCCGCGCCCCGCGGCAGGACCACAGACCGCCTGACGCAGCCGCCCGCCGACTTGCCGACGCCGACGGCGCGGCGGCGGAAGCGGCGCCGCACGCCCCGGCACCTCGCTTGTGACAACGGAGAGGACGGTAGTGACGCCGGGTGCCACCACCAGCGGCGGTCACCGACAGCGGTTGGTGGACGCGATGAGGCGACTCTCAGAGAGGAGGAGGGAGCTTTCATGAACGCTGTCACATATGTCAAACCTGGCTCAATGGTAGGTCACACGCTTCGTATTCTTACAAAGGCAACGCCCGCGCGTCGAGCACGAGGACGGCAAGCTCCCACAGCCCGCGATGGACGGCGAGAAGGTCACGTAGACGGCGCAGCGGGTACTGGCCGCGTGCCAGTGAGCGTCCACGTACTCTTGGGCCGTCAGCGTGAACGCGCCGCCGCCGGCAATGATGACAGCGTAGGGACGGTAGTCTGGGTACGCGGCGGCCGAGCCGGTGCACCAGCGCCAGTTCGTCTGGCGGGGTGTCGTCTTGAACATTCTCTTGCCAGCAGCCGGCGTGGGACCTGTGGGTGCGCTACGACGCAGGCAGGAAGAAACACAGAGATGACACGTGTACACTTTCCAGTATGCGATGCGCGACGGCTCGTCAGCAGAAGCGATTGATTGGTTCTCGCTGTCAATGATGTGTGACTATTGATTTAATGAAGTAAACATATTTCTCAATCGTTTTTGCTAACTTAGCAGCATGAGGCATTGGATGAGAGTGGAATTGGTGTCACGAGTCTGGGTTCCGTCGCTCCATTGACCCGTGGAAATTACACTTGGCAGCAGCGTCTTCGGATTTCTGTCGCGGGCGGCTTCGGCGTGGAGACCAGCGCAGTTGCCTTCGGCACGGGCTGTCAGGCCCTCTTCCTGTCACGCCCATCCACGTCACAGCGGCTGTGCGGAGCGGCAGACCGCATCCCGCCGTCCCCCCCGTGGCGTGGCCCCGTTGGGTTTCCACCGTAGCTGAGGCGGCGGCCAGTCGGATCGGGTGTGGGCCCCTTGCGGTGGCCCCGTAGCCGCCGCCACCCGCGGCGGCCAGCCAGCCGCCGCCAAGGCAAAGGTGGCGCTCCGGTTGGTGGCCGGGGGCGCGCCGCACGCGGCGCACCGCGAGCGCGCGGGCGGGCGCGGCCCGCGGCTTGCGGCCACCGCGCTCCTCGCTCGGGTCTGCCCGTCGCGCCTCCCGCCCCCCGGTTGGTTGCCGCCCCTGTGACGGGCGCGAGGACCAGTCGGCCGACGCCGCCCGGCGGTGCGGGGGGGGAGCTGGCGGCTGCGCCCCACCACCGTCCCTGCTGCGCCGGGGGAGCCGACGCGGTGCGTGGACTTGACGGCGTCTGGCTGGGCCTCTGCCCCGCGCGCGCACCGTTCGCGGTCCCGCGGCTGGCGGCGGGGCGTGTGGTTCCCCCCCCCCCCGCGGGCACTTGCGAGTGTCGCCCCATCTTGCTGGACGCGTGGGGACTCCTTTCCCTCCACGGACTTTCGCCGCGCGGCGCGTCTCCCCTGCACCCCCTCCCCACCCCCACCCCTGACTCTCGCCTCTGCCCCGCCCTTGTCTCTCCGCTTCCCCCGCTGCACTGCCCCCTCTTGGGTTCCCCTGTTTCCCCCGCTGCGCCTCTCCCCGCTGCCCTCACGCTCTGTGCTCGCTGCCGCGCCGCCCTGGCCGCGCGTCGTCCTTCTCGCGGCTGCCACGCACGCGGCGTCCCCGCGTTGACTGCCCTTCCCCGTCCCCCCGCCCCTCGCGCGGTCGGTCCCCTGGTCGCCCCCCATGCAGTATCCGTCGTCTGACAGCCCCGCGCGGGTGGCGTCGCTCTCACCCGCCGCGGCGCGTGCGCTTGCCGCCCGCCCGGGCGGCGGCTACGCGGCGGGCGCGGCGCCGCCCGGGGTGGGCCCGCCGCCCCTCGGCGGGGACCTGACCGGCGCCGCCGCCGCCACGGCGGGCGCCTTTCACCGCACCGCGTCGCTGCCGCCGCCGCCGCCGCCACACCGACGACTGCACCTGGACGTGGGCGGCGTGGGTGGGGGAGGCGGCGTGGCTGGCGCCGTCGCCGGCGGCGGCAGCAGCACCCCGCCGCCCCCGCGGCAGGCCTCGTGGGCAAATTGGGGGGGCGGCGGCGGGGGAGGCGCCGCGGCTGGGGGGGGCGGGCGCTGGGCGCCCGACGCTAGCGTCGGCGGCGGTGGTGGCGGCGGCTCCCCGCACGCGCAGCCGCCCATGCGCCACGCCGCGACGAGCGGGTGGGCGGCGGCCGCGGCGGCGGCACCGCCGCCGGGTGGCGGTGGCGGCGGCTCCCCGCTGGCGCCGCAGCCGCCGCTGCGGCACGCCGCGACGAGCGGCTGGGCGGCGGCGGCAGCGTCGCGGCAGGGCGTGGCGGCCTTTGGGGCGGCCGGGGGGGCGCCCGATGTGGGGGGGCGTCCGCCGTCGTATGGATGGTACGTACGAGGGGGGAGTTGGGGGGGGGTGGCGTGGCGGCGTGCATCGGGGACTGTCCAAGGCGTGCCCTGTCGCCGCCGTGGACGTGGTTAGGGGCGGCGCAGACAGCAGACGGATGCCACCGCCGCCGGGCAGTGGCGCGGAGATTGTCTGCTGGCGCGCATGACCGGTACGATGAAGTCCTAACCCTGGTGTCGTGTTTGCTCTTTCCGCCGGTTCCTGCGCTGTTGGCTTGGTGCTCATTGTGCTCCCTGGCCGTCGGGCGTGGGCTGGGTGGTCCCTGTTGTTACTTCTTCTTGCATGTCCCCCACGGACGCGCGGCTGGGTGGCTGGTTTGGTATGGACAGGCCCAAGCCGGCGCCCCCTCGGCACGCCACCGCGACAGTGCCGCTCGTAACACTGCCACGGCCCCATGGCACCCCCCCCCCGCCTGTCGTCTCTTCCCCGACTGCGGCTGGTGGCGGTGGCTCTGCCCACCACCCCGTCCTCCCCTCCCCATCATGGCCGGCGTCCTTTAGAGCCCCCGCCACCGAGGCGGGCGTCGGCGTGTGGGGCACCGCCGTCGCGCTCCGCCGCGCCGACAGCGCGGTGTCGGCAGAGAGCAGCTTCTCCTCCTCCTCGTACGGGCCGCCGCCCGTAGTGACGACGATGCCGACGCTGGCGCGCCACCCCTTGCACGCGCCCTACGCGGCCCCGCCGGGGCCACAGCCACCACCCGTGGCGGCAACCCTCCCCCGCCCAGCAGCGGGTGGAGGCGGCGGCGGCGGCGGCGGCTATGGCGGGCACCCCAACGGGGCGGGCGGCGCCCCACCGTCGAATCCGTATGGCGATGTGCGGCTGCTCGCGTCGGGCTTGCCCGTCCCCGCGTCGGTGCTCTCCTCGGGAGGCCCCCTGCGCCCTGCCCATGCCGGCAGTGGCCGCCGTGCGCTGCTCGTCGGCATCAACTACCGGGGCGCCAAGACGCTACCGTGGTTGGAAGGTTGCGTCAATGACGTGCGGCTGATGCACTATCTGCTGACGAGCCGGTTTGGCTACCGCAGCCGCGACATGTGGGTGATGACGGACGAGGTCGACGGCATCGACGCGCCGGTGGTGCGCCTGCGGCCGACCCGCCGCAACATCATCAATGGTCTTCATTGGCTGTCGGGTTGTGCAGTCAGCGGGGATTGTCTCTTTTTCCACTTCTCAGGACACGGCGGGCAGGTACGGTGGGTGGGCCGGATGGGTGGTACTGCTGCCGTGGGCGGCCGACCTTTTGGAGTGCTTTGGTTGGGGATGCTGTGTGGACGCCACCGTTTGTACGCATGGACAAACACGGCGACCGCAGTGTTGGGGCATGGGGTGAGCTATTGATGTCGCGGTTGGTGCCCCCGTCCGGCGGTGGCGGCAAGTGCGCATTGCGATTAGTGACCATGCTGCTGACGCTGTGTTCTTTTCTTTTCGCTCTGGCTGCGTGTGGTGTCGAGTCACAGGTACAAGACCTCGACGGCGACGAAGAGGATGGTCTGGACGAGACGCTGATGCCGATGGACTTTGAGGAAGTGGGCCATATTGTGGATGATGAGATCCACTCTATCCTCGTCAAAGGTCTACAGGCGGGGTCCTCCCTCACGTCTGTCATTGATACTTGCCACAGTGGCACGGTACGTTGTATTGTGATGAGCAGTCCCCTCGCGAGCTCGCTGAGAGCTCGCGACAGGTGAGCAGCCGCTGGCGCATTCTGTGTTGCTCACCGCCTCGTTTGGACGTCTACTGGCTGAGCGCTTCTCTCAAATCAGTGTGGTCCGCCAACATCTCACCGCCTGGCGCGACTTGGTTTTTTTTTTCGTCCGGTGCTTGTCGCTGTCTTGTGTGCCAATTTCTCTTTGCAGGTCTTGGACCTTCCCTTTATCCACGAGCTCCCACCTCCCCCAGGACCCGCCTCTCGCCGCCCTGCACCTGCCGTCCCCACCCCCCCCGCCGCTGACTCACTGTTGCACATGCAGCTGCCCGGCACGGCGGCGCTGGTTTTGTCCTTGGTCCGCCGACGCCGCGCGCGGCAGGCGGCAAGAAGCCTCGCGCGCGCCACCGCCGCTGGCTCCGCCGCCGCCCGCCGTACCGAGGAGCTGCGCGCAAAGCTGGCACCCTCGGAGGCGGAACTCGCCCGCCGTGGCCGGGTCGTCCTCTTCTCAGGCTGCGCTGACGGCCAAAAGAGTGAGGACAGTGGGTGCATGAGCCACGACGGGACTCCGACGGGTGCGATGACGTACGCTTTTGTCGAGGCGATGGAGGAGGCAAAGGTGGAGTGGGTGGATGAGCCAAAGGGGTCGGGCGACGCTGCTGCCCGCCACAATGGATCAGGCGGCGGCAACCTCCGATGCGTGGGCGGTGCACGGTTGAGCCACGGCCACGTTGGCGAAGGTGGCCTGACGTACATGGACCTGCTCAAGCTAATGCGCGAGAAGATGGTAGCGGTTGGGCTCAACCAGCTGCCGCAACTAAGTTCTTCACATCCAATGGCGCTGTCGGACACGTTTCGACTATAAGGCCGCAGGCTATCTTGTCCTCTGTGTGCTCACACTGTGGACGTTGGCGCGTGCTCCGGCTCGTCCTCGTGCGTGTGCCAAACCGGGTACAATGGTTGATGGGGAGGTCCAGTGCCCTCTAACCTGGTGGGTGCTCTCCCACTCGGAGTTGCTGCGGCTGGTATTGGGTGGGACCATGGCATTCGGCTTCTGGAGCGGACTGTTCTTGTGTTCTGAGCGTCCTCGGAGGTGTGCAACTGTCACGCTGGTGCCTGGGGCGTTTGTCACTGAGCAAGCCGCTTCCGGGTTGTCCCCGCGACTTCCCTCCGCGGGAGTGACTCCAGCGTCTTCCTTGTCTGCTGTGGCATTGGCAGCTGGGTCGGCCCCGCTGCCGCCGGCACCGGCCCATTGGGCGGGCCTGATTGTCGTCATCGCAAGTTGTGCCTTACGTTGTGCGCTACCAGGGGCGTCATGAGCCCCGGTGTGGGCGACACCGCTGGCATGCGCGTGCCTGGCGTAAGATGAACCGCACGGTGCCTCTCGACACTGGCTCGGCGTGTGCCCCATCGGTGCACAAGTCAGGAGTGTGTGTCTCTGCGGCACGACGAAGTGACATCCTCGGGGCCCTGTGGCCCAGGATGACCATGCAAACGATTAAAGAGGTCATCGATGCTGACGTCGGCAGCGACAAAAAAGACAAAAAAGAGGATAAAGGGCAGCCAGTGGTCACACAAGACACGCAAAATAAAGAGGGCGAAAGAAGTAGAAGAAGTGTCAAAACGCGGGTGAGAAGAGCCGGGAGGCGCGGCAAACGGAAATGAAGAGTCCTCCAACAGAATGCCACCCTTCCACAGGTGGGCAAAGCAGCGCAGGTGTAGGCACCATGTGCGCCGCAAACACACAAAGAGGATATACAGTACACAAAGCAACGGACCCCCACGCAGGACGTCGCGACGCTTGCACGGCCGCACCGCCCCGTCAGCACGTGCGCACGATGTCCAAGACACGGCCAATTCCCTTTGTCTTGCCTTCGCGTAGCACAAAGCGTGCATCAGCCTTGATGTGCTCGGGGCGGTAGCAGAAGCAAAAACGGAGGAGCGCACGGTCACCCGTCCGCACCACCTCTTTGTCAATGGTCACAACGCGCGCCGCCTGGCGCACAGCCGCACAGTGGATGACTGGTTGGTAGCCAGGGCGGATGGTCGTCCCGTGATAGAGCACCAGCACCTCGGCAGTAAATTCCCACACGGCACCGGGTGCTACGCGGGTGTCGAGCATAACCATGCCCTTACGCACCGTCGCGCGCTTCACCTTCTTCAACGCCAGTGAGCCGGCCTGGCCAGCCACCACCCGCCGCACTGGCACACGCTTGTAGTGGACCTGGAGGAGAGGCAAGCAGCGACAAACGGAGCATCAAGCATGTAAGAGGACCAGGCCCAAAAGAAATCGAGAGAAAACAACTGACATGTAAGTAACACACTGACTCGCACATGCAAGCACACGAAGGGAAACAAAACCAGCAACCTGCCAGAGAGAGGCGTGCACAGACAGCACCCCCCCGCATGCCCCCCGCAAACCGGAGGCTATTGAGCAATGCCAAACGTACACTCTTGACAATGACCGAAACATAGGCGCCACTGTGGTCAGGCCCCAGGGAGAGTGATTGGCCCACCCCCACAGACCCCGCGGAGCAGGTGCCCGACACGACCGTGCCAACGCCCGGCACCAAGAACGTCTCGTCAATCGCAAACTCGGTGGGCGAGGAGCGGTACTCGGCCCAATTGCGGCGTGACGGCGCTAGGTTTAGGAAGCCCCGCAACAGGTCCAGCCCTTCTCCCGTAACGTTTGAGACGGAGAAAATCGGCACCACCCTGTCATGCACGATATTTTGCGCGCACATGGCCAACTCGTCGGCAGACTTGACCAGAACGGGAAGCTTCCGAGCACCAGGCGACTTGAGCAGCTTCTGGATGTGTGTCACGGTCGCCTCGTACACATGAGCGGGAGCACGATCAATCTTGGTGATGGCCACCACTACAGGAACCTTAAGGGCCAGAGCAATGGCGAGGTGCTCTTTCGTCATGCGAAGTACGCCCATATTCGCCCCAATGACCTGCAGACCCATAGCAAGTGAGAGGACACACGGAAAAACAAGCACAGCACACAGAACAACGCAGAGGAAAAAAAGGCGCGTGAGTCCCTCGTTTAAGCGCAAGCACCCTCGCAATCGACGCCGTCACAAGAAACGCAGCCCTCCACGCCACACACGCGCACGTCACCAACCATGTCCAGCACCAACACAGCTCAAAAACGCCAGCTGACAAACGTACCAGCATGCAGTAATCCGGCGCGTGCGCCGTCAGGCCAAACACAGTCGTCCTGAGGTACTTCTCATGCCCAGCGAGATCAAAGAACGTAACGATCTTGGCGGCTCGGGCAACCACGTCTGCCCATGTCAGCGACCGCACGCCCGTGTAGTTCACGACCGCCCCGCTCGCACCAAAGCCCATAATCTGTTGGCTGACGCTGGAGGTCCGCCCGCTCTCCATCTCGTGCTTGTGAGTGAACACCTGCGCCCGCGCACGACCGCGCCCATTGTCCAGCGCCCCGCAGCCCGTCAGGACGCCAATGAGGGTAGACTTGCCACTGTCCACGTTGCCCGCTACCGCCACCCGCAGGTCCAGGTAGTCCTCGAGCGTTTCAGGCAGCTGACGCACAAGGACACTGGCCACCATGGCGTCCACCTCCCCGCTCGTCGCGCGTGCGCGGCGGACGACGGTGCACTCAGCGTGGAGCTCCTCGGCCATGTGCGACAGGGTGGCGAGCGAAGCGGTGAGCGCGTCAGGGGAAAGGCCCCGCGCTCGCCCATCGTCCGTGACGCCAATCTCATAGATGCATTCCCCGCTGCCCTCCAGCAGCCGGTACTTCATCTGCGTTACCAGCTCCAGGAACCGCGCGGGCGGCGGCTGCACGAGGCTCCACTTGTACTCGACAGCGCCCTCATCGTCCTCGGGCTCCAGGTCATCGGCAAACATCAGCTCGACGCCGCCGCCGCCGCCGCCCCTGCTGCTGCCCCCACCGCCCCCACCGTCCGCCGCCAGCAGTTCCTCCATCCGCGAGCGGCCCGGTGGAGCCAGGATGGTGGGCGCGTCCGTCACCCGACCCCCACCGCCGTGCGTGGCCACCAAGGCCACCCCGCCACCGCCTGCAGTGTCGGGCACTACTGCCACCAACCGCTCCCCTTCTTGCGCCGGCGGGGCAGCCGCCATCACGGACGGCCCCGCCGACGACGGGGCTAATCGCGACGGACCCGCCAGGCCGGCCCGCACCCCCCGGCCGTCCTTGCCGCCCGCACCACTGACCCCACCGCCAGCGGGTACAACCCCTAAAGCAGAGGACGACGGCCCGGCGCGCACCCCGACCTCGGTCGACCCGCGGCCCCGTAATGGAGGTAATGGCGGCTGCATCCCGAGTGACCGCCACTCGCCGCGTGGCTCCACACAAGGGGGGAATGGAGAGGGAGGGGGGGGAGAGTCGGCGGCGGTGATCCGTTGCCGCGCAGGCCTACCAGCCGCAGGCCCTCAAAAAAAAAAAAGGGGCCCTGCTCCGCAAAGCTTTGTGGCGGCTTGTGTCACCGCGTGACGAAGCACCGCGCACACCCCGGTCGGGCTTGGCTCGCTGCCGCAGCAGCCTGGCGGGACCCTGCGTGGCGTCGCGGGGGCCGCAACGCCACCACCACACCACCCCCCCACAGGTGCGTGCTGTGGCCAGCACTGCCAGCGGCGCGGGCGGGGCCCCATAGGTTGACTTCACCTGACACGCGCCCCCTCGCGCACTGGGCGCTCCGCTCCAGCACCGTTTGGAGCACGCTCCCCAGATGTCCTGGCGGGCATCTGCCTGAGATTGGGAATCTGTACACTTGGGCGGATATTGTGAAACGGGGCTTCACCGGGAAGGCCCAAAGGGCAACGGACATTGCCGCCGCAGGCGTGGGCAAGGAACTCCCCTCAGATCACAAGAAATTGATCATGGAAGGAACAACAAGTCATACTTAAACACGTATTTCATATATCCCAGATAGGCCGGAGTGCCTTAAGAGGCTCCCGTCCCATGCACACACGCGTTCTGAGTTTTGAATAGGACCCTTTAGCTGAAATTTGATTAGCCCTGGACGAGCTTTCACATTTTCGATACATTTTCAAGTTTTTAGAACACTAGTCAGTAATTCATATAAATACATAAGTTTGCTATTGTGCTGGGCTTATCAGGCTTTCTCTTCTATTGATTCCTCTATGCTTGCAGCTGCCGCCCCTTCCGCGTCTGACTGGAGAGGCAGCCTCCGCGCGAGCAGCCGCCGACTGTACCCTTCGGCCGGTGGTGATGCGGAACGCCGCATTCCAACCCAGCGGTCGCTGATGCGGCCGGCGGGCGACGGCCTCTCCCGCCCCGACAGCGGGTCGCACCTTCCGCCGCCAGGTACCTCCCACCCGGCACCCAGCGCCACCCGCTCGCAGCCCCCGCCGCCCTCTCCCAGCCCGCAACCCCGCCACCAGTCCATTTAATAAAAACCAGTCTCCGGGATGGTCTGAGGTCACCACTCCCCAGCTAGCGCACACTCCCTCATTTGCCGCCGTTGGCTCCCGCCGTTAGCCCCTCCCCGCGCCTGCAGCTGCCGCCGACGCAGGCGGACGCTCTCCGCGGGCTCAGATCTCTCCCCCCACCCGCATACACTTCCTCCCGACGCTATCCCCCAATCCCTCTGTTAGAGGCCGCCGACCGCCACCAGCCGCCAGCGCGACGGTCGCACACCCTCCACCGGCCGGCAACCGCTGCCGCGCCTGCGGCCACTGGCGACCACCCTTCCTACTTTCTATCCCCGCTGCGAGCTTTGGCAGCGGCAGTCAGCCGCCCCGATCCGGCCAGCGCCGACCTTTCCGACAGTGGAGGCCGCGGCCCGCCACCAACCTCAACCCCCGCCGGCAGCTGCTGCCCCCGACCGCCAACCGCGAGCGCTACCGACACCCAATTTTTCCATTGGCCGGCGGCCGCCTGCCAGCCTGTGGGCGCTGCTAGCCGTCACCAGACTTTTTCCCTTTGGCAGACTGCGGTCGCAGCCGGCGGACGCCCCCAACCGGCGAGTGTCCTCACCGCATCATCTGCACCACAACCAGTATTTATATCCATGACAAATTGAAAGCCCAGAAGTGGAACATCTGCAGTCCCCTCGCGTTCCAAAGTACGTCCGTCCAACAGCTAACACTGCAAAAGGTCTCCACCTATCTCAGTTTTGAAGTGATCTTTCACAAAGCTTGACAGTCATCGAAAACAGCTGTAAGTTGTGTATCCCAGATGTTCTACTGGCTGATGCTGTTTCAAGCCCGAGCGCTGTGCGCCGCTACATACAGGCTGCGGCAGAGAGCGGTCGACAGCTTGCGCCCCCATCCATCAGTTACACCACGCATCGTCCCCTCCTGGACTTCTATTGGTGGGATGAAACCGGGCCCTCGTGTGTGCATGGGACGGGAGCCCCTTAAGAGGGGGGGGCGCCGCGGCCACCTCCCTGGCCCTACCATGCCACCACGCTCGCCCGACCAGAAGAGGGGAAGACGCCGTCAGGTGAGGGACGCCAGGAAGGGGGGCGTGAAACCCCGCATCCGCAATGGGCTGCACCGTCCGCACCGCTGGCAGATGTTGGAAGCATGGGGAGCAGCTAATGGGGTTCTGGTCAGGCCTGAGGCTTGCGAGAGAGCTCGAGCCGCCCCGCCCCCGTCTTGGTGCGCTCTCGGCGCAGTTATCGGCAGCAGGAGACTATCCAGCTCATACCACCCCGCGCGAAAGCGAACGGCCTGGGCTGGGCACAGCTTGTACGCTTCCCAGGACGATGGCGACCAGCCCCGCCGCCACCCCTCGTTCTGCATCCACGTGGCACTCGAAGACCCTGAAGACGTTGGACAGCCAACTGGATAGATCATCTTTCGACGGGAAGCGCTGGCACCCAGCCCGCAGGCAGGCCACTAAAAAAAGGACAAAGAGCGGGTGGGTCGTCGATCCCTCGGCAGGCGGACCGACCTCATCGCCCCATTCACCCCGTGCGCAACGCGTTGCAGACTTCCTGCGGTCTCCCCCCTCGCCTCCACCAACTCCACCAGCATCAGAGCGACTCCAGAGCCTCAATGCGCATCAGGAGCGTTGAGATTTGGTCCTTGTACGCGAGGGTCACGTCCACGAGATCCGCCTCCAACTCCCCCATCCGCTCCTCTCGTGCCGCCGCCGTGGCGGCCGACTCCTCGGCGGCCTTCCGGAGCGCGGCCAGCTCAGCATCGCGCGCGGGGGCGTCCGCAAGGGCGGCCTCCAGCTCGTCTACGCGAGCAGTGAGGGCAACAACCGTCTCCGCGAGGGAGGAAGTCGACGCGTCACGTGCAGCAAGCGCAGCGCGGAGTGCGGCCGACTCACCAGTGCGCTGGCGGAGGGCGGCAGTCAGGCGCTCTATGCTGTACACGCCGCCACCGCCGGCCCCACCACCAGCTCCGCTGCCACCACCGCAGCCGCCGCCGCCACCCCCGCCGCCGCCGCCACCATCGCCGTCACCTGAAGAGAGAACAGCCGACACCGAGTCGCCTCCGTCGTCAAAGGCGGTGCCCAGGAGACCACCGCCACCACCTCCTCCACCGCCGCCCCCCGTTGAAATGTCGTCGCCGCCGTCGAGCCCCGCGGCTCCCCCCGTGCCCGCGCCTGCGTCACCCGAGTCCAGGAAGCTGCCATCGGCAAACGCCAGCAGCGGCCGGGAGTTACGGGCAGACAAGGGCGTCCGCGGGGAGCGAGGAAAGCCGGGGATGGCGGCGGCGCCCAAGGCGCTGCCGGCCATGATATTGTCTGCACTGAGGCCGGCTGCCGAATAGGTGCTGTCGAGGTCGCCAAGCGTGCGTGGCGGCCGTCCCGCTGCCTCTGCCGCCCGCAAGCGGTCGGCCATGTCGGCCAGCCGCGAGTGGGCGGCGGTCAGCTGGGCGGCGGCCTCGGCGGCGGCTGCTTCAGCCGCCTCAGTGTCCTCGGCGCGGCGGAGCCGCTCCGCCGCCAGGTCGGTGCGCAGCCGCTCGGCGTCAGCGGCCGCTGCGGCGGCAGTCGCGGCCGCTGCCGCCGCGTCCGCCTCGCGGCCAGCAACGGCGGCGGCCGTGTCGCGCAACGCGGCGGCCGCCGCGGCCGTGGCCGCATCGGCTCGCGCCACTGCCGCGGTCAATGCCGTCTCTGCAACCCCCCGAGCCTCGACCGCGGCAGCAGCCGCCGCCTGCGCCGTTGCCGCTTCCCGCGTCGCGGCGGCCGTCCGCCCTTCAGCGTCGGCAATGCGCGCAGCGGCGGCATCGCGCTCGGCAGCGGCGGCCGCTTCCCGCTCAGCCGCCTCGGCGGCCAAGCCGTCGAGCCGCCGAAGCAGCGGGCGGGTCGCGGCGGGTACGGACGACGCCGCCTCCTCCGCGGCCGCCTCGGCCGCCCGGCAGCGGGCCATGGCGTCGGCCGCGGCGGCGGCGAGGGCGTCCTCCCGCCGCCCGGCCGCCTCCGTGACGCGGCTGAGATGGGCGCGCAGCTCGGTCATGGCCGCGGAGAGGGCCCGCTCCCGCCGTGACGCCTCGGCGGCCGTCGCGGCCGCCGCTTCGGCCGCCTCTGCGGCCGCCGCCTCACGCGCACCGCGGAGCTCCTCGGCGTGGCGGGCGGTGGCGGCTGCCAGCTCTGCCCGGGCCGCGTCGGCGGCGGCGTCCGCCGCAGCCGACGACCGCGACTGTGCCATCGCTTCGCGGAGGCGGCGGGTGGCAGCGTCGGCGGCCTCCCGCGCCGACCGCTCCGCCGCCTCCACCGTCCGCAGGTGGGAGGTGAGGCTGGCCGCCTGCGCGGCGGCCAGGTCCCGTGCGCCCGTCAGCGCCTCGACCTGCGCGGCGTGCTCCCGCGCGGCGACCTTCAGCTTGCGGTTGAGCGTCTCCTGGTCCGTCAGGCGCGCCGACAGAGCAGCGCCTTCAGACAGGACCGCCGCGATCTGCGCGTCCTTGTCCCGCAACAGCGCCGCCTCGGCCGACCGCGAGTCCCGCACCCGCCGCAACGAGTCCCGCTCCTTGACCAGAATGGCCGCCTTGCGCTCGGCGGTGCTCAGCCGCCGCGCCGCGTCGGCGGCGGTCGACTCGGCGCGCTCCGCGCGCACCAGCGCGGCGTGCATCGCCTCGGTCGCCGCCGCGGTTGCAGCGGCAGAGGCGTCGGCGGTGGCGGCGGTGGGGACAGTGGCGGCGGCGGGGGCGGAGAGGCCAGCGGCGGCAGTGTGGGCGGCGGCGGCGGCGGCGACGGCGGCGGTGGCGGCGATGGGCGCGGCAGGCTCAGTCGGAGGGGGTTGAGGGGGGGGGAGCAGCACACCGGCGCTGGCGGTGCCCGCCGACGGAGAGAGGACCCCGTTGGATGTCGGGGAGGGGGCGGCTGCGGCGCCCGCGGGGGAACCCGTCGACAGACCCACCGTCATGGAGCGGAGGGGGGTGGATAGCCCCGCCAGACCGCTGGTGGTGTCCCCGCCCGTCGGAGAATCCACCAGCGGCCGCCCCTCAGGGGTGGCAGGCTGGCGAGGGGCGCCCGCGTCAGCCGGTGGTCTGGGTTGGGCCTGTGGGGAGACGCGACGAGGCAGGTCGGCCGGTGCGGGGGCACCGCTCATCGACGCCCAGCCGTCCATTCCAAGGGGAGTCGTGCAGTAAGGCGTCAGAGGAAGGGGAGTCACAGACAGTTAGCGCGGCTGCTCGCTCGAACCCATGCCCCACCGGGGTCACACACTACCACCACCACCACGCAAACCCCACCCCACAACGGCGACTGCCCCCAAACAACCGCACCACGCCTTCCGCTCAAGCCCAGCACTGCCACACCGCCCGCTGGCATCCCTCGGTACCTTCAGGGACGCACCCTCCCCGTCCCCCCCTCACTAACGTGGCAGACCCCACCCCCTCCACATACCGTATCGTCCGCGACTTCCACAGGTGGCAAATGCGCGACCCCGCCGCTGCCATCCCCCCCACCTCCGTCGTCCCCGCCGCGGGCGGCGGTCCCGCCAGAGAGGGCCCCTTCACGCGACGGCGGCGGCGGCGGCGGCGGCGGCGGCGGCGCTGCCGCCGCCGCCGCCGCCGCCGCCGAGCCGGCCACCGCCGGCGGGGCCTCTGTTGTCGACGCGGGCGTCGCGACAGCCGCCGCTGCGGCCGTCGTCGCCACAGCCGCTACCGCGTCCACGTCCTCCCACTCGTCATCGTCGGCCCAGACGGTGGCGCCCCAGGCGGAGCCGCCGCCACCGCCGACGCCGCCACCGCCACCGGCGGTACGGGAGCTGGACATGGCGTTCAAAGAAGCGGAGGGCGGGGGACGAACAAAGAGGGGGGGGGGGCGCCTGCGCCGGGCCCCCCACGGCCAACTGCAACGGGGAGTACGCAGCACAAGGGACCCAGAACGGGAGGAAGACGAATAGAAAGGGAAGGCGAGGAAGCGCCGCCAAGGCGGCAACGCGGCCGCAAAAGGGGGACAGGTTGACGCGACGGCGCGACGCACAAGGCAGGCAACAGCCGGTTGGCCGGCCGAGTCGACGGTGCTGCACCGGTGGCAGCAACAAGAAGGGGGGTTGGGTGGCGCTCGGGGGGGAGGGACGGATGTCGTGGGGCGGCCGTGGTGGCCACGGCGCCCCTCCGTCGCTTGCAGGGGGCGGCGGAGGAACGCCTGAGCCAGAGCGCTCGGCGATGGGACCGTGGCCGCTGACAGCAATGTTCCGCCCACGTGGCGACATCAGCAAGGTGCGCATCCGGTCAATTGTTCTGAAATTAACGAGCTCGCGAGGGAGCAAAAGTAGGTACTGATTGGTATTGATGTGCACCGGTCAATTACCTACAACAAGACAGCCCCGAGCGCATCTCGTGAGGGGGCTAATAGCGAAGCTCTTTCAGAAGAAGAATGAGACATCGGCGGTATTCTGTTCGATAGCGAGTTGAACTTTCAATTTTATCTTCACGAGTTTCCACGATCTCGAAAGTGCTAGCGGTTCAAATTCTCTCTCCCAGGCAGCTGAAAAGCATAGATCACGTACTATATTTGGAACAGCAGACTTGAGCGGCGGAGGGGGTCGGGGGGGGGGGGTGGGGAGGGGGAGGGGGGGGGGGGGGGGGGGCCGGGCCGGATCACATGGGATCAAACGCCCCCCAGAGGGATTTGATAACAGGGGGGGTGTTATCCAGTTATCAAACCCCCCACAGCACCTCTTGGGGGGGGTTGGATAACATGTTATCCGACCCCCTCCCAGAGGTCGTGAGGGGGGTTTGATAACAGCGACGGGCGCGTGGGGTTACGAAAGATGTGGTTTTTGGTGAATACGTTTTGATGATGGATGCTCTTTCGGATGCCTTTAAAATGTCCGGATTCGTATTTCGCATCCGAGCGGTAAGTAAGGAGAGTTCGAGGATGGGGCTAGTCGCGTGGTAGCGCGTCGTCGGGATCTGGGTTAACGGTTCGGTCCCCCCAGAGCGGTACTCTTGACGCTCGAGGTTTCCGTTCCTCTTACAGTCCATCCCGCCCCCCGCTGCGTGCACCCCCGCCCTGCGCGGCTTCACGCTGGACCCCTCGCGTTGGCCGGTCCAGCGCGGCGTCGTCCTGGGCGCCGGGCCCCCCACGCGTCGCGCACGCGGAGGCGGATCGCGGCTGCCTTGCTGCCGCCCCCCCGCACCGCGCCGACGCTGGCGCCCCCCGCACCACGTCGCCATCCTCCACTGGCCGTCGTTATCCTCCTCGCGGCGTCCGCCCTCTTCCCCTTCCTCCTCTGCGTCCCGCGGTCCCACACCGCCGCCCTTTCTTCCCGTTCCGGGTCGTCCGTGTTGCTTCCCCCCCCTCCCCCTTGTTAGTTTCCCTTCATTTCGTTCACGCCAGCGCCGACGGCACTCGTCGCCCCTTCCCCCCTCCCCCTCCCCCTGTGAGAGATGGCGTCTGTTGCGTTTGGCGTGGCGGCCCCCCTGTGGGCGGCCCGCCCCGCCCGCGTCGGGGTGACAAGGAGCGTCGGCCGGGGGGGCGCCACCCCCACCCCGACCCGCCGCCCGCCGCCGTCGCTGCGGCCGCTGTCCATGGCGGCCGGCGACGGCGGCGGCGGCGACGCGGATCACCCGCCGCCGCCGCCGGCGCCCCCGTCTGGGGGGCGGGGCTGGGCGGGGCTAGCCGCCGCCTCGATCGCCGCCGCCGCCGCCGCGGCGGTAGTGGCCCTGCCGCCGGCGGGCGCGGCGCGGGCGGCGAGCCGCCGCGGTGGCGGCAGCGTCGACGCGGCAACGGCGGCGGCGGCAGTGGACCCGGCGGTCGCGTCGGCGTGGGCGCGGCCCGCAGCCGCCGGCGCTGTCACGGCCGTGGCGGTGCCTGCCGACGCGGCCGCCGCCGGCGCGGCCGCCGCCGACGCGGCCGCGGCCACGCCCGTGCGGCGAGCGACGGTGGCGGCGCCCGGGACGCGCGGCGCCGCCCCCCCCGCGGGGACGCCCGCCGCGACCTCCCGGGCCTTCCTCGACCGCCTCTCCTCCGTCCCCGTCTTCCTCATCACCTCCTCGGCGGGGCAGCCGTTTCTTGCCACCGCCGACGCGTCGGACGCGCGCGTGGCGCTCATCTTTTTCTCCCCCGCCGACGCGGACGGGATGGCTGCGAGCATCCGCGCGTCGGGCGCCGATGCGGTCGTCTACGTGCTGGGGCTGGACAAGGCGTACGAGATGGTCAAGGCGCCGCCGGTGCCGTCGGGGCTGCCGCCGCCCGCGGAGGGGGGGGTGTCCCCGCAAATGGTGTTCCGGTTTTGTCCTGACGGGCGGCAGGTGCGGGCGGCCGAGGCCATCCGCAAGTCCGCCGCCGCCGCGGGCGGCGGCGACAGGGGCGGCGGCGGCGGCAAGCGGGGCGCCGCGGCGCGGGCGGCCAAGGTGGCGCCCGTCGAGGGCGTGCCCGTCTTTGTGGCCAAGGGCCTAACCCTCCGGCGGGGCGGCGCCGCGACGGGCGGCGCCGCGGGCGCGGGGGGGGGGGCGGCGCGTCCGCACCTGGCGGCACGGGCGGCCTGATGGTGCCGCTCTTCCTCACCCGTGAGGACGTGGACGACGCGTGGGCCAAGCTCCGCGAGCGCGAGGCGGGCCTCCCGGCGCAGGCGACCGTCGAGGTGGGCAGCCTCATGTACCTGCTGCAAGAGATGGAGGCCAACGGCGCCGCCGCGGGGGAGGTGGCGCTGGGCGTGTTCCCACCGCGGGAGAGCATCGACTATGTGGCCAAGCTGCAGGCCGCTGCCGCGGCAGGGGGGGGGGCGGAGGGGGGGGGGGGGGGGGGGAGCACCCAAGCGGGGGGGGCGTGGCGGCAGGTAACGTGTGGCGTGGCGTCGGTGGCGGTACGGGGGAGGGGGGGGGAGGGGGAGTTGGGAGGCTGGTTGGGTCATGGTATGCCGGGAAGCGGTGGCGCGACGGCGGGAGGGGGGTGGGCGGCCTGCGCGGATGGCGGCGGTGGCGACGCGCGCGGGGCGCCGCGCGCTTGTTGGCTGGCGCGGCTGCTGCCTCGTGGCGCTCTGGCCGCCACCGCCCCCGAGGCTCTGCTCGTCGGTGCGCGCGGGGGCTGGCCCCCCCGTTTTTTTTTTTTCTCTCCTCCCGTGCTTGCCAAGTCTTGCCGACCGCGTTCCGCACGGTCGTGCGCGGGGGCGGCGCGGCGGTTTGGTCCACCCGCGCGTCCCGCTCCGCCGCCCCGACCGCCGCGCGACCCGTCCGCCCGTCGCGGCGGTGACTAGACGCAGCGTCCCCCCGGCGCGCCCCCACCGCTGGGTCCTCCCACCCTGTGGCGGGCCAGCCGGCGCCCCGCCGCGATGCCGCCGGCTGCGCGCCGTGGTACACCGCCCCCCTCGCTATCCCGCTGGCGCGGTGGAGCCGAGCCGCCCCCCCCCCCCCGTCAGCCCTCTGCTACTTGGCCCGCCGCGTTCCGCGCCCCGGCGGGTCGGCGGCGCGCGACGCGGCGGCGCTCGCCGCCGCGGCGGCCGCGCGCGCCGCGCGCGCGCGCGGGGCCGCTTGTCGCGGGGCGGCGGGGGGGAGCGCCGGCGGCCCCCGCGGTGCGCCGGCGTCGGGTGCCGATGAATCACCGACGGGGGAGTGGCGGCGGCGGCCGCGCCGGGCAGGCGCGGCCGGCCGCGACGCCCCCCCGCGCGGCGCAGCGGGTGGCTGGTCATGGGAGGGCGGGGGGGGGGAAGGGGGGCTGGGGCGGCAGGAGCGGCAGCAGGGACGCGGTGCGGGAGACGGGCAGCCGGGACGGGGTGGGGAGCCGTGCAGCAGGGGCGGGATGGGGAGGCGTGCAGAAAGGAGAGGGAGGCGGAGGGGGGAGGGGGAGGGAAGCGGGCTGGGGCGCTGCGCAATCGTGCGCCGGGGGTGCCCTCGCATGGCCCCCCTGCTGGTTGTGGTGGGATGGCGCCGCGGTCGTCCCGGCAAGGGCAGGCCGGCTGGTATGGCGGCGGGACAGTGGGGAGCGCGCGGCTTCCTCCTCACCGACTGCCGACGCCTCCGTCCAGAGAGTCGGCCAAGAATGACCCGCCCACTTCAGCGCCGGCACTTGGCTGACGACACCAGCGGCGTCGCCAACCGCGGCGCGCCCTGCCGACCGCGGTAAACAAGCCCAACGCAGCGCGCCCCCCCTCCGTCTTCCCCACTCCCTCCAAACTTCACCTTCAGCGGCTACCATCGCTGTGCCCTTGCCTCTGCTCTCCCTGCCAATCCTCACACCACCCTTCCACCCGTCCAACCCCCCTCTCCCCTCTGTTCCCCGTTTTCACCCTACCTTCCAAGATGAAGGTGCTCCTCCATACCCTGGCCGCCACCGTCGCCGCCGCCGCCACCGCCGTCGCCGTCACCACCCCCGCCGCCGCGATCCCGTCCACCGTCGAGGGCGACGCCGCCTCCGCGGCGCTGCTCAAGACCCGCCTCCACGCCGTCTACTGCGCGGCGGGCGGGGACTCGTTTGGCTGCGGCCCTGACGGGCGCCCCGACGGGGAGATGCCCAGCGACGACTACCTTGCCACCCGGGCGGTGCTGTGTGGCGCGCACCCGGCGCTGCAGGGGTGTGAGGTGCCGCCGCTCGCGGCCGACGTGGCCGCGTCGTCGGGCTACGAGCAGCCAGGGGGGGAAGGGGGGGAAGGGGGGGAGGGGACGTGCGAGGGGGGGGTGTGCCCGGCGGCGACGACGTCGGCGGCGGCGTGAGGGATGGTGCGGGGGAGGAGGTGCGAGGGGGAGGGGGGGGCAATCAACAGGGCTACCCGCAACAGCACAAACCCACAGTCGGCGGAACACCCCTACTGCCTGGGCACCAAAACGAAGGGACGCAAGCAGCCAACACGGGCAGCTGGTACACCCGTTTGGGGCTGCCAGAAAAGGGCAGGACGAGGCTCGTCTGCGGCGCCTTGCACGGCGAGCGGGAGCAGCCGCGCAGACACCCGTGACGTGCACACACGGGTACGAGCAGGGCCAGGGAACGCGAGGCACCGCAGCGGCGCGCCGCACGTGCTCACCAAAGGCCTCCCGGGTCGTGTCGTTCTGCCAATTGGAGCACATACCGTCATCCCACCCATCCTGCGCGCGCCACGCACCCAACTATCCCCCCAGGGCGCGCTGATGGAGCCCCCGAAAGGACTCTCGCCACACCCACGCGCGGCCGAGGACCCCCCCGAGGTCCCCCCCGCCCCCCCCGACCGGGGTGAGGAGCTCGCGGACGACCGCCCCGAAGTCCGCCGCGCCCAGCAGGGCGGCGCGGCGCTCCACCAGCAGCGCCGCAACAACGTATACGGCCAGGTGGGCCCACCCCCCCTCCTCCGCCACCAGCCCGTCCCATAGGCGGAGGAGGGCGGGGAGGGAGCGGAACTCGCGGACGAGGAGGCACCCAAACCAGCGGACGGTGAACGAGAGGAAGGGCACGCCGTGGGTGGTGCCCAAGTGGGCGGCCAGTGGCGGGTCCACCCGCTCGAGCAGCGCCGCCAGGTAGTGGGAGCGCCGCTGGATGCCCGGCTGCGCAAACACAAAGTGGTCCGCCACTGGCGCGAGCGTCGCCGCCAGTGCGCCGTACGCATCGGCCTCGGCGCGCGCCAGGCCCGCCGCCGACACCACGCCATCGAGGGTGGTCAGGCCGACGACGCGCGCCACGTCGCCGCCGGCGCCCGCCGCGTCAGCAAGGAAGAGCGCCAGGTAGGGGGTGAGCACGTCGTTCATGCCTTGGACGTAGCCACACGCCGGGTGGCGCGCGGCGTAGACGCCTAGGATGCGCGCCATCGCCGCCGCAACGTCGGGGATGTGGTAGAGGGGGAGCGACGGGGCCGTACGGGGGATATCGGCCGCAATCTGCCGTGCTGCCCGGGCGGCCTCGTCCTCCTCGGCCGGGCCGGACGCTTCCCTCTCCCGCCCCGCCCCGTCCACACCGCTGCTGCTGCTGCCGCCGCCGCCGCCGTCGCCGCCGCCGCCGCCACCCCCGCCACCCCCACCACCACCCCCGCTGCCGCACAACAACACCGGCGGGGTCGGCAGCAGCTCAACCGCCGCCGCGTACTCAGCGCGCCGCCGCGCAGTGGCGGCCGGCCGCCGCGCCGCCTCGGCCGGGACGAGCCCCAAGAGGAGCCGGTACGCGGACGCCCGGCAGCGGGGCGGGCAGCCCGTAAACACCGCCCGCCGCAGCGCGGGCAAGGACACAGTCGGGGCGGCCAAGAGGCCCTCCACGGGGCACCCGTGCGACGGAGCGGGAAGGGGGCAAACCGCCGCAGCCGCGACCGCGTCGGCACCGGTCGCGTGGGCAGCAGTACAGATGGGGGGGGCGGCCGTCGGGGGGGGAGCGGCTGGCGCGCCGCCCCTGGCACCCGCACCTGCCCCGGAGGCGGCGACAGCCGCCGCTGCTGCTGCTGCGGCTGCCGCCAGCGGCGGCAGGCTGCCCGATGACGAGACGGGGGAGGTGATGGGGGAGGACGCGGTGCTGAGCGTCGGCCACGATGGTAGCGACCGGCGGTGGGTGGCGCTGACGAGCGCCGCGGCGGCGGCAGAGCCCGCCGCCGCCGCAGCCGCCGCGGCGGCAGAGGCCGCCGCTGCCAGCTGTGATGGGCCGCCGCCGACGACGACGCCGCCGCCGCCGCTGCTGCCGCCACCGCCGCTGCCGCCGCTACCGCCACTGCTCCCACCAGCCGCACTGACCCCCCCCCCCGCCGACAACGGCAAGACCGGCACCGAGTGACGGCGCCACGGCGCAGCCGCCGGCGGGGGAGATGCCGGCGGGGCGCGCGGCCGCGGGTCGCGCCCTTCCCCCCCCCCCTCCCGCCTCCAGTCGTGCCGCCCGTCGCCGACGAGCAGCAGGTCGGCCAGGTCGGCCGACCGACCCGACAGCGGTGAGTCGCCGTCCAGGGAGCCCGCCGCTGGTCCGCCGCCGGTCGCGGGTGCATTGACGACCCGCCACACAACGGGCCGGGCGGTGGCGGGCATGGTGGCGGCGGCGGCGACGGTAGCGGCGACGGGCAGAGAAGCGTGGGGAGTGAGGAGGGACAAGGGACTGGGGCCAGGAAGGGAGGGGCAGCAGGGGGGGGGGGGGCAGAGCGGGAGGGAGACAGCCAGAAGATGAAGAGCCGTGTCCCACAGGCGGGCGGGGCGGAGGCGTCGACGGAAAGAAATAGAAGAGGATAACCGCGCCACGGGCAAGGGCCTTCTCGGTGCCGCAGCTGCTGCTGCCGCCGCGGCTAGCCACGTGCCGCCTCGACGCCGTCGGTGGCGGCCGTGGCTGGCTGGAAAACGCGGCGCAGGATCCCACCGGCGCGCCTGCCGCCCCACGCTCTGGCGGCGGGGCGGCCAGGGGAAGGCGCTCAACGCGGGGCTGACCGGGTCGGCCCGGGGGGGCCGGACGGAGCGGGCCAGGTGGGAGGGTCGCCAGGGGGGGGGGGGAGCAAGGAAGAGGCGAGCGGGGAGAGACGAGCGGGGAGAGGCGAGCGGGGGCAGGGGTGTGGGCTCAGCCCGCTTTGTGTTCAGCCACCATGTAGCGGCGGTTCCCACCGGGCGGTGGGTCCTCCTCTCCACCCGCGCTGTCACCACGCCAGCGCTTGTGCACTCGGGCCATAGTGCACCACTGCCGCAGCGCGGCAGGGGTTGTGCTGCAGGCAGAGGTGTTACTGAGGTGATGTTGCCCGTGATTTTATGTAATTGTTCCCCACGTCATACAAATACCGCGTGATGTCAAATTATTGACAATTATGACTTTGTTGAGTTAAATTCTATCCACACGGTTTTTATTGCACTGTCCTTGTCGCGCGCGAGCTGCCAAGACAAGGAGTCGAGGAGTGCACGGCACGTTTTTTTTGCGGCAGGCATTGACCAGCTCGTAGTGCGACGGGCGCTCGGTGGCGGGACGCCCACGCTTCTTTGATGTCAGCTCAGCGACCGCCAGCTTGCCGGTCAAGTCAGTATCCCAGTCACGCGTCTCAGCTCCGGCGGCGGCCTTTCAGCACATGGAGTTTTGGGGACTGAGAAGTTGGAGCGTGGTGATCCAGCAGATCAAAACGGGACCAGGGCGTCAGCAGCCCTCCAGCCGAGAGCGAGCAGCGGAGTGGGAGTACGCTCCAGTCTCGGCGGCCGCGGCGGCCGACGCCGGGGACAGGTGGCTCGGCCGAGGAAGCGGGCGGGTCTGCGGGGGCGCCCACGCAGGAGACAGGTGGACAGGGGAGGGGCGGATGGGCCGGGGGGGGGAGTGCCGGTGGGTTGCCCGCCGCGACCGCGCGGCGTGTCGGGGTCGTGGCGCAGGGGGGGGGGGGGGGGCGGGGGAGGGAGGGGGGTTGACGTCCAGTGCATCCCGGCCGCGCTGTGACTGGGGGGCACGGCGAGAGCGCGCTCGTCGCCGGCGGCGCGGCCGCCGGCGCACGCCGCGGGAGGGGCGCCGGCGTCGGGCGCCGGCGCGGCGGGGCCGGCGGCGGCCGGCGGCGGCCGCGCCGCCGCCGTGGCGCCCGCCTGTTTTTTGTTGGTCTCTGCTGTTGGTGTTCCACCGCGCGCACCCGTGCAGCCCGCCGGCGGGTGCCGTCGCTCCGCCCGCACCCCCCTCGCGCGGCCGGCGTGAGCGCGTCGGTCGGACGGCTCCCTTCTGCCGGCCCGCCCGTATCCCCCACCGTCCCCCTCATCACGGCCACCGCAGACCACACGTCACGCGCCCACCGACGCGTCCGCGCCGGCCGCCGCCGTGTGGCAGCCGACGCACGGCGCGACGCACCCCCCGCACGGCCTGCCCGCCCGCCCGCCCGCCCGCCCGCCCGCCCGGTCACCGCCGCGGCCGCCGCCGGCGGTCGCCGCCGCCAGCGTGACCGTGTCGCCGCGGCAGTCGCCACTGCCGGTGCCGCCGCGGTCAGCATCACCGCCACAGCAGCACCGGGCACTGGTGCGGTGGCGGGCAGGGGCGGCTGGGTCTCGCCGCAGCTGCCGCGCTGGTGCTGCGGGAGGGTGTGGGACACCCACCAACAGATTGGCTCTGAGGCGTTGACTGCCCTTGTGCGGGAGGCATTGCTGGACTGGGGCATGCTAGACGTTGACAAGGTCGCGACCCATTCGGGAAAGCGCTCCGGCGTCCAGCTGTACGACGCGCTCGGCATGACCGACGCGTGCGTGAAGGACAAAGGAGGGTGAGACCCGGCGTCCGCCTTCATGAACTACAAGGCCCTGTGCAATCGGGTAGAGATGCAGTTTGCGTTCTGTTCTCCGTCAGCGTGGTCCGCTAGTTAAAGTCCTCACGCCTCGTTGAGGGCTTTCATGACCTGGCAAACCCCCCCCTCCGCGTGGCAATGATGGCGGCATCCCACCCCGGGTGGTGGCCTCCCAAGAGCCCCCCCCCCACCCGGCGGCGGCGGCGGCGGCGATCGCGGCAGCTGCGGCGGCGGTGGAGGCGTCGGCGGAGGCACTCCCCCCCCTCCCGGTCGCAATGACAGCGGCATCCCCCCCCGACCGGGGCGCGCCGCCGCGGCGGCACGCGCCGACGCAGCCGCCCGCCCCGCCGCGAGCGGGCGGTGCGGGCAGCTCACGCGGCCTCCCGGTCCGCCGCGACCGCCGCCCCGCAACCGCCCGCCGCCGCCCGCCCGCGAGACCGCCCGCGGCGGCCGCCGCCACCGCCACCGCCACCGCCGTCACCGCCGCCGCCGCCGCCGCTGCCGGGCGGTGAGTCGACCACCGCCGCCGCCGCGGTTGCGGCGGCTGCCGCCTCGGCCGCCGGTGTCGCGGCGGCGGCCGCGGCCGCCGCCGCGGTCGGCGGCGGCCGCGGCGGCGGCGGTGGCGGCGGTGGCGGCGGCGGTGGCGGCGGTGGCGGCGGCGGGCCAACGGCGGCGGCCGCCGCGCGCGGCGGCCGCCCCGCTAGGCCGGGCGCCCCGCCGTCAGCGGCGGCGGGCACCGCGGCGGCGGCAGCGGCAGAGGCGGCAGCGGCAGCGGCGGCAGCGGCAGCAGCGACACCACCCTCATCACCGGCAGCACCGCCAGAGCCAGGCCCCCCCCCCCCCCCGCACCCCAACACCCCCCGCGCGGTCCACATCCATCGCGGCACCCCCCCCCTCGACCGCGGCGGCTGACCCCCCCCCCCCCCCCAATCGCCCCCCCTTCCCCGGCGACGCGGCCACCGCGGCGGCGAGGCGGCGGAGCTTGAGCTCGTTGGACCGCGCGCACGCGAGCGACGGCGCGAGCGCCCGCGCGGCGGTCACCGCCTCGAGCGCCTCGCCGCACCGCCGCGTCGCGGCGTAGAGCACCGACAGGTTTCTGTAGACGACCGCCGCGCCCGGCCGGTCGCCGTCGCCCGCCGCGTCTGGGCACGCCGGCGGCGGCGACGCGGCGGCGCCACCGCCACCACCACTACCACCACCACCACCGCCGCCGCCGCCGCCGGCACGGCCAACCCCCCCGTCCCCCCCTCCCCCAGCAGCCACCGGGGACGCGGCGCGGTTCCCCCTCCCCCCGCCGCCGCCCTCCTCCAACGCGTCGCCACCGACTGGGAGTCCCCCCCGGTACCCCCCCCAGGTGAGCGCCTGTGCGTATGCCGCCAGCGCCGCGGCGGTGCGGCCGGGCTGCTGCCGCCGGAGGTTGCCCAGGTTGGTGTACGCCGCCGCGAGCGCCGACCGCGCCGCCGCATCTTCGACCGCCTGCCGGCCGGGGATGTTGTCCGTCGTGGGTGGCGGGGGGGGGGGTGCCTGGGGGGGGGGGGGACGCCGCCGGTTGGCAGGGGGGGTCACCGCCGCCTTGGGCAGCCCCGCCGGCGGCGACGGTGGACGCGGCGGCGGCGGCCGCCGCCGCCCCTGCCGGTGAATTCACCGACGCGGTTGCCAGCGCGGCGGTGACGGCGGCAACGGCGGCGGCCGCTGGCGTCTGGGCCGCCGCCGACGGCGGAAAGCGCGGGCGGTCGGCGGCGGCGGCGGTGGCAGCGGCGGCGGCGGCGGCGGCGTCCCCCCCCCCCGCCCCCCGTCCCCCCCTCCCCCTCCGGCTCGCCCTCCTCTTGCGTCGGCTGCAGCGGCGGAAACAGCCCCGGCAGGCTGGTGAGGGAGCCCAGCGGCAGCAAGCCGAGCGGCACCGACTCGCCCGGCAGCGTCGGGTGCGACGGCAGCGGGCCAAGGGCGGGCCCGTCGCCGAGCGGCTCGCTGCCAACGAGGCCGGCCAGGGGTGGGGGCAGGGGAGGAAAGGCGGGGGGGAAGGGGCGCACACCTCGGCCGAGCCGTCGGACCACGCCGCCACGCCGCCCGTGTCGTCAGTGGCGCCGCCGGTGCCACCGCCACCGCCGCAGTCGGTGGCGGTGGCGGCGGCGGTGGCGGTGGCGGCGGCGGCAGCGGCGGTGGGGGCGGCGGCGGGGGCGCCACCGGCGGCGCCACTGCCGGCAACCTCGGCGGGCGGGCGCGCGGGGGTGTCGGCAGCGGCACCTCCCCCCCCCCCCCAACCCCCCCCCCCCCCGCCGTCCTCATCCTCGTCCTCCCCCGCGGCCTCCCCCGGCAGCGGCGGCAGCGGCAGTGGCCCCCCCCGCACAGCCAGTGGCGCGGCGGTCGCCCTGGCAGCCACCACGGCGGCGCCAGCCGTCGTGGCGGTCGGCCACCCCCCCCCCCCCCCCACATCCCCCCCCCCCACCCCCCCGCTCCCCCTGCTGTGCGCGCCCGCCGCGGCGACCGCCGGCGGCGGCACCGCCACGCTGAGCGTCGACCCCGACGGCGACGCGGCGGTCGTTGCCTCGAGGCTCTCCACCAGCCGCTCGGCCACCTCGGACCCATAGTTGCGGATGCCCGCGTCCTCCCACGCGCGCTCGTGGCGCACGCGGAGGACGGCGCCGAGGCCGGCGAGCGCGGCGGGCGTGCCGACCGCCCGCGCCGCCGCGCGCAGGCGGACGACGGTCTTGTCCACGTCCGCGCGGAGCTCCTCCTCCCGCGCCGCCGCCGCCGTGGGCGTCAGCCCGTGCACGGCGGCCGCCGCACGCGCGGGGGGGGGCGGGGGGCCCACCACCGCCGCCGCGGCCGGCGGTGGCGGCGGCGGCGGCGGCGGCGGCGGCGGCGGCGGCGACGCGGCCGCCGCGAGCTCCCCGTTGCCCACCGCGGCGACCCCCCCCCCACACACCCCCCCCAGCGCCTCCCCCCCCCGGCCACACCCCAAAAGTCCGCACCTCTGCCTCTGTCGCCGCCACCGCCGCCTCCCCCGCCGACTCCCCCGGCGGCACCCGCCGCGCCGCCACCGAGGCCCGCTGCCGCCGTCGCCGGCGGCAAACGTACATGCGACCTTTCCGGAGACGGCGGAGGAAAACGGCCCAGGCGGGGACCCCTCCTCACCCTCCGCGTGAACCCCCCGCCCCCCCGCGTCGTCCCCCTCCCACCCCCCGCGTCAGCCCCCCCCACCGGCCGCGTCGCCCCCCCCCCTCCCCCCTCGTCATCTTCCATCCTTCCCTCCTCTCCCGCGCCCCCCCCCCTCATCCCCCCCCCGCCCCCCCCCACCGTACCGTCACGGCGCGTCGGCCACGGCCACCACCCACCTCACCCCCACCACGGCCGCCACCCCCCCCCCCGTACCACCCACCGCAACACCCCACTCCGGTCGGGAGGAGGAGGTCGCCGCAACGGCCGCGGTGGTGGGGGCGGTGGAGCGGCTGGCGGCCGCGTCGCCGGCGGCGACGGCGGCCGAGGCAGCCGCCGCGGAGCTCCCGCCGCTCGTCGCCCACCCGCCGGCGCGCCGGGGGGGGGGGGCGGGAGGGGGGGAAGGGGGGGGGGGTTGCGAGACGCGGCCGGGGAAGGGCGTCGCCAGGGGGGGGGGGGAGGCGTGCCGGGCTCCTCAGCGCTGCGAGGGCGCGGCGAGCGCAAAGACGATGGGGGGGGGGGGGAAAGACGGCCGAGAGCGGAGCTGTGCACGCCCCCCCCCCCCCCAATGGCCAGAACCAGCGATTGCCTTGGTGCAGCCAATGCCAGCAGACCAGCCTACGCGGGAGCCTCGTGGCACCGTGAAGTCGGCTCGTCGCACTTGTTGGACACCCGCCACACCCCGGGCTCCACAGCGGGACTGGAGGGGTCATGTTCCGATGTACGGCCAAATCCTTTGCTAATATGGACTTGAATCAGCTGGTCCCCTGACGCTTAGAGGCCAGATCCCAGGGGACCAGGGGGGGGGCCGATTCCAAACAATCCAGGGGGGGGGGTGGTCCCCTCAGGCCGAGTGGATACTGCTTCCCAACAGACGAAATTTGAAAAGTGTCAACGCTACGCGTCCACGTCTTGGGCCGAGCTCGGCTTTCTACCAGGCTGTGGCGCCAGAGCGACAGGGCAGCCTGCCACGGCTGGACGGGGTGCGGGGACGGCGGCACGACCAGGCTCGTTTGCTCTGGAGACCGGCCCTCCCCCGCCGCAGGCACTTCCCAACCGCCGCCCGCCGCCGCGGTCAGCAGACCACCCACTACCCGTGCCGCCTCCCCGCGGCCGCCCGGATATTGGCGTCGCCCGCTGGCTGCAGCATCTGCCACGATGACAGGACCTCCTCTTCCACCCGTCTTCCCACACCCCGTCCGCCCGGCCCACGACCACCCTCGTCATTCCCGCCGGGGCAGGCGCCGCGGCCGCGGCACCTCCCACCGTTGCCACCGCAAACACGCCACAGACACGCACTCAATCCGTGCACACACGCAAAAAAAAAAGTCAACAGAACGCCCCACCGTCGCCGGGTCTCGCCAGCGCACTGCTGACGGCGCTGCTGCGGCACCGCGTCGCGAGGGATGGCGTGGCGGCTAGTAGGTCAGGCCGGCGCGCTCCACTCAAACTGCCCGCGTTTGGCACTGCCAGTTCACGCGTCCGCGGCGTGGCCGCCACTAGGCGGCCACGTTCCTCCATCGCCGCCCGCCAAAGTCAGACGCCCCCGCCTCCTGCGAACGAAGAGCTGACCAGACCCCCTTGACAGCTTGCAGCGCCGAGCCGCCCATGTCGTCCGCCGCTGGACGCGGCGGTGTCGCTGCTGCCCCCACGTCCACGGCGGCTGGCGTCAGCCGCCACGGGCTCACCCCACTCGGCGACAGAGAGACAACGAACGAAAAAAAAAAAAAAAAAAAAAAAAAAAAAAAAAAAAAAAAAAAAAACACCAAAAAAGACGACCCCCTTCATCCCACGCTGCCGCGGTCCTCGGCGTGCTGCAACCCATTCCCCCCCCGTCGGCCAGTGGAGGCTGCCACCCCCGCACGGGCCGGCCGTTGGGTGCGTCAGGGGTGCGTTTTCCGCCGCCTGTTTCACATATGACCGACGTCACTGCCGTCGGATCCGTGCTGCACGAGCAACAGCCGCTGACTCTCCCCGTTACCCCCTTGTGCCCACCGCCTTTCCTCCCCACGAGAGGCGGACTCAATGGGCGTTGAAGGCGCCGCCGTCACCGCCACCGCCGCCGCCGCCGCCGCCGACGCCGCCGCCGCCGCCGCCGCCGCCGCCGCCGCCGCCGCCGTCACCCCCACCCCCACCACCGCGGTGCCCAGGGTGACCTCGCATGTGGCGCGCCGCGCCACCGTCGATACCCCCGCCACCGTCAGCAACAAAGGCGGTGGTCGCCCAGCCGCCGCGGCCGCCGCCGCCATCGGGCACACCTGCCCCCCCAACCCGCCGCCTAGGCCGTTGCCGCCGCCGCCGCCGCCGCCGCCACCGCCGCCCTCCGCCCAGTTCCCATAGTGGCGGTTGCCTCCGCCGCCACCGCCACCGCCGCTGCCGCCGACGACGCCAGCCGCCTGTCCATGGCCGCTCGCGGCGGTGGGCCCCCCCTGGGCCCCATGGCCGTCGGCGAGTGAGGGGCCCCAAGCGTGTCCGTGGGGTTCACCCGCCAGGCCGTTGCCTCCCCCCGACGGCCCATAGCTACCGTCCATGGCGGGACCGCCCATCTGGCTGGTGCCGCCGCCGCCCATGACGTAGCCGCCGCTGGCGAGGCCGCCCGTCATCACGCCGGTGACGCCGCTCATGGCCGCGCCGCCGCCACCAATGGCGTGGCCCTCGCCGCCGCCCACGCTTCCGCCGCTCCCCAAGCCCTCACCACCGCCTAGGACGTAGCCCGCGCCGCCACCTATGCCCCCACTACTGCCCATGGCGTAACTCCCGCCGCCACCAGTGGCGTAACCCGGGCCGCCGCCCATACCTCCGCCGCCGCCTCTGGCATGGCCCACGCTGCCGCTCATGCCGCCGCCACCGCCGCCTCCTGTGCCTCCGCCGTCGCCTATGGCGTAGCCCGAACCGCCGCCAACGGTCCCACCGCCACCTATGGCATAGCCCACGTTGCCGCTCATGCCGCCGCCACCGCCGCCTCCTGTGCCTCCGCCGTCGCCTATGGCGTAGCCCGAACCGCCGCCAACGGTTCCACCGCCACCTATGGCATAGCCCACGTTGCCGCTCATGCCGCCGCCACCGCCGCCTCCTGTGCCTCCGCCGTCGCCTATGGCGTAGCCTGAACCGCCGCCAACGGTCCCACCGCCACCTATGGCATAGCCCACGTTGCCGCTCATGCCGCCGCCACCGCCGCCTCCTGAGCCTCCGCCGTCGCCTATGGCGTAGCCCGAACCGCCGCCAACGGTCCCACCGCCACCTATGGCATAGCCCACGTTGCCGCCCATGCCTCCGCCGCCGAATCCATCGCCCCCGCCGCCTCCCATGCCGCCGCCGTCGGCGAGGGCGTGACCCGAGCCGCCACCCATGCCCCCACCGCCGCCAATGGCGTGGCCCAAGCCGCCGCCCATGCTGCTGCCACCGCCCATGTATACGCCGCCGCCGCCGCCGCCGCCGCCGCCGCCGCCACCACCAGTACTGGGTCCGCCCATGGCGTGCCCGCCACCCCTACCGCCGTCGCCGCCGCCACCGCTCACCGCTCGGCCACCGCCCAACGCCCCATCGCCACCCAGCCCGTACGTGCCGATCAACGCGGGGGCGCTGTCACCCACCCCCACGACGGCGCCCCCCCCCCCGTGGATGCCCCTCTCGCCGTCGCCGTCCCGACCGCCGCGGGGATGGCCCAGCCGGTACAAGCCGCCGCCGCCACCCGCGTGGCCGCCGCCGCTGGCAGCCGCAAAGCCGCCGCCGTCGCCGCCGCCGCTGGCAGCCGCAAAGCCGCCGCCGTCGCCGCCGCCGCTGCCGATCATGGGGCGGCCGGGGCGCCCGCCGCCGCCGTCGCTCCCGGCGGCACCAGTCGCGCCGCTCCCCCGCCCCGCCCACGCGGCACCGCCGCCGCCGCCGCCGCCGCCGCCGCCGCCGCCGCCGCCGCCGCCGCCGCCGCCGCCGACGTCACCCGGGTCGGCCGCCTCGTCGTCGGCCGCCGCTCCCTCCGCCGCCCAGCCAAGGTCGGCCGGCCGGAGGCCCGGCGGCGGCGCCATGATCCGCGCGCGGGTGGCGAGGAGCGTCGCGAGCTTCCACCGCAACGGGTCCACCCCGGGGGGGGGGCGCCCTCCCCACCCCCGCCCGCCCCACCGCTGCCGCTGCTGGCACCAACGACGGCGCCAACGGGGCCACCGCCGGCGCCCGGCCCGGTGGGCCCTTCCCAGCGGCTCGCCGCGAGCGCCACCGCCACGTCCATGGGCACCTCCCCCGGCGCCTCCAGCGGGGGTGCCGCCCCCCCCCCCCCGCCGCCGCCGCCGCCGCCGCCGCCAATGCCGCTGCCGTCTTCCGCCCAGCCAATCCCCGGCCCCCCAAACCCGGCCGCCCGACCCGCCGCCGCCGCCGCCGCCGCTCGCACGCGGACCCGCGCAATTGCCGCCTCCACCGCCGCGAGCGACCGGTACGGCCACTTGGCAAGGCCCAGCGCCCGGCAGCGCCGCTTGAGAACCGTCACGCAGACGCCGAGGGCGGCCGCCGCGGGCCCGCGGGGCAGGTGGAATGTCCCCGCCAGCGCCTCCCAGGTGATACCCGCCGACCGGGCGGGCCGCGCCCGCCGCCGCGGCCGCCGCGGCAGCGCGGACGCGGCCGGCAGGGCGTACGCGTCGGCCACCATGACGGAATAAGGTGGCGCGCCCGCGGAGGCTCCCCCGTCGCCGCCGCCGCCGCTGCCGCCGTCGCCACCGCCGCGGCCGCCGCCGCCGTCGCCATCGCTGCCGCCGCCGCCGCCGCCGCCGCCGCCGCCGCCGCCGCCGCCGCCGCCGCCGCCGCCGCCGGCAATGACATCAAAGTGCACCGCCGGGGGCGCAGAGGCCGCCACCCCGAGCATGGGCGGCCCGGCGGGGGGCCACCAGCCGGCGGTCGGGGCGGCGGGGGGCGTCCCCCAGTCCCGCCGCCCGCCCGTCCCTGCCGCGGCACCCCAGCCGGGGGGCGCGGCGGCAGCGGCGGAGCCAAAGCCCGGCGGCGCCGACGCCCACCCCCCCGTGCTGCTGCTGTGGGTGTCACCGCCGCGGCTGCTGCTGGCGCTGCGCGGCCACCGGGGGGTGGGGTCAGCGGCGGGCGCAGGCGGCGCCTCCTGAGGGGACCACCCGCCCGCCCGTGGGGGGGGGGGCGCCACCGCCCCCACGGTGGCTCCATCGGCGCCACCGCCTGGCATCCTCCCGCCGCCGTGCCCGCCACCGCCGCCGCTGCCAACGCCAGTGCCGAGTCGGAGCATCCCCCCCCCGTGCGCCACGGGAGTGGCCGAGTCCCGCCTCCCCACGGCGGCTGGCCTCCCCCCAGCAACGTGGGTCCAATAGTCCCCTGGGGGCGGACCCGCCGCAGAGGCTAGCGGCGCCATCAGCGGCGGTGGCGGCGGCATCGGCGCGGCGCGACCACGGCCACCCCCAGCACCGTCGCCACCGCCAGAAACGTCGGAGCGGCCACCAACCCACTCGGCGGGGGCCGCACCGGCACCACCGTCTGCCCCCCGCCACCGTGGCGGCGGCAGCGCGACCGTCGCGGGCCACCCGCCCGCGTCGACGGCCGCCGCGGCGGCGGCCGTTGCGTCTGCACGGTCGCCGCCGCCGCCGCCGCTGCCGTCTGCCGCGGAGGCGGCCGGGGCTGGCCCCAGGGGTGGCAGCCAGTATCCCGTCGTGGGCCCCGTGGGGGGAACGTTCTGGAGGGCAAACCCACCGCCGCTGCCGCCGCCGCCGCTGCCGCCGCCGCCGCCGCCGTCACCGCCCCCACCGCCCAGCCCGCTCGGGGTGCCAGCCCAGCCACCGGTCCAGCCGCCTCCCCCTCCTTCCACGCCCCCCGCCATGAGGAGCGGCTCGGTCGGCAGAGGCACCAGCGGCATCCCCCCCGTCGGCCCCCCCGCCGGCCCACCCGCCCCGCTGGTGCCGTGGGCGGCGGCCTCCCCGCCGCCGTCGCTGTCGAGTAGGGACAGGAGGGGGGGCAGGGGGGCCGGCGTCGTCCCTGGGGGGTGGTGCCATGGCGGCGCCGCGGAGGGAGGGCGCCCCCCCCAGCCCCCACCGCTGCCTCCGCCGCCGCCGCTGCCGCCGCCGCCGCCGCCGCCGCCGCCGCCGCCGCCGCCGCCACCGCCGCCCAAACCACCCCCGCCGCCGCTGCTTCCACCGCCTCCGCCGCCCCCACCGCCGCCAGTTCCGCTGACGCGGCGGCCGCCGCCGCTGCCACGACCGCCGGCAGGGTCGGCGGCGACAGAGACCAGGTTTTCAAGCAGCGCCGCGTCAGGAGCCACCGACGAGGGGCGCCGCGACGAGGGGCTGCCCCGGAAAGCAGCGCCGGCAAACCGGCCATCAACCGTAGCCGCCGGTGGCTCGCACCGGCTGCTATTGCTGCTGCTTCTGTCGCCATTGCCTTCGCCGCCGCCGCCGCCGCCGCCGCCGCCGCCGCCGCCGCCATAGACCGCCCCTGAGTGCAGCAGCTCAAGAGGGTGATGGCCGTGAAAGAGGGGGCTCCCGACCGGTGGCGGCAGCGGGAGTGGCGCCACCCACTCCCGGGCGTGATTCCCGCCACCGCCACCGCCACCGCCGCCGGCACCACCGCCGGCACCAAGGCTGCCACCATCGCCACCGCCGCTGCCTGCGGGTCCGCCGCTCCAGCTACCAGGGGTCGCTCCAGAGGAGACGTCCCAGGCGGGGGCGTCGACGGGGTGGTCCCTACCGGGGTAGCCCTGGTTCATTCTAGGGGTGGGGGGTGGTGGGTCTCGGAATGCGGGAGCGGGTGGGGAAACAAAGTAGGAGAAGGGAGGGGAGGGGGGCGGCATCAGCCAAGAAACAGGTGGGGAGTGGCACAAGGGGGAAGCGGCAGGGGTGGGAGGCGGCATGGAGGGGATAGCGGCCGAGGTGGGAGGCAGCGGTTAACACAGGGCGCGTGACAGCGGATGAGCGGTCAGTCGAGGAGGCAACGAACGGGAGCGGGAGCAATGTCAGTGTCAGGGTGCAACGCCGTGCGCCACCCGTCGACCCCCCGCCGCGGTTGTCGTCGCATGGGGTGCTGCGTCAGCTCACTGCGCCAGCGAGCGGCGGTGTGGAAGCGGACGGAAGTAGTTGCCGTTGCTGAGGGGGCCACCTGGGAGTTGGGTGGGCAGGGATGGGTGAGGGGACGCTCGGGCGGGCGCTCAGCGGGCCGCGGCCGAGCGGCCGGGCGGGCGTGAGCGCCGGCGGGCGCGCCGGCCGCTGCCGCGCCGTGGCGTTCCCGCCGACGCCGTGCCCTCCCACGCCGTGCCCGTCCACGGGCGGGTGCGTCCTCCCCTGCTCCGCGCCGCCTACACGCCGCCGGGCGCCCTTGACGGGGGCGGGAAAGCGACTGGCACGCGGCCGGAAGAGCACGTAGAGCCTAGGGGGGGGGGGGGGGGGAAGGTGGAGGGCGCGGTCTCCGCCCACCACCCCCCCCCTCCCGCCGTCCCGTCGTTTTCCCGCTCCCTCCCGCACCGCGCCGTGCGGAGCCTTCTGCCCGCGGTTCCGCCCCGCACCACACGGAGGGCGTGGTCCCCGCCCGCCCACCCCGATCGCCGACGGGGGAGGCAGCGCACGCCAGCACGCGGGCGGCGGCCGCGCCACCGCCCGCCCGCCCGCCCGCCCGCCCGCCCGCCCGCCCGCCCGCCCGCCCTCCCGACCGTGCGACCGCCCTCGCGGCGGGCGTCGACGCTCGCGGGTTTCCACTTCCCCCACGGGCCGTCCCTCGCGTCCGGCCGCCGGAGGGGGCGCCCAACCGCGCCGCCGCCGCCCACAATGTCGGCCGGTGGCGGCGGCGCCCCGTCCACCCTCCCCGCACCAACGTTGGTCGGCGGGTGGCTCTTCCCCGCCCGCGCCCTCCGCCCCCCCCACCCCCCCCCCCCCCCCGTCTCCCGGCGTGCCCTGCCCGCCCACACGCGGCCGCGGCCGGCTGGCCAGCTGGTCAGCGCCGCCTCGGTCGACCGCCGGCGGGGGCCGGCGGTGGAGAGCGGGCGCGTGGGGGGCAAGCGCCGGCCCAGCCCCCGCCCCGCCGCCAAACCTGCGCCGTCGGCGGGCGCACACCAGACGCAGGGCGGGCCCGCCGCGGTGCGACCTCTTCGGACGGGATGGGGGCCCCGGCCGCGCGGCCCGCCTTTGCAGTCTGGCGCCACCGTCCCGGCCGACGCGAGGCATTGCGGATCAGCGACCGGGCGCGGGGGGGGTGCGCGCTGCAGCACAGCTGTGTGCTCTGCGCCCCGCCGCCGGCCGCACAGCCGATAATGGGCGGCCGGGTCCCCCGCGGGCCCCCGCGACGACGCAGGGGGCGGCGGCATTCGCGGCGGCACGTCGTCAGGGCCTCTAGTAGAGGGCGGGCGGCTGCGGCGCACGGGGTGCCGATGCCGACGCCGCTAGAAGGGGGTGTCCGGACCGCGCGAGCGGTGCCCACCGGCCAGTGCCGCCGCCCGCCCTCCCCCACCTTGCCTATGACTCTGCCTCGCGTTCTTGTCTCGCGACAATCGGGCGGCGCGTGGCACTACCCCCTTCCTGGTGGTTACTGTAGACCTCTCGTTGCAATGAACGCGGCCACGGCGCAACGGTCAAACGGATGGGCGGGCAAGAGAAGGGGAAGCGGGAGGGGAAGGGACGAAATCGCGCCCCCCCCCCCCGCCCCTCCCCCTCCCCAGCCCAGGGCTTTCGTGATCGAGGTGAGGGGAGCGCCAGCAACCGTCCACAGGCGGCGGCTCAACACGGGCTGGCCGTGACTCCCGCCACTTGTCGCGGGTCGGCGGGGTGAGGTGGTTGGTGTCGGAGACAGAAGCGTCGGAGAGGGGGGCGGGGGGGAAGAAGATGCTGGGGAGCGGGGGGCGCAGGGACGCACAAGGAGTGGTGAGGGCGGGTCTTGAGGGGGGGGCGGCCAGTGCGATTGCGACGTGCGATCCCACGCGTGTCAGCCCGTCACTGTCACGATGAGGTCCGGTGCCATCGCCAAGGTGAGTTGCCCCGCCTCCGCCGTGGCACAGGTGGTGCGGTGGGGGGCGGGAGGCCGCTCGGTCTGCAACACCCTCTCCACGCGGCACGTCAGCCAGGTGTCTAGCTGCCGCTGGCGCGGCCGTCACCCGACTCGCCGCTCGCCTGGGGGAGTACTGTACGAGGGCGTGCTCTCCGAGTCGGCCAGAGACACCCGCCACGGCTGACCCGCTGGCTGCGTCAGCCGCCACGGAGACCGCGGCCGCTGAACGGGGGCGCCAGCAGTTTGGCCGAGTGTGAGGAGTCGCCGCCGTTGCACGTTGCCATGACCTCTCATGCAGGCCGGTCAGCCCGTCCCCCCGCCCTCTTAGGCCCTATGGGGGCGGGAAGGGGGGGGCAGGCTCACGCGCCCAACGGGGGGCGCGTGGCGAGCAGCTGCCGTTCTCCCCCCCGTTCCGCGTCGCTCCACTTTGTCCCTGCGGGCAGAGGTCCACGTGGGGGCGCCGCCGATGGGCGTGCGGCGCAGTTTTGGGGCGGCGTGACGCGAGTGTCAGCAACGGCTGATACGGCGGCGCGGCGGTGGTTGCGGCGGCGGTGCCGTGGCGTGACCGTGGCGGTGGCAGCAGCGGTGGCGTCGACAGCGAGGGCGGGCGCGGCGGTGGCGACTGCGTTCCCGCGGCAGCGCCGGAGGGCGGCACACTTGCCGCGGGACGCGACGGCGGCACACTTGCTGCGGGACGCGACGGCGGCACACTGGCGGCGCGGGGTGGCGGCGGGGGAAGTGGGCACTGGCCGTGGCGGCGGCGCACCGTCACGCCGGGGCGGCGCGCGTCGCTGACCCGCCCCAAGCTCCGTGTCCAGATCCCACCGCCGGCTCGTCTCGCCGCGGCGGCCGCCACGGCGCTCCCGTGTTGGGGGCCCACTAACGAGCCGCACGCGGGGTACACGGCGGGGGGGGGAGAGTGGCGATGGCGGCTGCCACCTCCCCCTTCCGCCGCTGCCGCTGCCGCTGCCGCCCTACCGCAGCCGCCGCCAGTCTGGGTGGGCGGCCGCCACCGCACATGGGCGGGGCGGCCGCGGCGACGACGCCCCCCACCCGCGCCCACCCTCCCCGCACCTCCCGTGCGGCGCGCGCGTTGTCACGGACAGTTGCCGCCATGCGACGCCTCGGGTACCGTAGCGTTTGAGACGCCACGCCACGTCACGACGCCGCCCTCCCACTGCTCATTCCCTCTGTTGGGGAGCTTTATCCTGCGGGCTCCTACCGTAGAGCCGACGCCACGAGGTCGGACGAGGCGTAGGGGAGACCGTGTGTGGGGCAGTTGGAGGGGAGCCCGTGAGCGGGACGGTTTGGGGACGGCCGCTCAAGGCGCGCGACGGTGAGGGAGGTGGGGAAACCAGCAGGGCTACCGTAGCTTCACCTACTCTGGGCAAGCACCAACCGGGGGGAGGGCAGGGGCGAGGGGGGTGGGTGGGAGAAGAGACGCCCCGACGTGCGCCCGCCGAACGGTGGATGGCTCCTTGCCTAGAACCTGCGCGCGTCCTCCTCTGGCTTAGCCGCAGCCGTTCCATACGTGCGCACCCGTCGACCCCCCTCACCCCCCCTTCCTTGCATGCGCTTGCGGGGTGGAGGAAAGGGGAAAGGGAGGAGGGGGGGCGTGGCAGGGTAGTGGAGACTTTGACCCCGGCGCCGGCTGCGCCGGCCGTCCCACCGCTACAGCGTCGGTCTGGAGGGGCCACGTCGCCGACAGTGCGTCGCTGCCAACGTCCGTCGCAATGGGCACGCCCTCTTACTGGCACTGTGGTTGAGCACTACTTTTTCTTGAGCTGGTCTCGTCGGCGCCTTCCCGGCACGCCGCGACGGCCGTTTAGAGGCGGGTCACGCTGGTGGCGCTGGTCGCCCCTAGTGCTCTTCTTTGGGTGGAGCCATCCCACGGCAGCCGCGAGGGGCTTGGGGCTGGCAGAGGAGTTAGGAGAGGCTACCTGGAGAGCCGGCGACGGTGGGACGCAAAGAGAAGAACCATCATGAGGGGAAAACACGCAGGCTGAGACGGCAAAGAGGAAGCGTGGCAGGGTACGCTGCCGGAATTCCTCCGTCCACAGAGCGCAGGGCAAAGTGCTCCAGTCATCCTTTCTCAACCCCCTGACTGGCGCGAACGACGAAACGGAGCCCACGGCGCGGAGTGCACATGCGGGCGGCGGCTCCGACACTCCCCACTGACGGCAGCCCGTGCGTGCGCTCCCGGAGCATCCCTGGCAACAGCCAATATCGATGCTTGGAGAGTGGATGACCAGTCCAAGCCCAGTGTCTTGGGAAGATACAACAGAAGGGAAGCAGAAGCATCTATCGGTAAGAGCTCTTTGCAAGTCCTTGTCTGTCATACAAATGATCTGTTCCTGCTACTGTGTTCATCCCTGTCGACTGCGGCGCTTTGCAGCTCGTGGTGGCTTGACAGTTGTAAACATTCGATGCACGCTGAAGCTAGTGGTGACGAGAACGCCGCAAGCAGACACGGGACCAAGTCGAGACTTGGAACGGGCCGAGTCAACCAATCAGAGCGGCGCTGTGAGCCGCCTCCTAGAGCCCGTACGAGGCTGCCCCACCCACAAAGATCCTACCCGCAGCTGAGCTTTATGTGCAGCGTGCCAAAGTCGAACGCGGCCGGCAACGCCGTTCGCCATCGGCGATTGAACGGAAGGCCCAGAGGGGTGCGTATCTATGACAGCATCGCCGCGCAACCCCCACCTCTCATTCCACGTGTGGTGCTGCGATTCTACGGGCCCCGAGGCAGCGACGCAGCACTCCCGGTCCCTGTCAAACCGTGACCGGCGACGGGCAGGCGAAGAGCAGGGGCGGAACATTCGCGACGCTTCGTTGGCGAGTGGGGCAAAGGCGCACACCTCCCCTCCCCCTCCCCCACCTTCGAGAGCAACCAGCAGGACACCGGCGGGCGCTGTCAAGCTTGACTGGGAACGAGGGATCCAAGCTGTTTAACGTGCAGAAGTCTACTTTCTTGCTATTGATTCTGCTCTCACTCTGCCGCGCTGGACCATGGATCCCGTCCTCGTCACTGCCTAATCCGCAAAGCACATGCCCGATTCTTTCTTGTTCCTGCCCCCTCTCGTGAGAGCACCGTTGTCTCGCTCACGACCGTGCCGTCCTGCATACAGTACACTCGACATCGTACCTCCGCTACTGTTCTTGACACTGCTTGCCGAGCGGGTCCTCACACGCACTGTTGGTGGATGGACAAGAGCTCAGATCGGCAGCACAGCCTGGAGCTTTGACTTTGCCTGCGTTGTGTTGTCATTTGTTTGCCATCAACTACGTCCATCAAGGAAAACTCTTGAACTCCGTCTGTTTGTTTCGGAAGTTACATCCGTTCGCGGTGGCATCCTTCCAGACGACCGCGAGCTCTTGAGCAGCCACTCGCACGTCGGCCCCGCCCGCTAATGGCATGGTGCTGACTTGCTCTCTGCAAAGGATGTCAGGGCACAGTCACCAATGTGGGCACCGCCCAGTAGGCTGAACTCCCCCCAGCTCCCTCCACGCCCCGCCGCACCCTGGGCGCCGCCACCCGTGCCGCCGTCCGCACTCGTCGCAACCGGCTGTATCGAGCGACACGCGGAGGGGGTCGCCAGCGGCGTGGCGTCCCCGCCCATCCCGCCAGCAAGCCCCACGCGACTAAAGCTGCTTGGCGCATGCCATCACAGCGCGTACCAACAAATGTCACGCCACCACTACCTCAAGTGAATCATATGATGATGTCTACAATTTACTGGTAACGTGCCCAAGGTATGCTGGTCTCGCCTGGCAGTCACTGCCGCCGCGCAGGCGCCGTGCGACAGGTGAGCGATCTGTTGCCAATGGCTGAGGAAAACCAGAGCCCCACGACTACCGGGCCCAGCAGATGGACGACCAGAGCATCAACTCCGCCGAGCGCAGCAGAGACCACCAGAGCACCAAACCGCTCAGAGCAGATGGATCGCGAAAGCGAGAACACCGCCGGGTCCAGCAGATGGACCAGCAGAGCGCAGACACCGCCGGCCCCTGCACATGCCGTCCCGCAGACGGGGTGAGCGTGCCGCTGCAGCCCCGGCGGGGCGAGAGGTAGTGCATTACCTAGGCCATAATATCGCAAGACCAGGCACATGCCGTCCCATAGATGGGGGAGCGCTCGGCTTCAACCCCCAAAACGGGAGGAGCAAATGATCATCAGAGCCCCAACTCCGCCGGGCTCCCAATGCCGCCACTCATCGTCTCACTGTGGCGCCGGGGGGTCGTCATCATCCAGTCGCATCGCACCCATCTTCTCCACGGGTACCGTGCTGCCACGGAGAAGCAGTTGGGCCTCAGCCGCCTTTGCCGCCTCCCCGTCGTGCGTCACCTGAGCGGGCAACGTCGACCCCGACACCGGCGGCACACGCGTCTGCGGCGTCGCCCCCAAACCGCCCGGACCCTTCCCATTCCGCCTGCGGAACTCCTTGATCTCCTGCACAATCTCCTGCCGCAGCCTGGCGGGCTCGTGCGCCGACGGCTGACGCAACTCGAAATCAAAGTCTGCCGGGTTCAATGCAACTGGCCGCGGCCGCCTCTCGTAGTCGCCGCGCACAGAGTGAAAGTAAGGATGGCGGAGAGCTTCTTCCGCAGATGGGCGGTCGCGTGGATCAAACGCCAACAGCTGGTCCAGCAGGTGGGTGCCTTCGACAGACACGCCTGGGAAACACCCAAGCTTGTCCATGCCCGGGTAGTGGGGAAGACTCTGCAGGTAGCGCTTCATCGACGGGGACGACAAGCCGCCGCCGTCGCACCAGTCGGACCTCTTGGGGGTACCCGAAAAACTCAGTACCGCCCGCAGTTGCTCCTTGACAGGCAGACCAGGGGGGATGAGCGCCCTGCCGGTCAGGGTCTCAGAAAAGACGGCGCCAGCGGACCAAACGTCAATAGCTGGCGAGTAGCTCGAGAAGGGCGGGTACGCGGAGGGCGCACTCCCGCGCCGAGCAGGAATATCAGGGGCCACTGAAGTAGGAGACGCGTCCGATACGGCCGGCCGCGGAGACGACGGCGGCGACACTTGGTCCAAAGTGTCCGAAGGCAGATTGCGGCGGAGAAAGAGCTCCGGCGCACGATAGGAGCGAGAAACCACGTGTGATGTCCACGTGTATACAATATCTTCCCCCCGGCGGACGTCCGCCCGCGCGAGTCTGTGTGTCAATGACAGGGGGAAACAAAACGATAAAACGTCAAAGGAACACGACCCACAAACGACAGAACATACCCACCGGAGTCAGTATCATGGGAGGAGCACAGGACACTGCTGAGCCCACACAAAGAAAATGGACGCATATGAGGAACAGGCCAAGCCACAAAGAGCACCCTCCGGGCCCCATCTACCAAGGAAAGAATACGATACGTACCCCAAGTTACAGATTCGCAGGCGGTCATGGTCGTCCACCAGTAGGTTAGACGGCTTGATATCCCGGTGGAGCACCCCCGAGCCGTGCAAGAATGCGAGGCCACTGAGGAGCTCAAACATCCAGCGCTTGACCAGGCGGCCTGTAATCGGCTTCCCCACCTCATGCCCGCAACCCCTCCCTTTGTTCTGCGCAATCCCATAGGCCTCTGCCTGGGCGACAGCAACACCTTCCGCCAGGCGAGTCGACAAGTCGCACCGCATCAGCTTGAAGACCATGAAGATGCCCGTAAAGGTCTGCTCATCCGACGGGACCAAAAGGTTCTCGAGGTAGATCAGGTCGGGGTGACCAGACAACCGGACAGAGAACTTCAGCTCCCGCAGAACGCGCTTGGCCTTGGCGAGGCTTGCGAACAGGTCGATCGTGCCCTTGATGGCCACGTACATCCCCTTGCCTTTCGTCCCCAGGTGGTCGTACGCGAGCAACACCGGAGCCTGCATGTTCTCTGCGGGCACAAACCAGCACAATCAACAAAGGGGGGGGGGGCGGAGGGGGAGAAACGCGAACGCCATGGGTCGCAGGAGCCGTGTCAGTCCAAAAAAAGCGTGGGGTCAGCATCAGTCCATCAAAGCAAGGGCAACGACACGCAAGCATGGGCAGTGGCACACAAAGAAACACAAACGACCAAGACGGTGCCGATCGCCACCGCCGTCATCGCCCACCCACAGACCGGCCCACCGCTCGCGCTTCACACCAAACGGCCGCGCACAGCGAGTAGAGCGCCCACCAACAACCGTAGGTGCCCAACAGAGGCGGAACGACCCCCCCACATGGAGCACAAACCGTCCCTGCGGCACGCTGGCCATTTCAAGCCGCGCGGTAGCCGCGCGGAAGGACCGGCTCGACGCGAGCATAAGCACAGCGAAACAAGAAGAGCGAGAACTGGCGGCGGTCAACGTACCATGATACTGAGACAACGACCGGATGAGCTGGTACTGGCCGTCGAGCATGCGCGCGTACGGCCTATCCCGTGCTTCCGTTGCCGCCATGACGGGCGAGCTTGCAGCGACCGCGACGGAGAAACAAAAAGAAGCGCGGTGAGCAGCGGCGAGGAGTACAGAGAGACGAGGGGAGGGGTGAAGCTGCGGCAAAAATTCAGAGAGCCCAAGCCTGTCCCCGGGGGGATCCCCCCTTCTATATCCAGCTGCCGCGGGAACCGCAGCGGGACACGGACGGCGCGAGGCCGGCGGCCTGACGGGGCACTCGAGTCGACGGAGATACGGACAAGGCGACGCGGTCGGGCAAGGGAGGTTCAGTCTTGACCGCGTGCCAACGCGAGATACGACACCACAGCAGGCGGCGGCAGCAAGGGCGACGCGCTCTGACAAGGAAGAGGGTGCAAGACGGATTCGTTGATGGGGATCGTGACGGCGAGCCTGTGGACACGCAAGGGGTGGAGAGAGCGGCAACGCGGAAGAGCGGCAGCGACGAGACGGACCTGGTCACCGCCCGGCAACCCGAGAAAACGGGGTGCAACGAGGTGCCGGGCGGAGCGAAGGCGCGAGGTGGGACGGCTGCACGGCGACGAGGGCGGGTGGGTTATCGGTGGACGCATGCGCGGGGTGCGCGGCAACACCATGTACGGGCGTGCGCGCAGGAACATCGCAGAACAGCGCGGCGCCGGGCCCTGCAGCAACACCTCCCAGAACGACGTCTGGAGGGGCCGACTCGTGCCAGACCATGACAAGGTTGTGTCGGTCCACCCAGATGCCCCATCCGCACGCACGGCCCGCCGACAGTCCTTCCACCGGTTTGTGCGGCAAAGCAGTCCAACCTGGTCATGAAACGCCCCCCGCGTCGTCCGCCTCGTGATCTTGATGATTCGTGACCAACGTATCTAAGTGCGCTGAGACCACACCCAAGAAAGAATGACAAGGATTGTCAACCACAGCACGAGACAAGTAGCTCGTGGATTTCTTGCTCAACGCCGCCCGGGGTTCATCATTGAATGTATGCACTCGCCGACACGTCCATGCAAGTTGTGTCGTTGTACACGCGCCGCCACGTCCGTCCCACCAGATGGTCGGCAGAACACCGGGCGCTGACCCCCATCGCACCGCTACACCTCTCGCCAGCGTTTTGTCAGACGTCCTCGCCCGCCTCGTCGTCGCCCCCGCCTCCCACCGTCGTCGGCGGAGCATGCGGCGCCACGCCCGTGTGGCTGTGTTGCAGGCGTGTCACGGCGTGGCCACAGTGGCGGCCACCGACCGCGCCCACGCTCCCGTCGTCGCCAGGCATGTGCGCCGCGCTGTCGCCAACGGGGAGGTGTCAGGTTCAGATGAATTATCCGCCGCGCCACCCCCGGAGTGTTGCCAGCGAGCCGCCGCCACAGCTGTACCGCGCTGGGCGCGCTCTCCGCGGAGCGAGCCGTGACTCTGTTGCGGCGGGCGTAGTGGATAGCGGTGGCGCATGCGGGACGCCGAGCCTGCTTCCGCCGCCCTGCCCCAGCAGTCTACCGTCGTCGCCTGGGAAAATTATTGCCGCCGCTGTCCGGACACCCGGGACGTCCCGCTCATGCTCCCCCCCCCCCCCGGCCTCTCGTAACCCCCTCCCACCGACCCCCCCAGCCACCACCACCACCCTCACCCTGCTCGGATGCGTTTGTCTCTGTCCCGCCCGCCCTCGGTTGCATCTGTCTGTTCCCCTTTCCCTTCCCTTCCCCCCCAGACTGCCGTCGTCCGTTCACCAGACGGGGACGGGTCGGCACGTCCGTCCCCTTGTCCCCCCCATACCCCCGTATTTTTTTCTTTGCATCCAACCACCCGACCGCTCCCCTCTTCCTCCGCACCTCCCCAACACCCGCCTCCACGCCCGGCCGTCTCTGGCAGTGCCAAACGGGGGCGCAATGAGGAGGATGACAGAGGCCCGGCCGGCTGGCCGCCCTTGCCGGCGGGTGCTGCATCCCTCCCCACCCCCTCCCCCCCGCCGCCGCGGCAAAGACGGAGGTGAGGGGTCGCTGCGGGCGCCACCCCCGCGCACGCCGCACCTTCGGCGGCACGCCCCTCCCCCCACCCGCTGCGTGCAAGCCGCCCGCGCGTGCCGCGGCGGACAAGACACACCCTCACTACATATGGCCAAGGTCGGGGCTGGGGAGGGGTGCGACCGAGGGGGGTGATTGGAGGGGGGTCGCCACCACCGTCACCAACGCCGCCTGCGCCCCGTCCCGGCCTTGTCCTCTCGATTGGCCCGACAGGTGGGGGCCGCGGCCGCTTCCCCGTGAGCGACGGTTGTCCGCAGTGCGTGCCCTCCCCCCACCGGCACGCGTCGGCCGCTCCCCCCCGCGAACTTTGCCACGTCCCGGACGCGGGCGCGCATGCGCCTCCCGCCCCCCAGCAGGCGGCGGCGGCGGCGGCGGCGCGTGCGCCCGGTCGTGTCGACCTCCAGCAGCAGTGTCGGCGGGAGTACAAGAGCAGGCGCTGGCAGGGGGTGGCGTCCCACCCGGCGGCCGTCGTGGTGGTGGCCTGGACACGTCCGCCGCCGAGCGCAGCAGCGACGCTGCCGCCGCCGCCGGGCGTCCCCCCCGTCTCCACGTGCCGCACCGCTCTACGCGGCGCCACTGCCGCTGCCACCCGCCGGTTTTTTTGTAGCGTGCACAGTTGCTTCCACGCTGCCGCCGGGGGGTCGACGCGGCGGCGGCACCATGCCCCCCCCCCCACCCCCCCCCCGCTGCCACCCCCCCCCCACCCTCCCCCAGGCGGTGCGCCCGACGTGGTCGCCCCGCCAGCCCCGTCGTCACCGCCGCCTCTGCCGCGGCTATCTCCGCTGTCGCCGTCGCCACCGCCAGCCGGTGCGGCGGTGCGGCGGGAGAGCGGCCGCGTCGAGCTGGTCGCTGCGGTGGGCGGCGGCGCCGCGTCCGACCTCCCCTTCCTCGCGGGCGTCGACACCGCCGCCGATCAATTCCTGGGAGCCCTCCCCCCACGTGCACCATCGCCCGCCGCCATCTATGGCAGCTTTGATGGTGGCAGTGGTGGCGGTGGTGGTGGTGGTGGTGGCGGGGGCGAAGTTGACGACGGCGGCGGCTCGGCCGCCTCGTCGGGCTACCTGTCGTGCGTGTCGTTTGGGGTGTCGTCGGGCGACTCGACGGCCGCCGCGCCGCCGTCGGTGGCGAGCAGCACGGGCTCCCTGCTCGACGCCGCGCCCGGCGGGGACTGGCCGACGGTGGCGGGGGGCAGCGTGCCGCCGGCCGACGCCACACCGGCCGCCGGCGGGGGGTCGGGCAGGGACGTGCATCACGCCGCGGTGGCGCCCGGGGGGGACGCCGCTGGCGCCGTGGCTGCCGAGCCGCCGCCGCCGCCTATCGTGAGCGATGTTGCGTTTGGGCTGCGGGCGGCGCCGGCGCCGGCGCCGGCACCAGCGGCGGCGACCGCTACGCGGCCCGCATCGCCGTCGGGGATGGGCAGGGGGGCGGCGGCGACGCCCGATGCGGGCGTCCTCGCCCCCTCCCCCACGCTGCCCGAGGCGGGCGTCCCCGCCCCCCCCACGCTGCCCGCTCTGCTCGTGTTCAACCCCATGTCCGGCCTGTCGGGCGGGGTGGGCCTCACCGACACCCTCACCGCCCTCACCACCGCGGGCGTCTCGTCTGTGGCCGCACTGCCCACCACCGCCGACGGCGACACGGCCGCCGCGACGGCTGCCGCGCTGCGCACCCGCGGGCCGTTCGGGGTGGTCGTCGCCGCTGGGGGGGACGGCACCGTGTCGGCCGTCGCGGCAGGTCTGCTTGCATACACGGGCGCGTGGGCGGGCCCCGCCGCGGACGCGGTGGTGGACGACGAGCACCCCGCCGGCGCCGACGCTGCCGGGGGGGGAGGAGCTACCCGTCCTGGCGCCGGCGGACCACCGCCGCCGCACCGCATCCCGCTGGCGGTCCTCCCGCGCGGCACCGCCAACGCCCTTGCCGCGGCCCTGTCCTTGCCGACGCGCCTCGAAGACGTTGCCGTGGCCGCGGCGGCCGCCGCCGCGGTCACGTCGACGGGCATGGTCGACGCGGCCGCCGCTGAAGCAGCCGCCGCCGACACGGGTACGCCCGCTGACGAGGGCGGAGGTGGCGGCGGCTACCGCCGCCACGCCCCCCCCTCCACCGTCCCCGGCGGCGTGCGTGCGCTCGACGTTGGCACCGCCAACGGCCGCCCCTTCCTCCTCCTTACTGGCATTGGCCTGGAAGCGGACGTTGTCGCCGGCGCTCGGCGGAGCCTCAAGGCCCGCCTCGGCCCACTCGCATACGTGGCGGCGTCGCTGGCGCGCGGCCTCGGCCACACCCCCTGGGCCCTCACCTACACCGTTACCGCCGCGGATGGCGGCGCCGCGGCGGGGGCCGTGCGCGCCGTCACTGCCGTGACCGTAGCTAATACGGCGCCGTGGACGTCGGTAATGGCCGCCGCCGAGGCACTGCCCCCCCCAGCGAGTGCAGGCAGCGCTGACGATGCCGCCAACGGCGGCGCCATCGGCGACAGCGGCGGCGTGCCCGACGATGGCGCGCTTGACGCCACCGCTTTTACCGCGTCGGCGGCGGGGGCGCCCGCAACGGCCGCGGCGGTCGTCGGGCTGGGCCTTGCCGCCGCCGCGGGGGCGCGCCCGCCAAAGCACGTCCACACTGCCCGCGTCACCCGCCTCACCGTCGACGCGTCCCCGCCGCAGCGCGTGGTGGTCGATGGCGAGCCGGCGGGCACGACGCCCGTGGAGTTTGGGGTCCTTCCGGGGGCGCTGCTGGTGGCGGGCGTCGGCCACGCGGCCCGGGGCGGTGGCGGGGGGGCGCTCGCGGCGGCCGCTGCGGGCGTCACCGCCGCGGTGGGCGTAACGGTCGGGGGCGTGTCCAAGGCGGTGGAGGGGGTGGTGGGGGGCGTGGCGGCCGTCACGCGAGGGGTGGGGGGGGGGCTCGTCGCGGTGGGGGAGAAGCTGCAGGGCGCGGGGGGGGGGGGTCCCCTACGGCGATTACGGGTGCCGCTACGGAGGCAGTGTGGGTGCTTGAGGGCGGGGAGGAGGCCATGTGAGGTGGGGGGGGGGGGGGGAGGAAGGAGGGGGGGCGGCCTCTCTAGCCTTCTGGGGGGATCTGCAGGGGCGGGTCGTGCCGGAAAGACAGGAGAGGGAACGGACACGGCAGCCGAGTCTGCATGCTCTGTTTCATGCTGCGCGTCGCCCGCCGGGAGGAGGAGCTGGTCGCCACGGGCGCCGCGCGGCCCGCACCGCGTCTCCATTGCTCAGACGCAGCCGCGGGCCGTGGCGGCGGCGGCGGTGGAGGTGGCGGGCACTGGCGAGAGCGAGCGCTTGCGGCCGTCGACCCTTCCCCACCCGCCGCCGTTCGACCGTCCCCTCCCCTGTCCTGTACCACCCCACCCCCCCCGTTTGTGTCATTACCCCACCTCTTCCTTGGTCCTCACGCGTCGCTACCCCAATCCCACCCCTCCCGCCGTGCCGTCCCTCCGTTCGCCTGTCCACACCCGCCGGTGCATCGCGTGGCAGTGGGGAAGGTATGACGACGGTCACGGGTGCGAGGTCGTCGAGTCGGGTGCACGAGTAAACTGTAGGTTAGGGCACGTCTTGACGGCGGAACTCGGGCGTGTCTCAGACAAAGAACAGAGGCAGAGAGCTTTCCTATTGGTCAGAAGTGGAAACATGCTTCGCGCACTCGATGAGCCGGGCGTCTGGGGCACAAGAACTTACTCAGACATTTTCAAGTAAAACGAGTTGCAGATATGCCTCGTTTGTGGTCGGAAATGCAGTGTGTTTTTCCGACCACAAAAAAACACGCCGTCGCCGCAAAACAAGATCCGCAAGGGCAGACGAGAGAACCTCTTCGGGGCTCTCCGAGCCTCCAGCCTCCTGCCGTCCACAGACAGATCACGATCTGCGAGGCGCGCTGCAGCCCGTGGTCTCGCCCCTCCAGCCCACTCGAAGTGCGAGAGCGGTCCGGGCTCACAACAGTGTGGCTTCATTTCGAGGTGCCCCCAACCATCCAGGCGTGACCACCCTCGTCACTCCCAGCTTGACGTCCCAGTCGACATCCTCCCCCCTCATCCCCTTCTATTGCGCAAGCGACTACACACTGACATGGAAGAATACCGGTTCGAAGAGAAAAACGAGCTCGTCGTGAGGGGTGAGCACGGGCACAGGACCGGACGGTGTGATGTCACTGGTTGTGGACCCCTGATGTGTGCGCGCGGCCGCAGGCACGCCGTCTCTCCTCGAGCAATCGTGGTGTGCAAGAAGGTAGCCCACCCCTCGCCGTCGTATCCCCAGGCACCAACGATTGCTCGTGAACATTGTCTAGTCGTCAAGACAGGGCGTGTCTGGCTGCGTGCGCCCACGGAATTACAGCCTGTGTTTTGTGCATTCGCAGACACTTTCCAAATGTCGTCAAGACACGCCCTTAGGGCACGTCCACCAATGTCGATATTCGCCGATATTCGTGCCACGTAGGAAAAACGTGGCGCGTCGGGCCAAACGTGGCACTGATGCGGTCGTTCATCAATGTCAACGAGCTATCCCGGCCTGAAACGAACCCCCCTCAGCGAATAGACTTGATATAAGTGACGACATAACTTCCTCTCCGTACCCTGACGTCTGTTAGCTCCAGAGCTATCGCCGGGCCAAAACAGGGTGTTTTGGCCGAGCGATAGCCCTGGAGCCAACAGACCTTACCAATTGCCAGGGCGATGATTGGCTGAGAGCGTGCCACGTGTGGGCATCATTTCGACAGTGTGATAGTGGAGAGTTGTCAACACCAACGGCCTGGAACGAAGACGACGAACGGACCCGTGGTTTGGAAGGTAGCCTGTTGGTAGCCCCCGTCTCCACCGTAAGTCCACTTCACGTGCTTCGCCTGATAGCTCGCCGATAGCCCGACCACCCAGACGCTGCCACGTATGTACACGTGGCTTCTTAAAACGACTCATTTAAGACTGATAGCCGACATTGGTGGACGTGCCCTTAGACCCCTTGGGGCAACGTCCGACCCTGCGTGGGACAGGTTCCCGGCCCTTCACGGGAAAAATTCCCGGGATAGGAGGGTGCGTAGCCTGGTAGTGAATGGCCAACAATTTCCCAGACAAAGCTGGTCGGTGGCAGAAGCGAGCGGCAAGCGTACCACGTGGTCCGCGTGGTTTGGGCTCAAGAAGTGCGCTTTCATAGCGTCTGGTGGCGCCCACCAGACCGCGGGGCTCCGCCGCCGCCACCGCCTCGACCGTCTGTCTAACGTGGGTGGGTACTGCTGATGTAGCTGGTACTGGTGCCCCTCCCTGCCGCGGGCGCCGAGCGTCGGGTACGCCCGCCGCGCGCTGCGGCGTGGCCGCGACGACAAGGGGCACCACCGACCGGCGGGGGCGGCAGCAGCGGCGGTGGCGGCGGCGGCGGCGGGAGTGGCTCGGGTGACGCGGGCGACACGCCGCCACCGCCGCCGCGTCGATTGCGGGGGCTTCGGACAAGGACGTCGCGTCTTTCTGCCAAGAGATTGGCATTACCATGCGACACTACGCGGCTGTGTTTGCCTTCCTGGATACTTAGTACAGAACAAAATCGACAACCAACTACATCGTTAATTACATTATTTTAAGATGTCGTTAAAGTCATTTAACGACTCGGTAACTCGTTGACAGATTTCTTAACGATCGTTATTGATATCCTTACTCACACCCCCGTTAGGGCCACAGTCAGAGGGCCACAGCCTTCATACGTTGTACGATACCTCTTTATATCAACAGAACATGGGTCTGATGGTATGACGAGAAGCGCCGTGACGGTGCGTACCAGGGCATACAAAATAAGTCATCAAACAAGGAGATGATCATCACTTGTACAAGGGTTGACAATTCGTCAACAATGCCTTCGCCGTGACTGCGCCGCGGTGGCAGCCGCCCATTAGGGCTTTTCGACGCGTACTACGACGAATTTCAGCCGTAAATGGCGACCACATGGCTTTTCTTGTTGTCTTAGATGGGCTTGCGGAACAGACTTGGGAAACTGATGAGACTTGCAACGCCTCGCCATTGCCGCGTCTGAGCTTCCGACACGGAGCGTACATGGATTGAAAGGGACATCTACTTGAGTCAGTACACGACCTGGGGGGTGTGCGCGTCTTCGTGAGGCCCACGTGGGACCCGTTCGTCTCAATGATCGGCATTTCTGGTGGAAATTGCCGCACTCAATATGTACTGCGTAGCTGCACATTAGCGCGCAGCATCCCTCACCGAGAGGCACTTTGTCGCACTTCATCACCTATTTAGTGAAATATTTGACTGAGGTTTTATAATGTGCCCCCGGACCGCTTTTGCTCGTGGGGCGTTTTGACCAGCGCTTGACAAGACTTGACAAGCCCAGGCTTGTCGTGGATTTCGATTTTGGCATCTCTGCGCTGATCGTCAGACGAGGTGCCTCGCGACGAGCATTACAGAGCTGGACTCGATGACGATGGGCGCCGCGTGCCCCCCCAGCCGCAGAGCCTGGCATCGCATTGCTGGTGGTAACGGCGCCAATAAAATTTCCTACCTTCGTGGTGTACTGGACTCGACTCTTGTAGAGTGTGGATGGCGGGGGTGTCACCCAGAGTGCGCCACTTGACGACGTGTGAACGTGGTGCACGCGACATTCCTCCCTACCCACCCACACCCTCACTACTACCCTCCCGTCCGCTGACACTGACGAGCAGCGCCTGGCGGGCGACGGCGTCACCGTCACTGTCGGTTGGACGCCCGCCGCGGTGGGCCGCGTATCGTACGAGGCTGGGCGCGGCAGCGGGTGGGCCGCTGGGGGAGAGCGGGTCTTGGGGGGGGGGGGCCTGCGTGCACACCACCATCAGCGTCACGGCGACGTGACGTGCCCCGGCCGGCCGTCCGGGGCGGGGCGGCCTGAGGGGGGCCGCCGCCGCCACCGCCTCTGTCGCTTGCCCCTACCGCTGCCGCCGCCGTTGCCGCTGCCGCTGCCGCTGTTGCTGGTGCTGGTGCTGGTGCTGGTGCCGTCCGCGTCCTGGGGCCGTGCTGGACTTTAGGAGGGGTGCGGAGCTAGGGCGCGGCTCGGCGAGGGAGGGGATTTTGTGAGCGATTGTCCACTGGTGGGGTGGGTGGGGGTGGGGGTCGGGGTGTGGGGGTGGAGGGGGGACGCGGCTGTGCGTGAGTGAGTGGGGCGGGGCTACCGCCGCGATCGCCAGTTGTCGTTCGCTGCCACCGGCAGGGTGGGGGGGGGGGGCATGTGCCCACCAGGCCCGTCTTGACGGCGACCGCCCCGTGTGCAGAGGAGGTTGGGTGGGGGGGGGAGCCCCGCCGGCCTGCCGCCCCGCCCCGGCCGCCTGCCCCTCTCCCGCCCGCTCTCCCGTGCTGTACGAACCGCTGCCGACGGGCACGGCGGCCCAGCGCGGCGACCCCGGTGCGTGCACGGGGTGAGAGGAGCACGTGCGGAAGGCTACGCGGGCGGGCCGGGGAGGGGGGGGGTGCGGTCTCGGAGGCCACCGGCGGCCACCCGCGTGCAATCGCGGGGGGGGGGGGGCGGAACGACGCCGGAGGGCTGTGACCACAAAGTGTAGGCGTGACGACGACTCGTCCCCCTACCTCATCTGTGGCAGACGGTGTGACCGTGGGGAGACGAGGGGGGGGGGTTGGGCGGCAGACCGACCTGACTGCCGTGACCCGCCGCCCACCTGCAGCATCGTGACGGAGTGGGGGGTTTGAGAGGAGGAGGGTAGCGCTCGAGGCGGGCCGCCTGCCGCTGTCGGTGTCGTCAAGGGTGCTGCCGCCGCGGCGGGGCGGTGCGGGAGAGCCCGCCCCTGGCCGACGGCGTCGGCCGGGGCTTCATGGGGGGCTTGCCCCCCGCGGGTGTGCTGAGCACACTGCCATTAGGGGGGGCCGGCGGCGGTGGCGGCGGGGGCGGTGGTGGCGGTGTGGGCGGGGGAGGCAGCGGCATCGGCGACATCGGTGCCGACGCCGCCCTGCCGCGGGACGGGCGGTCGAGGTACCCCGACGCCCCCCGCGGTCGCTCCCTCTCCCACTCCCGCAATGGCACCCGCAGGGGGGGTGATTGTGGGGACCGCGGCGGCGGCCGCGGCGGGTTTGGCGGGCGGGTGCGGTTTGGGCGTGTCATTGCGGCCGCTGCGGTGGTGGCGGTGCTCTTTTCTGCGGGCTCCCTTCTGGTGGTCATCCGCTACGGCCTGCCCGACGTGGTCGGCTACGTGTCGGCCCCCGTTGGCGGGCCATGGTGGCGGGGGGTGGTGGACCCCACGCACCGCCTGGCGGCGCTGCTGTTGGGGTCCGCGGGCCACGACGGCGATGGCGGCGCTCCTCCATCAGACTCCCTGTTTGTGGCGCGGGGGGGGGTGAGGGGAAGGGGGGGGGGGGCGGCGGGAACCGCCGCCCGCGTGCTTGGCGCGTCCATGGAGTCTCCGCCAACGGCCGCGGCCGCGGCCGCCGACGACGACAACGACCGGAGCACGGGCGACAGTGGCGCAGAGGCGGCGGAGACGCCGTCGGTGGACATGGCCGAGGCCATCTGGGGCGCCGACGGCCAGGCCACCCTCGCCCTCCACCGGCGGTACCGAGTGCCGCGGCGGGTGCTGCGGCGGCTCCACGCTGCCGCGGCGGGGCGACTGCTGAGCCTGCTCGACGCCGCGGCGGCAACGGCGGCGGCACGGGACAACCCGCCCTCGGAGGGGCACGACACGTCGGCCGCGGCCGCGTCGTTGCCATTGGCACATGTGGGTCTGGATGCGGGTGCGGGTGCAGACGCGGGCGCGGGCGGGGGTGCGGGCGCGGGCGTGGACAGCGAGCGGGGGGGCGACGCGGAGGCGGCGTCTGGAACAGGCGGCGAGTCGGCCGCTGTCCCGGCGGTGCTGGTGCTGCGGGTGGACGCGTCGACACTGTCGCCTCGGCTGCGCGCGCTGGCCACCGCCCTCGTGTACGCGCGGCATAGCGGGCGGGTGCCATTGGTGATGTGGCACGTGACGGCTGCCTTTCCGCACCCGCTGTCGGCGGTTTTCCCTGCCGGCCTCGGCGGCGACGATGTCGTGGCGGTGGACGTGGCGTCCCGGTCGGGCGTGTACGGCCTGCCGCTGTGGCCCGCTGCGTCGGGGCGGCAGGTGAGCACCAACGCGAGCGTCAATGGCGGGATGCGCCTGTCGGCGCAGCCGGGGGTGGACACGGCCGACGGCGCGGACGACTGGGCGGAGCTCAACACGGAGGTGGTGGACCAACACGGGGTTGGCGCCGACGCGATTGGCGGCGCCGCGCCGCCGTTTGCGCCGGGCGTGCGGCCGTCGCGGCGGCTGACACTGACCGCGCTGGCGGTGGAGCCGACGCGCGCGTCGCGGCATCTCATCCTCCGCTCCAATGACTGGCTCGACTCGGCTTACGCGCCGCACGCAGAGGCAGTAGAAGCTCTCTGGGCGCGCGTCATGGGCCGCGCCGCGGCGGATGGGAACGAGTCGGAGGCGTCCTCTGCGGCACCAGGGGGTTCGGGCGCGGGGGGTGGCGGCGGTCGCGGTGGCGGCATTCGTGGCCTTTTTCGTCAGCCGTGGAGCGCGGCGGGCACCTGGCAGGCCCCCCGCGTTGGCCCCGCGTTTGTGGCCGAGTGGACTGCTCTCGTCGAGCCCTTTGTGCACCCGTCCCTGTCTGACGCGGATGTCTCGCGGCTATTGCATGATAAGCACGACGTGCCGAGCGTCTTTCTCGACGGAATGGCGCCGCTGATGCGGCGGCGATTCCTCTCCCGCCTCCAGGTTGCGACGGCCGACCAGGCGACCAAGTTCCGGGCCCGCCTCGCGCGCTTTGACGCGGACGCCGCCAGCGCTTCTGCGGCCAACGCGACGGCGACGGCGGCACTGCGACCCACCCCCCCCCCCCCCCCAAGGCCATGTTTGTCCACACCCAGTACGGCCTCGGGAACCGGCTGCGGGCGCTCGGTTCCGCGTTGGCCTTTGCCCGCGCTGCTGGACGGGTGTTGGTGCTGGTGTGGGCCCCCGACGCGCACCTGCGGTGCACCTTTGACGACCTCTTTGTCAATGACTTGGTGTCCCAGTCGGAGCTATCGCTGACGTTTCCCTTTCGGGAGGACGCCACGTACCGGGTGGACGCGCCGTTGCGGCGGATCCGCAAGTACTCGTTCATGAGGCACAACGCGACCCACGTGCTAGACCCCAACCGGGTGGCGGTAGCCAACGATATACACTATCACCTGTACGTGTCGACGGCGTATGTGATCCGCTCGCCACTGACACCCGGCATTATCACGATGGACTCGCCGTACTGGTCTGTCCTGCGCAGCCTCATCCCCGCGCCTACCGTCCTCCGGCGGGTGGAGAGCGTGCAGGCGCGTGTGGATGCGCGCTCCTCCCCCGCGGCAGCCGCGTTTGCCTCCTCGGGCACCACCCGCGGGCTGACCACGATGGTGGGCGTCCACATCCGTTCCCGCTCCATCTCGACGGACATTGCGGGCGTGACGGCGGCCGACTACTCGCCCACCGCCGCGGCCATCACTGACTATTGGCGCAGCGTGACGGGGGTGTCGACGTTCCTCAACCGCATGCGTGCGGCGCCGCCGGGCGTGCGGTTCTTCATCGCCACCGATACACCCGGTGTGTACGAAGCGCTGGTGGGGGCGCTCGACTCATCCCGGGTGGTGCGGCTGGAGCGGCCGCCCTGCCCCGACCGGACGGCGGCGTGCGTGCAGCTGGCACTGGCGGACCTGCTGGCGCTATCGCGGACGCGGCTGATCCTCGGCAGTCACTGGTCTTCCTTTTCTGAGGCGGCCGGCCGACTGGGGAACAAGCGCCTGCTGCTGGCGGGGCTCCACTTCGGGCGGCCCCAGGCCAGAAGACCCGGGTGATTTTGTTGGGGGGTTGTCTGGAACCAGGAGGGGATGACGAAGGGGGTAGGGGGGGGTGTCCAGGGTGGGAGAGAGGCAAGGGGGTAGGGGGATGGAAGTAGGGGCCAAGCGGGAGTGGCGGTTGTGTAGGTAGGGGCCTGCCGAGCTGGACGAACGCGAGCTATGGCAAAAGAATCGCAAACCTTGGATCATACTGTGTGTTCCGAGGGTGATGCAGCGCTTGTGACTGTTTGGTCGGGCAAGGAGCAATCTATCGTCCATGGCGTCACGAAGTGCCGTGGTGGGCCAGGAAAAAGGAAACAGCGGTGGGGGGGAGTCGGCAGGTGGTCGTCGGGGCGTATGCGGAGACATCACCTCATCAGGCGGCATCATGCGGTTTGTGCTGGTCAGACATCTCCTTTTTGCACATGCGATGAACTGGCAATTTCCACATGCTTGCAACTTGCAACCATTCGTCAATTTTTGAGTACCCCATTTCTCGGATGGAGCCTTCGACGACGCCCGTCCATCCTGAGTCGTATTCCATCACGCGCACTGTCCTCTATGCCGATCACTCTCCGACGCGGCATCGCTGCTACGGCTGGACGACTGCTGCCCCCCCGGTTTCCCGCTCCCCGACTCCCCCATCGCTCTGACCGTTCCCCCCTTCCGCTCCCCCCCCCCCCCCGGAACCGCCATGGCGCAGAGTCGCGCCCTCCGCCGCCTCACCCACGACGCGACGCGCATCTACAATGGCGTCTCGGCGCTAGCGGGCACCCTGTTTTACTATGGCTTCGTGCCCGCGGTGGTGCTCGCCGGCATCACCACTATCGAGGGAGGAATTTCCTCGCTGTCCGGCAGCCAGGCGGCGGCGCCCCCTGCGACGGCAGCTTGATTCGGCAGAGGGCAGTGATGCCCGGGGGGGTGGGCCGTTTACGTCGCACCACACACCGGGGCGATCACTCCCTGTGCGGGCGCTTGGCCCCGTCGGTTTAGCGTCCTGGCGTTTTCGTGCCGCCCGCCGCTGCTACGGCGCCGCCGTTATGGCCGTCCTGCAGGCGCGTTTGTGGCGGTGGCCGCGGCGGCCTGAGGCGGCGGGGGTGGAGCTGGCCAAGGCTGACGCCGGTGGGTGTCGGTGGGGAGGCCGACGGCACGTTGCGGAGGAGGCGGTCGATGTCTGCAGTCTGTATATGGATGCATGTTTGTGGGCAGGTTCGAGGGGTGGTGTTGTGGGAAGGGTAGGGGCTGTGCTATCTGCATGGGGGGTGTTGCAGCTGGGCCGTCGGGACCGCCTGCACTCTGCTCGGGGGGACGCCCCCCTGGCGCCCGAGGCGGCGGCGGTCGACGCGGCGGAGGCACCGCGGAGAGGGAAACAGCAGACTGATCAGGTCGTCGCGATGAAACTGAGCGGTGCGTGAGTAGGGGGTCCGGCGCGCCGTACGATATGTGTCTGGCAAGGCGACCACGGTCTATCTTGTACGCGTGCGGGTCGTGTTGTATGCGTCTTCCTTGTGTTTGTTTGAGCGAGAAGCCCCGCCATGTGTCCACGATGCCTTGTGCGCCGATCCCGCCGGATCCATCGCAGGGGAAGGAAGATGCTACGTCCAACAGTCCCAGCGATCTGTGTCGCGCTGCCGTCGGTGTTCCCTTCAGGTACGTCGCCATCAACGTCAATGGGAAAGCCGACGGGTGCTCCGTTCGGGGGAGCACACGCCTACCAAGGGTCGTCCAGGTTGGTCAAAAGACATGCTGGCTGAAAAAAGAGAAAAATAATAGAGTGCACACCTCGACCAGCGCTGCCGTAGGCCCCGTGACCGCGTGTGTCGCCCCCGCCAGGCCGGCGTCGACGCACGTGGCGCGCTCTCTACACACGTCGTACACCCGCTCGCCCGGCACAACCGCACCCGCTCCGCGGCCAGCGCCGCGACACCTCCCACGACCCCTGGCCAGCGACGGCACCACAAAGACGCCCGGTCCCGCGGTGGCACAGCAAACAAAACCACAGCCGACCCCCCCACCCCGTCCCCCCCAGCCGCCACCGTCACTGGGAACACTGACCAACACGCAGAGGGCAGGCGACGACCACCCTCGCAGGGGGCCTCACCCCAACCCTCCCCCCCCTGAAACTACCCCCCCGCACACCCCGTCTAGCCCCTGGGTGGTGGTGGCGGCGGCGGCGGCGGCGGTGGGGGTGGCGGCGCCGCCTGGGACACCTTGGGCGGCGGCGGCGGCGGCGGCGGCGGCGGTGCCCCACCGCCGCTGACAGACGGGGGCCTCGGCGGCGGCGGCGGCGGCGGCGGCGGCCCACCGCCACCCGAAGGCGCGGCGGGCATCATACTCCGCACCGCCGCCGACGCGCCGCCCGACAGGCCCGCGTCGCCATTGCCCATGGCCGGCGGTGGTGGCGGCGGGCCGCCGCCGCCGCCGCTGCCAGGCGGTGGCGGTGGCGCGCCGCCGCCGCCACCACCACCCGCACCCGCATCGTCGGCGTCGCCGTCGCCGCCATCGTCGGCGGCAGGCACGTTCAGCAGGTGCAACCGCGACGGCGCGCGTGGCGTGGTGACCCCGCTGTGCCGGCTGCCAAACCCACCCACCGCCGCCGCGGCCGACTGCGCCGCCTCGTGCGGGTCGGCACCAGACGCCTGGGCAGCCTTGGCCGCGGTCTTCATCGCCCGCTCGCGCTTCTCATTCAGCCGCGCAGACGCGGCGTCCAGGTCCACGAGGAACTCGCGGAGCATGCGGAGCACATCCTCCTGGCGGGCGCGTGACACCTTGTTGCGCTCCCCAAAGTGGCCCATCATGGCCTGGTTCTTGTTCATCATGAGCGCCCGAAGGGAGACAATCTCCTCACGCACCTTGGTGGCCTCCTCCGCAAAGATCTCCATCTCGGCCTTGAAGACGGCCAGCGTGTCGTCGGCGCCAATCACCGAGATCTGCTGCGTCACGTTGGTGACCGACTCGAGGAGCGCCTGCACCTCGTCCGAGATGGCCTCAAGGGACAGCTCCCCAGAGCGGGGCAGCGTTGGCATGTCGTCGAGAGGCAACAGGCCGTGCTCGTCGCGCTCCAGCATATGCACAAGGTAGTCGAGCAGGGTGCCGCCACGCGCGTCCTTGACCGACGACAACATGGCGAGGGCCTCCAGCTTGAAGCCGTGCGCGCCGCCGCGCCCGGTACCCGAGTTGAGAAAGTTGCCAAGCGCGAGGATCGCCTCGAGCACCTTGGTGGCCTTGGCCGACCCCATCACCTCCACGGGGATCATGGCAAAGGTGTCCATGTTGCGGATAACCTCCACCGCCTCCTCGTTAAACGTCTTGGCCGACAGCGCACAGAGGACCTTGGCGCGGAGGCCGGAGAGCTCGGCCAGCTCCATCATAAACTGGTCCGTACGGTCCACCTGGTCCTTCATTTCGAGGTTCTTGTTGAGCAGCTCCTCTTCTTCCGGCGTCGGGCACACGAGCAGCAGCGCCTGCAGGGTGCCCGCGTCCAGATCCTTGTACGTCGGCACCCGCACCACATCCTTCACCTCCTCCGAGGCCATCTTGATGTTGGCCATCAGAATGTTGATGTTGTGCTTGCGCTTGTGGGGCAACACCTCGGGCTTGACCTCCTCCTGCTGCAGCTGGAAGCGTTCCACCACGTCCACCCCAAACAGGTTGTCAATCTCCTCTTCATCCAGCCGCACGTTGGCCTCGTCCAGCGTCGTCCACACCGTGCCGGGGAGCAGGTTGTTGGGCACCTTGGCCCAATGGAGCGGCTTCTTTTGACGCCCCCGCGCGGTGTTGTCCTTGGCGTCCACCGAGCCGGTCGGCAGCTTGGGCGCCATCGGCTGCCCATTTTCGTCCATCGCCATGCCCGGGCCCCCAAAGCCGGGCGCGCCGGGCGCGCCCGGCGCGCCCGACAGCGCCTGCTGGTTCTTGCGCGCCGCCGCGGCCGCGGCCGCCGCGCCCGCAGCGCCGGGGCCCTTGCCGCCGGGACCCCCACCGCCGGGACCGCCTCCGGGTCCGCCCGACCCCCAGCCGCCCCCGCCGCCATCCCCAGGCCCATAGCCCGGCCCGCCCCCGCCGCCCGGCCCAAAGCCCGGCCCCCCCCCGCCGCCCGGTCCGTAGCCGCCGGGCCCGCCAAAGCCCCCGCCGCCGAGCGCTCCCTCCGCGTACGCCTCTGGGATGGTGACGGTCTCCCCATTGAGGGTGCGGGCGCCCTTGCCGCCCTTGGCGTCCACCCCTACCCACGCGGTGATGATGTTGCCATCCTTGTCCACACCCGCCACGACCTTGCGGCGGCGGCCGCGGCCCAGCGGGCCCACCTGCCGCTGCTTGACCGCGTACCGGGCGGGGTCAATGTAAAAACCAAACTGGCCCCGCTCAAAGCGCACAAACTCGTGCGCCATCGCTGCGCCACACCAAGAAAAAAGAGAGAAAAGAGGGCGAGGGGGAAGGCGGTCAAACAGAAGCGTAAAAAAGGCAGAGGAAAAGCAACGGGAGTGCATGATGAGCAGGGTAAGACAAGGCTCGGGCGGCACGTGGGGACCCCAACCCCTCGCCCCAACCACTGCAGCGTCCCACAAACACAAGCCGGACCAGACAGGACGCACAGCCACCATCGGCACGTACCAGCCCATCATGGGCGACGACAACGCAGACGCCGTGCCAAGATCAAGCCGCCCCACCCCAAAACACCGCCTGCACACCCCCGCCCGTAAAGCGCCGCCCATTCGGCCAAGCCCCGCCCACACCCCGCAAGCCACCGCCACCATCCACCCCCACACCCTCCCCTCCCCCCCAACGTACCTTCCAGCTTCTTCAACACCTCGGGGCCGAGGCGCTGCTCCAACGTGGCGCGCGCATCGAATTCCTTGTTGGCGCCCTTGGCGCCCCGGCGAGACATGGTGGCCACAGCACGGGGGACGCGGCGAACCGCCGCGCGGTCACGCCGGAGTTCGGCTCAACGGGCTGGGAAGGGGGGGGAGGGGGGGGGGGAGCGGCCGCGATAGGCCGCGGCAATGGGCCGATGGCTGGCCGCCGGGGAGACGGGCACACCCCACGTCGGCGCGTACACCCACCAAGAGCGCCCGCGCGGGGCGAGGCACCTGTGGGCAGGCCGCAACCCCTCCGCTCCGCCGGCACGTTCCGCCCCTCTCTCCTCCCGCTCAGCGACACACGCGTTCGGGCCGCCACCCGCCGCCACAGCAGCAGGCGTCCGCACCGGCGCGCGATAGCGGTGCCGCCTTTGGATGCCAACCGGCGCACCCGACCGTCGTCGTCGACGGCGCCGGCACCGAGCGACCGCCGCCACCGCCACCGCCGCCACCGCCACCGCCACCGCCGCCGCGACCACCACCGCCGCCGCCGCCCGCCGCCGCCGCTACCACCACCGCCGTGCTATCGCTGGCCCCCCCCACCACCACCACCACGGCCGAGAGACGACACCCCCCCCCCCTGCCGGATGCACACACCACCCCAGGGGCGTGTGCGGCTGATACAGCAAACAGGGACCCCCGCCGCGTGCGCCGCCGCACGCCCCCCACCCGTGCCGACGCGCCAGCACGCACCGGCCGGCCCCGCGTTGCTGTCGCCGACGCGAACAGTCTGCCCGCCGCGCGACCGCCGCGGCACGCACGGCGCGGCGGTGGCACGCGCGGCGGCACGCGGCGGCGTGGCGCCCCCCCCCCGCGCAGCGGCCACCACAGCAGCGGGGCCGGCGGGTGCCTCCCTCGCCGCTGCCGCGCTCGGCGGCCTTGACAGCTGCCAAAAACCCCGCCGCCCCCCCCTCCCCCCTTCTGCCGGGCCCGTGGCGCATCACCTGCACCACTCAACCCACCCAGTCTCCTCCAGACTCATGCGCCCGCAGGGGCTGTCTCCTCATTGGCTGTTGGCTTGAGCGCCTTAATCGGGTTCCTGCAGCCGTCCGTTTGAACGGGCAACCCCCCGATGTCATCGTCTGCTGCCGTGGGGCGGGGCAGGGACGAGGATGACCTAAACCTCGGGCGGACCGTAAGCAAGAGCTCCGCCTCACCATGGAAGGCGATTCGGTGCGAATCACGGAGACATTTGGACACTTCCGATCAACTTTCTTGGTCGACTGTTGGGAAAGCAACTGCAAAATATTTCTCTGTCACAAAATTTCGAAAGTTGCGATGCTGTGGTACGAAGTAGACCAGTAGAGCCGGACTCTTGGCTACCAGCTGCAGTCTAGTGTCTATTCTACTGACAGCATCATTTGATGCTAAAAGGATCAAATGATGCTGTTTTTCTCCTCCTCTTTACTCTTACTTCCCGACGTCACCTGCTCGTTTTGACCTCAGAAATGGACTCAGCGGTGGCGGGTTACTCATGGGCGAGCTTGAGAGCATCTCACTCAAAGGAGAACACATGGTCAGGCGAGCTTTTGTGCGCGCTTTTGACCGGCGCGCTGGCACCTACGGTGGACAGGTGGGGGGGTGCTGCGGTCGTGCCTGGGGGTTGCTGCTGCGTGGCCGGTTGTGGGGGCCCCCCCGTCGGCAGCGGCGGCGGGCGGCAGCAGCGGTAGCGGGCGCAGCAGCGGCAGCGTCCGCGGCAGTGGCTGCGACGGCGGCGGTGGCGGTGGCGGCGGCACGAGCAGCGGCGGCGGCGGTGTCGGCGGTGGTCCCCCCTCCCCCCGCGGGGTGACGCCCGCTTCCGCGGGGCGCTGCTGGTGGGGGCGCGTGCGTCCGGCGCCGTCGTCGGCAGTTTGGTGCCCGCCATTGTCTGTTGCCGCCGGCGCGGCCGCCGACCACAGGGGCGGCTGCGGCCGCGGTGGCCGCACCCCCGTCGCGACAGCGGCGCGGTGCGGAGACGCGGCGCGGCCGTGCCGGGCCGGGGGGCGGGTTGTGGGGGGCGCAGTGCGACGGCGTCTGCGACGGCCGGCGCTGCGGCCGTACCCTCCCACGCGCCCCGGCAGTCGTCGTGGGCACGGGCGGAGGGGGGTTCCGCTCGCACCCCAACCGCGCGCGCGGCGGCGGGCAGCCGCGGTCGTGGGGCGGGAGGCGGCTGCTCGCGCCGCCCCCGCCCGCTGCCCCACGGCCCCGCGCAGGGGCGCGGGGGCAGGTCCTACTTGCGGTGGCGCGTCGCTGCCCTGCCCTTCTCCTCCCCCTCCCCTCCCCCCCGTCAAAAAGAGTCTGGTTATGGGGCAGCGGCGGCTCGTGAGCTTCATGATGAGCTATAGAGCACTCTGTTCCTCCGTCTTTTCTAGACGTGAACAGCACGGGAGTGACTTCATAGGTACCAAAACAGCCAAAATCGTGCTCTCAGGTGCCGCAAACGGCGATTCCTGAGATGATCAAATGATGCTCGCGCGAGCATCATTTGATCCTCTGGCACAGTAGAATAGACACTAGCTTGCCGATGCAACTGCAACAGGAGGCCGCCGCCTTCAGATGCCTGCTGACCGCACTGTTGTGAGGACCCCAATCGCCGGCAGCACCTCCTTTGGGTCTATGTCGGCTTTTTCTTGACGTTTCTCCTCGGTCAACACTCAGTCACCATCGTCGATGTCTGGCGAGCCAACAGACTTTCCCCCGACTACCACTCGGGGATCTCCCGGGCCCTATTCCGCACAAGCCGGACCAGCTATGTTCGCAGTATTCTCTATAATTGTGTAGCGAGCCAGCAGTCTCAATGGGTACGAAATATGGAGCGCGTTCCACGATAGCGTGCGCAGGTCAGGCCAGTGGGACGCCGACGCGCTTCAGTAGCGTCTCTGACGAAGATTCTGCAGACGTATACGGAGTGAACCCTGTAGTGCTCGCAGTGGGAGATCGAGGCGACTCGCTCCGGAGGCCCTGGGGAGGTTGGACGAGAAGGAACGATGTGGGACGCGAGGCTTTGCATGTGTCTTCGATAGTCATCTAATTTCTCCACGTGTGATTGAAGCCAGCACGTGTTGATCTCGCCCAAGAGTTTGACACGGCACGTTTACAGACTTTCAGTATTTCGTTGTCATCAAAGCGACAAACGTACAGCCCAGAGCAGCTTTCTCGCACGCTTGGGAGGGTGGTCCCTCCCAACGGCACGGTGAGGCTGGGATGGCGCGTTGTGTACTGTTTGTTGGGTACTGTCACGCGCTAACCTCTTTGGAGTTGCCGCGGCATCCCCGATCGATGTGGTCCGCGGAGGGTGGTGGTGGCACCTGCGGTGGGGGTTGGCCGTGCCGGTGGCAGGGTCCGGTGTTGGCAGGCTCCGGTGTTGGCCGGCTCCCGTGCGGCCGCCCTTCCTCCCCACAGCTCGCCGCGCCGCCGGTTGGCCTCACCTGTGCGGCCGCCCCGCGCCCCCCACTCGCGCGGCGCCACCGCCGGCGGCGGCGGCGACGTCGCCGCCCCCATTGGCTGACGCGCCCCTCCCAAACGCCGCCGGCGGCCCACGCCTCCCCCCAGCCGGATCGCCAACGCCGCGCGCCGCCGCCGGTGGAGCGGGCCGGCGCCCCACCCGCCGCCTGGGCACACAGTCGTGCCCGTGGCGCGCTTCCCCCGCGCAGCCCCGCATCCCTCTCTGCGGTCGCACCACTCCCTGCGGGACTGGCGAGGTCAAGTCTTCTGCGCTATCCACACGCTGCGTCCTCCCCGCAGACGGCACGCGCAGCCGCCCGTCCCACCGTCACCAGTGTGCAGTCCACCGCCGTCCTGGGGGTGGCGCCGCCGCCGCAGCAGTGCCGCCGCCGCCGCGGCTGGGGCGGCTGCCGTGGCTGGCGTAGACGCCCGTGCACAGCTTGGGCGGCCGCCGCGGGCAGTGGCAACCGCAGTGGTGAACGGCGCCCCTCTGCGGGCATGGCCATGCCGTCGTGGCGGCCGACGTTGGCGGCGGTGGCGGCGACGATGACGGCGACTGCGGTGGGGATGGTGGCGGTCGGAGCGGTGGTGGCGGTGGCGGTGGCGACGGCGGTGGCGGTGACCAGCGTCAGCGGCGATGCGGCGGCCGTTTTTCTACATGGAGTGGGTGGCTGGGCGGCCGTCATGCCCAGCGAGCCAACCCGCAGCTGCTGTCCCGGGACCAGCTGCCACCCAGGACACGGGCGGTCGGTCCCGCTCCCGCCTCGCAGCATGTTGTGTGGCGAGGAGAGGCCAGGGATGAAGGGATGGGGGGGTGACCGGCGGGAAAGCCCCCAAACAACGCCGTCGAACAGGCGTCCTGTTGCACTCGGCTGCAGCACTCGACTGGCGTACAACGGTAGCGACCACGGGGGTGAGACATGCCAGGGGGACGACGGCGGCCGTGATGAGGGAAACACGCGCGGAAGGTCAGAGAGTTGGTACGGCGGGACGACGTGCACGCACCTGTTGGAAACTGGGCGCTGGCGGCGCCCACAGCCAATGCCACCACGACCGCCGCCGGCAGACGGCAGACGCCTCCCGGTGGGCCGCGCCACGGGCAATCACGGTCGCCGCCGCCGCCGCCGCCGTTGCGACAGTCGCCTCGGCTGGCTACCCAGCGGCGGTGCCGCACCGCCCCGCTCGCTGGCGCCCATGGGCGGCGCGTGCATGCGTGCCGCGGGCCCGCCGTGGCCGCCGCGACGCTGTCCGCCTTGGTCGTGGTCACCAATACCGTAGACGCGGCGACGTGGCGCAACCATCCTCCGCGACTGTTCGCGTCTAGTACCGCAAAGCGCCACCAAACGCCTTTGTCGACGCCGCTGCCACCGCCGCCAGCGTCCTCGACGGGGCCACGCGAGCCCCGCCTCGTGTCCGCCATGACAACCCGCTGTCCGCCCGCGTCAACGCGGCGGCATCCCCCACCCGACACCCGCGCAGCAGCATCGGTCGCTTGCTCCCGCCTGCGCCACCACTGCCAGCACTGAGGCCGGCGGCGCACCTCCCGAGGCCGCCCCCCCCACCCGCCCCCCCCCGTCGACGGCGGTCGCGGCGGGTCCGCCCGCCCGCCCCGCACCGCCGCCCGTGGCAGACTCGACGGCTGGCGTCGGCCGCGATCGCCGGGCGGCTCGACGGCGGCGCGGGTGCGGCCGCGGCCGCGTGCGGTGGCAGTGCCGACGAGCATCGCCGCGGGTCGACCGCCGCCGTCACCGCGTCGTGACGCGCGCGGGCGTTGCGGGGTGTGCCCACGCCGGGGCGCGGCGGCTGCCGGGGGGGGGAGGTGGCCAAGGGTGCTCGGCGACGGTGGCGGCGGCGTCCGCATGGTGGCCCTGTGGAAGCTTTGAGAGCCTTCCCGTCGCCCGCATCGACCTTGCGGGAGGCGCCGGACGGCTGCGTGGTGTCGTTGCTCCCCCTCCATTCCCCCTGGCTGGCAAGAGGGCGGGGTGGTGCCTCAGCCTGGCCAGCTCGGCCGCGGGGGTGGCGCGCGGTGGCGCGTTGGGGGTGTGCGCCCGCCGCGTCCGCCGCGGCGGTCTGAGAGGACGGGCGGCTACCGCCCACCATGACCGCGATGGCGGAATGGACGTACCTCAAGCGCGAGGCGCCAGCGAAGGTATGGACACCAAGGTTCAGGAGTAGCAAGGTTGTCCCCGCGGTCCCTCAGCTTCGTCCTTCATGGGGGCTGCACTCGTTGCAGATACACTCGCATGTCTGTCTCCTCGTATACTCCTCGTCATAAAGATTGCTGCGCCGACGCGGTGCGTCGCTGCCGCCCCTCGGCAGGCCGACGGTCGGTCTCCCCCCTCCACCACCCTCCCCCACCTCCCATCGTCCCCCCCCATTGGATCGTCACCCCCCGTCGGATCGTCCCTCTCCCCATTGGATCGTGTTCCCCCACCCTTCCATCCCTAGCCAGGCCTTACCGTGCCTCGGTATCGCCGCTGGTTGCAAATAAACACTGTACATGCCGCCGCCGACCGGGTCGCTGTCGGCCTGGCGCGGTGCCGATGTCTCGCGTGGGTGCGGCGGTAGTTGCGCCGCCGCGGAGGCCCTTGACCAGCGGGGAGCTTCCCTCCCCCCGCCGCCGCTCCTACGCAGGTGGAGCGGCTGCCGCGGCGGCCAGGTTGGCGGCGACGGACAACAGCGGGTGGCACAGGCATGCTGCTCAGCACCCCCCCGCCCAACCCCGTCCCGCCCCGCCCCCCCCCGAGCGGCCGCTCACTGGGCAACGCCGCCGGCCGCCGGGCTCGGGCCGCCCAGCGGCGTCGCGTCGCCGGCGCCGGCGCCGCCGCCGCCGCCACCAGCGCCCGTGCCGCGCCCCCACACGTCGCGCTCAACAAAGACCTCGCCCGGCCCGAGGCCGCGCGGCCCCAGCGCGGCGGTCGTGGCCGAGCGGGTCGCGACCATCCACGACGCGACGAGAGAGACGACGAGCGCGACCATGACGCCGACAATGATGCCCGCGACGGTGAGGGAGTTGAAGCCAGCGAGAACAGTGGTGCCAAAGCTCAGCGGACCCGAGATGCGGGTAGTAGGGGCGGCGCCAATGAGGCCAGGCTTGGCCATGCACGCCTCCACCCACCGCTCTGACATGGACGACCCCACCAGCAGGACCGTATCCTCCCAGTAGTGGAACGCCTCACCCTTGGCCACGTCCACCCCGTACTCCTTGAGCTCTGTGAACGTGTAGACGCCCGGCCGGATCTCATCGTCCGTCGCCTCAAACGCCGACACGTTGGTCAGCGGTAGCCGCCAGCAAAAGCAGGGTGGCCCGTTCTCCGCCACCGTCAGCGGCCGCAGCTTGCCCGTCGTCTTGGATGACGTGTCCTCCTCGTAAATGCGGGTCGTGAAGAGCCCCGAAGTGGTCTTGGCGTACCTGGGCAGGTCCTGGATCCCGCTGCCCACCACAAAGTCGGGTGACTGGTAGTAGGCAAACAGCAGGCGCTTGGTGCCGGTCGCACCAAAGATCCGGTCCAGGCAGACTGGCCGCATAAAGAAGTAGTTGTTCGCCCCCTCTCCGCGGAGGCCCTTGAGTTCCACCAGCTTCCCACCATCGCCATCGTCGGTCGGACGGCCGCCCTCGGTCGTCTCAGCATTGGCCTGCTCCCGCGACAGGCTGGGCCCCGAGTCACGGCCATACACACCCAGTGACGGAAGCTGCTCCCGGTTGGCCGCTACCGCCATCGCCAGGACGCCGTGGTGCAGCGGCGCCACCGGAGCAGCCGTCGCGTTGTTGTGAAAGGTGATCAGCGAGTTGGGCCCGGCAGACCCGTTGGCAGCCGCCCCCGTGGGTGCCGCCGGGACCGTCGCCACCGACCGCACGGCTCCCGCCCGGTCTGACGGCGAAATGTGGATGAGCGTCGCAAAGCCCGCCGCCTTGTCCACCCCAACAATAGACGTTGCTTGGTGGACAATGAAGTCGTAAATGTCGGGTACAATCTGGGACGGCGCCCCCGCTTCAGACTGCAGGCGGCGGCGGCCGCTGCCGCTTGCACACTCGGCATTCTCGGCCAACCGCGCAAGGTTGTTAAAGGCCGTCGACAGCAGGCCGTCCATCCTACCTGTCGTCCGCAGAGGCACGTTGTCCGCACAGCAGCGGACTGTGGCACCCAGGCTGTACACCGCCTCGGCTGAGAGGCACGTCTGCAGCGCGAGCGTGTTGACCAGGCTCATACACAACTCTGAGTGCATGGTGTTGGGCACGCTGTTGCAGAAGAGCCGGTTGCCCCCGTGGATGAGCTCGTACACCGTGTCGCTCACAAACGTCTGCATCTGCGACGCGGAAGCCGCGCCCGCACCAGGGGCCTCAGCTCCAGATGTGGTGGAGGAGGGGGCGGCCGCGTCGGCGTCGGCGGCCGAGGTGGCATCGGGAGCATCGACGGTCTCCGTACTCGCGACCGTGTCGGCAGTCGTGAGGGTCGCGTTGGCATCAAGCTGCTGGCGGCCGCCAGACACCGCAAGAGTGCTGGGTGACAGACCCCAGCCAGCGTCGGGCATCACCGCCAGCATCACCCCGTCGTCTTGCGACAGAGCGTGTGCTGCCGCCATCCGCTGCAGTGATAACCGGGCTGCGGGCGAGTCCCGAGAAGACAGGATGAGCGCCACATCCTTGGCCAATCCCGTCCAGCTGGCATCATCTCCCCGGCGGAAGGAGCGCAGCAGGTCGGCCCGCATCCGCTCTTCGGCGGCGGGCGCAGCGGTCACGATGAGCGGAGTGGCGAGTGTCTTGGCGTCCAGCTGCGCCGCGCCTTGTGCGTCGTACAGGATGGCGGTCAGCTTGTAGGTACCAGCCAGGCCCACCCGGAAGCGCACCAGTGGGTAGCCTGTGCATCCGCCCACGCAAGTGCTGTCACCTTGCTCGTCGGTCAGCTGAAAGTAGATGACAAACGACGAGTCGTTGAAAGATGGCCCCGCCCACGCGGAAAACTCCGTGCCTGTATCCCCCTCCATGGTGGCGGGCGTCGGGAAGACTACGCTCGGCCGCTCCAGCGTATTAAGGGTGATGGTCGTGGACTTGACAGCATAGCCCGCCGCCTCCATGTCCACCCGCACAACGTACGCGGTGGAGGCGGAGAGGGAGCCCGCACGGATGCCAAGCGGCAGTCGGTTACCCAAGGTGCCAAGCGTGTCAGGCCGGTAGTAACCGTGCTCGGCCAGCAGGCGGGAGGGAGCCAGAAACTGGGCAACTTCGGTCAGCGGGGACACCAGCGAGTATGACCAGGTTGCGCCCGTCGTCGGGCTGTCCACGTGCATCACCACATCATCAAAGTACTTGACAGCCGTCGGGTCCACCGGGTCCCCGCGCTTGTCCTGGAGGGCGAGGCGGAAGTCGGTCATCGCAGGCAGCTTCTCGTCCCGTGCCACACGAACGGTCAGGTAGGCGGGCGACGACGTGCGGGTGGCCACCGCCGCGTTGGCCGACGTCTTGCGCACGACCAGCCGATAGTACACGTTCGTCACCTTGGATGGCAGGCCCTCAAACGCCGATGGTGGTACCGTCCACGCCGTTGACGCGTCCGTTGACGGGAGAAAGACCAGCGGGCACGCGTCAAGCGCGGGTGCCGGCGACTCAACGGTGGGTGTCCGGAAGGGGTCGTCCGTGGATGTCTCAGCCACCACACAGGACCACACGTACGAGAGCCCCTCTGACCCGTCAGCGGGCGCAACCACATCTGGGTCGTGGGATTGCTTGCCACTCATAGACAGCGTCGAGCGGGTGTTCAGGCTCACCGAAGACTCGCCCGTGCGAATGCGGGCGACGAGCGCGGATGGGGACACCTCCGCCACCGTCGTGGCGGTGCCAAACACCTCAGAGGCGCCCGCGTACGAGACGTGCAGAGCCACCGGATGTCGCCCGTACTCCAAGTCCGTCTGCGGCACCACGTACTCCCAGCCAAGACGGGCGGGGGTCTCTTCGGATGAAGACGCCTGCGCACGAGCCTCAGTCTCGCGGTAGCTCCACTCGGTAGTGCGGCCCATAAAGGTCCACTTGAGCACCAGGCTGTCGTTGCCCTCAGCGGGGGGCGTGAAGCACCCAGGCGTGTCAATGAGCGCTGCCACTCGCAGTGGCGCGTCGGGCACGGTCACCGCCCGCACGGGGGGAGTGTGGAGGTAGACACCCACCGCAAGGTTGTTGGTGCGGCGGAGGCGGGAAGTGGAGGTGACGTTGTACGTCGGGAACGTGACTATGACGTGTACGTTGTACTCCCCCAACGGCACCTCGTCCGACTCCAGCACCAGCGTGTCGGCAGTCGCTCGCGCGGCAGGCAGAGTCGCCAGCAGGTCCACGTCGCTGGACGCGGACGAGCCCGCCACACGCGCGTGAACCGACCACCGGACACTGCTAGTGGCGGAAGGCAAGGGCTGCAGCATAACCGTGAAGCGCGCCGTGTTGCACCGCCCAAGCTCATAGGCGTCGCCGCGGGTAGAGGTGCCAGTCACCTCCAGCTGGGCCACCGTCCTGTCCGACTGGTAGCTGAAAGCGATGCTGTTCGACACCTCAGCCGCAATACGCACGGTCACGGAGTAGTCGGTGTTGCGGCCAAAGGTCGACTGCGGCGGAAGCGAAAACTGGATGCCCGACTCGCTCAGTGAGATGATGTACTGGGCAGGCACACGAACGGCGTTGAAGAAGACGCCGTCCCCACGAGATAGCTGCAGACCCGGGAAGTAGCCTGACAGGGTAACCGTCTCACCAGCTTTGGCGGACGAGCCCGTCGGTGACATCCCCGAAATGGATACCTTACGGTCATCATAGGTGAGCGGTGCCTCCACCCCCGGCGCCAGCACCGCCGCCACCGTCTCCATCGGCCCTGACGAGCCACCACCCGCCGAAGACGGACGGGTGACCATCAGCTGCCAGGGGAGATCCTTGCCTTCTCCAGCCACCGACGCGACGGTCACATACTGGGTAAAGGCCGGCGCCCCAACGGACACGTACGACCCAGGTACCTCAAGGAAGGTGACCCGGTTGCCGCTCGTAGAGTCGCCAGCGTTCAGCACCCCCACTTCTGCGCCGCTGGCGCCCAGCATCACTTCCACGGCGCGGTCGACAGACCCCTCACAATTGAAGAGCTGGTACACCAGATGCTCTCCACCCGACGGCCGCAGCAGCGTCGAAGCCGGCGAGAACGCCCCCGTGGCCAGCCCGCTCCCAGTCATGGCCGGTGTGCCAGGCGCCACGCCTGTGATGACGGGCGGCGGGCGGCCGGTAATGTCAATGGTGACAAAGGAGGTCCACATCTCGTCCATCATGTCCGCATCGGAGGCGGTCAGCGCAGACCACGCAAAGCCAATGACCAGCGTCCCGGCACGGTACGGCTGAAGGTTGAGCCCCAGCTGCATCTGCCCCGATGGGGTATCGTAGAAGCCAAAGCCGCAACCGGGAGACAGGCGGAAGCCGCCCTCGGCGTCGTCATCCGCAACGGCCGCCGTGCCCATTGCGCACTTGCCCGAGTCGTGGGCCACCTGGGCGTTCCACGATACGAGCGACGCGTCAAAGCTGCTCATTTGAGAGGTCACTTCATCGCTCTTGGCAGAGCTCTGCGGCCCCGACCCCCCGACCGACGCGGTGCTCGTGGCGCTGCTCCCATTGGCAAACTGGACGGTCACGCCCAGGTTCAGCATGTTGGGTGTGGCCGTCGCGTCGTCGGTGGCTCCCGTCATCCCCGCCGGTAGCAGCGCCGTGTAGGGCATCGACAAGGAGTGGCCGTCACCCGACACAAGCGCCCCTGGTGAGCCGTCCTTGCCCTTCTGGTACACGCTGACGCCGACAATCACATACGTGACCGTCACCGTACCAAGCTCCACGGTGTTGCCGCCGCTTGCACCGCCACCCCCGGGAGCGTTGTCGTCCCTTCCAGCCGATAGGGGGGCGACGCCATTGCCACCGCTACTGTGGCCGCCCTCACCCGATGGCAATGTAGTCGTCGCGACGAGCGACACGTCGGTCGTGCCCACAAACGCGTCAAAGTCAGCGGCGAGCGTGACGTTGACAACCCGAGCGTTGCCACTGGCAAATGTCGAGTGCATGCGCGTCGACAGCATCACCGAAGATGAGGCGGCCGCGGCAGCACCGGCGTGGCCGCCGCTCGTCGCCGCCGCCAGCGACGGCAGCACGTTGACGTTGCTGGAGGTGACCTCAAAGTGGATGTCCTCCAGCGCCAGCCCCGGGGCAGGGAGCGTCAGCACTGCCGACAGCAAGTGCTCCACAGACCCATTCACTTGCAGTAGCACGACCGTGGAAGGGGAGGTGGTCGTGGCTGTGGTCGCCGCCGCGATAGAGGCCACCAACTCGGCAGGTGACGGAGTTGGTGCCGGCGTCGCCGTCGCCGACGAGGTCGTCGTGGTCGTCACCGCCTGGCGACCGACCACAGGCACGGCCCCAGCCGGCGCCGCCACCCCCCTGCCCGGCGGCGAGAGCCCCAACGCCAGGGGCGTATCCCTCACGGCCGACGCGCCAACGCCCGCGCCCGCCGCTGACCGCGCCAGCAGCGCCACCGCCGTGGCCGCCAGGGCGGTCAGCAGCCCGCGCCGCGCAGCCCGCCGCCGACACGTGTACGGCCTCCCAGGGCGGCAGCTGCCGCCGCCGCCCGCGGTCGTGGACGACGCCCCGGCCGTCGACGTTGCCGCCGCCGTCGCCGCCACCGCCGCCATGCTCAACCGCGAGGGGCACCGCCTCGGGAGGTCCCCGTCGTCACCGCCGTCACCACTCCCACGACAAACCCGGACGCCAGCGCGGGGACCGTCTCTTCCCGCTCGCCGACCACCACCACCACCACCACCACCACCCAGACACACCCGTTGCCTGCGCTCACACGCGGCGGGCAAGCCACCCCCAGCCGCGTCGCCACCCGCGGCGGCGGCGGCGGCGGGGACGGTGGCGTTGCGCTGGGTGGTCGCCGCCGAAACGCGGGCACGCCTCGGATCCATACCGGCGCGTCCCCGACGAAGAGCGTGCCAGCAACGACCAGGAGGGGCGGGTGGGGCACCAGGGGGGGGGGGGGGGGGGTTAGGACCGCCCCGCCCCCATCTGTACTACCAGCGCGGCCAGGGGGGACGCAGCCGAGCGGCGGCGGCGGCGCCCCCTCGGCGGCGGCGGCGACGCCCCACCGGCAGCGGTCCACCACACAGCCGCGCGCGGGGCGCGGGGGGGGGACGCCCCGCCGCCGCGCCGCGACCACCCCGCCGCGGCGGGGGTGCGTTCGGGCATGGCCGCGGCGGACGTGAATTGGCCACAATGGCACGGGGGTGAGGGGGGCGGGCGTGGGGAGGAGCGGGAGGCAGCGGCCGCCCCCGCGCGCACCCGCGCGGCTGCGTTTGCCCGCCCGCCGCGGCCGTGCGGTGCGGCAGCCGTGCGGCCGCGGCGCGGCAGCAGCGGCGGGTGGCCGCCGAGACGGCCGCGTCACCGACACTGGGCCTTGCCTTGCGGTGGCCGCTCACAAAAAAAAGGCGGGCCAAGCACACCTCAATCCGCAGACCCCCCCCATGAGGGCGGTAGCCTCCCCGCCCCCCCCCCTAGCCGCCTCCACACCCCGTGCTGGTGCGGGGGTGCCTGCACGCAGCGCCCCCGCGCCGGCCGAGCGGCCGCCACGGACAGGCCCGGGGGACAGGTGCCACCCACCCGCCCGCCGGCAGCGTCGTTGTGCACCCCCCCGCGGATGCGGCCGCGTCCGATTCCACCACCGCCGCCAGCGCAAACGCAGCGGCGGCCGCAGCCGTCACGGCGGTGGCGGGCAGAATGAGGGACGGTGGCCCGCGCCCCCCGTCCCCCCCGCCACACCCCCGCCCAAAATGCGCACCAAACGCACGTAGGGGCAGACAGCTCGCGTCAACGGCCGCTAGTGCGGGGGCGACGGAGGAAAAAAGACGGGGAGAGGGGTGAGGGGGGGAGGGGGCGTTGTCGCACGACGGGTGGCACAGGTACAGCCGCGCTCAGCTCGTCGGGGGTGGGGGGGAGGAGAGGGGGGATCAGCGGGGCTGGACGCGGATGAGGGGAAAGGGGGTGGTGGCCAATTGATTTTTGGGCACGGGGATGGCCGGGAGGGGGCAGAATGCACGGCCGAGAAGGGCGGCCACCGCAGCCACGGAGGAGGGTGGACGGCCCGTCAGCAACGGCTGGTGGTAGCCGATCGCGGTCGGAGAGGGGAGGTGCCGGTCGATGAGGGACAGCCACCGAGCATGGAGACGCGGGCAAGCGAGGCGCGGTGCACGGTTGACAAATGGAATTAATTGGCTTATGCGTGAAGTTGTTTGCTTCCAAGTCCCACATTGAGCAAGTACGTTGGCAGCGCGAGATCTGTGGCCGACGCCACGTGTACATACACAGATCCGCCTCCCACGAAACGCACAACGGCTTTCCCCGTTCTGCCCCGCTGCTCACGTGTGGCTCGCACCCCACCACCACCGCCACTGCAGTTGACGACAGGTCGCTCTTGGAGCACACTCACACTGGCCGCGCCGTCGCTGCTTCCTCTCCCCTTGGAGCTCCACCCCCCTCGGCGCCTGTCCCCCCTGCTACTCCTTCCACCACTCTGACGCTCCTGTTTCGGTGTTTACCCCGCCACCCGGCGCCATGCGGCTCCCCGCCTCGGCGCGCGTCGCGCCCATCCCGCCCGAAGCGGTCGCCGCGTGGGACCTGGCCCCCCCCACAGCCGCCGCCGCCGCCGCCGCCGCCGCTGCCGCCACCGTCACCGCCGCCGCACCACGCCACGCCACGCCCGGCCCGGCCGTGGCTGGCGGTGTGGGTGCCACCGCCGCCACCGCCGCCGCCGCCGCTGCCGCGTCGGCGGCCCGGTGCTCGCCACCGCCGCCGCCCCCGGCGCCGCCGCCGTCGGCCGCCCGCCGCGGCGGCCGGCCGCTGCCGCCGCCACCGCCCCGCCGCTGTCAATGTGACGGCGGGCACGACGGGCAGCCGCTGCCGCCGCCCGTCGCCGTCGCGTTTGTGCCCGTCCTGGGCGCCTGCCGCGGCGGCGCCGACGCCCCCGCCGGCGGCGGCGGCGGCACGGTGGCCGCCGCGCGCCGGCCGCCGCCGCCGCCGCCGTCGCCGGGCTGGCGTGGCGTGTGTGGCCGCTGTGGCGGCGTCGCCGCCACTGCCCGCGGCGCGGCGCCCGTTGGCCGACGCCTGCGGCGGCCGCCGCTGTCGCCGCTGTCGCCGCCGTCGCCGCCGTCGCTGCGGCCGCTGTCTTTGCCCGCGTGGTCGTGGCGGCAGGGGGGGGCGACGCCACCAGGGACGCCGCTTGAACCCCGCCGTGGGCACGTGGGCGAGGGGGGGGGGCTCCGCGCAGCGGCGGCCGACGGCAACGGCGAACTGACCGCCGCCGCAGGGGTGGAGAGGCGCCCCGCCGACGGGGCGGCCGCGGCGTTTGGGTTGGACGGGCCGGCCTGTGCGGTGGGCGGGCCCGGTGTGGAGCTGGGGGGTGCGAAGAGCAGGCTAGCCGGGCGCGTGTCCCCGCTTCGCCCCTACCGCGGGTCGACCCGTGCCGCGGCCGTGGCACGCGCCCTCCTCGAGCCACCAGGGGTGCTCCCCCCCCCCCCCCCCCACCGTATCCTCCCCCACGCCCCCTGTCAGCGTCCGCGGCGGCAGCGGAGCGGGCGCGCACCCCCCCCCTCCCCCCACCGCTGGTACCCCTGCGGACGAGCCGCCGCCGCCGCGCGGCGGGCGCCGCCCGCCGCGACCACCCCCGCCTCGGCCCGCGGCCGACCCCCCCCCCCTACGTGGCCGCCATTGCCGCCGACGTGGCGGCGGTCGTTGCCGCGGCGGGCCTCCCCGCCGGCACCCTCCCGCCGCGGCCGGTGCTGCGGCGGCTCAACCCGACGGTCGCCAACCGGGTGGCGGCGGTGCCGGGGGGGGGCTTCCGCCGCGTCGCCGACACGCTCGGCTGGGCGGTCGCGGAGGCGCCGCCGGCACGGCGGCGGCCACGCCGCGGCGGGGGAAAGGGAGGCGCGGCGGCGGCGGGGGGGGGGGGGACGCCCCCCGCCCGCCGCCGCGGCGTCGGCAGCTGCCCGTGTCAGCCGCGCCGCCGCCTGCGCCCGCAGGGGTGTTGGGGAAAGCACCGGCGACGGCGGCGGCGGCGGCGGCGGCGGCGGCGACGGCGGCTGCCACGCCTGCCACCGTGCCGGCGTGGTGGGCCGACACCCCCACCGCCCGCGGCGTCGTGGACGCGGTGCTGGCGTCGCCCGCGGCGGCCCGGCTGGGCCTGGCCCCCGGCGTGCTGCCGCGCGCGCGGGAGCTCCGCGAGGCGGGCCGCGGTGACGTTGTCGCCGCGGCGGCGGCGGCGGGGGAGCCCGCCGCCGCCGCCGCGGACCGCCTCGGCCTCGTCTCGTACGACGCGTACGCGGCGGCCGCCGAGACCGCCACGCTCGTCGCGGCGCTCGCGGGCGCCGCCGCCTCGTCTGGGGGGGGGGGAGTGCCGTCCGTCGCGGCGCTCCGAGCCACGGGGTGGGGGGAGCTGGCGCGGGCGGTCGTCCGGGCGGGCGGCATCCGGGCGCTGCGGGCGCGGTTCCAGCTCCGGCCCCCCCCCGTGGCGGCGAGTGACGCGGCCAGTGGTGGGGGGGGGGGAGCGGCGGCGGCGCCGACGGCGGCGCGCCGCGGACGCCGCTCCCGCTGGGCCTCGCCGCCGACGCGCTGCGGCTGGCGCGGCGGGCGGCGGTGGCGGGCCCCGGCGGGTCGCTGGCGCTCCCGTCGCCGCGCTGGCTGCGCGCCGCGGGCGCGGCGGCGGTGGCGGACGGCCTCGCCGCCGCGGGCGGCCACGCCTGGGCCGCCGACGCGCTGGGCCTGGCGCCGGCGGCCGGCGCGGCGGCCGAGGCGGCCGCCGCGGCGCGGGTGTGGGGGGGGGGGGGCGGCGACGGCGGCGGCGTGGGAGGCGGGCGGGTGAGGGAGGAGGGGCAAAGGGGATGACCGTGGCCATGAGGGAGGGGGGGGGGTCATGGCAGGTGCCGTCAGTGTTGTTCTGGTGGGGTAGTGGCGACGGCTAGACCCTCGCGGTGGGAACTACCGTGGGTGGGTGGCCACCCGCGCTGTGCGAGTTCATTTGCTCTTGTCGCTCTGCGCCTTTGCTGACTGTCGTCGTGTTTGTTTTTCGGCCAGCTGGCGCGAGTCGGACGCGGCGTTTGGTCTGCTCGCGGCGCATCCAGAGATGGGACTGTTCCCTACCGGCACGGGCAGGGGTGGGCGGGTACCTCCAGCGCTTTGGCCCACCGCTCCGCCGCTCCGTTCCGTCCATGCCCCGCCCGTGGCCGCGCCGATGCCTTCCTTCTGCACTCGCGCGCGACCAGCGGCGTGCCGGATCGGCTCGCAGGGAAGATCGTCCGCGAGATTGACACGTGTCTCATTCCGGTGCGTTCCCGCCGCCGCCGGGCCCTGTGCGTCGAGATTTCCTCGTGTCCCGCGTACCGCCCAGTGTGGAGCGGCCGACGCCGTGACCCCCCGCGTGTGCCGCGCGCGGCGCCAAGCAAAAGATAAAAACAGCCGCGAGACAAACCCTCCCCAACGTCCGTGCCTGTGCAGGGGGGGTGACCCGCCCACGCCTGTGTGTGGCCTTGCCGCATCGCGACCACGCCCAGGCGCGCGCGCGCGTGGGCCACGGCGACCACTCTTTTCGCATTGGGAGGAGCAGACGCGGCGGCCGCGCCGGCCGTCGCGGCGGCGGAGGTGCCCCCCCACGGCGGCCACGCGCGGCCGCCCCTCGTTTGTGGGACCCTCGCCCACACGGACGGACAGCGGGCGGGCGGGCGGCAGCCGCCAAGCACGCGCGCGCCTCTCGGCCCGGCGCGAGGCCCGACACGGGCGCGCCCGCCTTGCCGTGTCGAGCGTGTGCGAGCGCGCGACCCCCGTGCGCGGCGCGGATGGGCAACACTCCCCCCCACCTTTGAGAAGAGGGCTCCCCCCTTCCCCGCCGCGCACCCCCCCCTTCCCCCCCTCGCGACCGCCCGCGCCCGTGCCCGTCCCGAGGGGGGTTGTGCCCGTCCCACAGTGGATGGCCGGGTGCTGCGTAGACGCACCGCGGCGGCGGGCGTGTCCCACGCACGCGCTCCCCATTCCCGCTGTGGCGGGCGGTCCTCCCCAGTGCGCGCCGCCCGCGGGCGGGGCGGTCGTCGCTGCTGTCAACACCCCCGCCGGCGACGCGCCGTTCCCCCGCCGCTCCCCGCCCTTGGCCGCTTCCGCCCCCCTCCTCGAGTCTGACACCCCCCTTCGCGCGTGGCCGCCGTCGCGCCTACCCACTCCGCGCCACCCCCCTCGCTACCGCCACACGCACGGGGACGTGAGGGGGTGGGTGAGAGTAGGGAGTACTGTAGGATAGCCTCTTGAGGTTGTCGGCGTGGGTGGGGGGGGAGGGGGGGTGGCAGCGTCGGCGGCGCCACACCGCTCGCCTGTGCGCCGGCCGGTCACGCACGCCGCACACCGGCGCGTGTGCCGCTGTGCGCGGCGGGTGTGTCTTGCAGGCGGTGGTGGTGGTGGCGGTGGCGGAGGGGAGGGACACCGCCACGCGGACCTTTGTTGGTGCGCCGCGTGCCGCCGTCGCACCCGCTGCTGCTGGGGGGGTGTGCTCTGGTTGCTCGCGCGAGTGTGCCGCCCGTGTCGTCGCCTTTTGCGTCGTTGGTGGCGGCCGACGGGGCGGCGCGGAAGGGGGGGAAGGGGGCGGCCGGCAGCGGCCGGGAGGGGGGAGCAGGGGGGGGGGTCGGTGGTAGACGCACGCACCGGACGCTGCGGCGGGGGGGCCGCTGCCCGGTGGGGGTGGCGTGGTGGACGCTGCCTGCCGCCGGTGGGCGTGCCGGACGGTCCCCTCCTCCGGGCGCGGGTCGGGCGTGGCGGTGGGTGCCGCGGTGCCGACACATCCCGCTCGCGTGGCGGCCTCCACTCCGAATCGCCGCCGGCGGCGGTGGTGGTGGTCCGTCGCCGGCGCCCCGGCTGTGACGGCGCCCTCGGTGGCGCTACCCACCTCCCTGCGGGTGGAGGTCCGCCGCGGCGGCACCGCCGCCGCACCGCCGCGGGGTGATGGGCAACGCCCTCGGCAGCTGCGTCGGCCGCGGCGACGGCCGCGACAGCGGCGGCCTACCCCCCCCACCGCCGCCGCCGCCGCCGCCGCCGGTGCCACCGCCGCCGCCGCCGCCGTCGTTGCTGCCGCCGCCGCCGCCGCCCCCCCCCCAACCATCCCCCCCGACGCGCGCGACGCGGCGGCGCTCGCGTGGCCACCCGCTCCCGCCCCCGCGCCGCCGCTGCTGCCGCTGCCGCCGCCCGCCGCGGACGCTGCCGCCAAGGAGCCCGGCTGTGCCATCCCCGTTGGCCGCCGCCGGCAACGGCGCAAGGAGGAGCCGCACCCCGCCGGCGATGACGGCGGGGCGGCTGCGGCCCCGCCATCCGCTGCGCTCCCCGGCAACAACATTGGCGGCGACCATGGGCGCTTCGACTCTGCAGCGGCGGCGGCGGCGGCGGTGGCGGCCGCGGCGACGCCACCGCCGCTGCCCTTCACGGCGCCGCCGCCGCCGCTCCCCGTCACCCCCCCTCCCGCATGGGGCGCGGTCGTCCCGCCCCCCGTGCCCGCTGCCGCCGCGGAGCCACTGCCCGACGTAGCCGAGCCGCCCGCGTCGGCCGGCCTGAACTTCCTGTGGGGGCCCCGCCGTCGGTCGAGCCGCGACCGCGGGCGCGACGGCGACCGCGCCGCCGGCGCGCCGGGCGGAGAGGCGGCGGGTGGCCGGCATGCGGGGGGGGGTGGTGGAGGCGGCGTCGGCGGCGGCGGTGGTGGTGGTGGTGGCCACCGCCGCGGCAGCCGCTCCTTCATCTTGCGCCGGCGAGTCGGCTCAACGCCGCCGGCAGCCGCGCCTGCAGCGGCGGCGGCTGCCAAAGGCGGCTGGGCGGCCGCCGCGGACGGCGGGCCCGCGCAGCTGCTGCCCAAGGTGCGCTCCTCGTCGGCGCCGCCCTTCCTCGGCGGCGGCCGCCGGTGGCGTGGCCGTGGGGGCGGCGGCAGCGGCCGCCGCGAGGACCGGCTCCCCGTTGACGCTGCCGCCGCCGCCGCCGCCGCGGCCGCCGACCCGCTGGCGGGCGGCGCCGACGACTCGGCGGCGGCCGCCGCCGCGACCGCCGCCCTTCGCCGGGCGGTCGTCGCCGCGGAGGTCCCCCCGCCCCCCCTCCCGCGCGTCGCGTCGCTGCAGTCGGCGATCGAGGCGGCGGGCGCGCACGCGCCCGACGCGCTCGACGCGCTGCTGCTGGCGTCCCCGCCGGCGGGCGGCGCGGCGGTCGTCGGTCGCTCCGCGGGGGGGTACGGCTGGGGCGCGGGCGGCGGGGAGGCCGGCTCGCAGGGCGGCGGCGGGACTGGCGGTGTGCCGCTCCGCGCGGGCGGCATTGGCGCGTTCCGGTCGTCGTCGGCGCGGCGGGCCGGGTCGGGGGCGGAGGGCGTGCCGCCGCTGCTGCCGCCGCCGGCGCCGCCGTCGCCGCCGCTGTCGCCGCCAGCACGAGGGGGGTGGCGCGGCCGCGGGCGGCGGCCGTCAGTGGGCTGCGCGGGCGGCAAGGCGCGGCGGAGTGGGGGGGCGCTCGGCAGCTGGCGGGGGGGGGGGGGGCGCCCGCTGGGGGGGGAGGGGGGAGCCGCAGAGGACGACCCGTGGGCCGGCTGGGCCGCGGGTGACCCGTCGCCCGGCGCGCCAGGGAGGTAGGGCGCCGGCGCCCGTCCACCGACTTGGTGGCGGGCCACTCGCGTCCCTGACTTTAGTGGGGACCGCCGGAGGCGGAGGCGGGAGGACGCGGGCCTCTGAAAGTGACAAAAACAACACGCAGTCTGCCTGGGCGGGGGTTGCGGCGGGTTGTCGACTCCCGCTGTAGCCCGCCGTCTCGCCCCCCCTGGACTCGTCGCAATGGTTAACACTGAGCAAAGCCGCTCGCGCGTGCAGGGCAACAGCCGTCGACGACCCGCCGCGCCCCCCCGCACCCGCTCACCTCGCCCTCGTCTCCGCCTCGCCAGCTGGGGCGCTCGTCGCGGACGCCGCGAGCAGCTCGTCCCCCACCGCCGCCGCCCCAGCGACTGCGTCGCCCGGCGCCAACGTCCCACGCCCAGTCGCCGCCGTCGTGGCCCCGCCTGCGGTCGCGGCCACCACGGCCGCGCCGGCGCCGTAGCCGCCGCACCCGTCGGGCCCGGCCGCCGCGGCGGCCGCGGTGCCGCCGCTGCCACCGTCGGCGGCGGAGGGAGCCACGCCTCCGGCGGCTGCGGCGGCGGCGCCGCCCCCCCCTCCCCCCCAGCCGATCGCTCCACCACCCCCACCGCCGCGTGGGGATGACCCACCGCCGCCACCCGCTGGCCGCACGCGCCCCCACAGCCCCCCCCCTCCCCGCGGCGACGGCGGCGCCGGCGCGTGGAGCGTGCGGTGGCGCGCGTGCTGCAGCCGCCGCCGCTGGCGGCGACTCAGCGGCTCGCCGGGGGGAAAGGCACCGCCGTCCCGCGGCGCCCCATCGTCATCCGACAGGACCAGGGGGAAGTGCGGGGCGGGCGCGCCGTCGTATTGGCGACCGACGCCATCTTCCACCATCACCTCCTCCACATCCGGGCCAGGGGGGCCAGGGGGGCCCGGCGCCGCCGCCACCGCCGCCGCGTCGGCCCAGTTGGCCGACCCGGCCGCCGCGCGCATCTGGCGGGCCCACTCGACGAGCCGCGCCATTTCCGCCCGCCGCACGCTCCGGGGGCTCCGCAGCCCGCCGCCGCCGCCGCCGCCGCCGCCGCCGCCGCCGCCGCCGCCGTCGCCGCTGTCGGGGATGAAGCGGTTCGCGACACTGTCGCCGAGGACGCGCGAGTCGGACAGGGACCGCGCGAGGGCGGAGCTGCCCACGTGCGGCCGAAAGCGGGGGGTGGTGGGCGCCGCGGCGCTGCTCCGGGGGGTGACGGGGAGGGCCCCCGCCGCGTCGGGCACGGCGCCACCGGGCCCTGCGATGCCGCTCAGGTGCGGCGGGAGCGGCCGGCCGCTACGACGGGAGGCGGCGGGAAGCAGGTTGCTCCGCACCCCCCCCACATCCAGCTGCGTGTCGGAGCCTGCCCGCCGGAGGTGCCGCATCCGCGCGCGCCGCAGCCGCCAGCGGTCCGCCTCAGCCTCCGAGTGCGCGAGGAGCGGCGCGAGGTGCAGGCCCGCCCGCGAGCTGAGCAGGTCCCCGTCAAAGTTAAACCCGGTGAAGCGCAGCAGGCCCTCCCGGCGCATCAGCTGGAGCGTGCCGCCGCCGCAGGGGCGGCCCACCACAGGAGCGCTGCCGCCGTCGGTGGTGGCAATGGAGGCGCCAGTGGCGGCACCGGGCGCTGGCCCGACACCACCGACGCGGATGCCAGACAAGCTGTCGGCCCCGGCTGCGGCGGGGTCCGTCCCGCAAGGTCCGTCGGGAGACGGTCTCCCGGTGGCAGCGCCCCTGTACGACTCGGCCTCAGCCCGGACAGACTTGCGAGGGGTGGCTGCCGTGCCGCCCACCAAACTCGACCGCCGGGTGGCCTTGAGGGGCACGTCTCCGTGGCCCGCGTAGGAGCTGCCCGGGTCCGCAATGCCCAGACAGGCCAGCAGCCGGCCACGGTGATGCTCCCCGTCCGCGGCCGACAAAACACTGTCGGCGTCGCCAACGAGGCCGCGTCGCTGGAGCTCCTGCACGAGGTGTTTGAAGTTGGGAAACCACACCCGCTTCACAGCGTGGTAGGTCAAGTTGGGGAGCACACAGATGATGACGACTACAAAGGTGAAGAGCCACGACGCGGGCTGCTGGTACATGAGCTGCACTGCCCAATACAGACTGGGACTCAACCCCGACGTGATCGACGGACCACGCGTGGTCAGCAGCGGGCCGATAACAAACCAAGAACAAAAGGAGACGAAAAAAAGGAAGGCCGACAGAACCGTCCACGACGCCACATAGACGACCACCATGGCGTGGACAGCCATGACCGCCGTCGAGTAGACAATGAGGCTCAGGTTCCAAACGCCCAGGTGGCGGCCGCTCGCTGTGACTCCGTCCCCAATCACCGCCGTCGCAAGGTAAAAGATGATCGCTGACTGCCACACACCCGACGCCAGCCATCCGAGGAAGACGCGGAAGGAGTAGGCAGAGTTGGAGTGGCCCCGCCGGTACACTTCAGGAAACATGAGCGCGTACGGGGAAGACAATTCCTGGTCCAGAATGCCCATAAATATGGGCAGCAGGGTCGTCAGGCACAGGTTGTACATCGAGCCGATCCACGGGTCGAACAGCGGCTGGCCCGTGAACGCCGCGTAGGGTGCCCAAAACAGCTCGCAAAGCACGAGAACAATGTTCTTGTAGATGACAAACAGGACCATCCGCGCGACGCGCGTGTAGTTCCAGCGGCCGTGCACAAGCATCAGGCGCGCGAGGAAGCGGAACTGCCCAATCGCAAAGTCCGACGCCAGCTTGGCCTCCTTCCCCTCGAGGCCCACCAGACCGACGCCCACATGGGCGGCCTGGATCATGCCCACATCGTTGGCGCCGTCACCAATCGCGAGCGTCACCTTACCCGGGTCGTGGCGCCGGACGAGCTCGACCATCTCGGTCTTTTGCTTGGGAGACACGCGGCACGCAATCAGAGCGCGCGCGGAGCGGCCGAGCAGCATCAGCTTGTGTTGGAGTTGGGGCAACAGCGCCCAGTGCAGGGTGCCGCCGTCAATGACCAGCCCAAGCCGCTGTGGCTCCCAGCCGTCGGCCAACAGCGCACTCCATCGGCCGAGGGCGCGGTCAATCTGGGCGGTAGTGCCTTCCAGGTCCGACTCGGACAGCACAATGACGTCCATGTCATCGTTGAGTAGCCCACAGGACAGCCCAATGTTGAGCGCCGTCTCCAATTTGTCGCCCGTCATCATCCACACGCGCACGCCCGCCCGCTCGAGCGCCCGCAGCGTTGCGGGCACCCCGTCTTGCAAGCGGTCCTCCACGGCCGTCGTCCCGACAAACGCCAAGTCCCGCTCCATCTCGTCGGCCAGCCGCGCTTGCACAGCCTCCCGGTCAGCGGTGGACGACCCCAGCGCCAGGCGGTAGCGAGCGAGCCACGACTCGAGACGGGACTCCGTCACCTCGCCCACCGCCAAACACAAGGTGCGAAGACCCTCGACGGCAAACGCGTGCAGGTGGCGATTGGCCGTGGCAATGACTGCCTCCCGGCCGGGCGCGGCGAGACGCTCGAAAATGACCGTGTCAGCACCCTTGCAGTACACCCGCGCCCGCCCGTCGGGACAGCGCAAAATGACCGACATGCGCTTCCGGGTCGAGTCAAACTCGAGCGCAGCGAGCAGCTCATACTCTTCCACCCTCCCGTGCACCTCGATGCGCAGGGAGCGGCTGTTGCGGGCGACAAACTCGACGCCCGCGGCAGTGGCGGCGGCCACCAACGCCGCCTCATCGGGGCTGGACGCTTGCATCGACACGCTGCCGTCAGCCGCCACGTCGGGCACCACCGAGTGGCACAGCGCCAGCAGGCGCAGTGCACGCATCGCCTGCGCCGCGTCGTCCGTGTCACCCCCCACTGAGTCTGTTGATGCATTGGAGGAAGAGCGGCTGGTGGGGCTGACCAGCTCGCCAAGCTCCGCCACACTGAGCACGGACTCATTGACAGCGAGATGGCGAAACTCCATCATGTTGGCCGTCAGTGTTCCGGTCTTGTCTGTGAGCACATAGCTCACCACACCGACTTCCTCATTGAGGCTCGAGGTGCGAACTTCGGCAAACAGCTTCACTGTTTGGGTGCCTCCGGTGGCAGCAGCCGCCGCCTCTGCCTGTTGCCGCTTTCTTCGCCACGGTGTACAGCCCGCTGCGACGCTTCCTGACGCGTCAGTTGCTGCCTCGCGAGAAGACAATGGTCGGGCGGGCGCCGTCATCTCGTACATCATGGCCTCGTCGGCCTGCACGAGCGCCACCTGGAAGCCCCGAACAATCTCGAGTGTGACGTACAGGGAGATGGGGATGAGTCCCGAGAAGGTGCAAAAAAAAGTGAAGACGCGCAGGACCGCCGCGCTCGACGGGCACTCCTCCCCGGGCTGCAACAGCAGGTACCACGCGTCGCGCTCCATAAACTTGAGACGACACGACCGCACCTGCGCAATCGTCAAGAAAATGACAATGATGATTTGCAGCGCGAGCGGCACAAAGTAGTGGATGTTGGTGGACCGCTCCAGCTGCGACCGCTTGATAGGCCGCGTCTTGTTGTTGCGCATCAGCTTGGTGTCCCGCCCCGTCGCGACCACCACCGCCACCACCCACTCAGTGTTGCGAAGGGTGGAGCCGCGGATGAACAGCTGCTCCGGGCCGAGCGGCAGCGTCATGGACCCGTCGTCATGCACCGTGCAGTGTGCCATGGCAGGATCGTCCTCGTCTATCAGTGGGTTTTCCACCGTAATGCTGCCCGCAAAACGGTACAAGCGGTCGTTGGGGGGCTCACAAGTGATGGCGCCGGCGGCAGCCAGGGAGGCCTCGTCGCTCTCAAACCGCAGCGCCAGGTCAGGGAGTACCAGCTTGACCTTGAGGTTGGACTCCCCGTCCAGCTGCTTGGTCTCCACGTACGCCACCCCATCGTCGTCAGACGTAGCGAGCAGCACGAGGTCCGCGGGAAACGGCTGGTCCTTGAGCACCCGCACCATATCGCCAACGCGCACATCGGCCCAGGTGCACGAGCCAACACCCAACACATGCGCAGCGTCACGGTTGACTCGGCGGTCCTCTTTGTAGCGGCGGAGCTCCTCCAGCGCCTCGCGCACAGCCGCGATGGCGACCACGATGCCCACCGAGTAGAGGCTGGCGTACCGCCCTGCCGTATTGACGGGCGAGATGGAGTCAAACAGGTAGAGGATGCCCACAAAGATAAAGTAGGCGTTGGAGAAGCGCGTCAGCTGCTCAAAGAGGAACGTCGGCACCGCCGACAGCCACGTATACTTGGTGGTGGACACGTAGTTCCGGGGGAAGCCCGCCCGCCGGTTGTCCTCCCGCGCGTTGAGCAGCACAACGCGCGGCAGCGCCGACGGCGGGACCGACGACGGTGGCAGCTGGCCGCCCGTCCAGCCATCGTTGCCAAGGTCGTCGGCTGACGGTGCTGCCTTGTCTCCGCCAGGACCGCCCGCACGGGGCAGCGCCGGCACGCGGGTGCGGATGGCGTCGCCCATCTGGCGGAGGCCCGTCGAGGCGACGGAGCTCCAGGCGGCCATGGACGAAAAGTCTGGGCTCGACGCGGACGGCGCTGGCCCCCTGCGGCGGCCGGTGCCGCCGCCACCACCACCGCCGCCGCCGCCGCCGCCTCGGCGACCATGGTCGCCTGCCGCGTGCGGGTCAGCCGTGGCGCCCCGCCTGCGCCCGCCGCCCGCGGCGGCGGCATCCCGCGCGCGGCCACGGGGCGGCAGCTCGGGGGAGCCAGAGAAGAGGGACTCGGCACGCTCGTCGTCGAGCATCGAAAAGGACGGCTGCGGACCGCCAGGAGTGTGCGACGGCACCCATGGCGGCGATGCCATACACCCAGACCCGACCCGCCACCAACGGGCGGGACGGTCAACCGGCGGGCGGTGGCGGCGACGGTGGCGACAACGGCCACGAGCGGTGTGGCGGCCAGCTCGGTACAGGCAAGGGTGGAGGGAAGCGGAATATGCTGGGGGGAACTCGCGTGGTGGTAGGCGACTACTGCGCGGTAGCGGGCGCGCCCACGCAGGCACACACGCCCGCCTCCCCCCCACACGTGGTTGGGTGGAAAAACGGGGCACAAGCACCGCCGTCACTCAATCGTCACGCGGGGATGTGTGGGCGGGGGAGCTCGAGCGGTAGTGACGCCAGACGCACCTGCCGCAGCATCTGCTGCCGCACGACCTGCGCGACCACCAGATTCCCCACGCTCACGGCGCGGCACCCGCCCGGAAGAGCGCCAGCCACGCGGGAGGAACAAAGCAGCCCGGGAATCCTTGCTCAAGGCGGCAAACGCCAGCGGTGTCCACTCCCCCCCCCCCCCGCCGCCCTCCAAGGACGGGTGCGGCCAAGCCAGGCGCGGCAACGTCGGGGCGGCCAATCTCACCCGCCGCGGTTGCCCGCTGCCGCCGATGCCGACCGGGGGCTCAACCTCCCGCGTGCAATCCCCATACGGGAGGGGCGGGGGGGGCACGGCGTCCGATAGTCTAGGGAAGAGGGGCAGGCCCAAAAGACAGGGCAGACACGCATGGTGCAGCGTACAGGCCGGCCCGTGGGGATGAGGCTACCATCACGTGGGGCCGCGACATCCCGACGACGGGCAGGATGGGCCGGCGGCGGCGGCGGCGGCGGCGGCGGCGGCGGCAGAGCGCCTTGGTGGCGGTCGGGGAAAAATTACGAGCCCGTACACATCTTGGGCGGCGCGGCGACAGCCTCCGTCTCGACGACCAAAAGGCCTGCGGTGGAGGGACGGCAGCCGCAGGGGCGGGGAAGCCTGGTGACCGCAGCAGTCACCGCGGGATGGGGAGATGACGAGGCGACGGAGGCGCCGCGAGGCTGGCTGGTCACCGGGGCTGAGCCACCTGGACGAAATTCGTTCGTTGGCAGTAGCGACGGCCAGATTCACCGTCGCGCCAGACAATGCCATCGTCAAGTACAGCTGCTGGAACGGCCCGCATCCTTGCTTACAGTCGTACAGGTCTGCTGCCTCACGGTGGGTACCCCTCGCGCCACGACGAGTACGAGTGTCTTCCTTCAGACGTACGCCCGACACAACAGTCCATCATTCCTACTCTGCAGCTCGCTTTGGGTGGGCAGCTTTGCGTCGTTTGGGAGGGAAAGCGAGCGAACGAGACACACTGTGTAGCGACCGGTGTAGGAGCCAGGCCGCGCGGCCGTGTGCTGGTTGGGTCACCGTGCGCCCACCACCCAGGAGCGCTCAGGGCCAGACGTGCTCCACAAGGGATCGGCTGGTACCCAGGCGGAGGCTCTCCCCATGGCAGTGGGGAACTTTTTCGCCAGCCGGCAAACGGCGGCTGCAACAGCCGCGGAGGGTGCAGGCCGCCGCTGGCGAGCGCCAGGGCGGCGGCCAACAACCCGCGTGGGCGGCGCCAGCGCCTGGCCCCACCGCCCGCGGCGGCGGCCGCCCAAAGAGGCGGGCGGCGCGTGCAGCCGGCACGCCAGCCGACAAGGCCAACCGCTCCGACGAGGGGTGTGTGCCGAGGAGGAGGACGTCGGCAACGGCACGGGGCGGCCGCCCAGGGCGGACCGCCAGAGAAGAGGCCACGCGCGTCGGACGCGGCGTCGACAAGGGCCCATGCGCCACGCGCGCGCGCGCGTGGTGGTCAAAGTCCGCTCTGAGCAGGCCAAAGGTGCGCCCCTACGGAGCGGGGCGTCCCTGCAGAGGAGCTCCCTCACCGCCGCGTCGCTCAGGGAGCAGCTGCTGCGGCAGCGGCGGCAGCCCGACGCTCACCCCCGCCGGCTCGTCTCTCGGCCAACGGCGCGTGACGAGCGCCCCTCTACGTGCGCTTGGTGTTGTTTCCTAGCAATGCCTAGCAACAGGGGAGCGGAAAAACAAGAAGACAGCGTCGCCCACCGGCGATGCGCGCGGGCTCGACAAGAAACCCGCAGCCTCAACGCCCGCGGCCGCCCCCAGCACTGCCAGCCCCCACCAGCGTCCGACGGGCGCGCGCGCGAGCCACGCAGCCGACCGACGGCCGGTGGGCAGCGGCCACCCCCCCCCCCTCCCCCCCACCCCCCACCGGCACGCGTCGGCCCGATGCCAACGCGGGCCACCCGCCGGCCGCCGCGGCCGCGCGCACACCACCCCGCCGCCAATGGCCGCGCCGCGGCGGCCGTGTCCGCGCGCCCCCCCGCCGCGGTCAACGCGGCGGCCGCCGCCGTCGCCGGTCCGCATGGGAGGGAGGGGGGGGAGAGGGGGGGGGGGGGGGGGGGGGGCGCGGGGGGCCGCCCCGCCCCGTGCCGCGGTGCTCCCCACCCCCCCTCCCCCCCCCCTGGCAGTCCCCGCCAGAACGGTTTGGTCCATCCACGCCACTCCCCAGCGTGACACGCCAGCGGCGCTACGACCCGCCGCGGCGGCCGCCACCCCCGTTCCCCGTCCGTGCCACGGCACGGTTTTTTTCTTCCTTGCACTGGTGGGCGCCACCCACGCGCGCGCGACCGCACCCACCGCCACCGCGGGCAGAGGCGCGCCGCCGCCTCCACGACAGACGAGCTCCGTCGCTCCCCGCCCGCCGCTGCGGCCCGCGGTGGGAAAAAAAAAGAGAGAAAAAAACAACAACAAAAAAACGACAGCGGGTCCGCCCGCCGCGCGGCTCACAGCCCCGCCCGTGCGGCCGCGCGGCGTGCGCGCCCCACGTGGGCGGCCACGTTGGCCAGCCGACCCACAGCGGCCAGCCGCGCCGCGGCCGCCGCGGCGTCCCCCCCCCCGCCCGGGGGGACCACCCCGTCTGCGTCGGCCGCCCAGCGGTCGCCCCCCATCGCGAGCACCTCCGCCGCCGCCCGCCCCGCCGCCGCCGCCGCGGCGGCCGCCGCGGCAGCCGCCGCCGCTACGGCGGCGGGTGATTCCGTCACGGCGGCCGCCGGCGGCGGCGGCGGCGGCGGCGGCGGCGGCGGCGACGGTGGCGACGGTGGGGGCGCCCGCCGCGGCGGCGGGACGGGAACGGTGGCGGCCAGGCGGGCGGCGGCGGCGGCGGCCTTGGCGGGGGGGGGGGCAGCGCGTCACCGCGGGTGTGGTCGACGGTGCACCAGGCGGGGCGGGAGGCGAGGGCGGCGGCCAGGTCGGGGGGGAGGGTGGCCATTGGGGGAGAGAGATGGGGGGGGGGGGGGGGGCGATGGAGAGCGACCGCGTGGCGGGGGCGGCGGGAAGGGGCTGGGGAGAAAGGAGGGGGGAGAGGGAAGGGGGGGAGAATGGAGGGGGGAAGAATGGAGGGGGGGAGAGGGAAGGGGGGGAGAATGGAGGGGGGAAGAATGGAGGGGGGGAGAGGGAAGGGGGGGAGAATGGAGGGGGGAAGAATGGAGGGGGGGAGAGGGAAGGGGGGGAGAATGGAGGGGGGAAGAATGGAGGGGGGGAGAGGGAAGGGGGGGAGAATGGAGGGGGGAAGAATGGAGGGGGGGAGAGTGGGGGAGGGGAGACTGGAGTGGGGGTGGGGGGGGGAAAGGGAGGGTGCGAGGAGGAGTGGTGGGGACGTGGGCGTCGAGCCAGCCTGCGGCAGAGCGCGGGGGGGTGGAGAGGGGACCGACGCCGGCGGCCACCGCGGCGGCCGTTTCGCCGTCGCTGGCGCCCGGCGCGCGCGAGAAATTTCAAATCCAACCCGCCGCGGCTGCCGCCGCGCGCCGACGCGCCGGCCGCGCCGGCGTGGGCGGCCGCCCGCGCGGCCGCGGCGGCCGCCGCCGGCCGCGCCAACGGTGTGACTGGCGGCGGCAGCGTCGCCGCGGCTGGCGACCCCGGTTGCTGCCCGGTATCTACGTGCCGTCCGCACCCCAGAGGCGCAACCGATGGACGGCCATGCGGTATCCGGTACCCGCGGGTCGGTTCCGTCGCGGGCGGACGACGACAGGCGCGTCGGTCGGTCGGTGGTGGCGTGTGGGTGGGTGCGGGGGGGGGTCGTCCCCCGCGTGGGGCATCCGCAACGGCCGCAGGGAGGGGAGGTGGGGGTGCGTCTGGGGCGGCGCGCTGTGGGGGGACGGCCCGGGCGGCGCGGCGGCCGCCCGACCGTGGGGCCCCCCACACCCCGCCGCCCCCCCGCGGCGGTCCCTGCCAAACGCGCACGCGTCGCGTGCGGTCCGACCGCGGCACGCGGCGGCGGCGCCCCTGCTCCTTCCCCCGCCCCGCCGCCGGCTGCGGGGTGTACACCCGCCGCGTCGCGCCGCCGCGGCGGCCGCGGCAAGACCAACCAAACGTCCGTGCGGCGGCGCGGCGCGGCGCGGCGCCAACGTGCCCGCCGCCCCCGTTTTGTACGCGCCGCTCCGAACGGCACGGCAGGGCGGGCGCGCGCGGCCGCGCGGCGCGACCCCCCCTCCCCGCCCCACCCCTCCCCCCCCCGCCACCTTTTTCTCCCTCTCCGCGGGCGGAAAATGCACCGCCCCACGCGTGCCAACCCCGTCGCGCACATGCCCCGCCCCCCCCCCCGGGCTGCCGCGGGCCCAGCAGCGGCCGCCGACGCCACGCGCCGCCGCGCCCGGGCCAGTGCCGACGGCCGGAAAAAAAAAAAAAAAGCGCAGGCAGGCAGGCGTCCCCGCCGCGGGGGTACCACGCCGTCGTGGCGGGCGGCGGGCGCCGAGCCCCCCCGCTCCCCCTGGTGTCTGGGGAGGAGCCGCCACACCGCCGGCACGGCGCAGCGCGGCCGTGCCTCGGCCGCCGCCGCGGCCGCCAGAGCGGTCGTTGCGCGTGCGTGACACGGGCGGGGGGGGGGGGGGGGGGGGTCCGCCCCCCCCCGCCCCTTGCCGCGCGGCGGGTCAAACCCCCCCGCCGCCGCCGCCGCCACGCGCCGGCGGCGGCGGCGGCTCACGCAGCAGGCGGAGCCCCCGGCGGAGCCGGCGGCCCGCCTCCTCGGCGCGGGCGGTCCCCCCACCCAGCTCGGCTACCGCCGCAAACGCCACCCGCACCGTCCCCGGCGCGCCATACTCCCGCCCCGGACACACCAGCACCCGCGCGTCGGCGGCGAGCACGGCCACCGCCGCGTCTTCCGCGTCGGCCCAGGCGGGCGGGAGGGGCACGAGAAAAAAAAAGCCGCCCGCGGGGCGGGCGACGGGCGGCACCACGTCGCCGAGGCGGGCGGCCTCCCACAGCGCGTCCCGCGCGCGGGCCACCTCCCGCACCCGGTCGGGCACGTAGGTGGGCGGGAGGGCGCCGAGCAGGGTCGCGGCGAGTGCCTGCGCCGCGCGGCACGCGTGGGTGGCCTCCGCGTCCTGGACCGCCGCGAGCGGCGCGGTGAGGGCGGGCGGGTGGAGGGCGTAGCCGACGCGCCAGCCGGCCAGGCCGTACGCCTTGGACAGCGTGTGCAGCGTGATAACGTTGGGCGCGACGAGCGGCGCCGCCCGCGGCTGGCCATCAAAGACAAACGCCTCGTACGCGGCGTCGAGGAGGAGCCACACGCCCGCGGCGGCGGCGGTGGCGGCCATGGCCGCCAGCGCCGCGTCGCCCACCACCGCGCCCGTCGGGTTGCCGGGGGACGTGACGACGACCGCGGCGAGGCGGGGCGGCGGCGGCGTGCCCGCCGCGGCGGCGGCCGTCGCGGCCGCTGCCCGCGACGCGAGGTGCGCCTCGAGCGCCGCGACGGTGGGCACCCAGTCCTCCCGACGGTCCGCCCCCCTGGCCGCGCCCGACCCCGCCGGGATGGTCTCCAGCACGCACCCCGCGAGGCCCACCGCCGCCGCGTGCGACGCGTAGTAGGGCGCGTACAGGGCGACCGCGTCGCCCGGGTCGGCAACGACGGTCAGGATGCACCAAAAGCCCGCGTTGGCCCCCGCCGTCACCGTCACGTCCCGGTCGGCGCCGGCGGCGGCGGCGCCGGCGGCGGCGAGTAGCGCCGACCGCAGCGGCGGCTCGCCCGCGATCGAGCCGTAGCTGCTGAGCGCGTCGAGCGCCGCGGCGGGCGGCAGGTGCTCCAGCGGGGGGCGGTGGTGTGGCCCGCCGGGACACAAGTTGATGACCGCCGAGCCGGGCGCGCAGTAGCGGGCGACGAGGGCGTCAATCATGGCGGGGGGGGCCCGCCGCACGCGGGCCGACAGGGGGGGGGCGCCCGCCGCCGCCGCCGCCGCCGCCTCCGAGGCGGGGGGGGGGGAGGCGCCGCGCGACCGCGCGCCGACAAGGGGAGGGTCGCCTTTGCCTCCCCGCGCGGCCGTGGGACCAGTCCAGCCGTCGCGGCGGGGGTGTCCCCGTTGAGGTTGGCCGCCGCGGCGGAGAGGTGGAGGGCGGCGTCGCGGCCATTGGCGGCGGCCACCCGCGGGGCGGCATCGTCGTGGACCATGGCGAGCGGCACGCGGGACCAGCGGCGGGTTGGCCGCTGGGGGGGGGAGGCAGGCCACGACGGCAGCCGCGTCCACGTACGCGCCAGGCGACGGGTGCCGCGTCCACGCCAGCGTCTGGCGACGACGGTAGCCGCGTCCACGCCCACGTCAGGCGATGGTAGCCGCGACGGTGGCGGCGTCAGGCAGCGGCGGCAGCGGGGGAGGAGTCCCAGGCTGGGGAGCGGGGGGGGGGGGCGGGGGGGGGGGGCGACAGGACCGCCACGTCGATGCAGACGTCCCACGGATGAGGCAGCGCGGGGGGGAGGGGGGGGGGGGGGCGGGGGAAGGCAGCCGCGTCGATGCCAACGTTGTGGAGCAGGGGCGCACCAGAGGCGACCGGCGGTCGCAGCCCGCGTCGATGCAGACGGGCGGCGGCGCCGATGCGGCGATGGGATCCGCGTCCGCCACGCGCGGGCGGGGCCCGTCCTTTAACCGGCCGATCGCGGCCGGCCGCGACGGCGGATTCGTGACGCGGGCGGATCGTTGGGGGGGGGGGGTGGGGACGGTCTGGCAGAGGCTCTGTGCGTGCCGCGCGCGGCGGTCGAGGGCGCGGCCGCCGCAGGCGGGGGGGGGGCGTCCCCGCCGTCGCTCGCCGCCACCAAGGCGGTCGCTGAGGACGACGACCGCACCCCGCCAGTGCCGGTACCCACCGCCACCCACCCGGGCGGGTGGTCGCCCGCGGGCGGCCGCGCGCGTCGGTCGGCTCGCCCCCGCAGCCGACGCTTGGCCCCGCCCGCCCGCGCGCGGCGGCGGCGGCCGCCGCCACGCACCCGCGGCGGCTACGCGCCGCCGCCGCCGCGCGCGGGCGGCGAGGCCGCGCGGGGGGGGGGGGGGGGACGGGGGGGGGGGTCCGCCCGCCGACACGGACGAGGACGGAGACGGTCCCGGCCGCCGTCGCCGACGCGCGGCGGGCGGCGGGCGGCGGGCGGCGGGCGGCGGGCGGCGGGGGGCGGGCGGCGGGCGGCGGGAGGGGGAGCAGGCCGTCCCCGTCGCCGTGAGCGGGAGCTAGCGGCGGGCGCCCCCGCCGCCCAGCGCAGGGTGCCGTGTGGATGCCGGCAACGCCGACGTCCACGACATGCAGGTGGTTTGGCAAAACGGCTTGGTGAGACCTGGTCAAGTAGCCCAACCGGGCCCGTGGCACCAGGGTTGTTTGCCTTGATCGTTGATGGATGCGCGTCCACCTCTGTGAGACACGGGTCTTGAGGTATACTGTATGACGAGCAGCAGCGCAGCGACGGTGCTGCCAAGAAGAGGTAAGAAAAGGAAGACTTGTGAGTGTAATCACGCAGGTTGGACACGACGCCAACCACCCCTCACCGTAACATCGGATACAGATCGAGAGCGACGACAATAAATGTGTTATCATCATCATGGCCATGTCTGCCGCCGCACCACTCCACGCCGGGCCCACGCCCACGCACTGCCAGCAGAGCCCTCTATGCAGAACAGTAGTCGCAATGCCGTAGCTGCGCGATCCAAGCTAGCTCGCAACAAGTGGAAGGACACCGACGTTGCACGAACCAACGAAAAACGCAAGTCCACAGGGCACGCCGTCAGGCGCCCTCAGCCAGCCCATCCAGGCGGCCGACTGGCCGTCGTGGCTGGGGTATAGATTGCTCGCGCGCCGCCCAGCCGCTGCGCACGGACGTCAGACATCCCCCCCCCCCCCCCCATCCCCCTCAGGCGCCATCTCCTGTCTGGCGGCGGGCGGCCAGCGCAGCCACCCTCGCCGCCGCCGCCGCCGCGTCTTCCTCGGCTTCGGCAGCGTCCTCTGCCCGCTCCAGCGGCGCCTCCCCCCGCGTGAACCGGCGCGCGTCCATGCCATTCACAGACGCAAAGCCGGCAAAGGCAGTCACGCGCAGCCGCCGCTTGACGCCCTTGCGCCGCGCGCGGAGCGCCGCGACCGCCGCCCGCCGCGACGCCTCGGCCGCCGCACGGTTGCGCTCCAGCGCCGCCAGCTGCCGAGCCGCGTCCGCCTTCGCAGCCGCTGCTGACGACCGCATTCGCACCGCGCCCGCGGCCCACAGCAGCGCGGCGAGCCGGCCGCTCGGCGGTGCCGCCGCGGCGCCCGCCCTGGACGCCGCCCCCTTAATCGCTGCCTCCGCCTTGTCCACCGCCACAACTTCCGCGTCGGCCGCGGCAACGGCCCGCCGCTCGTCCGCCTCGGCGGCGGCGAGCACCGCGGCCGCCTCCGCGCGAGCCGCCGCCATCCGCGCCCTGAGGGCGGCCAGCGCGGCGCGGGCGTCACCCGCCAACGGCGCGTCGGCGGCGCTGGCTGTCCCACCCGCCGGCACGACCGGCCGCACCGCCGCCGGCACGGCCGCCGCCGCCGCCGCCGGCACGGCCAGCGCCGCCGCCGCCGGCACGGCCGCCGCCACAGCCAGCCGCGCGCTGGCACGCTCGGCGCGGCACACCATCGAGGCGCCCGCCACCACACACGCCGCGCGGCTGCCGCACGCGCGCCGCGTCCGCCACGCGTGCGCGGCGCAGCGGCGGCGCAGGCACACCCCACACCCACACGCCGCGCGCGACCAGCAGTGCGGACCCTGCGTGCAGACGTACGCGGGCGGGCTGAGCAGCCGCCGCCGCCGCTGCCGCCGCCGCCGCGCGACGACACACTGGCCGTGGCGGCCACAGTGGGCGGCCCGCCGTGCCTCGGACGGCGCTGTGCACGCGCCGCTGGCCGTGTCACACGCGCCACAGCCGCACTGGGCGTCCCGTGTACAGCGACACATGAGCGCGCGCGCGCCGCCGTGTGCCACGCACGCCCGCTCACCACAGTATGCGCGGGTGCGCCGTGTCCAGCCGGGGCGGCAGCGACCCATCCTGCACACGCCGCAGCCGCACTGGTCGGAGTGCGTGCACGCGGCGGGAGGCGCCGTCGGGGTGACCGTCCGCAGCGGCGCCGTCGGGGTGACCGTCCGCAGCGGCGCCGTCGGGGTGGCCGTCCGCAGCGGCGCCGTCGGGGTGGCCGTCCGCAGCGGCGCCGTCGGGGTGGCCGTCCGCAGCGGCGCCGTCGGGGTGGCCGTCCGCAGCGGCGCCGTCGGGGTGGCCGTCCGCAGCGGCGCCGTGCGCGTCCGCCGCGGGTCCGCCACGTACGTCACGCAGGTGAGCGCCACCGCCGTCCGCGCGGTGACGCCAAACGGGGCGAGCACGTCGTCCAGCCGAGCGGGCGTGCCGTCCCCCGTCGTGCCCCCATACGCCATCACCGACACGGCCTGCTGCCGCATCGCCCACACAAAGTCAATGTACGCGTGGTGCGAAAAAAAGGCCACGTCGCCGGCCGCCCGGTTGAGCAAGAACATGTCGCCGCCGGCGAGCCCCCCAATGGCCACGTGCGGCCCACTGTGGGCGTACTCGAGCGCCGCCACAAAGTCGGTAAACGACATGCGTCGGTCCCGCCACAGCGCCCGCATCGTCGGCTTGTCCGAAAACGCGTTCGCGTCCAGGCCGCCACGGCGGTCAGAGATAAAGCCGCGCGTCACGTGGTGCGGCCCGTCCGTGTCGACAAAGAGCTCGTTAAAGTTGTGGCCCGCCGCAGGCTCGCCCGCGCCGATGCGCCCGCCGTCGGCGGCGCGGCCCAGCTGGTGCGTCGCCCACACGGGCGCCATCGCCGGGTCCGCCGCGTCCATCGACCAGTCCCAGTACGGGATCGTCACGCCCGGCTCCACCGTCCGCAGCGCGTTCTCGTACGCCAGCAGGAACAGGCGGTGCCAGGCGAGGAAGTGCGCGCCGTTGTGCGCGGCGCGCGCGTGGGTGGCGTGGAGGTCGACAAAGCGCTCAAACCAGTCGAGCGTAGACCGCCGGGCGGACGTCTCGCGCGCGTGGAGGCCCGTCACGGCGCGCTGGTAGGTGGCCCACTCGGCGGCGGACAGCGCGCCCACCTCCTTGCGCACCCGCGGCGCGCCACACGCGACGCTGGGGCGGGCGGGGAAGGGCACGGGGCCCGCCGGTAGCCCCGCCGCCGCCGCCGGCCGCGGCGCCGCGGCCGCCACCGCCACGACCACGACCGTAAGCGCCGTCGCCGCTGCGGCGAGCGCGCGTACGCGCAGCAGCCAAAAGAGGTCAAGGCCACCAAGCAGAGCCATAGTTCCCCACCACCGCGGCCACCAGACGCACCAGGGTGGAGCGAGGACGGGGGGGGGGGGGGGGGCGGGGGGGAGAAGGGAGACCCAAGGACGGATGCCGCCTACGTCACAGCGCCACCAGGAACAGCCACATGGGCTTGGCGGAAACTCGCACCGCCGACACCCGGCCACGCAACGACGCTCTCACGCCGGCGCGGCGGCACGCCACAACGGGGGGTGCACTCGGCAGAGAGAGGCAAGGCCGCTGGCCTCGCCACGTCGTCATCTTGTACACCCAGCGTGGGCGCTCGCGCGTACGCCTGAGGGGGGGAGGGATGCCGCCACGACCATGCACTAGCAAGAAGGGCCGACCAGCAGGAGGGAGCCCGGCGCGCGAACCGGCCAACGGGGTGGCACACGGAAAATCCGGTGCCGCCGCACCGCCCCCCGCCACCGCCTCCACCGCTGGCCCCGTGGTAGGCCACGCGCAGGCACAAACGCACCGCCGCTCCACCAGCTCCGTCAACGCCGCGCCTGCACTTGAGCGACCGGCGGTCTGTACCGGCAACGATACCGGGGAGCGCTCCCGCGCAGCAGGCACGAGCAGCCAAGACGCGAGGCACGGACGACGCACGACGACCTTGCACTCGACCAAAGCCATAGTGAAACGTACTTTGTCCTCAAAGGATGGATTTCATTGCGGCACGTGTCATGAGACCCCAACACGTGACGTGTGATGTCGGGAGACCCCCCGAGATATTTTCCGCGTCATCTCGCCCGAAATCTGGGCAGCGGCGTCGGGGATCTCGCTCCTCTGCTCTCCACCTTGCTCTTCCCCCGCGGAGAGGGGATCCCAGCTGGCCCTCCTTGGCGGCCCCCCCCTGCCGTGAACGACAACACCGTGCTCTGCTTGGGAGGCACACAGATATGGCTGGTTTGGCGCTGGAGGAGGATCACCAGTGATGGGCGGGTGCCCCCTGGGATGCTCTCCGGGGCAGGGATTCCACGGAGCGGCGCCCCCGGAGCGGGGGTTTGTTGCTGATGCAGAGTCCCAGCCGCGCGTCTGGGAGCGCGCGCCCTCGCGCGCGCTCTCTCTAGGGCGCCCGTCCCGCGCGTTGACCACCACCTTCACGCGCTCCGCCTCCCCTCCAGCCTTTCTCTTGCCATCGCCGCCCCGGTCAACAGACGCCGCAGCAGGCCCGCGGGTCTCCGCCGCTGCCCCCGCCCCTCCCCCCGACCTCGCCACCCTGCTGCGGTGGTCCAGCCGTTGCGCTCGTGCCCGGGTCATGTCCCCCATGGCGTGGACGCTCCCGGCGCCCGCCGGCGTCGGCCAGCTGGTCTCCCCCCTCCGCCGTACGGAGACGGTACCCCACCGGCCGCGGCGCGCCGTCGCGGCGGACGCCGCCCGCCGCGGAGCCCGCCGCGGCCTCCCCCTGAGGGTGGCGGTGGGGATGAAGGCGAGCCCCGACGCACGCGTGGCAGCCGCGACGTCGTCGTCGGCGGCGGCGGCGGCCGCATCCACGCACGCGGCGGTGGCGGTGGCGGGGACGACGGTGGCGGCTGGCGTGGCCGCCGCGGGCATCCGCACGGTCGCGCTGGCCGGCAAGGACGGGTGTGGCAAGACCGCCCTCGCCGCGGCGCTGCTGTCGTCGGCGGCCGCCAAGCGCGGCGGCGGCCAGGGCGTTGACGGGGGGGCGCCGGAGGAGGTGGCCCACGGCATGACGCTGCACAACCACGTGTACTGCGCCGAGCGCGAGGGGGACTATCGAGGTACGGACGGCGCCGTGCTACGGTGGGGGCGTGCGTCGGGCCCTGTTGAGCGCATGTCGGACCGGTCTCGAGCCGGCTGCCGTTTTCTGTTTTCGAATCCCTTCTGTGTGGTCGACCAGAGGGCCTGACCATACGCCCGCTGTGGCGCCCACCTCTTGGCCTAATCTCGCTCTGCTTTGCCACACCCCTTCCTGCCCTCTTTTGCCGTGTCGTTGCTCCGTCGGCCCCACGCTTGCCACGGCGTTTCCCCTCTTGGCTTGCCATCCCCTTCTCTCCTTTTCTCCACCCCCTCCCTGGGACCACGCCACTCATGCAGTCAACATCATTGATACGTGCGGCCATATTGACCGCCTGCCCCTGCTGGCAACGGCGCTGGCCGTTTCCACCACCGCCGTCTTTGTCACCACCCCCACCGTCGGCGTCGACGGCGCGTGCAAGCGTGTGTGGGAGCGGGTGGCCGCGGCGGGTGTACCGTCGGTGGCGTTTGTCAACTGCTTCCGCCTGTCCCACTCGTCTGTCGAGTCGGGCGCCCACCCGGCCGACCGCTGGGCGGCCGCCCTCCACGCGATCGAGGCGTCGCTCGGCCAGCTCCCCGTCGTGCTGTTTGCGCCGGCGTACGAGCCAGAGACGGGCGCGTTCATCGGGCTCATTGACGTCCTCGCCGGCGCGCTGTGCCGCGACAGCTGCCGCTTCATGGGCGACGGTGGCGCCGGCGCCAGCTCTGACGCGGGGTCGGACCCCGCCGAGACGGTGCCGCTCCCACCGTCGGCTGTCGCCGAGGCGGCAGCCTACCGGGAGCACGCGGTAGAGGCGCTGGCCGACGTGGACGACGCGGTGATGGAGGCGTACCTGGACGTTGGCCCCGACGGCGTGCCGGCGGGCCTGCTCGCTACGTCCCTCCGCACGGCCGTCGCGTCCCGGTCGGTGTTGCCGGTCATTGCGGGGAGCGCGGCCGAGGGGATTGGCGTTCGCGCGCTCGATGACCTCCTCCTCTCCTTTACGCCAGCGTTTGGGGAGGGTGCGGGGTGGCCCGCCCACGAGGGCGGCGGCGGCGGCGCGTCTGCCGTGGCCGCGGCGACCGACAGCAGCGCCACCGATGCGGAAGCCACTGTCCGTGATGGTCCTGTGGCAGAGGGGGAAGTTGCGTCACCCTACGCCGTCGAGAAGGTGTACACGTCGGGCGCCGACGCGCTAGCTGAGGCGGCTTGGCGCCGCGCCGGCGGGCCTGTCACGCCCGTCGCGCCTGACCCGACCGCCCCCGTGGCGGCCGTTGTCTATGGCCTGTCGCTCCACGCCTACTCTGGCCGCCTGACCGAGGTGCTCGTTGTGGCGGGGGTGCTGACCAAGCACGCCAAGCTGGTGCTGAACGCGGCGGGCGGTGGGGGTGGCGTCGTCGCCAGCGGCGGAGGCGGCGGCGGCGGCGGCAGCCGTCGCGTGTCGCCCGCCCGCCTCCTCCGCCGTCGTGCGGGGGGGGAGCTGGAGGAGGTATCGTTGGCTGGCCCCGGGGAGCTGGTGTGCCTCGAAAAAATCGAGGGCGCCGCCTATGGGGACACTCTGACGTGCGGGGAGCGCCCCGCGCTGCAGCTGCGGCCGCTGCCCCGCCCGTACGGGCGGTGCACGTTTACGCTGCCGGTCGGGGCGGACCCACGGGCGGATGACAAGCTGCTCCGTGCGCTCGGCCGCATCCTCGAGGAGGACCCGTCGCTGCGGCTGTCCCGCAACGAGGAGACCGGGGAGCTCCTGCTATCGGGGTGCGGAATGCTCCACTTGGATCTCGTCAAGGAGCGGCTCGCCACCGAGGCGGGCGTGGACCTCCCGTTGGCAACGCCCCACGTGGCGTACCACGAGACTCTGACCGGCGCGCCCGTCCGCGCAAGCGGCCGGGTCGTCAAGCAGACGGGCGGCAATGGGCAGTACGCGGTGGTTGAGGTGGAGGTCGCCCCGCTGCCGCGTGACGGGGGATTTGTGTGGACCGACGCGACCAAGGGCGGCGTTGTGTCGCGGTCATTTGCGGCTGCCGCCGCCCGTGGCGCCGCGGACGCCCTCCGTGCGGGTCCGCTCGGTGGCTACCCGCTCACCGACGTGTCCGTCACGCTTGTCGACGGCAAGATGCACTCGGTTGACTCGTCTGAGGGGGCGTTCTTCCACGCCGCCGCCGCCGCCGTGCGGACGGCCGCTGCCAAGGCGGCCGACTCTGGGCGGGCCGTCCTCTTGGAGCCCGTCATGCGGCTGGCTGTGACAGTCGACGAGGCCCATATTGGGCGTATCTCCAAGGTGAGTTTTGTTTTTCCTGTGGATACTGACTGCTATGGCGCTCTGGGGGCGCATCTGCTGGTTGACGGCACTTGAACGCTGTGCCGTCGTGGGGCATCGTGGTTCTCGATGGGGGGGCGGGGTTGACAGTCACGCTGGGAGCGCGACAAGAGCCGCACTGTCACACCTGCTAACCGGCGTTTCTGCGCGCTGCTTTTGTGCCGTTGTTTTGCGCTTGCTGGATGCCCGTACGTGCGCTGTCTGACTTTTCACACGCTCCCAGGACCTGGCCACCCGCCGCGGCCACCTGTCGGGCTTCCGCCCCGCCGAGGGGGACCTCTCGTTGGTGGTGGTGGAAGCCGACGTGCCCCTGGCCGGCTTGTTGCACTACCCCAAAGCCCTCGACGCGCTCACGTCGGGGACGGCCACGTACACAATGACCGTTGCGCGGTACGAGGTGGTGACCAGCCACGCGGCCGCGGCGGTGCTGGCCACCCGCCGGGGGGGGGGGAGGGCGCGGACGCCCAGGGGGGGGGAAAGGGGGCGGCGGCGGCAAGCGCAAGCGCTGAGCGCCGTTGCCGGTCTGCCGCCGTGTGTGTGTCTGGGCTCATCCGACGTGGCATCGCGCGCGCGCTGCGCGCACCTGTTTTTTTTCTTTTTCTCCGTGTTCTCTTGTCGTCTTGTCTGTGCATTGTGCGCTGCTCACCGAGGCCAATTTTGGTGGCGCAGCCCACGCTGCGCTTCCGGTGCTTGTCCCCAAGGGGCGGTTCCCAAACGTCCACCGCGCCGCGCGGCCGTCCGGGTAGATCTTCTCGACGAGCGCCGCGAACGACGCCGCGCGGTTTGGTGAGGAGGACGGCCGCGGCGGCGAGCTCGCACGCGCGGTTCTCCACGTCCGCGCCCGACAGGACGAGCGGCACGGGCGCCGCCCGCTCGCAAGACGCCGCCCCCCCAATTGCAATTTTGTGCACTCGGCAGACTAGTGTCTATTCTACTGACAGCATCATTTGATGCTAAAAGGATCAAATGATGCTGTTTTTCTCCCCCTCTTTACTCTTACTTCCCGACGTCACCTGCTCGTTTTGACCTCAGAAATAGACTCAGCGGTGGCGGGTTACTCACGGGCGAGCTTGAGAGCGTCTCATTCAAAGGAGAACACATGGTCAGGCGAGCTTTTGTGCGCGCTTCTGACCAGCGCGCTGGCACCTACGGTGGAGAGGTGGGGGGGTGCTGCGGTCGTGCCTGGGGGTTGCTGCTGCGTGGCCGGTTGTGGGGGCCCCCCCGTCGGCAGCGGCGGCGGGCGGCAGCAGCGGTAGCGGGCGCAGCAGCGGCAGCGTCCGCGGCAGTGGCTGCGGCGGCGGCGGTGGCGGTGGCGGCGGCAAGAGCAGCGGCGGCGGCGGTGTCGGCGGTGGTCTTCCCTCCCCCCGCGGGGTGACGTCCGCTTCCGCGGGGCGCTGCTGGTGGGGGCGCGTGCGCCCGGCGCCGTCGTCGGCAGTTTGGTGCCCGCCATTGTCTGTTGCCGCCGGCGCGGCCGCCGACCACAGGGGCGGCGGCGACCGCGGTGGCGGCACCCCCGTCGCGACAGCGGCGCGGTGCGGAGACGCGGCGCGGCCGTGGCGGGCCGGGGGGCGGGTCGTGGGGGGCGCAGTGCGACGGCGTCTGCGACGGCCGCCGCTGCGGCCGTACCCTCCCACGCGCCCAGGCAATCGTCGTGGGCACGGGCGGTGGGGGATTCCGCTCGCACCCCAACCGCGCGCGCGGCGGCGGGCAGCCGCGGTGGTGGGGCGGGAGGCGGCTGCTCGCGCCGCCTCCGCCCGCTGCCCCACGGCCCCGCGCAGGGGCGCGGGGGCAGGTCTTTCTTGCGGTGGCGAGTCGCTGCCCTGCCCTTCTCCTCCCCCTCCCCTCCCCCCCGTCAAAAAGGGTCTGGTGATGGGGCAGCGGCGGCTCGTGAGCTTCATGATGAGCTATAGAGCACTCTGTTCCTCCGTCTTTTCTGGACGTGAACAGCACGGGAGTGACTTCATAGGTACGAAAACAGCCAAAATCGTGCTCTCAGGTGCCGCAAACGGCGATTCCTGAGAGGATCAAATGATGCTCGCGCGAGCATCATTTGATCCTTTGGCACGGTAGAATAGACACTAGTGTCTATTCTACCGACCGGATCATTTGAGCCTTTTAGGATCAAATGATCCCCTTTTCCAGGGCCTGTTTTCTCTTACTTCTCTTTGTCCCCTGCTCATTCTGACACAAGAAATGGACTCAGCGACGGCTGTTTACCCTTGGGAGAGCTTGAGTGCATCCCATTCAAAGGAGAACACCACAGAAGGCGGGCTTTTCCTCGCCTTTTCTTGGCGCCAAAGCGGCCGACGAGGCCCGTCTGGGAGCTCGGCATGCGGCCTCCGAGTCGCCCGCGCTGGGCACAAAGGAGCATAAAAAGGTGACCTGCTGCTCCTGCCTGCCGCCCACTCCCCCGTCGGCAGTTCCCCCCCCATCCGCCAGCCCACTGCACCATGAGACGGCGGAAAAAGAACAATGGACGGGCTGCAGCCAAGCCCGCCACCCCCCCCCTTCCCTCCCCCCCGTCCACCCCCTCTCCTCGGACCCCGCCAATGCCCCCGGCAACTCCTCAAGCAGCGCCCCCGGCGCTGCCGCCGCCGGCTACCCCGCCACCTCCTCCACCGCCCACCCCTCCCCCGCCGCCATCGGCTACCCCTCCCCCTCCTCCGCCCCCGCCCGCCCCCCCCCCCCGCCTTTTGCTCTTCCCTCTTCCGCCCCCCCCAAGACCAAGAAGGCCAAGGGCCCTGACGTGCGGCTGAAGGTCGGCGCCCAGGTGCACACGGACGCCATCAACGTGTCCAACTTTTCGGGCCTGGGGGGAGGGTGGGACGAAGCGGATATGGACGGGCTTGATAGGGTGGGGCGGGGGAGGAACGGCAAGATAGTCGTGAGGGCGGGCTGGAAGGGTCGTAGCGGGAGAGAGGTGGGCGTCGGAGGAGTCGTACAGGTTGGGCGTGCCGTGGGGAGGCGGGGGGACGAGACGGGGAGGTCGACGGCCGCCGCGGAATCGGGGGAGTGCGGAGCAGCCCCAGGAATGGGGCCCCACGGGGTCAAAAACGCCGGTTTTCTTGAGGATCATTTGATCCTCAGGCGAGGATCATTTGATCCTTTTTTGCGGTAGAATAGACACTAGAGGTTCCACAAGGACCATTCCATGCGCGCGGGTTGTTGGCGACAAGACCAGACACCCCCCGGTGTTCCCGCCATTATTTTGCTCGCGCGCCGACGCCTACGCCACCCGCCCTCGCGGTCGCGCCTTTGCCCTTGCGGTGCGGCGCACCACCCCCCCCACCACCCCCCCTCCCCCGGTCCCCCCGATGGACCCCCCCCGGCACCCCCCCTGCCCTTCATCATGCCGCCGCCAGTCATAGGCGACCTCGTCAACCTCGTCGACTCGGATACGGACGCGGACGCGGGGGCCCCCCCCGCCCCCCCCCCCCCACGGACCCGTCCGCCGTCGCCGCGCTCCGCCGCCTCCACCCCCGCGCGCCGCCAGCGGTGGTGGCCGCCGCCCTCGCCGCGACCGGCGGCGCCGTCGGCGACGCGGACGAGGCGCTGGACGTGGCGCTCGACGCCAAGACGGGCCGCTACGACCACGCCGCGTTTGGGCTGCCGCCGCCAGACGGGGGCGCCGCCACCGCCGCCGCCGCCGCCGGCGCGCCGCCGGGGGGGCGGCGGCCGCGGCAGCGGCGGCTACCACCCGCTGGGGGGGGCGAGGGGGGGGGGAGGGGGGGTGGGGGGCGCCCACAAGCGCGCCCGCCGCCCGCGGGTGCCCACCGGGGGGGGCGACACCGACGGCGGCTGGGCGGGGATGGCCGCCGGTGCCGCCGGTGAGGCCGCCGACGACGGCGACGGCGACGGCGACGGCGACGGCGACGGCGGCGGCGGCGGCGGCGGTGGCGCGGCGGCGCCACCGGCCGCGCGCGCCGCCGCGGCCGCCGCGCGCGCCGCGGCGCGCGTCGACGCGGCGGCGGCTACCGCCGCGGCGGCCGCCGACGCGGCGGCGGCCAAGGCGGCGGCGGCGGCGGAAAAGGCGGCGGCCAAGGCGGCGGCGGCGGCGGAAAAGGCGGCGGCCAAGGCGGCGGCGGCGGCGGAAAAGGCGGCGGCCAAGGCCGCCGCCGCGCGCGCGCGCGACGCGGAGCGCGCCGCCCGGCGGGCGGCCAAGGAGGCCGCCGCCGCCGCCCGCATCGACGCGGCCTACGCGCGCGGCGGTGGTGGTGGTGGTGGTGGTGGTGGCGGCGGCGGCACGGCGGTCGCGCCGGCGGCGGTGGCGGTGCTGCTGTCGCCGGCGGTGGTGACGACGGCGGCGGGCGCGGCGCTGGTGGCGGGCCTGGAGCGGCGGCTGCCGCGGCGGGTGGGCGTCGCGCCCGCCGCGGCGCTGCCGCTGTCGCTCACCTGGGTGCGCGCGCCGGCCGCGACGGAGAGTGACGGGCTCGAGGCGTTTGTGGTGGCCGCCCCGGCCGCTGGGGGGGGGTAGGGGTAGGGGCGGCCGCCGCACTCGCGCCGGGCGTCGTGCCGCTGCCGCGGGTGGCGGTGCTGCTGGCCGCGGCGATGGCGGTCGACCTCGTCGCGGACGCGGCCGCCCTCGACGACTATGCGCGCCGCGTCGTGCGCGCCGCGGGGTGCGGCGTGCGCGTCGAGGTGGTGCTGCTCGGGCTTGAAAAGTACTGCAAGGCCGCCGCCGTCGCCGCCGCGGCGGCGGTCACGCCGGGCGCGGCGGCCGCCCGCCGCGGCCGCCGTGGCGGCGGCGGCGGCGGCGGCGGCGGCGGCGGCGGTGGTGGCGACGGCGGCGGTGGTGGCGACGGCGGCGGCTCGCCCCCCCCCCCGCCGGCGCCCGTCATTGGCCGCGCCGCCGTCCTCGACGCGATGGCGTACCTGCAGGTCGAGTATGGGATCACCCACACCGAGGTGCCGACCGCCGCCGCGGCGGCCGCGCACGTGGCGGCGCTCACCGCGGCGGTGGCGGCGGCGCCGACCGCGCGGCCGGCGTCCTTCCTCGACGCCGTCGCGCGGCGGGCGGGGGGGCTCAAGCGCAATGATGACCGGCACGCGGTGGTCGCCGACGGGGGGGGTTGGGGGGGGGGGGGGGGCGCCGCCCGTGTCGTCGCGCGTCGCGTTCCTCGCCGCCGCCGTCGGTGGTGGCGGCGGCGGCGGCGGCGGTGGCGATAGCGGCAATGGCGGCGACGGCGGCGGCGGCGGCGGCGGCGGCGGCGACGGCGGCGGCGGCGGCGGCGGCGCGGCCGGCGCGGTGGGGATTGAGCGGTCCGGCTCGCTGGGCGTCGCGTACCTCAACCTCCTCACCCGCGTGCCATCACTGTCACCCGACATGGCCGCCGCGGTGCGGCGGGCGCACCCGACGCTCGCCGCGCTGCGCGCGGCGGTGTCGACCGCGGCGGGCGTCGCGGCGCTTGCCAACGTGCGGGTGCGGGAGAACCGGCGGCTCGGGCCGGTCGTGGCCGCGCGCGTCGCGCTCGTCTTTACGGTCGACGACCCGATGCGGCGGGTGCTGGCCGAGTGAACGAGGAAGGGGGGGGGGGGGTGGGGGGGGTGGCGCTCGCCGCGGCGGCCGAGGAGAACACCAACACAGGCTGGGTGAGGAGGGCCCGCGCGTCCCCCGCGTGCCGACGCGGCTGGCGCGCCTGCTTTTGACGCGTGCTTTTTTTTTTTTTTTTGTCGCGACGCCCGGCGCGTGGCGTACGCGGGAGGGGGTGGGATGACGGGGCGGTGGCGCACCCGTCCGCCGCGGTGGCGGCGGAGATGGCGGCAAGGCGTCCACACACGCGGTGGCTGTTGCGCTGCCGCCGTTGCGCCCCCGCCCCCATCACCACCCAACACCCCACGGTCCCCCCCCCGCACCACCACGCCCTCCACCAATCCCCGCCCGCGCCTCCTCCGGCGTCCGCCCCCCAACCGATAGCGCCATGACGCTTGCCCAACCCTCGTGTGGAGCGGCCGGGCCTCTCACCCACCCCCCTCGTGCCACCGCCACCGCCGCCGCCGCCGCCGCCGCCGCCGCGGCCAGCGCGGCGCCCACGACCGGCGCCCACGCCTCGGGCCCGCCCTCGAGCGCCGCCGTCGACACGCCCGTGGCGGCGTAGAGCGCGCGGAGCGGGGCGGTCAGGGGCACCCCCACCGCCGGCGGCAGCGCGGCCGTGTACGTGCTGACGCGGTACCCGTCGACGATTAGGTCCCCGTGGAGGGTCATTGGGTTGTACAGGCCGGGCAGCCGGCGGCGCGTGACGGCCGTGACCCACACGGGGGGGATGGCGGTGGGGGGGGCGGCGGCGGCTGCGCAGCTCGCCCCGCCGGCGGACGTTGTGTTGACGCCATCCACCTCGGCCGCCGCGGCCGCTCCGTCCCCGCCCGGCCCGACGTTGAGCGGCGCCGCCGGCTGCAGGCGGTCTCCCGGCGCCACCGCCGCGGCCGCCACCAGCCGCCCGTCAGCGAGGTACACCAGGTGCCCCGCCGACAGCGTCAGCGTCGGCCGCTCCCGGTCCGACGTGGCGAGCTCCACAAAGTCGTACGCGCCGCCCGCCAGCCGGTGGGCAAACACGTAGACGCGGGAGTAGGCGGCCGCCGCCGCACCGGTGGTGCCCGTACCACCCGCCGCGGTCGACACGCGGAGGCGGTCGCCGACGGCCACGTCCGCCATCCGCGCGGTGGACCCGTCCGCCCGCGTCACGCGCGCGGCGGCGGGAAAGCACGAGCGGAAGCCGAGGTCGGGCGGCGGCGGCGGCACGTAGGCCGGCGCCGGCGTCGGCTCGTACGTCACCGACGCGTTGCGGCCGTACGCGCACAGCCGCTGGGCGCGCCCCCCGACCGACACCACCACCGAGTTGTCGGGCCCAACGTCGACGCCCGCGGCGGCAAAGACGAGGCCGTCGGGCGGGGAGGTGTAAAACAGAAAGTAGATGGACCCGCGGGGCATGCCCGTGTCCGCACACGCCAGCGGCGCGTCGCGCTCGAGGCCCACCCACACGTCCCGCCAGGCGAGGGCCGCCAGGATGGCCGCGGTGGTCGCCGAGCGGCCCACGACCGCCGCGTAGAGGTCCTCCATGCCGCTCGCGACCGCCGCCGCCTCGCTCCGCAGGTGCTCCGCCCGCGTCACGAGCGTCCCCGACAGGCCGTGGAGCACCCGCAGCTGTGACTCGGACAGCCCGTCCAGGTCGGCCTGGGTGGTCAGGTTGGCCACCCACGGCGGCGCGGCGCCGCCGCCGCCGCCGAGCACGCGCGCCACGCACGGCGCGCCGTCGAGGCGCGTCACCGCGTGCGGGATGAGGAAGACGCCCGGCCGGCCGGGCACGGGTACGTGCCCGCCCGTCCGCCGCGTGTCGGCGCGGCAGCCAACCTTGTCGGCGACGCGGAAGTGGGTGCCGTGCACCGCCGACAGGGGGTAGGGCACCCGCGAGGGGGACGGCGTCGGCGTCTCGGACGGGGCGCCGGGCGGCGCAGCCGCCGCTTGGCGGACCAAGCCGCCACCGCCGCCGCCACCGTCGTCGCCGCCGCTGCCGCCGCCGCCGCCGCCGCCGCCGCCGCCGCCGCCGCCGCCGCTGCCGGCCGCTACCCCCGGCCGCAGCCGCCACGGCGGCGGCCACGCCGCGGCGGCGGCCGGGGCGGCGCCCGACCGCAGGAGCGTCCCTGGCGCCGCCGCCGCTGCCACAGACGCGGCCGGCCAGCCGACGGCGTCCCCCCCCCCGCCGTGGCCATTGGCAGCGGCGGTCGCGGCGGCGGCGGCGGCGGCGGCGGCGGCCGACGCGGCGGCGGCCGACGCGGCGGCGGCCAGCAGCAGCGCCGCCGCCACCGCCACGGCGGCGGGGACGCGGCACGCGCGGCGGCCGCCGCGGCGCCACTGCCGCCGCGGCGGTGGTGGCGGCGGCCACGCCAAACCCGGTACGGCGTTGCCCATGGCGGCGCCCGCCGTGGTGCCGCCGCGGCGCGCCAGCCGTGCGCGTGTCCACGTCCCAGTGGTCGCGCCCGGGGGACGGTGGCGGCCGCCGCGCCGGGCGGGAGCAGCGGGGGAGGGGGACGGGGGTGAGGGTGAGAAAGGGGGCGGCACCCGCAGAGCAGAGGGGCGGTGGCCAATCAAGCGCCCGAGCGGGACTGGCCGCCGGCCGCGCGGGGGGGGGGGGGGGGGGGATGGGACGCGCGGCCGCCGCCGCCGGCCGGCGACGCGACCCGCGACGACCGCGACAGCGGCGCCGCACCGCCCGCGTCGTTGCACCGGAACCGGCCGTACCCGTGCAAGCGGTGGCGGCCCCACGCGGGTGGCGGCCGCCGCTGCGGCGGCCGCGGCCAGCCAAGCGAGCGGGGCGGCGGGGGCGGGGGAGGCCCTCCCGGGTGCCGGGGGGGAAGGTGTCGGCCACCCCCCCCCCCGCCCCCCCCCGGGTGGCTGCCACGTGGTCACCGCCATTGCGAAACGGCAAAAGGGCGGTGGGAGGGGGGGGGCCGGTCCCGCCACTGGCGGTTGCCGCCCCCCCCCCCGCCGTCCACCGGGACGGCCGCCGCGGACGTCCCGGACGCGCCGCGGGGAGCGGGGCGGGGGCCATGACGTCGGGGAAGGAGGGGGACGGGGCGTGGCGCGGGCAAGGGAGAAAAGCCGCGAGCGTTGACGGGCGGTGCGGCTGCGCCTCTTCCCGTGCGGTGCCTGCATTCCAGCCGGCGCTCATGGCGACGGGCGCGGGTGACCAGGACCGGGACGGAGGGTGGGCGGCGCGACGCCGCCTGCACGGCCACGTGTGGAGGATCGTCATCCGTGCGCCTGGCCGCCTACCTCTCCCTGCATCGAAAACAATTGCATTTGCAGTCCAGACAATGCGTCGACAAATGCACCGCTCAGACGCACTCAAATATAGATCATCGATTGGCCCGGCCTCCGCGCGGATCCCACGCTCCCGGCGGTCGGCCCCCACCCAAACACCGCCCGCCCCCTCGCGCGGCCACTTCCCGCCACCGGGCGCCATGGCGCGTGGCGACGCGGCGAGAGCCCAGCGACGCGTGCGCGCCGCCCCGCCGCCACCCGCAGGGCGCGCCGCACGCCGCCCCGCCCCCCGCCGCCGCCGCGCGCCGCCACGCCCGTCGCCGCCGCCGCCGCCGCCGCGTGCCAGCGTGTTTGTCTGGCGCGGCTCCCTGCGTGTCGCCCCTCTTGGCCCGCCGCCGTGCCCGCCGCGCGCCGACGACGCGCCTGGTCATCCCCGCCGCTGCCTCGGCCTGACCGCCCCGCCGCCATTGGCGCCGACGCCGCTGCGCGCCGGCACCGCCTGGCTGGCGTCCTCTCCCCACGCCCCCCGTTCTCCCCTCTTGCCTTGCGTCACCCCCCCCCCCCCCCCCCTGCCCCCCTCTCGCCTTGTGGCATGGCCCGCACCACGTCATCCACCGACGACCCCGCGGCGTCTGCGGCGGCGGCGGCGGCGGCGGCACCCTCCCCTGGCGCCGCGGGCGCCCCAGTCGACGCGTTCCCCCCCCCGCCGTTGGCGACACCCTCCACGTCCGGTGGGACGTGCTCCGCGGCGAGGACCCCGCGGCGGTCTCCACCCGCTACTGGTGGCCCGCCGTCGTCACGGCCGTGCAGGCGGGCCCGCCGCCCGTGGTGCACCTGACCTACGCCGCCGCCGCGGGCTTCCCCGCGACCACCTCCACCGCCACCCTCCTCTCCGCGACGCGCCTCGCCGACGCGTCGGGGGGGGGCGTGCACGTTGCGTGGCGGCGTGCGCCCGCCGGCGCGGCGGCGGTGGAGCTGTCTGCCGACGAGGCCGACGCAGAGGAGGAGGCGGAGGCGGCGGAGGCGGCGGGGGGGGGGCGGGTGGCGGCGGCGCGGACGCGCCGGCGGCGGGGGACCCCGAGGAGGAGCTGACCATGCCCGACGTGGAGGCGTCGCAGGCCGCGCTCGACGCCGCGACCGGCGGCGGCAGCAGCGTCCACGCGGCGGGCCTGACCGCGTTTGGCACGCTCCCGGCGGCGCAGCAGCGGCGGCTCGCGGCGGGCTACCGCGCGCTGGCGGATGGGGTCAAGGCGCGGCTGCGGGAGGTGCTGGCCGAGCGGGGGGAGGGGGGGGTGGTCACCGAGGCGGACGTCCGGTCGATTATGCGGAGCGTGCAGGCGGAGCTGGCGCAGCGGGTTTGAGCGGGGGGGGGGGTGCGGTGGCGCGGGACTGCGGGCGGCTGCGGGTGGGTGGGTGTGGGCGACCGCTGAGCGGGGGTGGTGGTGCGGGTGCGGACGCCGTAGCGGTGCGCTGGTGTGTAGGGGGTGGCGAGTGTTTCGACGCTGGTCGCCGTGCGACTGGCACAGGTAGGAGCGGGCGTTGGTTTTGCCTGTGGTCGCCGTGGGCGGCCGACCATGTGCATGTTGTATGGATGCCCTGTTCACCTTGCCATTCATTCGGCGTGCTGCGGTCGTCGTTTAGGAGGTGGCGGTGCTCTGGTCAGCCGCGCATTGCCAGCGGTGTCACGCAGCACCACCATGGATGTCACGCTGTCAGCGTCGTGGTCCGGTCAAGCGGGGTATCGGGGATTCCCCCCCCCCGACGTGCGGGCGGCACCCCGCCGCCGACACTGCCGCCACACCCAACCGGCCGCGACGCGGCGCTCGTCCCCACTTGCCTGGTCGGCAGGGGCAGCATCGCGGGCGCCTGCCCTTTGTCAACCGCCTCCGCCATCGCGGACGCGTCTGGCTGAGCAGCGGGTCGGCGCGCCCACGCCCTCGTCGCGCACACAAACCTCTGCCCGCGTCCTCCCCAACGCCTGCCCACCCCAAACGCCGCGACCGCCGCCACCAGGGCGGTGTGGGCCGCCTGCAGTCGCCGTCACAGGAGGCGGGGGGCGAAGCGCCCGCCACTGCAGTGTGGAGGTGGAGCGGGTGTGCGCCAAGCGACTCGGCTCGTGACCGGAATGTCCCCGTGGTTGCCGAGGCAGGGGAGCTCCGTCTCTGGCGTCATTGGCCGTTGGTGGCACCATCCACGCTTTGTTCACCCACGGTCCTCACACGTAGTCATCCCATTTGCTCTCATCCGTCTCCCCTGACTACTGAGACTGGACGGCCCCTCCCCCACCCCCCCCCCCGCTCACACTACCACCGTTGCAAGTGTCAGTGATGTTTCCCTTTCCCGCGCGCCCCCGCCACGCCAGTCGTCGTGTCCAGCACGTCGGTTGCGGCCGTCGCGGATGCCGCGGCCACCGCCGTCGCTCGTCGAGGCGCCACCGTCCCCCAAACGGAGGTCGGCAAGGACGCCGCGTTCCCGTCCTCGTGTCTGCGCGACAGGGCAGCCAGGTCCACGGCGCCATGAAACGGATGGCACTCCCCTCGTACGGCGAGGGACGCTGCCTCTCGTCAGGATTCTCAATGGGCGGCGGGTGCCCCTGTGTGGGGCACCCGCTGGCACCCTGTCAGCCCGGCTGGCGCGGCGGTGGCCTCTACGTGGCACGGTGCCGCGGACGGCGGCGGTCACCGGGCGGGGCGGTCCACAATGGGGAGAGCGGCACAAGCGCCCCCCCGTCTGCGCACCGACCACCCACACGGAATACACTGCGCAGGGCCTCACCTATTACACGCATCATCGGGGCAGTCACCCATCCTAGAGACACGTACGCACACCCGCACCTCCACTCGTAGGCGCCGGCGCTGGGACGCCCGCTTTTGAGGCACGCCCAGACCCGTGGCACGCCCACCGAGTGGCGCAGACGGTCCGCCCCGCCGCACCGCGCGCGGACCGCCGGCGCGGCCGCCGCAGCGCGCGCGCGCGCGCGCCCCGCGGGCGCCGCCCGCCACGGCCGCCCGCGCCGCGCGCGGACCGCGCGCCACCCGCCGCCGCCGCCGCCGCCGCCGAGCCACCCGCCGCCGCCCGCCCGCCCGTTGACGCGGGCGGGCGCGGAGCGGGCGCGCCTCCCGGCCAGCCGGGACGGCGCGGCGCCCCCCCCCCGCCCCGCGCGGCCGCGCCGTCGTCGTGCCGTGGGGTGGTGGCCTCCCGCGGGTCGCCGCCCCGGCGGGTCGGCGTCCGCCCCACCCGGCGCCGTCCCGCTCGCCGAGCGCCCCCGCCCGCCCGCCCGCCCGCCCGCCCGCCGTCGCCGCCGGCGGTCATCCCGCGGCAGTCGCCGATCGCGGCGGGCGGGCGGGCGGGCGGCCCCCGGCGTCCGCGGCGTCGGCCAGCGGCGGCGTCTGCCAGCGGCGGCGCCCCGATGGCGCGGCCCGCCGATGGGCGGGCGCCTCCCCCCCGGCGCCGCCCCCCCCCCCCACCCCCCACGTCACGACCGCCCCTCCCCCTCTGGCTGCGCCCCCCCGCTACTGCTTTGCGGGCGGTGGTCCCCCCCCCCACGCCCCCCCCTCCGCCGCCCGCCCAGCCCACCCCCACGTCGGTGGAGCCCCTCCTCGCCCCCCCCGCCCCCACCATCGCCGCGGTCGACGGTGCTCCTCCCGCCGCTACCGCGGCGGCCCCCCCCGCCCCCCCCCCCCCCCTACGCCGACGTGCTCATCCACCTCCCCCCGTCTGGCGGCGTCTTCCCCGCGCACCGGGCGGTCCTCGCGGCGGCGTCGCCCTTCTTCGCGCGCGCCTTTGTCGGCACCCCGCCGCCCGCGGCCGGCGCGCCGCGGGAGGTGGCCCTCCGCGGCGTCGCGGCGACCACCCTGCGGGCGATCCTCACGCTCGTCGCCGGCGGCTGCGTAGAGGTGGGCGCCGCCGCCGCCGCCGCCGGCGGCGGCGGCGGTGCGGCGGTCGACGCCGCCGCGGCGGGCGGCGTGGACGTGGAGGCGCTGCTCACCGCGGCGGTGCGGTACGAGTTTGCCGCCGTCGCGGCGGGCGTGCAGGCGGCGCTGCTGGGCGCCGCCGCCGTTGGCGGCGGGCCCCCGCCCGCCGCGCCGCTGTCGGTGGCCGCGATTGGCCACTGGGGCGGCCTGACGGCGCGCGTGGAGGGGCTCGCCGCGCTCGAGCGGGCGGTCGTGGACAGCGCGCGGCGGCGGTTCGCGGCGCTCACCGGCGGCGGCGGCGGCGGCGGCGGCGGCGGCAGCGCCTGGGCGGCGCTGCCGCTGCCGCTCGTCACGCGGGTGCTCAAAGCCAACGACCTGGTGGCCCCCTCCGAGGCGGCCGTCTTTGACGCTGTCGCCGCGTGGCTCGCCGCGACCGGCGCGGGCCCCGCCGCGGCGGCGGGGCTGCTCAAGCTGGTCCGCTTCCCGACCATGAGCCGCCGCTCCCTCTCCCGCGTCGGCCGCCACCGGCTCATGGCGGGCGGGGGGGTGGGGGGGGGGCTCCTCCTCGAGGCGTGGATGTTCAAGAGCCAGGTCGCCGCCGCCGCCGCCGCGGCAGAGGTCGCCGCGGGACGCGCCGAGGGGGACGCCGCCGCCGCCGCCGCCGCCGCCGCCGCCGCGGCGGCCGAGGGGGGCGCCGATGGGGGGGGGGTGGTGGGGGGGGGGGGGGGGGGGGGCGCGCAGCCCGCCGCCGCCGCCGCCGCCCGTGGGGTGGCCTCCGCGTGCAGGTCGACGCGGACGGGGACAGCGACAGTGGCGGCGGCGGCGCGGACTCGGATACGGACCCGTCGGCGCGGAGCCCGACCGACGGCGCCGCGTCGGACGGCGGCCGCAGCGCCGGCCCGCCGGGCGCCGCCGACAGCAACGACAGCGACGAGGGCGGCGGCGGCCGCCGCGGCGGCCGACGCGGCAGCGGCGCCGCGGCGTGGCGGCCCGCCCTCCCCACGCCCGGCGGCGGCGGCGGCAGCGGCGGCGGCGGCGGCGGCGGCGCGCGGCGGGGCGGGGCGGCGGGCGCGCCGCCGCCGCCGGCGGGCATCCCGCTGTGCTACCTCAACCCGTCGCCGCGCTTCCGCCCCCGCGACGCCGCGGCGCTGACGTTTACCGACACGCTGACGCTGCCGGCCGCGTCGCCGCCGCCGACGCCCCGTGGCGACGCCGGCGGCGGCGGCGGCGGCGGCGGCGGCGGCGCGCCGCCGTCGCCGCCGCCGCCGCCCGACCGCATCCGCACCGCGTCGCGCTACTTTGCGGCGCACCTCTGGTCCCTCTGGGTGGACCTCCCCGCGCTGCCACCGTCGCCGCCGGCCGACGGCGTCGGCGTCGGCAGCGGTAACGGCAACGGCGTCGGCGGCGGCGGTGGCGGCGGCGGCGGCGGCGGCGGCGGGGGTGCGCTCCCGCCGCCCCCCCCGGTCAGCGTGTTCGTATCGTGCCTGCCCGACGTACCCGGCGAGCCCGTCGCGGCCGCCGTCGACCTCCGCCTCTTCCTCGTGTCGCCCGTCTCGCCGTGCCACACGCCGCCCTACGAGCGCGTCCTGGCGGGCGCCGTGTACGACCGGCCGGGCGTGGGCGTCGGCTTCCGCTCGTTTATCGGCGTGGACGAGCTGCTCGCGGGGGGGTGGGTCGGGCCGGCCGGGACCGTGACGGTGGGGGCGACGATCCGGTTGCGGGGGGGGGTGGGGGGGGGGGGGGGGGAGCGCCCGTCTGCTGCGGTGTCCGCCCGTGTCGTCGTCGGGGCGGGGGTGGGCGGGCGCGAGGGGCGGGTGGGACGCGCCGCCAGAGGCCGGCGCGGGGGGGGGGGGGGGGGGGAGGCGGAACAAGCGCGCCAGGGGCAAGAAGCGGGGGGGGGTCCGCCGGTCATCGTCGTTTGTGCTGTGAGCGCCGGGGGCGGGGGGGGGGAGGGTGGAAGGGGGAGGGGTGGGCGGACGCGGACGTCTGGGGCTGGGGGGCGGGGGGGGGGAGAGGTCCCGCCGGGGGTGCGGCGGCCCGCGGCGCGGCCGGCGGCTCTGCCAGCGGCCGTGGCGGGTGCGCCCCGCGCGGGCGGGGGGTGCCCGCCGCCGCCGCCGCGGCCGCCGCCGCCCAGCGGGGGCCCCGGCGGGGCGGCCACGGCGGACGGCGTCCCGCACCGCCGCCCTGCCTCCACCGCGCGCCCGCAGCGGGGCGCCGCCGAGCCGACGGCGCCCGCTCGCTCGCCCGACCGGCGGGGGCGCAACCGCTCGTGGCGGTGGCTGTCTAGCGGGCGACCCTCCCCGGCGTCGACGGCGGCACGGTCCCGCGGCGCGTCGCTAGCCGCGACGGCGTGGCAGCGGGCAGCAGCGGCCGCCGGGTGCACCCGGTGGGGCCAAGACAAACGTGACCAACAAAACAATGACAAAAAAAACAGAGACACACCGCCGGGCGCCCCGCGCCGGCCCCCAACGTCGCCACGCTCAGCCCGCGCCTCGCCCCGCCCCACCCATCCCCGCTTCCCTTCCCCGCACCTCCCAAAAGCACACGCGCCAAAGACGAGCCCACCCGCAGCGCCCGCGACAGCCACGTCACCGCCGCCGCCTCGGCGCCGCCCGCGCTCAACGCTCCGCCCACCAGCACCAACGCCGAAAGCAGCCGCCGCTCCCCCATCGACCACCGTCAGCACCAGCCACACCCCCCCCCTCCCCTCCCCTCCAATCCCTCTCTCCCGCAAACCAAGCCCCCACCCGCCCCTTCATGCCGCTCCACAGCACAGCGGCCCGCGTCGACGGCCGCGCCGCCAAACCCCCACCGGCGAGGCAGCACCGCCCCACCACCGACGGCGCGCGGGGGTGGCACTGGCTGTCGCCGCCACCGCCACCGCCGCCGCCACCGCCGACGCCACCGCCACCGCCGTACCACCGCCACCGCCGTATCACCGCCACCGCCACCGCGGGCCCGGTCACTTGCCCGGTTGGGACGGCGGTGGCCGCGTTCAGTCCGCACGACGCGCTCACAGGCCGCCGCCACGCAGGGCAATGACCAGGTGCAGCACGGAACCACCCTCTGCCAGTACCAAAAAAACAGGCACAAGTGGAGGGCGTTCCGGGGGAAGGAGGGAGAGGCAACCGAATCGGCATGCAAGCCGTTGGCAGGAACGGGGGGGGTCAGGCGGGAAAGGAGGGGACGGGGGGGGCCCACCAGAGCGCACGGTGAGTGCAAAGCGGTACCAAGGGCTCAAATCAACAAGAGAGGCAGATAGTGGCCACCAGGGGTGTGAGTTGCATGACCAGGCGATGAGCAACCGGCCGCACTGCGCGGACGAGTGGGCAGCTGACGAGGGGCAGACTGGCAAACACAAAGCAGCGAAGGCGCGATGCCAAGTGCCTGGCAGCCGCGAATCTCCCCCACCACCTCCACAGCCGCCGTCAACCAGCTGTGGGTCCGCACCGCGAGCAGCGTACGAAACCAGTAAAGCCGCAACCACCTGTCTCCCCCCCCCCCTCCCCACCTTCTACCGCGCTGCTTCTTCTAGCCCCCCCCCCCCCCTCTCTCCCCCTGTTCCCCCCCGGCCACCCCCGCCCCCTTTTCTCCAAAAAGCTGCCCCCCCGCCACGCACCGATGTTATACTCGTCCGCCCGCTTGTCATCGGCGAGTTGCTTGCCGCCAAAAATCAGCCGCTGCTGCCGCGGGTCAATCCCATCCTTCTCCTCCACCCGCTCCTTGATGCGCGCAATCGTGTCGGTCGAGTCAATGTCGATTTCCGTCTGTGTGCCAGTCAGGAGCTTGACCTTGACGAGCATTGTGGCGGGCAGAGAGGAGACCAGAGAGAACGGGGGGACGGAGGGGGGGCGAGGGGGGAGAGTGTGGAGAAGAAAACGGACCAAAGAGGCGCGGAAACAGAAAAGGTGGGCGTGGAACGGGATGGTTGCGGGGAGAGCCGCGCAGAGGCGCTAACCACGGATGCGGGCCGATGAAGGCGACCGAGGGCCACAGCGCCCCAGAAGTTTACCCGACGGGGTAGCCAAATACATATTCCCAAAAGTCTATTCCTTGAATCGAAAGCACACTTCTTCTGTGTAGACGTTTGTGATCTAGAATTTAAAGCTGAGCATGTGTCGTGAGTGGGTAGTCGTGACCATGCATGAACAATACTGTTTGGCAAGGACAATGCGGGTACATGCACGCAAGTATACTTCCGATCCTGTGTCTCAAACGTCTGTCATGGTATTTTCCTGCAAGATGTGTTTTATTTGCTATCTGCAGCATCCCCCTGCCCTCCCCGACCGCCAAGCACATCTGGTGCAACAAAAGAAAAAGGAAGTAGACGAACACGGCAAGATGACAACAGCAGCCAGACCAAGATGGAGCGAGTATGTATCCAAGCGACGCGAGAGGGACGGACAAGGTCAGTCAGTGTCAGCACACCATCGCAGCACAGGGGATGCTCGCAGCATGAGCAAGTACGCACACCCCGCATCCCCGGCGGTGCGGCGACCGTTACACCGAGCGCCCACCCTCTCCCCCCCCGATGGCCGCCCGCCCCTCCCGCGGCATTCCCCCCTCGCTGTCCTACCCCTTCCGCTAGCGTCCGCGAGCAGACCTGGGCCCACGCACCTCTCGCGGCGTGGGCTGCAGACCAGTCGGGCACGCCGCCACAGCCGCTGCCGCCGCCACTGCCGCAGCCACCACCGATGTCTCTGCGGCCGCCGCTGCAGGTGAAGACCACCACCGCCGCCTTGCGGGTGCACTTGCGCGGGACAATCAATCCCCTTTTGCGGGTCAATGACCCACAACCCAGAGGTCGGCCAGAGGGAGGCGGCAACGGTGGCACGTAGACGGTGCCCGAGACAAGGGAATGGGGAAGGGCGGAAGTGAGAGCGGGGTACGCGCCGAGGTGGGTGAGAGGGTAGTGTGAAGAATGAGGTGCGGCGGGGTCAAGAGAGGGGGCGGAAAGGAAAGGGAGGGGGTGAGAAGGGTGGGATGGGGAGGGCGCGGGACAGGGAGGGGTGTGAAGAGAAGAAGAGACAGGGAAACTGGGCCCGCAGGACCCATAAGACACGCAAGGCTCGAAGTAGGCGTCAGTATCATGGCCGCGTCGCATGTCCGCAGGCGCCCCCACACGGGGAGCCGCTCTCCACAGAGACGCGGAGTGGGCTCGCGGCGGCGGTGCAAGCAGCGGCAACGGAAACAGAGGCGGAGACGATGGCGACAGTGGCGGCAGAGACACCGGCGGTGGTGAGCCGCGAGAGGATAGTACACCTCGCCCGTCCCTATACCTTCCCTCCTGGCCCTTGCCCCATCCTGCCTCCTTCCCCTCTCCCACTCCCCCTCCGTCCCACCCCAACTTACAGCCAAGAGTGGCCTCGCCAGGTGATCGGCCCACGTCATGCACCGCCGCCTTGGATCCCGCCGCACGCGTCCAGGCGGGACGGACAGTGCAGCGCACAAAGCAGAGGGAGGAGTGAAGTAGAAGGGTGGGAGTGGTGGGACAGAGCCCGTGGCGAGCAGGCGAGGGAAAGGCAGTGGAGAGGCGCACGAGAGGGGGTGGGAGGCGGGGGGGCAGGATGGCAAGGGCGGGATGGGGGAGGATTCGGGGCGATCGGCTTGCACTGGGACGACCCAAGGTGGGGAGAGACGTGCAAGCGACCACTTGCACCGCTGCATTCTCGATTCTCAGAAAATGAGGGGTGCCAATTATTGAGTGCGACTCAACGTGCTGACCACCAACCGGCGACTGCGTGTGATACCGGTGATGGAGTGGAATCTATCGTGTGAAGAGGAAAAAGCGTCGTAACACAATCCTATGGAGGTATATTTGTCAAAATTATGTATTCTTTTACCCCGCTAGTTTCGAAACGGGGTGCTGTGGCGTGCTGGCAGCGATGAGGACGCCTGGAGCGGCTGGCACGTTTGAAAAGCATGAAACGTAGGATCTTGCTCGTTATATTTCTTGTGGCCCCCCAAAGGTCACTTGTTGTCACTTTGAACACCGGATCCAACATCCGATAATTATAGTAAGTCAAGTGCGTGGCGAACTCTCTTCCAACAAATGTGGCCTACCTTGCTGACTCTGTTCCGCGAGGCGCGTCGCGTCTTGTCGTGCTGTCCCGTTGTGATCCGAACTCCGTCAATTCCCCACTTTTGCAACCCTCCTTGGCACCCACCAGCACAGGCGACACACGGCGCGTTGGGTGCCGCCCGGCCCGCCCCACCACGCGGAACGGCGCGCTGTGGCCAGCTGCCGGCGGCCGAGGTGCGCGGGTGCCGCCCTGCGTGCGCGTGGGGCGCACCCATCAGCTGTATCGCCACGTTCGGTGGCTGTCGCGGCCGCGGTGTGCGCACAGGCGGGCGGCCAGCTCCTGGCGGTGGCGGAGTGCGGCAGACGGGGCCGGTCGCGGAGAGGGGAGATCCCTCGCGCGGCGGCGTGTCGAGGACGGTCGGGACAGCGTGGATCGTCGTACTTGCTTCCGGGTGACCCGACCCCAGTTTGCTTAAGACGCTCACTTTGGTTTGCTTGTCGTTGTAGCTTCTCTCTCTCGTCCTTTGCGGCGGGCTGCCACGTTTGTTTTCCTCCCCCGGCGGGCGAGGAGCAGCGGGTGGCGCCGCACGCGGACGCCCCGCCGCCCGTCGTGGGCGGCGGCGAATTTTCGTGTCCCCGGGACCAACTGCCGGGGCATGGTGTCACGGGCGACCCTACTGGCGGCACGACGATCGGTCGCCCCGCTGAGCCCGGCCGACGCGGACGGGGACGCGCCGGCGGCGGGCTCGCCGGCGCTCGTCGCGCCGCTCCGGTCGTTGGCGGCCGTGTACGCCGGCCGCGGCGGGCTTGCCGCCGTCGTCCCGGCGGGCCTGACGCTGCTGCCCGTGCCTGGGGAGGTGGTCGACCGGCAGGCGGCCGGCCGACGCGGCGGCGGCGGCGGCGGCGGCGGCGGCGGCGGCGGCGGTGGCGGCGGCGGCGGCGGGGACGGTGCAGGCGCCGGCGGCGCCGGCCCGCCCGGTGTGGCAAACCGGGTGGGCCGGCTCGCGTGCTTGACCGTCGCCGGCTGCCTCGCCGGGCCGGGGGTGCTGCTCGAGGCGGGCGCCGGCGTCAGCCACGATATGGCCAAGCTCGGCCGCCTCCTCGACGCGCTCGGCCCGCTCGACGCCCCCGCCGTGTCGCGATGCGTCGGCACCTTTGCGATGGACGCGGACGCCCGATCCGGCGACGCCCCGCCGCCGCCGCCGCGGCTGCCGCTGGCAGAGGTGCTCGACGCGGTGCTCGGCGGGGGGGGGCTGTCGGAGGAGGCCACCCGCCGGCTGACCGGCGAGCTGGGGGGGGGGCCTGGCGGGGGGGCGGGGGGGGGACTGGACGCCGCTGAATGGAACTTGGACAACTTTGTGGCGGCCATCACCGCCGCCGGTCGCGGGCGGAGCGGTGGCGGCGGCGCGGCGCTGGACTGGGATGAGGTGATTAGCGGGCTGGACCGGGAGGGCTTTGCGATCTCCTCTGCGCGCGGCCTGGAGGTGATCCTAAAGGCGTACCGGGCGGGCAAGGGCAACCAGTCTGCTCGTCTCCCGGGCGGCCCGCTGGTCGGCGACTGGGCGCACCCGCGGGCGCAGCTGGCGCTCCTCGTTCAGGTGCTGGCCGCCGGCGACGCGGTGGCCGATTTTGGTGGCCTCACGCCGCGCACCTCCCCGGTGGACGGCGTCGAGGCGTGGCCAGGGGAGGTGGCCTGGTCGGCCGTACCCGTTGTGGAAACACTGCTCAACCTGGCGGCGCGGGTTGACGTGGAGCCTGTGAGGGTGCTATTTACGGCTCCCCTGGAGGTGGCGCCCGAGGTACTTTTGCTGGGCCTGGCCGCCGCGCGCCCCACGTACGTGGAGCACAAGGCCCACTTTCTCTCGGCGCTCATCCCCGTCACCCTCAACGCCTTCCCCAACAAGGCGGTGGTGGTTCGCCGGCTGTGGGCGATTGACGCGTCGCTGGTCATTTCTGGGATGGTCTCGCTGTGGCGGTCATCGCCGGGAGCGATTGCACGGGTGCTGGATATTGTGCACGAGCTCAAGGCGCTGCAGGAGGTACTGCACGCGGCGCGGCCGTTTGAGTTTGCGATCGAGCTCGCCGTCCTCGCCGCCCGCCGTGAGTACCTCAACCTTTCCAAGTGGGCGCTCGGCCGCATTGACGAGCATGGGGCCGCTTTTGCGGCCGCGCTGCTGGGTTACCTCGCTGACAAGGCGGGTACGGCTGTGACAGGGGGCGTTGGAGGCAGCAGCGGTGGGCTGGCGCCAACGTCGGCGGGCGCGGGTGAGCCTCCTGCGTTGCTTTTTTCGGTCGAGGCGTCTGCCATCCTCCTCAATTGTCTGCAGTCGCGGCTGGGCGTGCTGCCGCCAGGCGGGATTGAGGACCTCAAGCGCGTGTACGGGTTGTGTGTGCGGGCGCACCCGCGGCTGGCGGCGTTGCTAGATCCTGCCTCGTCGACTGACGGGGTGATCGCCGAGGGGGCGGTGTCACCACAGGCAGGGGCGATGGTGGAAGGTGTGCCGGATGCGTCGTCTGCGATGGGTGGTGGGCGCGCGTCTGGTGACGGCGGCCTTGGCGTCGGCCCCGTGGACCTTGGTGAGAACAACGACGCTGGTATGCCCAGTGGCGCAGGCTTCTCCCCCGAGACGGACGAGGAGGCCAACCGGTTCTTCGAGTCGGTTTATTCTGGTGCCAGCGGCGTAGAGGCTGCGGTTGAGTCGTTGCGCGCGTTTGCTCGGGCTTCCCCTGGCGACCGTGCGCGGGAAGTGTTCCGCTGCGTCGTGCACACCCTCTTTGACGAGTACCAGTTCTTCTCGAACTACCCTGAGCGGGAGCTGCAGATCACTGGGGTACTGTTTGGGGCACTCATCCAGCACTCGCTCATTTCGGGAGCGACGCTGGAGCTAGCGCTCCGCTTCATCATCGAGGCGGTCTTCAAGGCCACGTCCAAAGAGAAGCAGCCACAGGGGTCGAGCCCGGAGAACTTGGTTATCTTTGTGACCACGGCGCTCGACTACTTTCGGCTACGCCTAAGGGAGCGACCGCCGTACGCGGGGCAACTGCTGCATGCACTCCGGCCGGTGGCGGCTAGGCTGCCGGTAGATCTGCTGGTCGCTCTGGAGAGAGCGGCGTTTCCCCCAGCGGCGTTGCCTCCGGCTGCACTGGCGGCGTTGCCGCTGGGGGCGGGCCCGAGCGCAGGGGCGGGCATTGGGTCTGGTGAGGACGCCACCCGCGAAGGGACACCATCGCCCGGCACTGCCTCCCCGGTGCGCGCAGGGTCAATGGGGATGGGTGGGGGGGCGTACGGTGCAGGTGACCGACCCCCTGCGGGCCCGGGCAGGAGTCTGCAAATGTCGCCACCCGCGGCGCCAGCGACGGCGTCGTCGTCGACGACGCCCGCCCGATCCACTGGTCAGCTGCGGCCGTCGACGTCGCTGGACGGCTTCCCGTTGGCGACCGCGGCGCTGGAGAACATCCTCAAGCCCACAGGTGACGGTGGTAGTACTGTGGTCATGCCGGACGAGGCGGTCCAGGACAAGGTGCACTTCCTCTTTAACAACCTGACGTCTATGAATGTGGCGACCAAGGCAGAGGAGCTCAGGGACCTACTGTCCGGGAACGACACCAACGTCGGATACCTGGCACATTATGTAGTTGTGAAGCGGGCGTCGATTGAAGCCAACAACCATGACCTGTACGTGCAGTTGCTGGAAGCCCTATCGCCCAGCCTACCCAAGCTACTTAACATTGCGCTGGCCAAGGCGTTTGGCAATGTGCGCGTGTTGCTGACGAGCGACGACAAGATCCGGGGGAGCCTTTCGGAGCGGCAGCTGCTTAAGAACCTGGGTGCTTGGATTGGGCTGCTGACGTTGGCTCGGAACAAGCCCATTCGCGCGAAGGACCTGGACGTCAAGCGCTTGATCTTTGACGCGTACGCGACGGGCCGCCTGATTGCAGTGATCCCGTTTGTCGCCAAAGTCCTGGTCGCGTGCGCGCGGTCCAAAGTGTTCCGGCCGAGCAACCCGTGGGTGCGCGCCATCCTGTGCCTCCTAAAGGAGCTCTACGCGCTGCCAGACCTCAAGCTGAACCTCAAGTTTGAGGTCAGTTCTCTGTGCAAGCGCCTATCTATCTCGCTGGACGACCTGCCATCGACGGACTCGCTGCGGGACAAGCCGTCGCCCTCGCTTGACGGCAACCCGGACTTTGCGCTGCAGACAGCAGCCACTGCGGCAGCGACGGCGGTTGGTGCGTCGCCGCACCGGGGGCGGCCGTCCCCGTCAGCGTCGCCCGAGGCGCGGGCGATGCAGCCCACCTCGGCGGGGCTGGTACCGAGCGTGGGCGGCTTCATGTCATCTACAATGGGCGGAGGCATCGGTGGTGGCGGCCTCGGAAGCGGCTTGGGTGTTATGGGCGGCATGGGCAGCTTGAGTGCGCTGGGTGGGATGACCGGCTCTGTTGGCGTGTTGGGCGGGATGGGCGGCTTGGGCGGTGGGTCGGGGATTGGCGGCGGCGGTGCGTTTGGGATGGCATCCCTGTCGGCATCGCTTGGTCCGGAGCACTCGCCGACTCGGTCGCTGACGCACGGGCCGCAGCAGATGCCGCTTCTGCAGCCGCACCAGTCTCCAGGGCTCCAGTTCTCGCACCAGCAGCAGCAGCAGCAGCAGCAGCAGCAACAGCAGGGGGCGGGTGGGCGTGGTGTCCATGGCATGACCCAGGCGTCGCCGCTGGGCTCGCTGCTGATGCCACCGCCGCAGCACTCTCCACCGTCGCGTCCGTCTGCAGCCATGGACGACACCTACTCCCTCGGCGGTGGAGGTGGCGCTGGCGCTGGCTTTGGAGGCAAGCTATCGGCGGCGCAGGCGGTACAGCTGGCGGCAACGGCGCCGCCTGCGTCTGCTGCTGCAGCGGCGGCGGCGGCGGCGGCGATCGCAGCGTCGTCCGAGGGAGTCACGGTGATTCCAAACCTGGCCATGCACATCCACGTGTCGCCGTCTCTTGTGCTGTTCCAGGCCAACCCTGCTCTGAAGCGGCTGCTGCCGGTCGGGGTGGACCGGGCGGTGCGGGAGATCATTCAGCCTGTGGTGGAGCGCTCGTGCACGATTGCCTGTATTACTACACGGGAGCTGGTGATCAAGGACTTTTCTTCGCCGGCGGCGGCTGGGAGCGGACAGCCGCAGAGCCTGACGAGTGACTACGCGACGGTGCGCAAGGCGGGGAATCAGATGGCGCAGAGCTTGGCAGGTTCGCTCGCGCTGGTGACGTGCAAGGAGCCACTGCGCGCGTCCATGACTAGTCACCTGCGCGGCCTACTGGTGACTGCGACGGGCGACGCGGTGTTGCTGGACCAGACTGTGCAAACGGTGTGCGCGGACAACCTGGAAGTGGGGTGCGCAATCATTGAGCGTGCCGCCACCGAACGGGCGGCCGCAAGCATTGACGACGCGATCTCACCGGCGCTCTCGTTGCGGAGGCCGCCGCCGGGCATGCAACAGTCATTGCCACCGCACGTAATGGCGGCTGATGGCAACATTCGAGTGTATGGGGACTTTTCACGGCAGCCCGTGTCATCCGCGCCGCCAGTACCGGCACCATCGCACCAACAGGTGCCGTCTCCTACGATGGCGCCGTCCGCGTCACCGCCATCGCGTCGTATTGACGGTCCGACCGCAGCCGGAGGGGAGTCGGCCGGCGGTGACGTGGAGGATGCCTCGTCGCTTACGACGCCGCTAGTGTTGGAACGCTTCAACCGCGCCTACCCAGAACTGGTCAACGCTGTCATCGAGGCCGGCGCAATGGGCGTCACGTCTATGTCCGCTCTTCCTCCTGACCATGACGTGATCCGTCTGTCTAGCGTCATCCCAGCGTGGGTGCGCCGCTGCGTCACTGCGGACGAGGCCGGAATGGCGGTCGCCCAGAAGGTTTTCCAGCGGTTGTATGAACGGGACTCGGATCTTCACCGAGACGTGCATGTGAGCATCTTGGAAGGGCTCCGCGAGACGTGCCGCCGGTTGCCGCGGGAGCTTGTATCCTGGTTGGCCTACTCTGACGGCGTCCGAGCACGTGACCGGGACGCGACGGTGGCACTACTGCGGCCGCACGCGCTGCTCAACCTGACAGCCTTTGACGAGCTGCTGACGAAGAATACGGACTCTGGTCGTCACGCGGCTGCCACGGACTTTGCCGCCTTTGTTGTGCAGCGCTGCGTCATTGACGAGCCGCTGGTGACGCCTGCGGAGCTGTACATGACGCTGGATCTTTTGGCCAAGCTTGGTCGGCGCTCCTCCCCGCCAGTCATTCCGGCGGCGGCGCGTGCTGGAGGGCTGCTCGCTCTGGTCACCACCGCTCGGTCGGTGCTTTCCTCGGCGCAGCGTGAGCGCTCTGCGGCTGGTGGCAGTGCCGGGTCAACGGGTGGTCAGGTCGACGGTAGCACGCCTGTTCGGTCGTTTGCATCGTTGGTTGACACTTCCCCCGCTGCTGCCGCCGCAGCAGGTAGTGACGACCCGCCGCGCACGCGTCAAGATGTGATCTCATTGCTGGAAGATTGGACGCGGGTGTACGCAGCAGGAAGCGGGGCCCGCGCAATTCCCGAGCACGTGCTGTCTTCGCATGTGTCACAGGCTGCGAGCGCACTGGACTCGGATGTGGCAAAGGAGCGCTTCTTCCGGCTCGGCGCGGAACTGGTTTGCGCAACGACCACGGCCGGTCTGGCAGCGCGCCATGGCGGGGCGTCTACACTAGTCGCGCGGTCGCCCTATGCGTCGGTCGACGCCTTTTCCAAGCTCGTTGTGCTGCTCACACGCGCGTTTGCTTCGGGCGGTGGCACGGCAGCTGGTGCGCGGGGTGTGTCGGCCCTCCACATTCTGCTATCAGCCGTGGTCCGGTTGGTAGTCCGGGCTCACCATCTGACGTCGGAGGAGTCCAGCCTGGACCTGCGCCCTCACTTCCGGCTGTTCTCTAACATTCTTGATCAGCTGACCCCAGAAGACGGGTACGACGGCTACGGTGCCGACGGCAAGGATCGTGACAATGGGGCGAATCTGGCGACCGGGCCTGGCATGGAGGTGGTGTCCACCGCTAGCTTTCAGGTGCTGGCTACCATTGCTGGAGCGCTGGAGGCGTCCAACCCGCTGCGCGCGCCAGCGTTTGCGTACGGATGGTTGGAGCTGCTGTCGCACCGAGGTCTGCTCCCAAGGCTACTCAACGCGAAGCTCCAGAAGGGATGGCCCCTCTTTGAGCGCCTCCTGGTACAGCTGCTCACCTTTTTGGCGCCGCATTTGCGGGCGAGTGGCGGAACCGAGCTGCCGCCCCCCGTGCGGGTACTCTACCGTGGCGCCCTCCGCGTGATGCTGGTGCTCTTGCACGACTTCCCCGAGTTCCTTTGTGCCTACCACTTTGCGTTGGTCGACATCATGACACCACGGTGCATCCAGCTGCGCAACCTGGTGCTGTCGGCCTTCCCCCGGAACATGCGGCTGCCCGACCCGTTCTTGTCTGACCTCAAGGTGGACACACTACCTGAGATGTCGGCCTTGCCGCTGGTGCTGTCCAACGTCACGGCAGCGCTGTCGGCTATTCCTGTCGCCAACGACTTTTCGCTGCACAATGCCCTGGACGAAGTATTGGCTGGCCGTGCGCCCGTATCCCGCCTGGACTTGTCGCACAGGCTGCTAATCTCGACGGCGCTGAGCCAGGCCAATGGTGCCAGCGGTGGCGGCGGTGGCGATGGCGGCGAGAACGGGGAGGCCGCGGGATCTCCGTCGCGCTGGAACATCAGCGCGATTCACTCGGTTGTGCTGTACACTGGTCGTCACTTCCTCTCGGAGCGCCGTGCAAACAGGGCGTCTGTCTCGATCGGCAGTGGCCCGCACACAGATGTACTCCGCGCGCTTGTGTGCGAGCTGGACGCCGAGGGCCGCTATCACGCGCTCAACGGGGTGGTGAACCAGCTGCGGTATCCCAATAGCCACACCCACTACTTTAGCTGTATGCTGCTCTTCCTCTTTTCCGACGTGCGGGAGGAGGTGGTGAAGGAGCAGATTACGCGGGTGCTGGTGGAGCGGCTGATTGCCAACCGGCCCCACCCGTGGGGGCTCCTCATCACCTTTGTGGAGCTGATCAAGAACCCGCAATACGCGTTTTGGCGGCACGGCTTTGTCACGTGCGCCCCGGAGATCCAGCAACTCTTCCGGAGCGTGGCGAACTCGTGCTGCGGCTCCCCCCCGGCGGGCGTGGGCGGGGGGGCGGCTGGTGCGGGGATGGCAGGCACAGGGATGCGGATGGCCGGCTGATCCTGGTTTGATGGGTTGCATGGGGCGCCCGTTGCTGTTACATGTTGTCCATTTTCTAGTGCGTTGCTTCAGTGTGCTGGTCCTCGTATTGCTTCGTTGGCTTTACGCTCTTTGTCTTGCTTTGCATGTTTAAGTCAATCATATGGGTACCTGTCTCTTTCTTGTTGACTGGTGGGCTCTCTTTTCAGCCACGCGTAGTTGTGAGCGCATCTACCGTACGCTATCGCCTTGCAGACGTCTCCCTCCTGCCACCATGCCCACCCCCTCTCCCTCTTCGTCTCGAATGCGCAGACCTTCAGGCAAGCGAGTTCTTTTTTTGTCCTTCAGCAGTACGTGATTTCGCAACGCCCCAAGCTCATGTACACCGCCTTCACGCACCGCGCATCACATTGCGGTACCTACGCACCCGAGCGCACAACCAATATCATCTCGCAGCCCACGTAAGGCAACACACCACCCCAAGCATCCCAACAATCTCCTCAGTAAGCAATAAATGCCGGGCTGGTCACAAAGGCGCGCGGAGGGCGCGACCTTGGGGGGCCCCCCACGCAAAGGGCGCGACCTTGAGGGGGCCCCCATCCCACCGGGACTTCGTGACACGCCCCGCCCCCCCATAAAACGAAACGCCTCCTCCCCCGAGTGTCTCGGCTACGCCCAGCCACACCCCGCCGTGTCAAACGCCACCGCATACCCTCCCCCCCTCACACGGCGGGCGCCTTGTGGATGACCAATAGGTGGTGCACCAGCGACCCGCGACGCCCAAACGACTTGTCACACCCCGGCTGCGGGCACGCATGCGGGCGGACGCCCTCGTGCACAATCTTGGTGTGGCGCACTAGGTCGGACCGCTGGCCAAACGCGTGGCCACACGCGGGGCACACCCACGGGCGCTCCCCCCCGTGGACAGTGCGCACGTGCTTGTCCCGCTTGTTGCGCTCCCCAAACGCGGCGTGGCAGGTGCTGCACGGGAAGGGCCGCGACTTCTCGTGGACGCTCTGGATGTGCTTGTGCAGGTTGACCTTGGCCGCAAACCCGGCGCCGCACGTGGCGCACCCGTGTGGTCGGAGCTTGCGGTGGACCGCCTCGATATGCTTCTTGCGGTTGGAGCGCTCCGTGAAGCGCTGCCCGCACTCTTCGCATTCAAAGCGCTTGGGCTTGGCCGTCGCCGTGGCCGGCGCACGGGGGTTCGACCCGCCCGCCCCGCCGCTGCTGCTGCCGCTGCCGCGGCCGCCGTGGCTGCCGCCGTTGCCCGCGGCAGAGACGCGGGTGGACGCGACGCCGAGTCCCGACGAACCAGGCGTGGAGGCACCACGGGTGGCGGCCGACGCGGCCGTCGCGGGCGCCCCCGCAGGCGGCGGGGGCGGCGCCGCCGCCGCCGTTGCGTAGCCCACCGCGCCCACCCCACCCTCCAAATACATGGCGGCGGGGGGCGGCTTGCCCCACTCGTGCCGGCGCGCCCCGTCGGCGTCGCCCAGCCCCGGAAGCGCATCGCCGCGGGCGGCGTGGACGGCCACGGCGGCGCGGTCGGCCGCCGCCGCCGGCAGCCGCCGGCTGACCGCCGTCAGCGTCGTGGGCGACATGCGCGCCTCGACGTATGACGTGCCCGACGACGAGGCCGCCTCAACGTCCACAGCCGCGGCCGCCCCGCCGGGGCAACCATCCCCAAAGGGGGGGTCCGCCAGTTCCCGTTTGTGCAGATGCGCGCCGTCGGGGTCCGCCACCGCCGGCGTCGTGCCCGTCACGTCCGACGGTTCGGCGGTCGAGGGAAAGAGCTCAAAGGGCTCAAAAAAGGTGCGCGGGTCAAACGTCCCCCCCGCCAGTGGGGACATGGCTGCGACGGGGGAGAGCGCCAGCGGGCGTGCCGTGCCGGCGATAGGCAGCGGCGCGCCGCCGCCGCCGCGGGCGGCGGCGGCGGCGGCCGACATCCCGACCGCCGCGCCGAAAGCGTCGCGCTCCCAGCCGAGTCGCGCTCCAAAGGATGCCCCGCCATACGCGCCGCCGTTGGCGGCGGGGGGCTCCATCTTGGCCTGCGCTGAGGGCGCCCAGTTCGGGGCGCCCAGCGCCACAAGGGCGGCCACCTCGGCGCCCGCCTCGGGCGACGTCAGCTGCAGCTCACAAGAGTACGCCCACGGCAGGGCAGTAGCGCTGCCGTCGGAGGCGTAGGTACGCAGGGCGGCGACACCGCCGCCCAGCGGGGCGGTGGCCGGCGCCTCTACGGGCGCCGTCGAGTAGTCGTCGCGGTCGCTGCCCGACAAGTAGTCTTCGAGCAGCGCGCTGTCCAAACAGCCGCCGATCCACGCGTGGCTTGGGGGGGGCGGCGACGCCGCCACCGCCGCCACCGCCGCCACCGTCGACGCCATTGCAGTCCGTGACGTCGAGTGGGCGGCGGCCTTGGTTACACGCCCGTCACAGGGAGGGAGCGGCCGGGGGCCGCGGCCGCCGCGAAGCATCGTGAGTGGCCGGGGGGGGGGGGAGGTCCCGTCAGTAACCGAGGGGCGGGAGACTGGACGCGGAGGAGCACGGCAAAGATTGGGGGTGGAGGGGGAGGGAGAGAGGACGGCAAAGATGGGGAACGGGGAGGGCGCGGACAGGTCGGATGACCAGAACAGACGCGCCCGGGCCGCGTCGTTGTGCGGGCAGCACTGATGGTCGGTGTGGACGGGCGGGCGCGTTTGGGGGCGCGGCGCGTGTGGGTGGGCGGGGGCGAGAGCGGGTGTGTGCGTGGGAGCGAGCGGTCGGGGGCCGGACCGCACTCCAGCCGACGGCGGCAGCCCTTTTGACGGCTCGCGAGCTGACCCGCCTCAGACGTCGAGCGGACACCTGCGCGGTCAACGCGACACCCTTCGGGCCGAGTAGCCGAAGGGCGGCCCACAGAGCACACGCACGCACGGGTGCTCCTGCAGCGCCTCTACGCGGTCGGCCCGTGCGTGGCAGGGGGGCGGGTTGAGTGGGGGGGTGGAGAGCGCATGTGTATGCGCGTGGGTGCCACGGTCGTGACAGGCCCACGGCGGCGCGGCTGGCCGCCTGCAGCTGCGGCCGCCAGAAAAAGCCAGACGCGCGACGGCGCGCCTGCACTTCCGGAGTGGGTCCCCAAATTCGGGCCACCCCCCTCCACCTGTCCGGCCGCACGGGGGGCGGCCGCCCGAGTGTCAAGGCTGCGGGCCAGCGACCCGGTCGAGACGCGGCCAGGCGAGATGGATGACGGGCCCGCGCGACGGCACGGCTGCCGGCGGTCGGTCGCGGTGGGTGAGGGCGGCTCGCAGGCCTCTCGGATCATCATCAGGCCGTACGCGGTTGTAGGGTGGGTGTGTGCCGCGGCGCGCGCGCCACCCGCCGAACCCCACAACGGGGCCCCGCTCCTCTGCCAGATTGGACCGAACATAGTAATAGACTGGGCGGGTTTTGACCAGAGTGCTGCCTGGTACATATGAATACCGCGGAGCCAACACGCCCTGTCCGATCAGGTGGGTCGGTGGACCTGTGTGTGTGCTGGAGGCCTGTGGACAGGGATAGAGGCGTGGACCCCCTTGTTTCCTCGCGTTGTGATGGCGCCGGCACAAGCGGGTGCCGTGTTCTGTCCGCCTGCTCATGTTCCTTCCTTCAGGCGCGGCGCTGCCAAGGGGAAGGGGGGGGGGTGCGAGGTCGATGGGCCCCGATGGCGGAGCGCCTACGCGACCCCGCCGGACCCCAACGCGCGGCGCGGCACCATTGGACGACAAGGGGGTCAGCCCCCCCGGCGGCTGGAGGACACATCACCTCGTGTCGGAGCTTGGCGACGGCTCCAGGCCCGCGGATCGACCCGGCTGCCCGCACCACCTCCCCGAATCGGCTATGTTTCGGGCGAGGCCCGGCCGCTCTCTCGCGCCGTCAAACCGTCACGAACCAAACCAATCATCCAGAAATCTAGCCACCTGGTGAACCGGTCGCGTCCACAAATCCGCCGCAGCTCGCACCGCAACAACCGCAGCCGCTCCAGCGCAGGCGTGGGCCATCGTGAGTGGTCGAGCCGGGAGCAAACTTGTGGAAACGCGCTTCCACTTTGCGAGTCAGACAGGCGTCGGATCCCCCCCGCAGCCGCGTCCGACACCATATCCGCTTTGGCGTTTCCCGCGACACCGGATCGCCGGTCGCCAGTCCTTGTGCAGCACCAGCTCGTTCAGGCCGCACAGCAGAGCTCTCCGCCGAGATGCCGGCGGCGAGGCCCATCCGGCGTTCTCCACGTGGCGTATCTCCCGTGCATGGAGGCCGCGCGCGGGGCGGTGCAGCGCACCCAGCCGCAGGTCCCGTCGGAGGTGCGTACGTGCATAGGCGCCAATCGGCCGACCGCGGTTAAGAGGCGCGGCCGCGCCCGCCTGCCCCGTCGTGGCCGACCGCGGTGCCGACGACGCGCGGCCAAAATATTCGCTCACGCTGGGGATGCGGCGGTCCGCTGGACGACGCCGGCGGGACGAGGCGGCAGACCGCCTCAACTCGCCCCCGGGCCAGGCGCATGACGGAAGTGGGAGCTGATGGAAGTGCATGACGCGTGACTGGCCCAAGAAAACGAGAAACGAAAAATTGCGTTTGGCGTAGTCCAGTCCGTGTTGTGGCTGGAGCGGCCTGAACGCCCAGTCTGTGCGCCGACCCTTGACCCCACAACTGCGGACGGGATCGTCGAAAACTGTAATCATCCTCATTTTGACCAGCTCAGTCCGAGCGCCTCCCGTGCGCCACGGTGGGTGGTGTCAATGCGAGCTCAGATGCGTTGAGAGCTTCGTGGCGGCCCAAGACATGTCGGAACTGCACCTACCCACCCTCCATCAACTGGAGTGGTCCCCCGTGCCAGACCGTTAGCTGCGCGCACTCCACACGTTGGCAGGCAACTCCGTCGCGAGCTCAGCCCACGGGGTGCCACCAACACGAATCAACGATCCTGATGCTACACCCACGAGGCGTGGATCCACGCGCAGCCGGTCCAAGCCTGGACCGATACGTCAATCGTCAACGAGGACCGCCAAGGAAGACCGGTGGATGGCCCGCAGATAGCCAAACCAAAGATATGGGCCCCGAGACCCCAGTGCAGCGGGGCCTCTGGCTGGTCCTGGCCACTACGTTGTCGCCGCCCATTGGGGGTGGCCCCGAGCTTCCCCGTCGACCCGTCGCTCGTCGTCCCCATGACGACCGCCATGCGGCATGTGCTGGAAGCGTGACATCTGCCGGCTGCGGCGGCGTCGGCGGCGTCGTCGGAACTCGCCTGATGGTCGAGGACCCGGAAGTTCCTCGTGCTCGTGAGTCGGGGCGCACCGGTCCACACACAACCCCCAATCTGATGGGCCACTCCTCCGCTTTCGGCTGGCGCCGCCTGCAGCGACTAGGTTGATTCACGATGGAAACACCGCGCCCTGAACCGCACCAGTTTTTCCGCAGGTCCCGGCGCGAACGGGCAGTGGATCGAAATCAGATGTAATCGCACCGAATTGTTCAGATGTGGGGGGTTGAGGGGGGGTGCGGTTCACGGTGGGGGTGCGGTTCACGGGGGGGGTGCGGTTCACGGGGGGGGGGGGGCGGTTTGCCCCGGGGGGGGGGTGGTTGGACAGGGGGGGCGCGCGGGGCTGTCGGAACAGGGGGTACGGTGGGGTGCCCCCACCGTGCGATTTTGAGGGTGTTGACAGGGGGCAACGACACGTGTCAGACATGGTCGGGGCGTCAGCCTGGTGGGGATTGAGCGGGTGCAGCAATGCAACACGTGTCAGCTCCGGCACTCCTCTTCGCAACGTAGGGGGTGCGGTCGAGGGCCGGTTTTTTCCGCACCGGTTCCGTTTATTGTGAGTACCCGGGGGGTCCAGACCGCACCCCCCCCCAGAGCGCTGCACGTCTTTGTGAGTCAACACAAGCCGTCGTCAATATTTATATTTCATTTTGGGGTTCATATTTCGGAAGAAACTCACGGTTTACAAGTGCTGTCTGTTCCCGCACCAGAACCGCTGCGGAATTTCCCATCGTGAAACAGCCTACTGCCCCGCGAAGTTGACCAGCGCGGGGGCGCATCGGTGGGGAGGGTCTGAGAGAGCCCTGCGCTGGGTGTCTGAACCCAACAACTGGACAGGCACCATCCGCAGGATGGACCGCAAGCCACGCTGGTCCATCTGGCACACGCGCGCCGGCGGGGCGGCGGTGGCAGACCTCAGCAGCTCTCTTGCCGACACCGGGTGTTGGGGCACTTCCCTCGGCTGCGGCTCTGGCCCCGCGAGACGCCTGCTCGCGGGAGGTCGAGAGACAGGGGGCGGAAGGGCTGTTTGGTGATCACCCCCAAGGCGCCACGCCAGTGAACGACCTGCGAGATGCAAACCTGTGGAGGTCATCCGGCAAAGAATATTGATGATGGCCCGCCGCATCCGCCGAGCGACCCCGACCGAGCTCCCCCCTCGCCGCGCCGTTCAAACGGCGACGTGAGATGGTGCGCCTCGCGCGGCCCGTGACCAACGTTGCGTGCCCGCGCGGGCAGACGCAAAAAGCCGGCGGGCCCGACAGCCGGTCGCACAAGCCGCCGAAGGCTGACCGGTCATCCCTCGGCGGTCGGACGCGGGGGCGTCCTTGTGAGTTGTTTCCAGCTGCGCGCCCGTTCTTAGAAATTGAGCGACGGGGGGTGGAGCGTGAGCTGGGAGAGACCTGGGCCAGTGTACATTCGACGCTGTTGCTTTGGTCCGTGCAAATGGGGGGGTCCCTACACACCCTCGTGGTTGGACGCTGCACCAAGTGGGAGGGGGCAGCCCCGTTTTGGGGCCCCCGTACCACCGGCGTTGTTCTCGAACCGCCTTTAGCGGGGGCAACTGCAGCCATTACAAACGAGATTGCCGTCCGCCGAGACTGCTCGTTAGTCAAGGGGGTGCGGCCTGGGCCGGTACCGAGGCAACAAGATCTCGTGTAGGACGCGCCGAGAACAGTGGGCCAATCCGCTTCAAACGGGGGGGGCACACTGGAAATCGATGGTGTGATGCTGGAGGAAACGCCAGCCGTGGCCAGGCGCAGTCTAGTTTCGGACGTCCGTTGCACGCGTGCCCCGCATGCTCGAGCGACTGCACTGTACGACGCGTGGGACTGTCCTCTACGTTCTGTGCGTCCAGTGGGCCGGTGACGGCGTGTCGTGTCCGCGATTGTCCACATGGCCCAGTGTTGAAATCCCATCGCACCGCTGGCATGCCTCGTTGCTTGGCGACCCGTCGTACCCATTTTCTTCCTCGCAGACTTGACGGCTTGAGAGGACTTGCCATCAAAGCCCTCGTCAGCAGCTGTGTCTGGCAAGTACTAGTGTCTTGCGGCTCGGCGGGAACGCCTCGACGACGATCAGCCACAAGTGGGAGAGGCGGCGTCCGTGTCATCGTCCAACCATCGCTTCCAGTGCCACGTCAGCCACCGCGCCATCTGTGCCACCCAGTGCCGCACGCGCCCTCCCCTCCCCCTCTTCGCGCGCGCGACCGCTCACCCCGGTGGGGGGGTGGTGGTGGGGGTGCGTTTTCATCCAGATGGTGGATGCTGGTGGTTGTTGTCACACTGGGCCCTCGGTGGGGGAGGCGCTGTGGCCCCTTCCTCCTCCTTCCCCCACTCCCGCTGCCTGGCGGCTCTTGCCGTCCTAGCCCGCCACCCCTTGCGCCTCTGGTGCACCTGCCTGCCGCTGCCACCCAGACGGGCGGTCGCCGCCTTTTTTTTTGCGGGTGCTCATTTCTTTCAGCGGTGACAAGGGGGGGGTGTGCGGAGGGTGGTCGTCGCCCCTGGCGGGGGCCTGACGCGGTTTGGCGTTGGCGGGTGCTGGAGCCAAGGCAGGGGGCGACGGGTTGCTCGGGGACGGGGCGCGGCGCTGTCCAGCACGACCTTGCTGGCACTGACAGCCGGCGGGCGCGGCAACAAGAGGGGGGGGGGCGGGGGAGAGCTGGGGCACGGACTGACGGATCCCTGCCGGGCCTGGTTCCGCCTGACCAGGTGCCACTGCCTGTTGGTCCCCGCAAGCGTCCTCCACTGCTTTTCTCTTTTTTTCTCTCTTGTGGTGGGGGGGGGGTGCTGTTGCGTTCGTTACTTGGCACTGCCGCGCCCCCCCCCCGCCATCCCGCCGGCAGCAACGGTCACTGGGAATCTAGGTGGTGGCCAGCCCACCGCCGGTGGCCGCGGGCGCGGCCATGAGGCGGGGCAGGAGATTGTGCTGCGTCGTCCCCCGCCCCTCTTGCGGCCGGGGGAACGCACCAGGCGAGGGGGGACTGCGTCCGCGGCGGCGCGGCCTTCCCAAATGGGTGCGCCGCCTGCAGGGTGCCAGGTCTGGCTGCCACCGTCGCCGTTCCCCCGCACCCCGACGGCCGTGCGCGTGGAAGGCATCTGCGCGTACTGTACATCCGGAGAGTGGGTCATCCTCCCCCCTCCACCCGCCCCTCGTTCCCACAAGCCGCCCCCTCCGCCCTTCGTCCCCCCCGACGTCGGCAATGGGCAGTCGCGCGCGCGCATGGCGGTCCCCAAGGGCTTCTCGGGAGACCCTTTTGGAGAGGGAAACAGGCAATGGATGGTGGCCAAGGTGACACCATGGTCGCGTCTGCACCGCCTGCACAGTGCCTCTGGCTGTGGGCCTCGCTCTATGCCCCCTCCCTCCCCGTCTTGCCTCCCCTCTGGTTCTCCCTCGCCCCCCTATATCCTCTCAGGAGCCAATATCTCCGAGGCAGTTGGTACCTACCAGAGCGGTCCAGGCAGACCTCGAACTGCCCCTGATGTAACGGGCGAGGCTTGGACACTGGAACGCAACTGGGCAGGGATAGTCTTGGGCAGGCGCCTGCTGTGGTGATGTAGTTGTTGCTGTTCAGCGGGTCCTCCCCGAGCTGCTGCCTGCCGAGGTAGCTGCTCTGTGGCGACAGCGGGGCACAGCGGGCTGGGGAGGTGGGCTTTCCTCTTTCCTTCCAATCCCCTCCGCTCCCAAAGTCGTGCCGCCATGGACCTCCGCACTGGCGTCTGCGTTTGTGTGTCCCCGACGTGCCCCGCGGACGGCCGTCGCCCCCACCTCATGCACAAGGAATGAAACAAGGTTGCATGGGGATGACACCCATGAAGAAACCCTCGCACGCTGGGCGTGTGCACAAATGAAGAGCACCCTGGCACCCGCCCACTTCCCTCGCTGGTGGTGTGTTTGTGCAGGCGCCTGCCCGCGGATGTGCCTGTCCCGCAAGGATTGATTCCCGAAAAAGGGCGCGTAGCCGAACAGGTAGCAAAGATCGGCAAGCAGCCAGAGGGACAATAAATAGAGTTAGACAAGCGAGCTAGAACAGAGAGAACAAACGAAGGTTTACACCCTGCAACTGCCACTGCCTGCTGCATGCAAGCAGCACCCCACTCCCGGGGTGGAGGTGGAGGGGGAGGCACGGACACTAGACGTCACTGGACAGGGGTCGTCTTGCGCAGACGTCTGCGTTTTTTCGTTTGTTGTTGTTCTCTCGGGCCTGTCGCCAGATGCTGACTGCCTGTAGAGGTAGCCGCACAGTGGCGACAGCGGGGCGCCATAGGCAAGGCCGATGCGCCTTCCTCCCATCCTCCACTTTCACCGTCCCCCGAATGGGGCGAGACCCCCCATCAACTAGGAGAAAAGGAATGTCTCGCGTGGGTGCGCCAGCTGTGCGGAAAGAACCCTCCCACGCGTGGCCGACGCGCCATGGAAAAACCCTCGTGCGCGCGGCCTGAGCATGCTGGCATTGTACGGCTGTACAGGCCCTCCCCATGAGGTTCCAGCGGACGACGACGGACAAGGGGCGGGGGGGCGGCCTGTCGAAGCCGGGCCGGTACTGCCACCGCGCTGGCACACCTACGCCTGGGGCGCACCAATCCCACCCGCCTGGGCCGGTCGCAGGCACGCCTGGTGCCGGCCATGAGGGGGGAGCGGGGGTCTGCGGTACCCCTCCGGGGAAAACGGGATGAAGGACAACCAGCACAAAGGGGGCGGGGAAGGACAGGCGACAAAGACACGGAAGAAGGTTCTGGAAGGACAATAGGGGGGCCATGCAAAAAGGAAGAACAACAGAGGCGGCCACCCGCCACGGGCCATGACCGCACCATGCACACGGGACCGCACCCCTTCACGACGCCTCCACGGCCAGCCGTCGCTGGCACCGGATAGGGACCACGTGGCGCCACCGACGACGACCGCTTCCACACGCCGGTGGGGTGGAAGCTGCACCCCCAGCGTCCCACCCCCTCACACGCACCCCAGGACAAGCCCCCCAGTCCCCATGCACGACATACCCGTCACAGGTGAAAAGGCACCAGCGCGGTGCGCCACGCTCGCTCCTTACCCCCCCTTGAAGAGCACGCCCACCCTCGCCCGCGCAAACACGGGCGCTGCGCCCATCGCACACACCTCCCGCTCTTGAGCAAAACAATCACAGCGACCGCTTGCAGAAGAAAAAAGAGAAGAAAGCAGACCACGGGGCGCCGTCCATCGGCGCCACCCCCACGTCTCCCCCTCCCCCCCCCCCGTCCACACCCCCTCCTCATCCGCAGCTCTGGCACACCGTCACCGACTGGGGCAAGCTGCCCATGCCACGGGTGCCCCCACCGCCACCCCCCCCAGGCCCGCCACCCCCCCCCCGCCGCCGCCGCCACCTCCACCGCCACCGCCACCAGGTGCCCCCTCCCAGCCCCGCCGCGGCACGGGACGGCGGTCCGGGCGGTCCAGCTGGAGCGACGGCGAAAAGAGGCTGCGCATAAACAGCTTCAGGCCGTCCCACAGGCCAAACAGGAGCCCCATGCCGGGGATGAGGCTTAGTGGCCACGGGCCCCGGGGGACGGCGCCCTCCGTCACCTGCCCGTTGCGGAGGTACACCATGGTGAAGGTGGGGGGGGAAACGGGGGGGTGGAGGGAGGTAGGAGGAAACGGGAGAGCGTGCGTGGCCGGGGGAAAGCGGGCAACAGGTGCAGGGACGAGCAGAAAGTGGGGTGAGCGTACGACGTGGGCGGCGGGGAGAGGAGAGGTGGAAGCAAGACCAAGTGAGGAACAGAACAGGCAGAGATAGGCTCCAGCGGGCGCCCCACAAACAGGGGCGCCGTGTAGGGGGCGGGTGGCGGTGTCGACCAGGACGGGCCAGCCGACGAGAGGCAAGGGACGGGCAAACGCCACAGCACGGAGCCGACGACGCCGCTGCCCATCGTCAGCTCTTTCGTTTTGCGCATCGACACCCGTATCGACTTTTTTGATGCAGTGTCAACCATCGAAACGGGGTTTCGACGCGCCGTCCGATACGCGACGGTTTGCGTATCGAGCCCATCCTGGGATGGGCTGTAACCTCGCGCCGTCGATGAGGTCCTTTACAAACAGGCGTTTAGTTATCTCGAGAGCGACAGTGCGGAAGCGCATTGATTGGCCAGCCGAGCGGATCACGCGACTTGGCCGACAATGAACCGACCCTATCCGTGCCTGCTGGCTCGCGTGGGACTTGGCCTCTGTTTCGTCGACCTCGGAGCCCCGCGCACCAGGCGCTCGCCGCGGCGGGCAACAGGTACAGTCTGTATCCGGTTAAGTGTGGCTTGGTTCTGTGTGGTCCGCACATAACTAAGCCAGATATCCCGAGATCAACTCCTCTACAGCGGACTGTCTCTATGCCCGGCTGACATCTAAATTCCTGGTTGCGCACTTAGAACCGTACGACGCTGATAATCGTGTCAAGTACAAAGAGTGATGAGCAATGACGTGTGCCCGCCGTTCAGTCGTCCCGGCCGAGCAGCCTGCTGGTCTGGTAGTCAAGCCATCACGTCTGGCCATGTCGAGGGAGTCGGGCGGGAGCAGAAAGAGCAGGTCGCCCGGTGCTGGCTGGCGGCTGAGGACGACTCCCAGGCCATTGACGAGATGGTGGACATGGTTTTGGCGAGTGAGGAAGACGACGCTTGACGACAAACAGGAAAGTTCTGGTAGAGAAGCGCAGATGCTCTGGCGGCACTTGCGGACTCAAATCAGCAGCGGCTAGGCCTAGTACTACTGCCAGTCTCCGTGCGGTTGACCCGTGTCCGCACGCGGTGGCGCGGGGTCAAGGTCGAGCGAACCACAGCACAGCCTCGCACGCCTGTCCCCGCGTTGGACTTGCTGGACATCAATACGTTTTTATTAGCACTTAATGATCAGATTCTAAGGTCTCTCAAACCTTCAGTCGACGGACTCATAAGTCACCAGGAAAAGTACAAATGGGCATGGGCTACATCTTGGCCACATGGCCACGGATAACCGCGCGCAGACTTGACGCGGGGCTGGCGAGGGCGTTGGTCGGCGCGCAGCCGTCCGGGGCGCGCACGCAGGGCTTGCACGCGGTGGCTGAGAAGGTTCTCGCGGAGAGGGCGCGGGACCTGTCACGGTGCCGGCGTCTGGTGCTCGCCGCGTGCATCGGTGACGCGGTGGGGAGCTTGTTGCTGGCTGCTCGCGGGCACCTGCCGACGCGGGCGGTGCAGCTGGGCGTGCACGAGGCGCTAAAGGCGCTGCTGCTCGCTTCGGGCGTCGGCGCCGCCGCGTCGCGCGCTGGGCGGGGGTGGTGGAGAACGCGACGCGGGCCGCGTCAGGGAGGGCGCCGCCGCGGCGGCGGCGTCCCCGCCGCCGTCCCGTCGCGGCTGCCGCTGCCGCCGCTGCCGCCGCTGTCGTTGCCGCGGCCGCCGCTACCGGCACTTGCGGGCACGGCCGCCGCGGCGGTCGATTTGGTCGCCGCTGCGCGTGGCGGCGGCTCCGCGGCGGTCAGCCGCGGCGGCCGCCGAGGCGCCGCCGCCCGCGGCCCGCCGCGGCCGGCCGCGGCGGCGGCGGCGGCAAGGGCGGCAGCGGCACGACGGCGGCGGCGTTGGTAACGGCGACGACGGCGGCGGCGCTGACAAGGGCGGGGCGGGTGGGGCAGCCGGGGGGGTGCTTCGTCCGCCCCCATTGCTGGCGTTGTAAGTTTGTTGGGGTGGGGTGGTGTGGCGGGAGGGTGATTGAGGGGTGGTGTGCTGGTGGGCGGGGTGGTGGTGGCGTGGCGGTGGTGGGCTGGTGGTGGCGGCGTGTGGTGACGGTGGGGTGGTGGCGGTGGGGTGGGAGCGGCAACAGACGTGGCGGAGCACTTCGGGGGGATGCCCTGTCGCGTTCTGGGAGGGTGGGAGCGGGGTGGCGGCTGTGGTGGGCGACGGGTGGAGGTTTCGGTTGTCGTGGGATGGGGAGGTGGCTGTGTTTAGGTGGCGGTTTTTTTGGTGGTTGTTTTGTTGTGTGATGGTGGTGTGGTGCCGACGGCGTGGTGGTGGTGGCGACGTTGGCGGGTGGTGTTGGCGACGGTCACGGACGTGGCGGGGTAGCTGGGGGGCTCATCGGCCGTGTGCGTGGCCGTCGTTGAGGATGACGGGGTGGAGGTTGCGGGGTTGTGGTGGTGGGGTGGTCGCTCGCGGGGTGGTGGTTGTCGGGTGGTGGTGGTGGTGGGGTGGTAAGGGCGGCGTGGTGGTGGCGGCGACGTGGTGGTGGCGACGGACGTGGCGGGGCACTTTGGGACGGTGCCCCGTCGCGTCTTGGGTGGTGGGGGTTGGGGGGGGGGGGGGGGCACGCCGACACGCCGCCGCCTCTGCCGCCACCGCCAGCTGCTTTCATTGCTGACTCGGGCATCGCTTCTCCCGCAGCTGCCACTTGTGCCACTGCCTTTTTCTTTTCTTTTTTTAGCTGTTGTTTTTTTTTTTTTTGGGTGTGGGCGCGAGGGGTATGGGGAGCTGGGGGGAGGGGGGGAGGGCGGCGGTGGAGGGCGAGAGCGGAGGGGCGGCTGAGGGGAGGGGCGTGATGGTGGTAGCGGCGGTGGCGGAGACGGCGGCAAGATCGACGGCGTTGGCGGTGGCGGCAAGATCGACGGCGTGGGCGGATCGGCGGCGGCGTCGTCGGCGGCGGCGGCGGCGGCGTTGGTGGCGGCTGCGGCAAGTGCAAGACGGCGGCGGCGGCGGCGGCGGCGGCAAGGGCGGCGGTGACAGAGGCGACGACGGCAGCGGGCGGCGACAAGAACAAGACGGCGGCGGCGGCGGCGGCGGCAGCGGTAAGGGCGGCGGCGATGGCGGCGACGGCGGCAAGGGCGTCGACAAGTGCAAGATGGCGGCGGCGGCGGCGGCAGCGGCAAGGGCGGCGGCAAGTACAAGTCAGCGGCGGGGGCGGCGGGGGTTGTGTCGGCGGCAGGCTTGTGGTGGCGGGATAGCTGAGGTGCTCCCCGGCCGTGTGCGTGGCCGGCGTTGAGGATGGCGGGGTGGTGGCTGGCGGGGCGGTGGTGGTGGGGCGGTGGCTGGCGGGGTGGTGGCTGGCGGGGTGGTGGTGGTGGTGGGCTGGTGGGGGCAGCGTAGTGGTGGCGGCGATGTGGTGGTGGCGACGGACGTGGCGGGCACATTGGGAGGGTGCCCCGTCGCGTCCTGGGTGGTGCGCTGACGAAAAACAGCGAGCAGGGCGGAGCGCAGTGTCGCCCGCCACTCGCATCGGCACCTTATAGAGCGATGCGGAGGAGATGGGCAGCCGATACGATTCTACTGCAACGCAGGCGCACACGAGACTCGGAAATCCCACGGTCACGTGTGCTGTAGTTCTCGGTCTCGCGACTTGGCGCCTATCGAAGCCCCGTCGGCGGATGGCGCATCGAAACGCCGTATCGACTCTAGCCCGAGACCCAACGCTGATGCGCCATCGAAGCCGACGCGGTTTGCAGCATTCGATGGGGAAAACAAAGTTGTTGACGATGCGTCGCGTGCGCATGCGTGTGCTGACACGACACACGAGGTCGGTGCGCTGGCGCCAATGCGTGCGGGCTCAAGGACTTGCACAAATCGAATTGGAAAGGGCATCCGACTGGTGTTTGGCAGTGACTTTCGTCACCTGCACCTAGGGGGGGCCACAAGATTGACATGGAGCCCGGATCACGCACGGCTGCGCCTCCGCCACCGCGGCGGCCGACGCTTGGCGGCTGCGGGGCGGCCGCGTCGTCGCCACCGCTCGACGTCGGCCGTCGGCCCCGCGGGCGGCCAGGTCATGCGCGCGCCTCGGCGGCCAAGTCATCCGTGTGCCGCCTTGCGTTTGCCCGCGGCTCCGTGAAGCCGCCGTCGGAGGAGGGGGGGAAGGCAGTGGGGAAAGGAGCGCGCCGCTGCCGGCGGTGAAGGATGACGGTGCTCCCGTCGCGGACCGGGACGCGGTTCCCGCCCTCCACCGCGGAGCGCGCGCGTGCCGCCTGCTGCCGCGCCCCCGCCCGGCACTGCTGCCGTTCAGCTTTCTTTTGATGGACCCCTGCTTATCCGCTACCCGCCCCCCTCGTCCCCAATCCCCCTTGTGGGTTGATGAACGGAGGTGTGGCGTTGCAGCCACCGTCGCCGTGCGAGGGAGGGGTGAGCGAGGCGCATCGAGAGCGGAGACAGACCGGGGGAGGGCGGCTAGGGGCGGGGTGGGGGGGGGGGTTGACTGCGCCAGCGGCCGCGCCAGCGCTGCAGCCGCGCCACCCCCGCGAGCGCCCGCAGCGGGCATGGTGGGCGGACGTCGACACCTGGCCGCGTGCCGCGTGCGCCTGTGAGGGGGGCCCGTCGCTGCCGCCACCGCCGCGGCGGGCTACGCGCGGCAGCCCGTGGCCTGGCACGGCCTGTCGACGGCCGCGCGACGCCGCGGCCGTGGGGCCGGCCGGGGGCGCCGCGGCTGCGCGCGCGGAGGTGGCGGCCACGACCGGGGGTAGGGGCCGTGACCTCCCCGCACCTTCGAGCGACCGTCGGGGTCGCGGTTTGACGCTGGCAGCTGCGCTGGCCCCGCAGCCCCCGTTGGTTCCCCCACTCCCCTCCCGTGCCTGTCTGTTGTAACGACGTCTGCGGGATAGGGGCCAGCCGTCGGGTCCCTTCTTCGCTCTCACCCCTCCTCATCGAGCCCCCATCTGCCGTCATCCTTGCTCTCCCTCTTTTCTCCCCGTCCCCCTCCCTTGTCCAACCTCTCCGACGTCGTTCGCTCCCCCCACTCCCCCCCACTCACCAGCCCGACTTCTTTCCCCTCCCCATTCGGCTCTCAACTGCCTCCCCCTCCCCCTCCCTCTGCGCTTCGGCGGTCGCCGCGGATGGGCCCCTCTGCCGCCGCCGCCGCCACGGCGGCTGTCTCCCTCGCCCGCCGCTACGCCGCCACCGCCACCGCCGCCGACGCGGCGGCAGGGGCGACGCGCTCCGCCGCGTCAGGCGCCGCCGCCGTCGCCGCCTACGCCGCTGCCGCCGCCGTGCTGTCGTCCGCGGCGTCCGTCGTGGGCGGCGGCGGCGGCGGCGTCGCGGCCGCCGACGGCGACGACCACGACGGCGGCGGCAAGGTGGTGCGCGGCCTCGCGGCGCAGGCGACGCTCCTCGCCGACCGCGCCGCAGTGGTGCAGGCGTGGGTGGACGGCGTCGGCGACGCGCGCGGCAACGCCGCGGCGGGCTACCCCCACCGGCCGCCGTCGCCGCAGGCGGCGCCCCCCCCGCCGCCGCCTCCGCCACCTCCATCAGCGGCGTCCCCGCCGCCGCCGCCGCCACCGCCGGGCGGGCCTCTTTCCCCCGACGGCCCACTCCCGCCGTCGACAATGGCGTCTGCGTTTGCCGCTGCCGACGCGCGGCCACCGGCGGTGCCGCCGGTGGCCGCGTCCGCGGCGGCGGCCGCCGCGGACGCCTGCCTGTCCACCCTCCCCCCCCCGCCGGCGGCACCAGCGGCGTCACCGGCGGCGACACCACCGGGGCAGGCCGCGGCGGCGGCCGCCGGGCCGCTCCGGTCGGCCGCGCCGCCATCCCCGCAGGTCGGCTGGGTCGGCGCGCCGCCGCCGCCGCGGACGGCAGGGGTGAAGTGGGCGACGCCGGCCGGCGCGTCGCTGCCGTCGCCGCCATTGACGCCGCCATCGTCATCAGGGTCAGCCTACGCGCCGGGCGGTGGGGTGCTGCCGCAGCTCTACCCGGCCGTGTACCCACCGGTTGCTGATGCCGACGATGGGGACCCCGGGACTGCGTCGACGGCGGCGCGCGAGGTCCGTTCGGCGGGGCCGTGTGCGGTGCACCATGCGGCGGGGGTGGGGGGAGAGGGGTCGCCAGTCCATCCCGCGCCACGGCGGTGTGGGTGCGGGGTCCACCACGGCGGGCTGGGGGGGGATGGCGCCGCCGTGCGGCCGCCGCTGGCAGAGCGGCCCGCCGGGCCCCACTGGCCGGCGGCGGGCGCCCTCGGGGAGGGGTGTGCGGTGCACCCAGCCGGCGGTTGGCGACGGCCGCACCACCACCACCGCCATCACCATCGCGGCAGTGGCGGCGGCGGTCGCTGGGCAGACGTCCCCGCGGTGGGGGTGCCCGCGTCGCCCCCGCGGCCGCCGCCGCCGCCGCTGGCGGCCACGCGCGGGTGTCGCCAACACGGCCGGCAGCGGACCAGCAGCAGCTGCCGCTCTGCCGCCACGCCGACCGGTCGCCACCCCGCGTGTGGACGGCGCGGTCGGGGCATCGACCCGGTGGCCGTCCACTGGGCCGACGGAGGCCGGGGGTGAGCGCAGCGGGAGGAGCGCGCCTCGGCGCAGCGGTTGAGGGGGAGCGGCCGAGCGTGGCCATGCGCGACTGTACAGTACCAACATGTGTGACAGTTTGTAGTCGTCTGTATAGGAGCTGGAATGCATCTACATCCTACGTCCATCTTGGCGGCCTCCGTGGTCCTTCCTTGCCGCTGTCCGCGGTGCTTGTGATGGGCCTTGCGCGGGCTGTGCAAAGAGCATCGGCTGCCGGCTGATCTGACGCCGAGAAACGCTCTTAGACATAAGCAGTCGTTGGGCGCGAACAGATGCGATGGTGTGGGGATTGCTTTTCCGAGAGAGGGTGTCCGCGAGAAGGCAGTGCGCAGACAGCTGTTATCACAAACTAGCGGGGATGTGTCGGCAATGGGCCCGGCTGGCAGCGGTCAGATCGCGTCGACCACCAAGTCCACTGTGGATGCGGTGCTCCGTGGCTGTAAGCAGCTTTTTGCGCCGAATTCCTACCCTATTGCGGCTCACGTCCCGGTGGACCGGCACCGCAGACGCCGTGGGAGTTGCAGAGGAAGAGCTTACACACGACTGGCCGTGTTGGAAGCGGAGCTGGGCGACATGACACGGGGTCTGCCGCGACGCGGCTTGGCCACCTCGGCGGCGGGCCGCCCGCAATTGACCACCCCCCCCCCCGCACTGCCAATCAACGCCCGTCTGGGACCGGGATCCGCCCGAAGTCCCCGGCCAGCGGTCTTGCATGTGGCGCCCCCCCCGCTCCCACAACAACCACCTCCCCCTCCCACGGAGGGACGGGGGAGCCCCCCCCCCCCCCCCCCCCCCCCCGCACCCCCCTTCCGGCCGCATGTGCCGCAGAGGGGACCCTCTCTCGACTTCGTTCATTTTCTTTTTTGTGAGGCGCGCGCGCCTAGCCACGGCGGCCGAGCCGCCGCCGCCGGGCACTTCGCATCTGGCGCGCGGCGGGCGGCGGCCAGGCAGTGCGGGCGGCCGCCCGCGGGCGGCGGCTCGTGGCGCCGCGGGCGTGGCGGCTTTGCTGCGTGTGTGGGGAGAGGGGGGGGGGGGTTGGGGGTGGCGGCGTGGGGGGGCGTGTGCACACTGCGCGGTGCCATTGGCCACTGGCCGGCGCTTTTGGATGGTTTGCCTTTGCCGCCGCCCGCGCCCACCAGCCACGGGCGCCCACGTTGGGGTAGCGGTGGGGCCTTTTGGGTGCGCGAGAGGTAGGTATAGGGTGGGGACGGCGGTCGCCCGCCCGCACCGAGGCGCGTGGCGGCGGCCGGGACGGACACTTGGTGGGGCGCACCTGCGCATCCCGCGTGCAGCGTCGCCGCGACGGGGTTGTCCCCGTTTCACGCCGCTTTTGTGGGCTGTGCTGCTGCCCTAGCTAGTGTCGGCCGTGGGCGCTGCGGGGGGTGGGAGCTTTTTTTGACGTGCACCGCCGCTGAGGCATACCTGTATCTGCGCGCAGCGCGCCCGCAGCGGACCCGCCGCCAGCGCGACACCGCCGCCACGACCGTCTCCCCGCGACTGGCTGCCCGCCTCGCCAGTCACGTCCCCACTCCACCACTTTTTGGGTTCCAACCGGCCAGCGCAGCGCCGCCTCTCCCCCTGCTCCCCCTCCACCACCCCCGTTCGATTCGCGCAGCGCTTTCCGCGGCAGCTCCCCCACGGCGGGCACGATGCCGTCGTTTCTGGACGAGAGCGACGAGGACTCGCGGCCGCTGGCCACCCTCGTCCGGGCGCCGGCCAACGGGGCGGGCGCGGCGAGCGCCGCCGCCGCCGCCGCCGCCGCCGTTGCCGCTGCCGGTGCGGTGGGGCGGGCCATGGTCGAGGACGAGGACGACGTGCCGCTGGCGTCGGTGGTGCGTCGATCCGGCGGGACCAAGCGGAAGAGCTCGGAGGCGCACCCTGCTTCGGCCGCCGCGGCGGGCGACAGCGACGACGCGGACGCTGCCGACGATGACGTGCCGCTGGTGCGGCGCACCGCCGCCGCGTCGCCGCCGGCGCGGAAGCGGGCGCGGCCGGCGGCGGAGGCGGCGGCGTCGGGGGCGTCGGCGACGCCGGCGGCGGGGAGCAAAGCCAAGGGCAAGGCCGCGGCGGCGGCGGCGCCCAAGGCGGTCACCAAGGTCAAGGCGGAGCGCCGCGTCGCGGGCGGGAAGACTAAGACGGAAGTGTCCACCGTGTCGCCTGACCACGCGGCGGGCTCCCCGCTGGGTGCTGCGTCTGGGGATGGGGAGAGTGGGGACGGCGGCTTTCGGTGGTGGGAGGCGGGGAACAAGACGGACGGGGAGGTCAAGTGGACGACGCTTGAGCACAATGGCGTCTACTTCCCGCCCGAGTATGAGCCGCACGGGTTTCCGCTGCTGTACGACGGCAAGGAGCTGTACCTACCGCCGGCGGCGGAGGAGGTGGCCACCTTTTACGCGTCCAAGCTGCAGACGGACCACGTGCAAAAGGAGAAGTTCCGATCCAATTTCTTTGCTGACTTCAAGGCTCTCCTCGCGGACACCCCGTTTGCCAAGGTGATCACCAGCCTGGAGAGGTGTGACTTCAGCCGCATCGAGGCCCACTTGGAGGACGAGAAGGCCAAGAAGAAGGCGGAGAAGAAGGCGCAGACGACGGCGGAGCGCAAGGAGGCTCGTGAGGCCGAGGCCGAGCGTGTGCGTCAGTTCACTGTCGCGCTGGTGGACGGTCGCGAAGAGACGGTGGGCAACTTCCGCGTCGAGCCACCCAACCTGTTCCTCGGTCGCGGTGACCACCCACTGACGGGTAAGGTCAAGCGTCGCATTCAGCCCGAGGACGTGACGCTAAACCTGGGCCCCAACGCGCCCGTCCCCGAGTGCCCTGTTCCCGGTCATAAGTGGGGCAAGATCATTCACAACAGCTGCGTGACGTGGCTGGCTGGCTGGAAGGATTCGATCACGGGTGGCTACAAGTACGTGTGGCTGTCGGCCGGGTCGGCGTTCAAGGGGATGAGCGACCACGCCAAGTTTGAGAAGGCTCGGCAGCTTAAGTCGTGCATCGCCTCTATCCGCAAGGAGTACCGCAAGGGCTGGGCCGCCAAAGGGAAGGAGGTTCGCCAGCGTTCCACAGCCCTGTACCTGATTGACAAGCTGGCGCTGCGGGTGGGCAACGAGAAGGCCGAAGACGAGGCGGACACGGTCGGCTGCTGTTCGTTGCGGGTGGAGCACCTCAAGTTCACGCCCCCCACCACTGTGTCGTTTGACTTTTTGGGCAAGGACTCGATCCGCTATGAAAACGCGGTGGAGGTGGACAAGGCGGTGTTCTTCAACTTGCAGCTGTTTTGCCGGAATAAACAGCCGTCGGACAACATCTTTCACCGGCTGAGCGTGACCAGCCTGAACGACTACCTCAAGCAGCTCATGCCAGGCCTTTCGGCCAAGGTGTTCCGCACGTTTAACGCGTCGGTGACCCTGGCTGAGTGCCTGCAAGGTGACCCTGGCGAGACGGTGACGGACAAGGTGGCGTTTTACAATAAGCAGAACAAGGTGGTGGCGGAGCTGTGCAACCACGTGCGGACGCTGCCCAGTGGGCACAAGGGCCAGATGCAGAAGCTGGAGGCCCGCCGTGCGGAAGCGGTCGCCTGGGTCAAGGAGCTGAAACGCGGGCTGGCCAAATGGAATAAGGGCGGCAAAGGCGCCAAGGCTGGCGCCGCCTCCTCTCCGGCTGTGGAGGTTACCCAGTACATGCCAGTCAAGCCTGAGATTCTTGAGTCGATGACTGCCGACGAGAAGGCGCAGGAGAGAAAACGGGCGGCGGAGTTGCCGAAGGTGCCGTCGGTGAAGAGCATGCGGGGCGACCAGCTGAAGTCCCACCTCAAGCGCGCCGAGGAGCGGCTGGCCAAGCTCACCTCAGATATGGAGATGAAGGAGGACCTCCAGACGGTGGCGCTGGGCACCAGCAAGCAAAACTACCTGGACCCGCGCATTACCGTGGCTTGGTGCAAGGCCAACGAGGTGCCCGTGGAGAAGATCTTTGCCAAGACTCTGATGACCAAGTTCTCCTGGGCGATGGCCGAGAGCTCCTCTTTTGTCTTTTAAGGGGTGCAGGGGTGTGTGGAGATGATGGAGATGGGGAGGAGCAGTCGGCCGCCGTTTCGAGTGGATGTTGGGGACCGTCTCGGCACGGCCGGGTGGTTCCTGCCATCTATCGTCACTGATTTTATATTTTCCGCCGTTCCCTGCGCTGCCCTCTTGGCCTTTCGTATTTGCCGGGTGCGCACGGGATTCTATCCAGACGTGTTCTAGTCGAGTGCCGCCATGCAATGGGAGCGGCGACGGGTAACGCTGTGACCGATAGTGCCTTTGGTTGGTGCCGTGACGTCTGGGCTCAGCGCCACTCCGACGTGCGGGCTTTTTGGTCTCAGCAACGCCTGGCCCGCTCTGCAGAGGTAAGGGGCACTCCTTCGTCCATCTGTATCTCATGGGCTCCTGGATTGTTCCCAGTAACTGTGACAGCCCGGGATGTACCCATCATGGCTAGCATGTGGACAACATTGTATGCGCCATGAGGCAGGCCAGCCGTGCAGCGACGTAAACGGTTGGTCGACCTACACCCGGACAAGAGACCGGAACACTGACCAGCCCGGTTTCACCTGGATGAGGACGCGTGTCATGATCTGTGCGCAACGGTTGCCGTCCGGGGCGCCCATACGGCTCGTTAAGACTCACTTGGGAGCGCAGGATGGCTGGGACACGTGCCGCGAGCACTGTCAATGGGCGGCACTTGACAAAAGGCTGTCCAGTTTAAGCGATCCGGACCGGTCGCGAAAAAGGGATCAGACAGCCCGTGGTGCACGCGCCCTTCACAAGACCTCGAGCCCCACTTCACACACACATCGCCACACAGTCTAGGGAACAACACAAACACAATGCCACAGTCTAGGGAACGAAAGCAAAAAAAAAAAAACATGCTTCACGTCCAGCACCCCCCGTCGGCTACGGTGCAGCTTGAGCTGCTCAGTTGAAGGACAGCAGCTCAACGTCAAAGATGAGCGTCGACGCCGGCGGGATCACCGGCGGGAAGCCGCGGTCGCCGTACGCATAGTCCGGGGAGCAGGTCAGCTTGGCGCGCTGGCCGACGCTCATCTGCGCCACGCCCTCGTCCCACGCGCGGATCACCTGAGCGGCGGCGCACCAGCAGCCAAACGAAGGGAACACAGCAGCGCCGGCAGCATCCAAGCATACCACAGAATGCCCAAGGGCCAGGAGAACCGTCAATGATCAGCTCTGCCTGGTGATACTGCCTGTCCAGCGAGCGCACCCACACGCACGCCAGACGCGGTGGCCACTCGAGACTGTCGCAGCGCTCAGACCCGGGCTGGGGCTTTGAAGCCCCCCCACGCCAGGCAGTCTGCCGCTGCGACCACCCCGCTCCCGCCCCGCCACCCCACAGCCCCCCTTCTCGCGCGCACGCGCACTGCACCGTGCCCCCCGCGAGAGCCGTGTCCCACAAAACGTACCTGCCCTTGGCCAATCTTGAACGTAAACGGCTCGCCGCGGTCTCGGGAGCTGTCAAACTTGTTCCCGTTGGTCAGCGTCCCCGTGTAGTGCACCTTGACCGTCGAGCCCGGCGGGGGCTTGCGCCCGTCGCCGGCGGAGATGGTCTCTACCTGGACACCCATGGTCAACAAGAACGCGGGGCGGTGCTACGGCGGGGGGGGGGGATGGAAAGACGGCAGCAGCAGGGGAACGGGGGCAGGCGGGCGAGCGGGGGGATCATTAACGGGGGGTGCGCCGGCGATACCGTGCGGTCGGGCAGCTGCGCAGGCAGTCAACGGCAGCGCTCACGCACCACCAGCTCAAGTGCCCCGCTGGCGTGGCGTCGGCGGGCCGACTGTGGCGGACGAGGGGCCCCCCCAGGCGGCGTCGCTCCCGATCCGTTCAAGACGTCGTGGTCAACGACAGCTGAAGTGACAGCAGCACCAATGTGTGAGCGACCACAGCTGAAAGTGTGCGGGATTGCGGTCAGATACGCGCAGGTCGCATCTGGTCGTTGCGGTGGACCAGTCAGATCGCGCATGAGGACGTCGCAGGGCTTGTGCCATGGTGCCACGTTTACACAATGCCCGCCAGACGACCTCAACGGCTGATGAGGGTCTGCTCAGAAATGAAAGACGTCAGCACTCTTGGAGGGGTCACACGACGCCTGTCTGTGAGTCTTCCGAGAGAGGCGGCACCGCCTCGTGTCGGCGTCCGTTTGATGGTCGATTTATCCATTTTCATCTGGACAAACGCCTCAACGACGGGTTGTTTCATTGGTTCGTTTCGAAACACGTCACGAACGTAGCACGTACAGCCATTGAGAGCGCTTTTTCTGCACCGCAATTAGGAATCCGGGACCGCTATCGAGTAGTACCGCAGCCTCGATCCCCGTCCGCCAACACAGCCGGAGAACCGATGAGCGGATGAGCGAAAGACACGGTCCAGTATACACCCTCTCACGGGTGCCTGAGGGGGGCTTAGTGTATACCTGCGTCCAGGCTCTCAAATCGCCGGTTTAGTATACAGGCTCTCACGGCCTCTCTGGGGCACCCCTCCGAAATCACCTCGGGCACCCCCCCACCACCGTGAGGCACGCCTCGTTGGCCGGCGCGCCTGGCTGGCAATTGCCCGGCTGGAAATTTTTTGGCTGTCTCGCTCGTCGGGTAACCGTGTGTTCCCGCCAGTTTGTACGTCTACGCTTCTACGCGCGCGATCTGGTGGCCCGCTCGTCGTGGTCGCCACGCATCGCCTCCCCATGGCGCGTCACCGGCGGGCGGGGCGGCACCGGCGGGGCGGCTGCGGTCCCCGCGGCCGCCCCGGTCGGCACGGTTGCCCCCGCCACCCCGGCCGCCCCCGCCACCCCGGCCGCCCCAGCTACCCCGGCCGCCCCCGCCACCCCTGCCTCCCCGGCAGCCGCAGGCTGCTCCGGCCGCCCCGCGCAGCATTGGTAGCCCCACCGGCTGCGGCGCTCGGCAGCAGCCGCTACCCTAGCCGCACTTTACGCCGCTGCTCCCGTGGTGGCAGTGGCCGCCGCCGCCTCGGCCGCCGCAGCCGTCGCGGTGGCCCCGGTGGCGGCCGCTGCCGTCCTCCGCCGCCTGTGTCTCCTACGCGGCCGCGACCGCCGCAACCCGTCACCGCTGCCCCCGCGGCTGCGGCTGCGGCCGCTGGGGCAATCACCGCCGCCGCCCACCGCCACGGGTCTGGCGACGGCGGCAGCGGTGGAGGCGGCGGCGGCGGCGGCAGCCGCTTGCCAACGCTGCCCCTGCAGCCGCTGCCACGGCGGCAGCGGCCACCGCCGCTGCTGCGCACCACCGCTTGCATCGCGGTTGCGGCGGCGGCGGCTGCCGCCGCTCCCCCCCCGCGCGACCGTCGTGGCAGCGCCGTCTGCCGCCACTCCCACACTCCACCGCCACTGCCCCGGCCGGTGGGGGGGGCTGACGCCGCCGCCGCGCACTGCGGTCTCCCCCCTGACGCGACCGCGGCAGGCTGGCGCCCGCGCCGCGGCGAGCCGCCTCCCCTGACGCTGGTTGAGGCGGCCGGGCAGCAAGACGACTGTGGCGACCAGCTCCTCACATGGCAGGCAGAGATATTTGATTAAAATTACAATCCAAGCGATTATTCCATGGAGGTCAACAGTACATACAGATCCGACTTGACTCACATCTCCTGGCCTATCTGGCGAATCAGATGTCCAATTCGTCCAACCTGATAGGCTGTTGCACAATCTGAACTGGGCGAGATGAAGATTGTAGTACTGAATCAATTGTTTCCGGAGATGGGATTACAATATTTGACTCTGAACCCATCCTGGTCAGCGACTTGCGACTGCCAACGCCGAAGACTGAAGCGCCGGCGTCTGACGCCCCCCTCCACCCCGCCTCGGTCGCCCGCTTCGCCGTTTTACGCTCTCCGAGCAGACTTGGTGGATATGTATGCCTTGTCTCCGACTCCTATCAGTGTTGAGAGCGCGCCTGCACACACGTCTGTCACGGCCGCGACCACAACGGTTTCATGGAGGGCCGAAGTGCATCACCCTCACACCACTGGTTCCGCCGCTCGGGCGCGCTCGTGACGGTGAAACGCCGTCAGTTGTGCCTTTTTGGCGTTCCCAATGGTCCACGCTCCATCAGCCATTAATTTTTTTTTCAGTAAATAGCGCTGACAAGCGCCGCCGGTCCGTTATGGTGTGACCTGTTGCTCGGTATGTACGTGCATGTGGAGTACATAGGACCCGCGGAGCTGGAGGGATCCGTCATTCCCGAGTAAACTGGTGACGCTGCGACTATTGATGTATCTTTTTATTGCTCTGCACCATCATGGGGGACAGAAAAAGCCAGGAACTTGGGGAGGGAAGCGCTTCATGCTATAAACGCCCCGCCTCCCAGAGCTTTTTGGTGGTTCACCGTCCTCTTTTCTTGCACAGACACTGAGGGTATGAGTACCTGGTGGCGTACAATTGCTCAAAGTGGTTGGACGGCTTGCCGGGGTCCGGACATTGTTGAACCTGTGCAAAGGGTGGCGCTTTGGGCAATGTCGCGCAGCTGGACGCGCCCATAGCGCCGATGAGAACCACAAATGTAGTGGAGGAGGTCTGCTGTACTGTTGGGATCTGAGAACTGTAGCTTCTAGTGCGCGAGACCACTGTGGGGCGTTAGACAGCCTGTCGAGGCTACCTGTCCAGAATGGTCACTTTGGGGGTCTGTGTGACCCACTTCCCGACGTTTGCGAAACATTTTGAGCACATAACCGTACTCAGCGACGTCGGTTTAGTCGATTGAGCATGCTTCAGAAAAGTTGGTGAACTAGTCCTTGGCTCGTGTTACACGTCGTGACGCTGCCCCACACACACCTCGGTGCAATGCGTCACACGCCGCTACAACGCGTTTCAGAAAGTGAAGCAAAAATTTCTCAAGCTGTTCCCATCAGACTAATTCGATGACGCTGAGCACGAGTATGTGCTCAGAAAGTGTCGCAAACGTCGAGAAGTGGGTGATATGGGCCCCCAAAATGTCCATTCTGGACAGGTAGGCGTGATAGGCCTTCCAACGCCCCACAGCGCTCTCATCCTTCAAAAACTACATCTATCAGATCTAGACAGTGTACTCAGCTACCTCCATAGCTTTTTGCACTCTCAACTGCGCTGTGGGCGCAACCAGCTGCGCCGCAATGCATACCACCGTATCAGCAGTGAGTCAGTCACCAATGAGTGAACTGCAGAGTGCTTTCTTTGCATGTTTACGGCTCAGTGGCCAACAGGTACCTCTGGTCTTAGCGTTCATTAATCAAGGTAGACCCATTGCGCTCAAAAGCGCTCGGAGCGGGCGCCTATAGCGCTTCTGCCACCCAGCCTCTCGACATTCCTGTCGGCCGTACGGGTGCACGACGCCAGATGTGTGCACCAATAGATTCAGCGTGATCATTTTACCCAGATATGACTACCTCTTCCCACGGTATGGCTCTCATGCTCTCTATATTCAGGCCCATACTGCACAGCGGATGACAAAGAAGCAGACGGGAGGCACTTTCTAGCACTGTCTGAACAAACGATTGCGTTCTGCAGGCTTACAAACGTCAGGATGTCCATAGAGCCATATTGAACACTGTTTCACCGTCACAGACGCCGCTGAGCTACGGAACACAGGGGGAATGGTGAAGACATGGCGCCCCTCCATGTGGTCGTTCGGGGCTGTGCTCTCGCAGATATCGGCAGACTCGCACTCAAGACTGGATAGAGCAAGTGAATAAGGCTTATGTATCCACCTGGCCTGCTGGGTGGCCAGGAAGTGGAGAAGCGGGCGACCAGGCGGGGTGGACGGGGGCGTCGGGCGCCGGCGCTTCAGCAGTTGGGAGTTGCCAGGTCCAAGTCGTTGACCAGGATAGGTGTTTTTCCTAAGTTGGTACTCTCATGTCAAGCAAGAATATGAGTAGTATTGATTGCTACAGAGTCGCAGTTCAGAAAGTGTGACAGCCTATCAGAACAGACGTACGAGACACTTGATTCGCCAAACAGGCCGAGTGATGTGTGTTAAGTCTGAGGTGCGTGTACTTTTGTGTCCACATCGAATATTCGCGGTATATGAGTTTTCTCAAATACCTCTGCGTGCAAGCAGCGTGGCCGGTCACCCCTCCCCCCGCACGGCGGCGGCCGCTGCCGCCACGGAGGCAGCGGCGGCAGGGGGCGGCGGCGACAGCCATTGCCGCCGCGGCGAGGGCGGGGGCGACGGCGCCAGCCGCCACTGCGGCGGCGGGGGCCGCGGCTGCGGCGATGGCGAGCGGTGGCGGCAGAGACAGCGGGGGCAGCGGTGGCGAAGGGCGACGGCGGCGGCCGGCGCTGCCGTGGCGGGCGGATCGGCGGCGGCCGGCAGCGACAGCGAAGGCGGCAGCGGCAGCCGGAGCGTTAGCCAACCGGCAGGGGCGGCGGCGATGGTGACGGCGGCCGGGGCGGCAGCCGGCGAGCGGCCGGCCGGGCAGCTGGCCGACAATGGTAGCCCGCGATTGGCGGCAAAAGGCACGCGGCGGCAGCCTGCTGGCGGCGGCAGCCTGCTGGCGGCTGCCGGCAGCAAAGGCGGCGGCGGCAGCGGCAGCCGGGCGGCAGCAACCCGGTGGGGGCGGCGGCGGCGGGGGCGGCGGCCGGGGCGGCAGCCCGGGCAGCAGGCGGCCGGCGGCCGGCCAGGCAGGCCGCCGGCGGCGGCACCCCGCCAGCGACGGCAGCATGCCGGCGGCGGTAGCTGGCGGCTGCGGCGGCGGCCGGGGGACGGACCGGCAGCCGGCCGGCGGGGGCGGCCGCCCCCAGCCAGGGCGGCGACCGGCGGCAGCGGCGGTGGCGGCAGCGTCAGCCGCGACGGCAGCCAACCGGCGGATGCGGCGGCGGCGGCCGCGGCGGCGGCGGCCGGGGCGGCAGCCTGGGCGGCAGGCGGCCCGCGGCCGACCAGGCAGGCGGCCGGCGGCCGGCAGCAACGGCGGCGGCGGCAGCGGCAGCCCGGGCGGCAGCAGCCCGCAGCGGGGGGGGCAGAGGTGGCGGCGGCGGCGGCGGGCGGCCACGGGGGCGGCGGCGGCGGTGGCGGCGGCCGTGGCGGCGGGCGGCGGCGGCGGCAGCGGCAGCGGCGGCGGCCACGGCGGCGGCGGTGGCGGGCGGCCGCGGCCGCCCGCCGCGGCAGCCGCGGCGGCCGCGGCGGCGGCGGTCGCGGGCGGCGGCGGGGGCGGCGACGGCGGCGGCGGGGGCGGCGGCGGCGGTGGCGGCGGGCGGCCGCGGCCGCCCGCCGCGGCAGCGGCGGCGGCGGCGGCGGCGGCGGCGGCGGCGGGCGGCGGGGGGCGGGCGGCCGCGGGGGCGGCGGCGGCGGTGGCGGCGGCGGCGGCGGCAGCGACGGCCGCGGCGGGGGCGGCGGCGACGGCGGCGGCGGAGGCCGTGGCCGCCCGCCGCAGCAGCCGTGGCGGCCGCGGCGGCGGCGGTCTCGGGCGGCGGCGGGGGCGGCGACGGCCGCGGCGGGGGCGGCGGGCGGCGGGGTCGGCGGCGACGCCGGCGGGCGGCCGCGGGGGCGGCGGCGGCGGCGGCGGCGGCCGTGGCGGTACGTCGCACGCCGCACCAGCATCGGAGGCGGCGGATGCCGACGGCCCACAATTAATTGCCCGCCCGAGGACAATCCGAGTGCACCCGCCCTCCGGGATCCCGACCTGTGTGCACCCGCCCCCAGCTGTCCAGCTGTCAGACGGATTGCCGGGGCAGAGGCCGCGACGGCCGTCGGGGCCGCCTGCGTCACGCCTCCCCGGCCCACGGGTCATGCCCAATTCGAAAATGTGTGGCTCACGGTGGGTCACTTCCAGGCCGTGGACCAGGTATACACCTCTGGCACGACCGCCTCTGAGACCATCTGAGAGCGGTATACACCATCTGCGATTTCAGCCCGTGTGGGGGGTGTATACCTGATCCAAAACGGGACGTGTCTTTCTATATACGGAGAACCCCAACGCGCGCACACCTTTCAAGCCCGTCTGCGCACGGTGCCGTGGGGACGGAGGGCCGTCGCCAGTAAGGCGGCGGTGCCCCCCCGCCCTCCCCTCCCCGTCCCTCAGCGCGCGTTGGTGGCCCCGATGACGTGTATCTTGTCGGTAGGGCAGGGTAGAGTGCTTGGGCACGGAGCTCCCTCTCTCTAGCCATCCCCGGCCAGGCCAACGTCGTTAGGCGAGGAGGACCACCCTAAGCTTCAGTTGCGCGTGTGTCGCGTCCAAGCCACCGCATCGGGGCGGCGTAGGGGCCGCAATTGGTGAGGATGGCACCGGGAGGGGCAGACGGGAGCGGGTGGGACGCATCGTCGCACCGCGACGAAAATGCCGACGCGCCTGGGGGGTCTTTTGGGCCCCCACAACCCCACCCCGCCCCACTCCCCCCTGGCACCTGAGTTCGCCTTGCCTTCCCACGTCCTCCCTCGTCCCCGCTGCCGTCCCTACTCGCCGCCATCCACCTCCTCCCCCCCCCTCCCTCAAAACGACTTCGCCGCCGCCAGCACCGGCCGGCCGCCAGCACCGGCCGGTAGTCCGTGTCGGCAAGCACCTCAAACCTCGGGTGCCGGCGCAGCCGCGTGGGCGCCCGCCGCGGGCGACGCGAAGCCGCACGCAAGCCACGCCAGCAGCGCTGGGTCATCGCGTGCCACGCCGACCGCGTCGTCCGTGACAAGCGCCCACCGCCGCGCGTCCACGTCCGCCGCAGGGGGCGTCGCGACCGCGTCGTCGCGACCGCGTCGACGGTGGCGCCATGGTCGTTGGTGGTAGCAATCGGTGTGGCGGCGCCTCCGCGGTCGCCGCTCCCCGGCCGCCCGGTCCCTCGCCCGGCCGAGACACAGCCCACAGTGGCCGCAGCCGCCCGGCATGGCCGCCACCGCCGGCCACGCGAGGACACCGCCACCACGCGGGGGTGCCCACAACACCAGCCGCCACGTGCCGCCGCCGCCACGCGCACTCCCTCGGCAGTGCGCACACCAGCGTGCAAGCACCGCCGCCGCGGGGGCCGCGCCCACTACTTGGGGGCGGCGACGCCCTACACGTACCGGAGGGTACCAGCGTCCCACGCCCATCCCAAGCGCAGCCGTACGCGCACCCCGCCCCCGCGCAGCGGCCGGCGCGCCCGGCGGGTCGGCAGCCGGGAACCACGGTTGCACCATCGCGGCACGCTCCGCGGCGGGTAGGCCCCCGCGTGGGCGGCGCGGAGGGGGCCCCCGCCGGCCGGCGGCGCGCGCGCGGCCGCGAGCGCCGCCGCGAGCGCCGTGACGCTCTGCCGCGCAGCGTCACCGTCCGCGGGCCGACGGACCTCGCCGGGCAGGCCGTCACGCGGGCGGCCGGCGCGCACGGCGACGCGGTGCGCGTCGACGGCCGGGGTGGGGGTGGGCGGGTGGCGGCGGCCGCCGCCACGGCAGCCGGCTGCCGAGGGGGTGGCCAGGCCGCGCCCGCTGGGGGGGCGCCCGCACCGCCGCGGCGGCGCGACCGCGGCGGCGGGCGGCACTGTCGGCCGCGACCGGCGGCGGCGGCGGCGGTGGCGGTGAGCGCGAGGCGGCGGGCGGCGCCCGCTTCCGTCGCCGCCCGCGCCAGGCACAGGTGGTCTGGTCGGCTGGCGTAGCGCTACCAGGACACGCAGTGCGCTGCGTCCATGGGCGAGGCGCTCGACGGGGACGGCTTGCGGCGGCGACCGGGTGCGCGCAGTCGTGAACCGCTCGGGCGCGACACACAGCAGCCGCAGAGTGCCGGCCCGCACGCGTTCATACACGTCCCGCACGGTGGGCCCGTCAAGCTTCGAGTCGACGCTGGCGGCGGGGATGGCCCGCGCGACGGGCCCGTCCACTGGGTCCTTGGTGCGTCCCGGCAGGGGCGGACACGCCCAGGGTCAGGCCGGTGGGAAAGATGAGCGCAGGGAGCGGGTAGCAGAGCTGGTTTTGCCCGCCAAAGTAGGGAATGCCGTCACCGCCGAGCCGCCGTGGTCATTGGTGAGGAGTTTGCGGACGACCGCATATTGGCCGGGCCGAATGGCGGCGTCGCGAGGTTGGGAGCGCACGAGGGAGCGGGCGGTCGCCAACCGCGAGCCGGCGTCGGGATGCAGGCAGCCGTCAATGACACTGGCGGTGGTGCCGTCTTTGGCGGGCGCGGCGGTATCAGCGGCGGGAGCGGCGGCGTCCGCGGCGGGCACGGCCGCGGCAGGGGCGGGCGCGGTCGCGTCGTCGACCGCGGCGTCGACCGGGGCGTCGCCGGCCGCCATTGTGCACCGCAAACGGGAAGGGTGGGTGTCCCAACAGATGCGGCTCCGCCAGACCCGTTGGTTGCCCCACCAGACGCCGCTCGCCGCCACAGCAGGGGGGCTCCGGCAGCCCCCGTGGTGACCACAGCGATGAGGACGCCCCGCGGACGCACCGGGCAAGGGCGTGGTCGAGAGCAGAGGCGAGCGGCACCACCATAGATCTGCCAGTTCGTATGTCAGTAATTGAACAATGGAAAATACATCCGCGAACCACGCTCGCTGGTGCTGACAGCAACGGATTGTCAGCCGAGCTCCAGCGCTCGAAGCTCGGGCTTTCGCGCCATCGACCAGCCAAAAAGCCAAACGGCCTGTCGCCCACGCCTGCGAGCGGGACGAGTCCGCATTGGCTTGCACTGGCCTCCGCGGTCTGACACTGGTGCCGCCCGTCGGCCGCTCCGCCACGCCCGCCCCGCCCTCGCTGTCACTGTGGTCTTCCCCGACAGGGACGACCTCGACACGAACGCACACGCCGGTGGCGGTCTTTCGTGTTTCCCCTTTTTCCCCCTCCTCCCACCCCTCTGCGTGACGGCTACTCCGCCACCCTCCTTTCGCTGCGGCGCGGCGCGCTTCGGTCTTGCCGCCCGCCCGCCCCGGCCGGTGCCACGGCCATGGCGGCGGCCGCCCACCCCGTGGCGGCAGCCTACCGCGACACCGTCGTGGACGATGCGGTGCTGGCGTTTGTGACCGCCTCGGCGGGCCTCGGCGCCGACGTGGCCGCCCAGGCCGCCGCGCTGTCGGCCGCCTTCTCGGCGCAGGCGGCGTTCCTCGCCGCCGCGGGCGGTTGCGCCAAGCCCGCCTCGGAGGCGGACCTGTCGGCGCTGCTCGCGCCGACCGTCGCGGCCATGACCACCGTCGGCAACGCCGCGTCGGCGGTGCCGCCCAGCCACCCGCGGGCGCACCACCTGTCGGCGGTCGGCGACAGCGTCGGCGTCCTGGGCTGGGTGGCCGTCGACACCAACCCGGTCGCGCACATTGCCGACGCGGCGGGCGCGGGCGATTTTTTCCTCTACAAGGTGCTCATGGGCGCCAAGGGGGGGGCCGACGCGCCCGCCGCGCAGGCCTGGGTCGCCGCCCTCCGGGGGGTGATCGCGGCGCTCAAGGCGTACGTCAAGGAGTACCACACGCAGGGGCTGGTGTGGAACTTTGCGTCCAAGATGCCGGCCTCGTCGCCGACGGCCGTTTCTGGGGGCGGCGGCGGCGGTGGCGGGGGGGGCGGTGGGGGGGGGGGTGACTCGGGTTTTGCCGACGCCACTGGCGACGCGCTGGCCGCCTACCTGGCGGCCTCCAAAGCGCTGGGCGGCCCAGTGGAGACGCAGTCCCAGTCGCTCGCCGCGGCCTTCAAGGCCGAGGCGGCGCTGCTCGAGACGGTGTCCAAGACCCCCAAGCCCGCCGACCCGGCCGCCGCGTTGCAGCCGCTTCTCGAGCCGATTGGCGCCGCCATGGGCGCCGCCGCGGAGCTGGGCGCTTCTACGCCCCCTCGGGACCCGCTGTTCAACCACCTGACGGGCGTTGGTGAGAGCGTCGGCGTTCTGGGGTGGGTGGCGGTGGACTCCAAGCCGGTGGCGTACATTGGGGACATGGAGTGTGCGGGGGACTTCTACCTGAACAAGGTGCTGATGGACGCCAAGACGGCGGACAACAAGGCCGAGCAGCAGGCGTGGGTGCGGTCTGTGCGCGGGCTGTACGCGGCGGTCAAGGGCTACGTCAAGGAGCACCACACGACATGTCTCAGGTGGAACACGGGGGCGGCAGCTGCCGTCCGAGGTGGCGCCGCTGGCAGCGGGGCGTCGGCTGAGGCTGGCACGACCAGCGGTGCGAGTGCTGGGCTGTCTGGTGGGAGCTGCTTTGACGCGCTTACCGGCGAGGCGCTGTCCACCTACCTGGCGGCCTCCAAGGCGCTGGGCGGCCCAGTGGAGACGCAGTCCCAGTCGCTCGCCGCGGCCTTCAAGGCCGAGGCGGCGCTGCTCGAGACGGTGTCCAAGACCCCCAAGCCCGCCGACCCGGCCGCCGCGTTGCAGCCGCTTCTCGAGCCGATTGGCGCCGCCATGGGTGCCGCCGCGGAGCTGGGCGCTTCTACGCCCCCTCGGGACCCGCTGTTCAACCACCTGACGGGCGTTGGTGAGAGCGTCGGCGTTCTGGGGTGGGTGGCGGTGGACTCCAAGCCGGTGGCGTACATTGGGGACATGGAGTGTGCGGGGGACTTCTACCTGAACAAGGTGCTGATGGACGCCAAGACGGCGGACAACAAGGCCGAGCAGCAGGCGTGGGTGCGGTCTGTGCGCGGGCTGTACGCGGCGGTCAAGGGCTACGTCAAGGAGCACCACACGACATGTCTCAGGTGGAACACGGGGGCGGCAGCTGCCGTCCGAGGTGGCGCCGCTGGCAGCGGGGCGTCGGCTGAGGCTGGCACGACCAGCGGTGCGAGTGCTGGGCTGTCTGGTGGGAGCTGCTTTGACGCGCTTACCGGCGAGGCGCTGTCCACCTACCTGGCGGCCTCCAAGGCGCTGGGCGGCCCAGTGGAGACGCAGTCCCAGTCGCTCGCCGCGGCCTTCAAGGCCGAGGCGGCGCTGCTCGAGACGGTGTCCAAGACCCCCAAGCCCGCCGACCCGGCCGCCGCGTTGCAGCCGCTTCTCGAGCCGATTGGCGCCGCCATGGGCGCCGCCGCGGAGCTGGGCGCTTCTACGCCCCCTCGGGACCCGCTGTTCAACCACCTGACGGGCGTTGGCGAGAGCGTCGGCGTTCTGGGGTGGGTGGCGGTGGACTCCAAGCCGGTGGCGTACATTGGGGACATGGAGTGTGCGGGGGACTTCTACCTGAACAAGGTGCTGATGGACGCCAAGACGGCGGACAACAAGGCTGAGCAGCAGGCGTGGGTGCGGTCTGTGCGCGGGCTGTACGCGGCGGTCAAGGGCTACGTCAAGGAGTACCACACGACGTGCCTGCGGTGGAATACGGCACAGTAGTAGATTGGTCGCTCACGCGTAGGGGGGGTTGGCGGAGGTTTCCTCATTTTCGTCGTTGTCGTTGCGTCCGCGCGGGCTGTAGCGGGGCGCTCCCCGCCGCGCGCCGCCCGCCCGGCCGAGCCCGCCGCGCCCGCCACCTCGACGCAGGCGCCCCCTCGGTCGCGCCCGTCGGCCCGGCGCGCACCCCGCCCGCGCGCGTCTGCCCACCGACGCGGCCCGCCCCGGCGCGGCGGTGAGGCGCGCGCACGCCCCCGTCGGCGCTCGACGCCCCCAGCCGCCCCCGTCTGTACACGCGGCGAGCGCCTCAGCCCAGAGCCAAACGCACAACCAGCAGGCCGCGGTGCCCCCCCCCCCGCCAGCCAACCCCCCCCCCCACCCCCCAGGCTACCCCCCGCCGGCGGCGGGCGTCGGCGCTCACCCCCCCGCGCGGATGTACGAAATCGACGCCGCGTCACACGGCCGCAGCGGCGTTGGCCACGCGCGGCCCGTCACGACGTTATCCGTGCGGAGGAGCGCCACCTGGTCCCGCGTAATCACCGGCGGCAGCGCCGGCAGCAGCGCGTGCGCCGCCTCTGCCGCCGCCCCCTGCGCCGTGGCGAGCGACCACGGGAGGGGGAGGAGCACGCGGCGGCGGCCGCTGACGGCGAGCGTCAGCTCCATCAGCTCGCGAAAGGTCCGCGTCGCGCCGCCGCCCAGCTCCCACACGCCCTCCGCCACGCGGCCGCCGCCCACCACCGCGTCGGCGGCGGTCGGCGGCGCGCCGGCCGCCGCGGCCACACCACCGTACAAGCACGTGACGATCGCGGCGGCAACGTCGTCGACGTGGACGGGCTGGAAGCGGGTGTGGCCCCCCCCCACGAGGGGCAGACACGGCAGCAGCCGCGCGAGCCGCGCAAAGCGGTTGAAGAAGGCGTCCTCGGGGCCGTACACAATCGACGGGCGGAGGATGTAGGCGCGGCCCGCGGCGGGTGCCGCCGCCGCCGCCTCGCGTGCCGCCCGCACCGCCGCCTCGGCCGCCGCCTTGGACCGCGCGTACGCCGAGCCGCTCGCCGCGTCCGCGCCAATGGCCGACACGTGGACGAGCGCGCCAGCCGGCGGCGGCGCCGCCGTCGCGGCGGCGGCGGCGGCGGCGGCGGCGAGCCCGGCCGGCCCGCCACCCCGACCGCGGGCGGGGTGCCAAAACGCGTCCGCGACGGCGGCGGCCCCCCCCCGGTGGACGCGGTCAAACGTGACGCCGCGGGACTCGTGGAGGATGCCGACCAGGTTGACCACATCGTCCGCCCCCCGCACCGCCGCCGCCACCGCCGCCGCGTCGGTAATATCCGTCGCGGCCGCCGCGGACGGGTCGAGCGTGACCGCGCCCCGGGCGGGCGCGAGCAGCGCCGCGACGCCGGCCGGGCGGCCGCCGCCGCCGCGGCTGCCGCCGCCGCCGCCGCCGCCGCCGCGGGAGAGGACGCGGACGGTGAGGGGGGCGGGGAGGGTGCCGCCGGCGGCGGCGGCGGCGAGGCGGCGGAGGAGGGCGCGGCCGAGGAAGCCGGTGCCGCCAAAGAGGGCGAGCACGCGGCGGGGGGGGGGGGGAGGGGGGGGGGGCATGGCGCCGGCGGTGGGCGGCTGCGTTGGGGGGTGGGGTGGGGGGGGTGGGGGGGGGGGGGGGAGGGGGAGAGAGGGGGGGAACGCCGGCGGTCCCAGGGGTGCGCCGGCCGGCCGGGGGGGGTCGACAGCCGACGGCGGCGCCGCGGCGGTGGTACAGGAGGGGGGGGACGGCGGCGGTGGTACAGGAGGGGGGGAACGGCGGCGGTGGTCCAGGAGGGGGGGAACGGCGGCGGTGGTACAGGAGGGGGGGAACGGCGGCGGTGGTCCAGGAGGGGGGGGGGACGGCCGCGGAGCACGCGTGGGTGGCGAGAGGGGGGGAAGTGTTGGCCGCCACCGCCGCCTCCACCGCGTCGGCCGCCGCCGCGACGCCGCGGCCGCCGCGGGGCAGCCGCCGCCGCGGCCGCCACACGGACGGCACCCGCGCGGCGGCGGGCGGCACGCGCGGCTCGCGGCACGCGGTGGCGAGCCGCCGCGGCCGGCCGCCGCCACCCGCCCGCGGATCCGCGCGCGTCGACGCGCGGGCGGCTGCAAAACGCAGCCTCCACCCCCCGCCGGGCGCCCCCCCCCCCCCCCCCTCCCGCCGCCCCCACCACCACGCAGCCTCTGCCCGCCTGCACGCACCCCCCCACCACCCGGCGGCACCACCTCCCCCCCCCTCCCCCACGGTCACGCCGCTCCCCCCCCCTTCCCCCCCCCGCCGCCGGTGGCCACCTCCATGCCCCCCCCCACCCCCCCCCCCCTCCCCCCCCCCCCCGACCCGCCACGCCGCCGCCTTCCTCGCCACCCCGGCTGCCGCCGCCTTCCTCGCCACCCCGGCTGCCGCCGCCTTCCTCGCCACCCCGGCTGCCGCCGCCACCCCCCGCCGCCGCCGGTCGCCGCCACCGTCTGTGCTGCTGGCGCTGTTGTGGGGGTGCCGGCCGTTTGGGGGGGGGTGCCGCCGGTGGCGGTGGCGGCGGCGGTGGTGGCGGCGGCCGCTGGGGGGGGGGGGGGGGGGGGGGGGATGATGCCGCCACGCCGGTCGGTGGCGGCGGCGGCGGCACGCCGTCGGGGAACCCCGCGGCGGGCGGCGGCAGCCGCGGCGGCGGCGGCCATCGCCGCCACCGCCACCGCCGCTGCCGCCGCCACCGCCACTGGCGCGGATGGGGTCGGCGGCGGCGGTGGGGGTGGGGGTGGTGGTGGTGGTGGTGGGGGGGGGGGGGGGACGCCCCGCCGCCGGTGCGGGCGGCCAAGCGGCGGCGCACGCCGGCGGCGGCGGGCGTGCCGCCGCCGCGGTCGCCGCTGGTCGACGCGCACGGGGGCGGCGTCGGGGCCGAGGCGCGAGCCAAGGCGGAGGCGCGGCCCAAGGCGGGTCCGCGTGCCAAGGCTGGGCGCGGTGCCAAGGCCGAGCCGCGTGCCCCGCGAGGGGCGGTGGCAGTGGCCGCGCCGCGGTCCACGGCGGCTTCCCGCGTCAAGGCCGAGCCGCGTGCCGCTGCCAAGCCGCGTGCCGCTGCCGAGCCGCGTGCCGCTGCCAAGCCGCGTGCCAAGGCCGAGCCGCGTGCCGAGGCCCGCCCCGCCGCCGCCGCGGCGGCGCGCGTCAAGGCCGAGCGCGGTGGCGAGGGCGGCGCGGGTGAACCCCCCCCCCCCCCCCCCCCAGTGGACGACATTGAGGCGCTCGCGGCCCCCCCCCCCCCCGGCATCGACGCCGCCATCGCCGCGGCCGACCCGTGGGGCGGCGCGTACCTCCCCACCCCCGCCGCCGCCGCGCGCGTCACCGCCGGCCTCATCCGCATGTACGGCCGCCCCGTGGCGGCGGGTCGGGAGGTGGGCGCCCCCCCCCCCCCCCCGCCACCGGCACGGGCGGGAGCGGCGGTGCCGCGCGGCGGTCCGTCCTCGACGCGCTCGTGGCGACCATCCTCTCCCAAAATACGACCGCGGCCAACAGCAACCGCGCGTTTGGGGGCATCAAGCGCCGCTGGGGGGACGACTGGCGGGCGGTGCGGGCGGCGGGGGCGGCGGCGGTCGCCGACACGATCCGCTGTGGGGGGCTCGCGCGCGTCAAGGCCGCCCGCATCGTGGCCATCCTGGATGACCTGGCCGCCACCGCCGACGGCGCCGCCGCCGCCGCGGCGGCGGCGGCGGCGGCAGCCGACGGGCAGCGGGAGGGGGACGCGGCGCCCCCCCCCCCCCGCTCTCCCTCGAACACCTCCGTGGCGCCGACAGCGAGGCGGCCAAGGCGGCGCTGACCGCCTACGCCGGCGTTGGCACCAAAACCGCCGCGTGCGTCCTCCTCTTTGCGCTCGGCCGGCCCGAGTTCCCCGTCGACACGCACGTTGCACGCCTCGCCGCCCGCCTCGGCTGGGCGCCCGCCGTTGACCGCGCCGCGGCGTACGCGTCGTTGAACGCGGGGCTGCCGCCGCGGCTGCGCGCCGACCTGCACGTCCTGCTCGTCACGCACGGCCGCCGCCGGTGTGTCGCGCGCGCACCCCGGTGTGGCGGGTGTGCGCTGACGGCGGAGTGTGCGTTTTATCAGCGGGGGGGGGGGGAGGGCGCCGCGCGGGGGGGGAGGTGGATGGGGGGGGGGGGGGTCTGAGGTTTCGGGGGGGGAGGGGGGGGAGGGTAGCGACCGCAGCTGGCAGGTGCCGTCGCGGCGCACGGCAAAGGGGTGAGGGCCAGGGGGGGGGGGGGGGGGGGGGGGCAGCGACGGACGGCGCGGTTGGGGGAGACGGCCGTGGCGGCCGCCCCGCCGCCTCGACGGCCGGGGTGCGGCCGTGGCACGGGCGGGCGGCCGCCGGTTGGGGGTGCCGCCGCCGCCTCCCGGGTGGCGCGCCGCCTGCCGACGCTGCTGCGCGGTTGTTTTTTTTTTTTTTTTTTTTTTTTTTTTTTTTGCTCCTGCTTGGGCGGCCGGCGGCCGTCGGTCTGCCCACGGGCGCGCGTGGCTGGGGTGCGTGCACGCGCGGGGACGGGCGGGGGCGCCCCGGGGGGGGGGGGGGGGGGGGAAACGCGTGCCGCCGCCGCCCCGTGGGGGGCCGCCGACGCCCCGCCACGGGCGGCGGCGGCGGCGGCGGGCGCGGCCGGCGGTGGCGTGCCACCACCGGCGGTGGCGTGCGGCGGGCAGGCACGCCATGCCAAAAACAAGCACCAAAAAAACGACAACCGGCACGCGTCGGCATCGGCGCCGGCACCCCCCCCCCCCGCGGCGCCCCCCCCAACCCCCCCTTCCCCCCCCCCCGCGGGACACCCTCACGTGGGCGAGTACACAATCTTCCCCCGCGCGCGGGCGAGCGAGAACCCCCGCCCCCCAAACGCGGCGCTCGCGTAAAACGCGTGGCAGCTGTGCACGCCCAGCTCCCGCGCGCGCGCCTCAAAGTCGTCCACCTCCACCTCCACCGCCGCCGCCCGCGGCGCGGCGCCGCGGCGCCCACCCCCCCCCCCGCGGCGGCGGCGGCGCCGTAATCCCGCACCAGGCCGCCGAGCAGGTGCGCCAGCAGCGCCGCGTCGTCCCGCTCGGCGGCGAGGTACGCGCCAAAGGTGCGGCGGAGGGCGCGGCCAACCGCGTACTTTTGGGCGCCAAAAAACGACGCGAGCGTCACCGCCACCGCCGCCGCAACGTCGTCGCCGCGCACGTGCGCGCGGAGGTGGAGGCGGGCGTGCGCCTCGGCGAGGCGGACCGCCGACTCGAGGTGCCGCAGCGCGATCGGCAGGCCGCCCGTCGCGGCCGCCTCCCGCCGCAGCTGCAGGTACAGGCCGGCGAGCTTGTCCTTGTCCAGGTTGCCCAGCCGCGGGTGCACCCGCGCGCGCGCGTAGGCGAGGTAGTTGCGGAAGAGGGGGGGGGGGATGGGCTCCACGGCGCCCGTGGATGGCGACGCCGCCGCCGCCGCCGCCGCCGCGGCCGCCGCCGCCGCCGCCGCGCGGGCGGCGGCGGCGGCAGCCGCGCGGGCGGCGGCGGCCTCCGCGTCGGGCACCAGGTCCTCCTCCTCGTCGTCGTCATGGTCGTTGCCGTCGTCGCCGTCGCCGTCGCCGCCGTGGCCACCGGCCGCGGCGGCCGCGTCGGCGGCGGTGGCGGCGGCGGCGGCGGCGGCGGCGGTGGCGTCGGCGGCGGCGTCGGCGGCGGCCAGCGGGTGCGCGCGGACGTGCGAGTCGATGACAAACGTGGCGAGCGCCTCGTCGGCGGCGGCGTCGACAACGTCGCGGACGACGCAGAGGACGTCAAAGCGGGACAGGATGGGCTCGGTCAGGTCCACATTCTCCGCGAGCGACACGGACGCGTCGTAGCGGCCCTTTACCGGGTTGGCCGCCGCGAACACGCTGCACCGCGCCTGCAGGCTGGTGACGATGCCGGCCTTGGAGATGCTAATCGACTGCTGCTCCATCGCCTCGTGGATGGACGTCCGGTCCGCGTCGTTCATCTTGTCAAACTCGTCAATGAGGCACACGCCGCGGTCGGCGAGGACGAGCGCGCCGCCCTCCAGCGCCCACTCGCGCGTCACGGGGTCCTTGCGCACCGCGGCGGTCAGGCCGACGGCGGACGCGCCCTTGCCGGTCGTGTAGACGGCGCGGCGGGCGGTCTTTTCGACCCACTTTAGGAACTGGGACTTGGCCGTCCCCGGGTCGCCCAGCAGCAGCACGTTGATGTCGCCGCGGATGCGGTGCTTCTCGCCCACCTCCTTGGCCTGGCCGCCAAAGAGGGCGAGCGCGAGCGCCCGCTTAATCTCCCCGTGCCCGTGGATGGACGGCGCCACCGACGCGTACACGCGGTCGGCGAGGCGCGGGTCCGCCGCGAGCGCGCGGACCGCCGCCACGTCCTCGTCGGTCAGCCCGTCGTCGGCGCCGCCACCGCCGCCGGCGGCGGCACCCCCATCCGCGCCCACCGCTTCCACATAGTTGGCCTCAATGACGGTGGAAAAGACGGGGAAGCCCGCCCGCGCGTGCGCCGCCGCGTCCACATTGTGCCGGTAAATGCCCGTGACGGTCACCTCGTCGCCCGGCCGGGCGGCGTCAATGAGGTCGCCCAGCAGGATGACCTGCTTGGAGCGGGGCAGCCGCCCGGCGGGCACGCTCCCCGGCGCCTCCTGCAGCGTCAGCCGCTGGTAGTTGCCAAAGACGGTCTGCTCCGTGTTGACCGTAAACGGCCCTTTGGCGTTGCAGTGGGGGCACAGCAGCACCGCCCGCTCGGGGGCGGTGGCGGCGACGCCGCCCACGACGCCGCTCCCGCCATTGGTGACGGCCGGCGTCGGGATGACCGCCCGGCACTTGCCACAGTCGAGCTTGACCAGCCGCAGGTGGGGGAACACGCCCGTCCGGCGGGTCACCACGCCCGACACCTTGATGAAGCAGTTGAGGTGGATGTGCCGCACGTCGCGCAGCGCGTCGACGACCGGCAGCTCCGCGATGCGCACGTACACCTCCCGGTGGATGGCGCCGTAGTGGGGAAACGCGGCGAGCACCGCCTCCGTCGCGACCTCGTTAAAGACGTCGAGCATCTCGGCGGGCGCGTCCGCCACCCACACCGCCAGCAGCGCGTCCGCGGCGGCCAGGTGCGGGTACGACACGACCAGCGACTGGCCATTCGCGGCGGCCATGGCGCGGATGCGCGAGCGGTACACGCTGCCGCCGCCGCCGTCGGCCGCCTCGCGGAGGACCGTCGCGAAGCGGCGGCGGACTTCCCGGCGGGGGCGCTCCTGGGAGAGCCACTCCCGGAGGGGCCCGTCAAACCGCTCGAGCACAAACCCGTCGGCCACGTCGGCCGTGTCGGTCGCCGACGTGGAGCGGCTGCCGCCGCTGCCGCCGGCGTGGCGCCACCGGGGGGGACCGCCCCCCCCGCCGCCCGCCGAGCCGCCAACCCCCCCCCGCTGCTGCCACGGCCGGCACTGCCGGCAGCGGCCGGCGGCGGCGGCGGCCGGCGGCGGCGGTGGCGGCCCGCCGGCGGGCGCCCGCCCGCCGCGGATGGCGCGTCCGACTCGCTGTCCACCCGGAACGCCGCCGGCAGGTCGTGCCGCACCGGCGGCACGCCCGCGGCCGACGCCCCCCCCCCGGCCGTCGACGGCACCGACGGGGTGGCCGGCAGCGGCGCCACGCCCCGCGCGCGCCGCTCCGCCGCGTCCCGCGCGGCGAGCGCCGCCTCCACCGCCCGCCGCCCCCGCGCGTCGAGCGCCCCCCCGGCGCCCGCGGCGGCGGCGTCTGCCTCGGCGGCGGCGTCCACCTCGTACGCGTCGAGGCGCGCGTCGGGCGCGTAGTCGGCCCACATGTCATCGCCGAGGAGGTCCTCCCCGTCGTCGGGCTCGGACGCGACGGGCGTCGTGTCGCGGATGCCCACCTCGTCGGCGTCGTCAAAGAGGGAGTCGGCGTCGGCGTCGGCGTCGCCGCCGCCGCCGTCGCCGGGACGGCCACGTACGCGGCCGCTGCGGGCGTCGTCTGCTTGGTCGTCGTCCTCATCGTCCGAGGGGGGGGGGGGGTGCCCGCCGCGGGCGTAAAGGGCGTCTGGGGGGTGGCGTAGTCGCCGGGCGAGGCGGGCGTGGGGGGGACGCCCGCCGCGGCGGCCGCCGCGGCAGCCGCCGCTACGGCCGCGGCGGCGCGGCGGGAGGGGGCGCCCCGGCCGGGGGGGGGGGGTCGTCGTCGCGCCCGCGCTTGCGGGAGGGCGGCGCCATGGCAAGACCAGGACGGGGACAGGGGGGAAGGGGGGGGGGGGGGGGGGTGGAGAGGGGGGGGCGGGGAGAGGGGAGCGACCCGTGTGAGAGAGGCAGCCGCAGCAGCAGCAGGCGCAAAAAAGCCACGCACGCGGACGGAGCGGACGTTGGGGGAGGCGCCGCGGCGGTCGTGGGCGGGCGGTCCGAGGGGCACGCACGGCAGCCCGCGCGGGGTGGTGGACCGTGACGGCCACGCGGGTGGCGGACAGCCGCACGGCGACGCCGGTGGTGGGGCAGCGCGACGCAAGGGCGGGCGGTGGGGAGGGGGGGCACGACCGTCCCCACAGCAGCAGCGCGCGGCCGTGACCCGCGGGCGCTGGCGTCTTGGCGGCGACGGCGGGGCGGGAGGGGCGAGCCGCCATGGCTTAAGACACTGGCGCGGCGGGCCGGCGGGGTCTGCGGCCACTCCCGCCAAAAAAAAAAAAACAGAGGATCCCCGCGTGGTCTGGGAGGGCCCCCTCTCCGGTTTTGAAAGCGGGGGGGGTTGTCCCCCACGCGGCCGACCCGCTCGCCACACGCCGAGTGCATGCGTTTGTGTATCCAATGGGGGGGGGATCAACGCGGCGGCGGCTGCCGGTTTTTTTTTGGCGCGAACGGGGGCGGGATCCAGGCGGTACGGACTCGTGTGTTCCCGCCCATGGGGAGTTGAAAAGGAATGGGCAAAACGACACGGCATTGCGCCGGGAGTCGTCGAGGTCCCCCACCACCGGGGGTTGGACTGTGGGTGGCAGGAGGGCTGGCGGCGGCGGCACGGCGGGCGGTGGCGCGGCGGGCGGCACGACGGCGGGCGGCAGAACGACGGGCGGCAGGACGGCAGGCGGCGGGAGGGTGGGTGGTGGCGCGGCGGGTCGCAGGACGACGGGCGGCAGCTTCGGTGGTGTAGGTCGCCGCGGCGGCATGGACCTCCCTGCGCCTCTTGACCGCGCAGGGCGCCCGCCGCCTGGGCGGCCGGCGCCATCCCCTGCTGCGCGGGGGCCCCCGCCCAGGTGCCGCCGCACCACGCCAGCACACGAGTGAAGAAAACAAGAAAAAGGACAACAGCTCCAAAGGACACGCTCACGCAAAAACAAGCCGTCTCGGACGCCCGACCAACCCCCCCACCCCCAGTTGCAATCCCTCCTCCCCATTTGCCCCCCCCGCCCCCCCCCCACCACCCCTCACGCCGACGCGGGCACCGGCGGCGTGTAGCCCTGCTCCAACGCGACGAGGCCATCAAACAGGAAGCCGTGGATAAACTCCTCGGTCCACTCCTCGCCGTAAAAGCGGAGGAACATGCCCCGCGCGGGGTCCTTTTCCGCCCGGTACGTCAGGTACGCCTTGTGGCTCGCCTTGATGGCCTCCACCTCCGCCGGGTCCGTCACCGGCTGCGCCGCGTCCACAAAGTCGAGGTACGTGTGGAGGTAGTCCTTGAACGCGTCAAAGACGGGGCCCTGGATGGCCTCGTCCCCCGACGTGCGCGTCCACAGGAAGCACGGGCTAAAGAACTTGGCCGCCTCGGCCGGGAAGTCACCGCCCCAGGGGAGCACCGCCTGGTGCTTGGCGTGGACGGCCTTAAAGGCGTCGTAAAACTCCGCCTTGTACTCGTCCGTATGGAACAGCGGCTGCATGTCGAGCGCAATCAGGTGGCCACCCGGCAGGGTGACCAGGTCGGCCCCGAAAAACGGGATCCGGTAGTTCATGTGCGGGAAGATGACATAGTTGAGCACCTGCAGCGCCGCCCCGCCCTGCACGTGCGCCGCGCGGATTTGGCGGAGCTTGGGCGTCTGGTACGCGTACGCGTCGGTGGTGACGAGCGCGGCGCGCTTGCCCTTGCCCGTCATCGCCTCCTTGTGGACGTACCCGTCCGGGATGGGGTACGGCCCAAGGTCGGGCAGCCGCTCCTTCATCACCCGCACCGCGTACTCCCAAAACGGCGTGTACAGGTCCGTCACCGCCGCGGGTGGGGGGGGGGACGGGCCGCCGCGGGGGTGGACGCCGCCGCCGCCGCCGCCGCCGCGGCGGCCGCCGTCGCGTCGCCCGCCGCCGCGTCGGCGGCCATGAGCAGCGGCCGCCGCGACGCGGCCGGCCGCCACACCCCACCGCCGACGCGGCGGCCGCGGGCGGCGGCGGCGGCGGCGGCGGGCCGGCCGACCGCGGCGGCGGCGGCGGCGGGCCGGCCGACCGCGGCGGGGGCGGCGGCCACAAACGCGGGGCCCGCCATCGGGACGGCGCCCTGGACGACAGCCACGGGCAGGGTGGGTGGTGGCAGCGTCGACGGGCGCCAAGAGAGAGGGGCAGGCGTACTGTACAGCGCAAGACGGGGGAGGGACTGGGGGGCGGCCGTCGCCACGGCACAGGCGCCGCCGTCCGCGTCCGCCCCCCCACGCGGGCGTCGACGACACACAGCTCGCGCGCCTCGGCGGTGCGCTCGCCAACCCCGACGCGAGATACTGCGGGCGGACGTGGGTCCATCAAAAGTAGTCCCGGCGGGGCCGTCCCGATCCACCACCCGCACCCATTCCCCCCGCAAGTGGCCCACCACCGACACACCCGCGGCGCCGTCGGCGCCACCACCCCAACGTCGGCCGGCGCGGCGGGGGGCCGTCGTCGGCGCCCGCCGCGCCGCTGCCCTCACACACACGCCCATCCCCCCCGTCGCGGGCCACCCCCCCCCCCCCCCTTTCCTCCCCCTTGGCCGCGGCCGCGTCGCTCTCCCCCCCCAGCCATGGATCCCCACGCCCTAACCGTCAGCCAGCTCCGCGCGGAGCTCGCCCGCCGCGGCGCCGACGCGCGGGGCGTCAAGGCCGCGCTCGTCGCGCGCCTCGCCGCCGCCACCGCCGCCGCCGCCGCCGCGGCGCACCCGCCGCCGCCGCCGCCCGCCGCCGCCGCCGCCACCGTGCCGCCGCCGCCGCTGCTCGTCGCGCCGCTGCTCACGCCGCCGCCGCCGCCGCCGCCGCTGCCGCAGCCGCCGCCGCCGCCGCCGCCGCCGCCGCCGCCGGTGGCGGTCCAGGTGGACGCCGCACCCGCCGCCGCCGCCGCCGCCGTCGCCGCGGCTGCCGCCGCCGCGCCGACCGTGGCTGCTGCCGCTGGCGCCGACGCGGGTGCCGCCACCGTGGCAGCGGTGAAGGCAGAGGCGGGCCACAGCGTGTTGGTCAAGCGGGAGCGGACGGGGGCGGCGGTGGGGGCGGCGGCGGCGGCGGCGCCGCCGCCGCCGCCGCCACCGCCCGCCACGGGGGTGGGCGCGCCGGCGGCCGGCGGCGGCGGCGTGAACGGGCGCGCCGCGGCGGTGGCGGCGGGGGGTGGGGCGGCGGCGGCGGCGGCGGCGGCGGCGCCCGCGGATGCGGCGGGCGCCAAGCGCCCCCGCCACGGCTCGCCGCGGCCGGCGGGGCCGTCGCGGGAGGCGCTCGAGGCGGAAAAGTTTCGGGGCGTCGCGACGGGCGTGCTTATCGGCACGACCGTGTGGGTGACGTCTGCACAGTAGGTGAGGTGGGGGGGTGGGGTGGGGGTGGGGTTGTGGTAGAGTGTCTGGGGAGGTGGGTAGGGGGAGCGCGGGGGGGTGACGGTGTGTTGGGGGGGAAGGGGGGGTGTGGGCCGGCCGGCTGGGGGGACGGCACTGGCGGTGGGGGGGTGTGGTGTGGGTAAGGAGCGATGCGTGGTGGCCGGCCGGGGTCGCGACTGGCCGCCACTTTGTACAGGGGGGCAGGATGGGTGGCCCGGCTCGTGTGCTCTGTCCGCCGTGTGGTCCGCACGGGTCGATTTTGTGCTCCACTCCGCGGGAGGACTCTCCCTGTGACCGCGCTAGACGCTGACACCCCGCCCGCCGGGTGTATTCCGCCGCCGGACGGCGACGCTCCGTCCCGCTCCCCTTGTCACCTCCTTTCTTCCTCCTCTTCCACCGCACCTCTCCGCCCCCTCTCCCCTCCTCCCCCTCCCTCCCTAGAGAAATGAACGGCCTGTGGGACGGCACCGGCGGCTATGGCAAAGGCTCCCTCTCCCGCGGCGGCCCCTTCTTTGCGCTCGCCGACACGGCCGCCGCGGCGGCCGCGGTCGGCACCCGCGGCCGCGCCCTCCGCAACCTCTCCTCCCTCGAAGCGTCCGCGACGGCGGCGGCGGCGGCGGCGGCGGCGGCGACCGGCGACGGCGGCACCGCCGGCACCCCCACCCCCGCCGCCGCCGCCGCCGCCGCCGCGGCGGTCGCGGAGCGCGCCGCGCAGCGGCGGGCGGTGGAGCACCTCGCGCTGGCCCTACCCGAAGCGTACCACGCCGCGTACGAGGCGTCGCCGCCGCGCCTCCGCATCTACCCGCTCGTCCCGTCGGCCGCGGCCGCCGCGGCGGGCGGCCTGGCGGGCCTCGCGGTCGCCGCGGCGCCGCTCGACGCCGCCGCCGCGTGGGCCACCTTTTGTGCGCGCTCGCCAGGCGGCGGCGGCGGCGGCGGCGGCGGCGTCGGCGGCGTCGGCGGCGGCGGCGCGCCGTTTGCGGCGGCGTACGCGGCGTACCGGTTCTACCGCGCGGCGGGGTGGGCGCCCCGGTCGGGCGCCAAGTACGGGGTGGACTGGGTGCTGTACAAGGTGGGGGCGGCGCGCCACGCGCACGCCTCGTTTTGTGTCGTCTTGTCCGCCCGGAGGGGGGGCGCCGCCGCCACCCGTGGCGCGGCGGCGGCGGCCACGGCGGCGGCCACGCCCACCACCACCCCAACCACAACAAAGCCCCCCACGGCGGTCGATACCGGGGGGGGACAGTGTGCCGGCGGGGGGGAGCCGCTCGACGCGTCGTGGGTGGCGGTGCAGAACCGGCTGCGGCTGGTGAAGAACGTGGCCAAGACGCTGCTGTACACGGAGGTGGCCGACCCGGCCGCGCCGGGGGGGGGGGTCACCGCCGCGGCGGTGGCGGACCGGGACGCGTGGCTGGCGCGCGCGGCGGTTGTGGAGCTCCGCATTGACCGGTGGACGGCGTGTTGAGAGAGGGGGGGGGGGGGGGGATAGGGTAACGAGGGGTGGCGGAGGGCTGAGGGGAACGGGGGGGAGGGGGGCGGGATTTGGGGGAAACGGGGGTGGAGGGCGGGGCGAGGTGGAGGGGGAGGAAGGACAGAGGAAAGGGCGGGGTGGTGCGTAGGGGGGGGGTTGGGTGCTGCGTCGCGTCGCCCCGGGGCGGGGGCGGCCGCACCAAGCAGCGGCGCACCCGTTCTTCCACGCCGGCGCGGGCGCAGCGGCGGCAGCAGCGGCTGCGCCAGCGGCAGCAGCGGCTGCGCCCCGCGGCTGCGCCACACCCCCTGCCACTACCCAAGGTCGGCCGCAGCGACCACGGCACGTGGCAGAGAGGTCCTCTCTTAGTGGCGCACGCCGTCCAGACGATGGCGGCGCCATGAACCCACCCTACCGCCTCTGCGGGCCGTGCGGCCCTGCAAAAAAAAAAAAAAGAAAAAAAAAAAAAAAAAAAAAAAAAGCGAAATGCGGGTGGGCACGGACGAGCGGCTGCCACCCGCCGTGGCGGCAGACAGAGGTGGGCGGCCGTGCCGTCACACCACCGCCGGTTGGGCGGCGTCGCGGCCGCGGCAACCGCCGCCGCCACGGGCCGCACCGCCGCGGCCGACGCGCCGGCGCGTGCCGCCGGCGGTGGCGCGGGCGGCGCGGGTGCCCGCGCCAACGGCGCGGCGTCACCCAGTACCACCGCCGCCGCCGCCGCGTCACCCAGTACCACCACCGCCGCCGCCGCCGCCGCCGCCGCCGCCGCCGCCGCCGCCGCCGCCACCACCGCCGCCCACCGCACGGAAACGAGCACGCCCGCGACGCGGCGGCCTGCTCCGACGGGCCGCGCCGCGCCTCGCGGCACGGCGGGCGACGGCGCGGCCGGCAGCGCGGCGGCGCCGACCGCCGCGGCGCGCCGCCAACGGCCCTGTGCGCGCAGACGGCCCCGCCTGCCCGGCGGGCGGCCGCGGCGGTGAGCGCCCGCCGCGCGGCCGGCACGGCCGCCGCCGCCGCCGGCGGTGGCTCGGAAGGACCGCGGCGTGCGCCGCGGGCGTGCGTCCCGCGCGTCGACGGCGGCGTCGTCGCCCACGCCTGCACGCCCCGCCGCGGGGCGCACCCCTGCCGCCGCGGCCGCCGCCGCCGCCGCCGCCGCTGTCGCCGCCGCCGCCGCTGTCACCGCCGCCACAGACGAGGCGGTGGCCGCGGCGGCTGACGCGGGAGCCACCGCCGCGAGCATGCCATACGCACCGCCGCCCCCCCCCCCCCAGCACCCCCCCGTCGCCAGCGCCGCCCCTACACCTGCGGCCGCGCCTGCACGACGTACAGCTCCCCCCCCCGGATGCACCCCTCGATATCCTGCGGCCCGCCGAGCGCCGCCTCCACCGCCACGCACAGCTCGCCGAGGCGCCCGCACAGGCGCGCGCGGAACGCGTCGTCGACGAGCAGCGGCTCGGCCGCGTACGCGACGGGCGTCGCGGCGGCCGCGTGCAGGGGGACCGAGTCGTACAGGCCCGCGCCGGCAAAGCCGCGCAGGTCCTCCGCGTTGGAGTCGGAGCGGAAGAGGTAGCCGCCGCCGTCGAGGCGCACCGCCTTGGACGGGTACGTGACGACGCGCACCCGCGCGGCGGCGGTGTCGTCTGTGCCGCCGCCGTCGGCGGCGGCGCCGCCCTTGCGGTACGTAAAGCCGAGCGCCGAGCCCGGCGCGTTGCCGACGAGCGCCTCCCCCAGCCCCGCGACAACCTCCACATACGCCGTCCCCGCGTCACCGCTCACCGGGTGGACCGTGTGCGCGACAAACGCGTAGTCGGCGGCGAGCACCGCCTGCACCAGCACCGCCATCGCCACCGCCCGGTGCGGGATACCCGCCCGCCGCCGCGCCAGCACCGCCCGGCCGCCCCACACCGACGCCCACACCGCCTTGACGGCCGCCCACGCGGGCGCCGCGGCCGCGTCCACGTCGCTGGGCGCGCAGCCGAGCGTGGCGAGCGCGTCGCGGAGGGCCGCGTCGAGGCCGGGCGGGCACGCCAGCCGGCCCGTCGCGGCGCGGAGGTCGGCGGCCGCGGCGAGGGCCGCCGCCGCGCCGCCGCCCGCCGCCGCGTCGACGGTGCGGAGGAGGTCCTCTACGTCCGATGCGACCGCCGCGTTGGGCGGGTGCGCGAGGGCGCGGTCAAACGCGCCCGCGGGGATGGCGAGCGACGGGGGCGTCTTGACGCCCGCCGGCAGCCGCGCGGCGAGGGCGGTCAGGTTGAGCGACTTGCCGCCGACAAGGTCGGGCGTAAAGGCGGGGGGGCGGAGCACCCAGGGCGCCGCCGCCCGCGCCGCCGCGGTCGCCGCCGCGGCGGCGGCCGACGGCGGCACCCACACCGCGTCGCGGGCTGGGGCGTCGCCGTGCTCCCCGGCTGGCGCCGCCGCCGCCACGCCATTGGCGGCACCGTCGGCGGCACCGCCGTCGGCGGCACCGGCATCGGCGCCAGCGCCGAGGCCCGCTGGCGGCGGCCGCCGCAGGAGCGTGGCAAGGTCCCCCCCCTCGGCGGCCGGGTCGACCACCCCCCCCCCCTTCCCGTCCAGCAGCTCCACGTGGAGGCCGTCGCCCTCTTGGCGCGCGCGCACCACCCCCCCGTGGAGCGCGCGGAGCGCCGCGACGCGGTCCGCCTCGTGGCACACGACGAGGCCGCGCCCCTCGTTGCGCGCCCGCACCGCCAGGTGCGACAGCACGTCCACCGCCGACGCCGCGACCACCACCGCCGTCCCGTCGGGCACGTCCTCGTCGCCACCCACCGCGGCGGCCACCAGCACCGTCCCCGGCGGCAGGCGGACGCCGTTCACCGCCGCCAGCGACGGCACCGCCAGCAGCGGGCCGACGGTCGGCGTGGCCGGCAGCGGCGCGACGACCGCCCACGGCCCCGTCGCGGCGACCGCCCGCACGGCCGGCGCGGCGCGGCGGAGGCAGGCCGACAGCGCAAACGCCGGGCCGCCGCGGACGGTCGTCTCGACAAACGTCGCGACGACGGCCGGGTCAATGGCGCAGCCGGCGCCAATGGCGGCGGCGGGCGGGCCCAGCAGCGCCGCGTGCCGGTCGACAATGTCGCCGAGGACGGCCGCCGCGGCGGCGGCGGCGGCCGCGACGCGCAGGCCAGCGTCGGCGGTCACGCCGTCGGCGGCGAGGCGGCCGGCGATGCCGTCGAGGGTGCCGGCCACGTCGCGGGCGGCGGCGGCGGTGGGGAGGCCCGCCTCGGAGAGGGCCAGCCCGGCGGCGGCCGCGCGGAGCACGCGCACGTGGGCGGCCAGGGGGGGGGGGGGGTGCCGCCGTCGCCGCCGCCGGGCACCGCCGGTGGTGGCGGCGCGGCCTCGACGGCCAGCCGGGCGGCGGCGTCGAGCGCGAGGTCCAGGTACAGCAGGTCCCGCACCCGCGCGTCGTCGTGGTGCGGCTCGGCCGTGTGGGCGGCCAGCGCGGTGCGGGCAGACACAATGGCGGTGAGCAGGTCGCCCAGGTCGGCGACGCCGCCCCGCCGGCCGCCGCAACGGGCGCGGACCGCAAGGGCCGCGTCGACCGCGTCGCGGGTGCGGCCGTCCAGCCCCCCGCGCACGCGGTCGGCCACGTCGGGCAGGTCCCCCCCGCCGTGGACGGCCTTGAGCAGCGCCACGTAGCGGCGGAGGTCCGGCACCACGCCGCCCCGGGCGGCCTCGGGCCACGAGTCGTCGGGCGGGTGGGTGAGCGGCTGCTCATAGGCGGCAAGGTCGGCGGCGGTCAGGCCGCCGGCGGCGAGCGTCGCCCAAAAGGCCGCGACGCGGTCGCCGCCGGGCGGGACCGCCCAGCCGGCGAGGAACGCCTCGCCAATGACCACATCGTCCGCGGTGGTGTTGTTGTGCAACTAGAGGGGGGGGGGGGGGAGGGCGGGGAAGGCGGGGGGACGGGGGGGGGGGGGGGGGAAGACGCCAGATACGGCGCGTGCCGCGGCGCGGGCGGGGGGCACACACAGCCGAGCGGCCAGCGGCGGGGTCGTCAGAGCGGGCTGAAAAAAAAAACAAAACGACGCCGCGCGCCACACTGGTCGGGCGCGCAACGGCCACGGCCGCGCCGGGTGGTGGGCGCTGACGCACACGGTACGGGCGCTCCCCCCCCCCCCCCCCGCCCCTCCCCCTCCCCCTTACCTTTTGGTGCCAGTCCTCCATCAAGCTCCCCCGCTTCCACGGCCGGTGGTGCCGGAGCACCGCCAGGATGTCATCGCGGATGCGCTGCCCCAGGTCGCCCGCCCCCCCCCGCCCGACCGCCGCCAAGACGCCCCGCGCGAGCCACCGCAGCGGCGGCTGCCGCCGCGCCACCCCCGCCGCCCGCGTCACCAGCTCCATCTGCACGTGCGACAGGTGCCGCGGCGGCGTGTGGTACCGGCGCTGCCAGGTCAGCGCGCGGAGCGCCGAGTAGCGGAGCCACACGACGAGCGCCGCCCAGCAGCCGGCGCGGGCGCCGACGGCGGCGCCCGCCGCGAGCTCCCCGGCGAGCGCAAACCGGTGCACCAGCGACCACGAGTCGCCCCGCACCTCCCGGTCGACAATGACGCGGACGACGGCGCGCACGTCGGGGGGGAGGCCGGCGGCCGCGGCGGCGCCGGGGGGGGGCGCCGCCGGCACCAGCGGCAGCGCCAGGTCGCCGCCACCCGACGGGCTGTGCAGCCACCGCGCGTCGGCGGTGGCGGCGGCGGGGAGGTGCACGACGGCCAACAGCGTCGTGCACCCGGCGGGGAAGCCCGCCATGGCCGCGCCGACGACGCCCGTCGCGGCGCCGCGGACGGGCGCGAGCGTCGTGTCGACGGCCAGCCCGTCCGCGGCGGCGACGGTGGCGGGCGGCCACGTCGTGGCGGGGGGAGCAGCCCAGCCGCCGCCGCCGCCGCCGCCGGCCGCCACGCCCCAGTGCAAGACGACGGGCGCGCCGGCGGGCGCCATCGACGCCGCAACGTACACGTCGGCGGGGGCGGGCGGGTCGTCGTCGTCGCCGCCGCCGCCGCCGCCGCCGCCGTCGCCGCCGCCGCTGCCATCCCCGTCTGGGGTGGCGGGCGCGAGCGCCACCAGCGCCGCCGCGCCCGCGTCCCCCCACCCACAGTCGAGCCGGGACCGCACCGCCCGGCCCGCCGTCGCGGCCGCCACCGCCGCCGCGACGGCGGCCACGTGTGGTGGTGGCGGCGGCGGCGGCGGCGGGCCACCCGCGGCGTCGTCCCCCGCGACGCCGCCCGCCCGCCCCGTGCGGGTGTCGTCGGCGGCGGCGGCGGCGGCGGCGGCAGCGGCAGCGGACGCCGCGTCGTCGAGGCGTGCCGCCTCGGCCAGCTGCCGCGCGGCGGCGTCGCGCTCCGCCGCGCTGCCGCCGCCGTCACGGTCCGCGTCTCGCGGGGAGCCAGCCGCCGGCGCGGCCGGCCGGGCGTCGTCCCCCCCCCCCGTCGCCCCCCCCGCTGGCCGCTCCCCCCCCGCCGAAACGGCGCCCGCCCCCCCCAGCGCGTCGGCCATAGACACAAACGCGGCGTGACCGCCGTCGGCCTTGAACCACACGGCCGGCTCCCCCCCCCCCCCCCCTCGGTCGACGCGGCCACGGCGGTTGCCAGCAGCAGCACCCCCCCCCCCGGCGCGTCGTCCCGCGGCACGGCCAGGCACAGCCGGCCAGACGGGTCAAACGGCGTCCGCACCGCCGCCTTGCCCGGCCGCACGACGCTGCCGCGGGGGATCATGGACGCGGGCGGCGGGCAGTAGACGGTCGGGGTGGTGGCGGCGGCGGCGGCGGCGGCGGCGGCGGCGGGGACGGCGCCCCAGTGGAGGACGAGGGTGGTGGCGGGGGGGAGGGCGGGCCCGGGGGGGGTCACCGCCAGCGCCAGGCGCAGCGTACCCGCCCCGCCGGTGGCGGTGGTGGTGGCGGAGGTCGAGAGGGTGGCGGCGAGGGTGAGGCCGCCCAGCCGCACCGTCTGGGTGCGCGAGTAGGAAGGGGGGGGGGGGACGCGGGCGCCATGGCCGTCGACGGGGGGGGGGGGACGCGCCACCTGCGCCACCACGGCCGGGGGGGTGGGGACGGTGGCGGATAGGGGGGGATGGCGGAGGGGGCGTGGACGGGCTGGGGCGCGACCAGGAGGGGGCGGCGCAGCAGACGCCAAGTGCATTGCTACCTACACCCGGGCCTGTGGCGCCTGCCGCAGCTGCCGCGAGATGAGTGGTGGAGGCGATCGTCAATAGGGACAGCAGCGAGCAGAAGGTTGAGGCGTCCAAGACGACAGCGTGATCCGCTGATCAACACGAAAGCTGGATGAGCTCATCTCAGCCATCCATCCAGCCGGATAAAGCTGTCGGATCAATGGAATGTTGATCCGGACAAATTTCGACTGCAACAACATCGTTTTGGGCGATGTTTGGCCGATCGTCCCGTTGCAGCGCACCCACCAGCGCCGCCCCCCATCCGTGGGTGCGGCAGCGGCGGGTGCGCTGCGCCCCGCCACTGCCGGGCGGCACCCGCGCCGCCCCCCGCCGACGGGAGGGCCACTGCCGGCGCCGCCCCGCGCACGCGCACGGGCGCGGGGGGCCCCGGCGGCGCCGCCGCGCGCCGCGACGCGCGTGCCGCCGCGGCGGCCGCGCCGCCGCCCCCCCGTCGGCCCGCCCCCCGCGGCCGGCGGGGGTGGCAGCAGCGGCCGCCCCCGTCGGGCGGGCCTTGGACGTGGCCGTGCGGGTGGGCGGGGCCGCGCGGGTGGACGCCGCGGCGGCGGTGGCCACCGCCCTGCGGTCGCCGTCGTCCTTGGCACTCGCGGCGACGGTCGCCCGCGGCGGCCGGTGTCGCGTCGGCGCGGGGGGGCGGCAGCGCGCGCGTATCGATCAATGGCACAATGGGGGCGCCGCGGCAGCCGTGGCGCCCGCCGCGTCGGCTTTGTATGGCGGCGCGGCACCCCTCCCGCGGCGGCTCCCCATAGGCGCGCCGCGCGACACGCGCCCCTCACCCCCACCCCCAAGTCCTACGCCCCGCAAAACCCACCCCCCCTCACGATCGTCGCGCCCCCCCTCCGCCCCCCCCACCCCTCAATCGTGCGCCCCAAAGTGCTCGAGCACCTCGGCCCGCGCCGCCGCGCCGTCCACCCCCTCCGCGTAGTCCCGCCGCAGCCCCCCCCCCGCCGGCACGTCGCGGGTCACCCACACCACGTCGCGGGCGACCCCCCCCCAAAACACGCGCCCGACGCGCACGTTGGCGGCGTCGGGGGGGGCGTGGCGGATGCACGCGCCCAGGGGGGCGGGCACGTACCAGATGGGCCGCGCGTCGGCGGGGTCCGCGGGCCGCGCGACGGTGTAGGCGTGCGTGACGGGGCCAATGGCGGCGAGGAGGGTGGCGGCGGCGGGCGGCTGGGATGGGGGGGGGGGGGGGAAGGCTCCGTCCCCTCAGCCGTCCCCTCCGCCGCCGCCGCCGCCGCCGCCGCCGCCGCCGCCGCCTCCGCCGCGGGCGCCGCGGGCGCCGCCGCCGCCGTCGCCGCCGCGGGCGCGGCCGCGGTCGCGGCTGCCGTCGCCGCCGCGGGCGCGGCCGCGGCCGCGGCTGCCGGCGCCGCCGCGCCCACCGGGGCCCCCGCCGCCGCCGCCGCCGCGGCCGCCTCTGCCGCCGCCGCCGCGACGGCGGCGAGCGGGTTGGCCGCCCCCCCCGCCTCTGCCGACAACCGCCGCTCCACCCGCACCCCGTTGATGACCTCGAGGCCCGGCGCGGCGGCGGCGACCGCCACCGCGTCGGCCGCCGCGAGCGCCTCACACCCGAGCACCCGCAGGCGGGGCAGCTCCGCGACCGCCGCGGCGAGCGCGTCGACCGGCAGCGCGTTGCCGCGGACGTCGAGGACGCCCACCCCGGGGGTGAGCAGCGGCAGCCGCAGGCCCGCCAGGGCGGGCGCGTCCAGGCCGTCGTCGCGGAGGTCCACCACGCGCACCGCGTCGAGGGTGCTCAGGGGGGGGTTCCGCAGGCGGGAGAGGAGCGACGGGATGTCGCGCACCTTTGGCCGGGAGGGACGGCCGGGGGTGGCGACGCCGTCAGCATTGCCGGTGGTGCCGGCGGCGGCGGCGGCGGCGGTGTCGGCAGTGGCGGTGACGTCGGCGTCGGCGTCGGCGTCGGCGGCAGCGGGCGGCGGCGGCGGCGGCAGCCGCAGCTCCGCCGGCGGGGGTGCCAGCCCCACCGCCGCGGCCACGGCGGCGAGCAGGTCCGGGTCGCCGCCCTCGAGGGCGCCCATCAGCGCCTCGCCATCGTCAAACGTCAGCAGGTGGGGGACGAGGAAGAAGGACGCGCCCGCCACGAGCGGCGTGCGCGCGGTCGTGACCCACCGGCGGGAAAAGGGAGCCGTGTCGGCAGCGGCCGCGGCGGTGGCCGCGGCGGCAGCGGCGGCGGCGTCGGCGGGGACGCCCGCCGCCGGCAGCGCGTCCGCGGCGGCCGGCGGCGGCGGCGGCGGCGGCGGCGGCGGCGGCGGCGGCGGCGGTGGCGGAGGCGGCGGTGCGAGGCCGACCAGCGCCTCGGCGGCGGGCGTCGGGGCGGTGCCGGTGAGGGCCGCGTGGAGGGGCGCGTCGAGGGCGGGGGGCAGGCCCATGGACCGCGCTTGCAGCGTCAGCAGGTCGGGCGGGGGGGGGTCTACGGGGGGGGGGGCGGGCACCGCCATGGCCGAGAAGGGTTCGGGAGGGGAAGGGGTAGGGCAGGAGCGGCGGCGGCGGAGGCGGGAGGAGGGGAGAATGCGAGAGAGGCGCGGGCGTACAGATGAGCAAGGAGCTGGGGGAGGGGGGGCACGCGGTGGGGTGCGACGAGGTCTGCGCAACGGTCCACGGGCAAAGGCGACGGGGTTGCTGGGCGACCAGCCGAGAAAGACGGGGGGAGAGCGCGAGTTTGGATGCGGGAAGGAGGAGCGTGTCGCCGGCGACGGGTTGATTGACGCCGATCCTGCGCCGGGCCGCCTTGATCATGCCAGCAAATTGCTCTCAATTATAATACTTCAGATAAATGCAAAGTACTGCGGCTCTCGTCGACACAGTGGACAGCCATCCAAATTGCAACACTCGTGACAACAAATACTGGCAGCTGGCCGGCCGCCGCAAGTCCAGTCGGCTCGTGAGGTGCGAGCGGAGTGCCCAACACCGGTGCTTTGGGTGCCCTCGTCGGCTGTGCGGGTGCCACTGGGTTCGCACACAGTGTGCGATGTACCCTTTACGGCGTGGGCCCACCCTCGGGAAATGCATCTGACAAGGTCCGGGCGACGGTGGGCGATCCCCATGTCCTTGTCCTGGTGCCCCGCCGATGGAGTTTCTCTTTCTACTCCTGGTCTGAGTGCGAGGGCTTGTGTACGGAGCCAGCTATCTATCCCGTAGCACGTGGCAAAGCTGCTTCTCACCGTCCCTCTTGATCTGCTCTCTGCCTGGCGCCCACGGCCGCACTCCCCCGCCCCTTTTTCACGACTAGCGCCGTTGGCAACTCGAGGTGCTGCCGATACCGGTGACGTTGTCCCTGGGAGCAGGTCGGCACGGGCGACACGGTCAAGGCGGGTGGTCGTCGGCGCCAGCCTCAGGCATCACGGTACCTTCCCAGAATGATGAGGCCGCCGCCACACCCGCCGTTGGTCGTACACAATCTGTCAGACGGGCAGCACGGTGAGACCTTGCGAGCGTCGAACTCAGCAATCGGCAGGAAAAGACCGAGAGGAGCGTGCGGAGCATGGACAAAAACTACAGTCTCTCATACACGCCACATGAAGGGGGGAGGTGGCCACTCAACAGCCCCGCGGCGTCGGCCATCCCCTCGGTGCCGTGTGTGGTGTGTAGTGCGCGACGACACGGGAGGACGGCCTGCGGCGCACGGAGGGTGCGGGGGGGGATGGCTCAACGTCCGCGCTCACACGGGTGGCGGTTCATCGTTGCCACTAAACCCCATTTGTGTTTGTCAGGTGGTGTAGCTGCCAAAGGGGAGGGGCGAAGTGGAGTGAAGCCATACGACGCAGTGAAGGCAAGTCCCGCGCCGTCGGGCGAGGCCTTCACTTTATCTACGCACCGCGGGAGCCGCCCGCCGCGCGGGCTCCCGGTCAGGCGTCGCGGCTGCGCCCGTGGGCGGCTGTAATTCAGACGCCGTACTGGGCGCACAGATCAGATTGCACCAACGGCGCTCTACCGATGTCAGATCAGGCTGCTGACAAGCGGCTCGCCCTGACAGCGCCGGGCCCCTGCCGAGGGTGGGGTGGCGGAGAGTGGTGGCCCGCCGGTCGACCAACGACCATGCGGCCCCCCCAGCTGGAACCCCCATGGAATGGGGACCGCTGGGGGGTGCCTTTATCGGTCGCCCACCAGCCGGTCTCATGACCAGGCACAGTCTGGAGGGGGAGGATGCAGCCGGCTCTCGCTGGAGGGGGGTGTGCGCGCCCTAACCGACAACAACCCATAGGCCGCCAGCCGGTCGCGCCACCGCCCCGGTCGGCGCAAGGATGGAAGCTCCCCGAGGCATCCGTCGAGGCGCGGGGACAGCACCAGCAGGCCGTGGATCGGGTCAGGGGGGTGATTCGGCCCATGTGTTGGCCACCTGCCCGGGGAGCACCCCGTCGCGGACGCACCCGGGCGGCTGGGGCGACGGCGGCGGCGCGGGCCGCGGATCCGCTCCGCCTCCCCCTCTTCTGCAGGCCCCTGTTGCAGGGCTGCCATGCGCCTACCTGCCCAGACAACCCGACGGGGGTACTGCGCCGCGGGGGACGGAAGCCGGGGTGGAGTGTGGAGCCGGCGGGGGGGGCGGGGTGTAAATGGGAAACCGCCACCCGGCGGGGACGGGAAGGTTCCGTGCGCGCCGGAGTTGGAGCACAACGGGGGGAGGGAGAAATCTGAGGGGCGGCAGCTGGCGCCGGCTCCACGGCCCGCTCCTCCCCCTTGTCCGTTGCGCGCTGCCGAGGCCGCGCGAAACCCCGTATCCACGACAGTCGCTGTCGTCCCTGTCGCGTGAGGGAGCCCCCTTCATGCGCCGCAGCGAAAGTTGGTGGAGAGAGTGGCGGGGGGGGGGGACACCACGTCGCCGACACCGCCACCACTGCCAGCACCGCAACGGGGCTGTCCATCGCTGCCAACGCACAGCGCGGCGGGTGGGGAGTACACACGCCTCCACGCGGGAGTCGTGCTGCCAGCGCGCTCACAAGGGGATGTGCACAAGGAGGCGGGGGGGGATATCTGAAAGCCCGCTCCCGGCGGCTGCGGCGGCCTGCCGCCGATGGAACGTACTTGACGCGGCGGCTACGACCTGGGACGGTGCCGCGGCCTCCGCCAACCCCGCCTCCCGTCCGACAGTGCCGCAACTCACCTCTCCTCCCCCCTCCGCCATTGTTGCACTACGTTGCACTGTTCCGCGTCGAGGTCGGCACCCCCCCCCCCCCCCTCCCCATTCCCCGTCTGCTCCCTTTATCACACAACTCTCCACCGCCCCCCCCCGTCCGCACCCTCTCCCCTTTGTCAAGCACTCTGTGGCCACCATGAAAGCGTCGTCGCTAATCGCCGTGCTGCTGGTCGTAGCCGCCGCCGCGCTGGCCGCCCCCGCCTCAACGGGCGGTTCCCCCCTGGCCTACGCGGCCGCAGCGGGCTGGGCTGCCCCCGCCGGTGGCTACGACGACGCCATGGATGCGCCGCCCGCCGCAGAGCCGTCGATGCTGGGCATGGACCTGGACGCCATCCCCGACGGTGGCGTCGCGCCGCTGTGGGCGCCCGCCGTTGTCCGCACCGACGTGGAGCCGTCGCCGGGCGCCGAGGTGCCGTCGCCTGGACCCGAGGTGCCGTCGCCGGGGGCCGAGGTGCCGTCCCCGTCGCCCGACTATTGAGGATGGGGCCCGCCGTCTCATGGGGGACCCGGCGAGTGTCGAGGGGGGGGGGTTCGGCCGCTGTCGCTGAAGGGAGCACCCTCTCGCGCGCGTGTTCCACCCGCTTGTGTCAATCGCCGCTGTCGCCGCCCCGACTCTAATTGATGACTCTTTGTGCGTGCGCTGCTTGTACTATACCGTTCCGTGGAGGGGGGGCGTGCGCTACTCCCACACAAGACAAACGAGTAAACACACTGTTTCGTACAGTGTACAGTACACCCCGTGCTGTATCCGCGCCGCTGTAGCCGCCGCGACGGGCTGTGAAGTAGTTTGATGACCGCCAACGGACTTGGGGCGGTGGTGTGTCCTACGCGGGCGCGTCCCGAAGCAAGAGATGCGACGTGTCGTGGGCACGCACCCACGTCGGTCATCTTGGACTGGCTCGACAGCTGGATCGGGGGCTGAATTTCCCGAAATGTACTTATCATGGGCGGGCTTCTTTGGATGGCTCTGGTCGGCTTTCCCCTATACAGCTCTTCTCCAAAAGATGTCGCACTGTAGGTGGTGGTGACGCGCCATTTGCATACTTGTTTGGGTCCTCGTATTGACTGCCAATGCGTCCCTGCCGCGCAAGATGAGATTTCCACCACGTGACCGCGTCGGCAGCTGCCGGCAGGAGCAGACATCTGCCGCTCACGAGCGCGCTCGCCGCCGCCGGCGGGGGCGGATGCGGGCCGGCAGCGCAGAGGATTCCCCTCTGCCGCCGATGCGGCATCCGCCCTCGCGGACGCTGCCGCCATCGATGCGGGCGACGGCGATGACAAGGGCGGCAGCGGCCGCGCGACGTCGTCGCGCAGTGGCGCGCATCAGGGAGGGGGGGGACGAGGGGGTGCCGGGGGGGCGCGGCCGCCCGCTGTCGCGTCGATCGCCCGCCCGCGGGAAAGCGACAGGGGCGCCCGGGCAGCCGCCGCCGGCTGGCCGCATCTCTGCCTATAGCACTCTGCACGTGTACCGCAGATTCCCATCGCCCCTCCCCCTCCCCTACCCATCTCCCTCTCACCCTCTCCCCGGTGTTCTCCCACTGACATGAGCGGTCCCTCTCATGGCACACACGGCGGTGTGCTCGCCTTGGTGGCGTAGGCAAGGGTGACGTGCCACCGGCCGTGACCGCGGGCGCCGTGACCGCGGACCGCCGGCGCGGCACGCGCGCGGGATGCGGTCCCGCGACGGGGACTGTGGGGAGGGGCGGCGTCCCCGCGCCCGCGGGTGCGGGCCGCAGCCGATGCGGCGCGCCGCGCGGCGCGGCGGCCAGTCCCGTCGCTGCCGCAGCCAATGTACCCCGCATCGCCGCGGCGGCAGCCGCTCCCGGACGCAATCTCCGCTCGCGGGGAATCTTTGTGGTGGCGGGCTGCGCATCGTCGCGCGGGCTAGGGTTGCGGAATGTCTTGCGGAGAGGGGCGCCCAGTGTCGCACGGGGCCGGCCGGTGGTGGCGTCTGGGTTGCGGCCTCTGCCGCTGCCAGGTGAAGAACGTATAGAAGAAGGGCAGCCGAGCAAACACAGGCGAGCGTTCAGACTCATACACATCCGACAACCCCGGGCAGCACAGCATCCAGCTTCCGCCAACACCTCCACGCTCTCCGGACGGGTCCTCCCACCCTTCCCCTATCACGTTTTCCTCCCCCTCCTCTTTCACCATGGTCAAGGCCCTCTTTCTTGTTGCCGCCGCTTCGGCGGTGGCGGCCGCCTCGGCCGCTTCCGGCGCCCCCTTCCAGACGAAGCTCAAGGCGGCCGGTGCGTCCTTTCCGGAGACGATTTACAACAAGTGGTTCTCCGTCGTGAGCGACATGGGCATCAAAGTCGACTACAAAGCGACCGGCTCGGGGGAGGGCGTCAAGCTCTTCACCGCCGGAGCGGTCGACTTTGGCGCGTCGGACAACGCGATGGACAACGCTGAGGTGAAGAAGGTCGGCCGCGGGGTGGTGCAGATCCCCATGGTCGGTGGAGCCGTGGCGGTGGTGTACAACAAGAAGTGCAACCTGCAGCTGAAGCAGTCGCAGCTGGTGGGGGTCTTCCTTGGCAAGATCAAGAACTGGTCTGAGCTGGGCTGCCCCGCGGGGCCCATCAAGGTCGTCTACCGGTCCGACTCGTCGGGCACGACCGCCTCGTTCACCACCTCTCTGCTGGCGTTCGATGGGCAGTGGAAGAAGGTGGGAGCGGGCAAGACCGTCAAGTGGCCGGCGGGGGTGGGCAAGGACGGCTCGTCGGGGGTGGCGTCATTTGTCAAGGCCACCGACGGGGCCATCTCGTACGTGTCGTTTGGCGAGGCCAAGTCGGTGGGCCTCCAGACCGCGGGGTTGGCGAACAAGGTTGGTAACGTGGTGCAGCCAACGTCAAAGACGATGGTGGCGGGGCTGTCGCAGATCAAGCTCGACGCCCAGAACCGGGGCGCCGACCCCAACCCGGCGGGCAAGAACAGCTACCCGATCGTGTCGTACACGTGGGTGCTCGCGTACGCAAAGGGGAACAAGAACGTGTCGGCGGTGCGTCGCACCTTCATGTACATGCTGTCGCCCGTGGCGCAGGCAATGGCCAACGGCGTGGGCTTTGTGCGGCTCCCGGAGCAGGTTCGCAAGCAGTCGATCAAGGCGGTCGAGTCGCTTAAGTAGGGAGGGTGTAGGGGAGCCACGCGGACAATAAAGACCACGCCCAGAGAGGTGAAGGTCGATTGACTGACCAACTTGAGGTGACACCGCGGCAGGACGCACGGAGAGGCCATTGCGCTCTCGCAAGTACAATCTACGGTACTGCGTGTTTACTCAGCCACCCCACACTCCACGGCTCAGTGTCGTCCGGCCGTGAAACAACGGCCATACCGACTGGTTAAAGTGGCGCGGGGGTCAGAAGGGTACATCGACCGCGATGCGGACGAGTTCGCGACCAAGCGCCGTCGAGACCGTCTGTGCACGCGTTTCCAACGAAGCAGGAACTTGGGTCAGATGGGCGGACTGCAAAACGCAAGATCTGCGGGCGACACTCGGCTGCCTGGTCGACAGCGGCAAAGACACCCGCTCCTGCCCCTCCCCTCCAGCGGCCACGCAACCCAATTCTCGTCACCGCCGCCGCGGCGGCGACGGCATCCCGGCGGCCGTTACCCGCCCCCCCCCCCGATCCCCCCAGCGGCAACCATGGATGGTGGGCGGCAGTCCCCCTGTCAGCACGGCCGCCAGCCCGCCGCGCGGGTGGACGTGCTACGAAAGGAGGGCGTGGGAGGGGCAGCCGCCACGGCACGCATCGACGCGTGGCAGGAGCTCGTGGGGGGAGCGTATCGACGCGGTCTGCGCGGCTCCTCCGTCTGCGCGTGCGCCTGCGGTTTTCCCACCATCGCGTGAAACGGATAGGAAAAGACACCTTTGCACGGACTCGAAAGTAGTTGCAAGTCCGCGTTTCCAGGATCGATGGCCGAGAGCACTTCCACTTAGGTCAACCAGCCACCACTCATACAACGTGGCACGTGTGCGCTCTTTGGCTTGGCGAGCACGTCCCGCTCGATGCGCGTGGGAGCAAGGCCGCACCCTCCCTCCCCCTCCGTCCTCTAGCGTGTGCGTGGGCGTCGTGGCCTGTCGCTGTCCCTCCCCCCCCCCCGCGAGGTCCGTGGCTGTTGGGACCACCCCCCCCCTTGCTCCCCACGTGCGGGTCCCGATGCCGTCCTACGAAGGGGGGTCGTCCCGCCCCGGTGGCCCCGCCGGCGGGGGCGTGCAGAAGCGGTGGCGCGGCGGCGGCGGCGGCCGTGGCAGCGGCGGCCATGGTGGCGGCGGCGGCGGCGGCCGTGGTGGCGGCGGCCGCGGTGGTGGCTACGGCGGCGTCGGCCGCGGGGGTGGGGGCGGCGGCCGGCCGGCCGGCGGCGGCGGCGCGCGGCGGTCGGCGCCGACGCTCAAGGCGCGGCTCCGCTCCCTCGAGCGGGTGGCCGCGAAAAAGGCGCGGGACGCTGCCGCCGCCGCCGCCGCCGCTGCCGCCGCCCCTGCCGCGCGCGGGTCTGCTGCGGCCGCGGCCGCCGGTGGCAGCGCGCCCCCCCCCACCGCGGCCGCCGCGCGGGGGGATGGGGCGGCCGCTAGGAGCGCGGCGGCCACCCCCCCCACCTCCCAGCCGACGGCCACCCTCGTCGCCCTCCGCGCGGCGGCGGCGGACGAGGAGCGGCGGGCGCGGGAGCGCAAGTACGCGGCGCGCTACCGGATGGTGCGCTTCTTTGAGCGCCGCACCGTGCAGCGGCGGCTGGACCGGCTAAACCGGCGGGTGGCGGCGCGTGCGGCGGAGGCGGCGGCGGCGGCGGCGGCGGCGGCAGCGACGCCTGGAGACGGCGACGGCGACGGCGGCGGCGGCACGGGGGGGGGGGACGGCAGCGGCATGACCGCCGAGGAAAAAGCGGCGGTGGCGCGGGAGCGGTCGGCGCTGCTGGCGGACCTGCTGTACGTGCGGTTCTTCCCCAGAGACGAAAAGTACGTGGCGCTCTTCCCCAAGGGCGGCCACACCCCGGCGTCGGCCGCGTACGTCGCGGCGGCGCGCGCGCGGATTGACGCCCGCGTCGCGGCGGGCGCCACCCTCGACGAGGAGGAGAGCGACGGCGGCGGCAGTGGCAACGGCAGTGAGAGTGACGAGGAGGAGGGGCGGGACAGTTTCTTTCAAGACTGAAGGGGGGAGGGGTGCGGGGGGCACGGGAGCGGCAGCTGCAGCAGCGGACCGCCTCTGGCTGGGTGGGCGACATCGCCCCCGCCCGCGCGCGGGCGGTGCAGCCGTGTGCTGAACGTTGGCCGGCGCTTCTTCCCCCCCCCCCGCCCCCCGCCCCGCCCTTTCGTGGGACCGCCGCGGCGGCCGATACGATATAAACGCAACCGGCACGCCGTGGCGGCGCCACCGATGCCGACCGCGGCGGCCCGCTGCCCGTCCGCCTCCCCCCCCTTTCTTCGGTTGGCGCACCCCCCCTCCACCCCGCGCCGCCGGGCGACTGACTGGGTGGGGTGCGTGCGTGGCGGGTGCCCGCTGCAACGCCGCCCACCGCCCCGCCCCCCCCCACACACACCCCTCCCCCCCCACGGCTGCCGCCGCCACGTCCGCGCCCGCCACCGCCACCGCCACCGCCGCCGTCACCGCTGCGGAACGCACCCGCACCGCGAGCGTGTGGGTGCGCCGCCAACCCCATGCGCCCCGCCCCGCCCCGCCCCGCCCCCCCCTCCCCGCAGCCAAGCCCCGCCGCCCGCCCGCAGCGGAACCCGCCCCGCAGTGGCGGTGGCATCCGCGCGTGGCCAGATCCCCGCCCTCCCCCCCCCCCCCCCCCCCTCGCCCCCGCCCCCGTGACGGACCCGACGCGCCGCGCCGCCGCGGACGCGCCGTGCGAGGGCGGCCGCCAGCCCGCGGCGCGGGGCCCGCCCCACACCCCCCGACGGCCGTGCGCCCACGCGCGGGCGGCGGCTGCCGCCGTCGCGGCGGCGGCGGCGGCGGCGGCGGCGGCGGCGGCGGCGGCGGCCGTTGCCGCCGCGCGCGCGCGCGCCGCGCGGCCGCGCGGCCGCCGCGGCCGGCGGCGGCTGCGCTCGGTGCCGTCACTGCCCTTGGCACGTCGACGGCGGCGTGTGGGTGTAGGGCAGGGGTGCAGATACGGAGCGCGCGCGCCGCGGCGGCCGCCGATTGGCCGCCCCGCCGCGGCGGCGTGCGTGGCGCGGCGGGGGGCGGCCAACGTGGCGGCGGGCGTTGGATCCCGCGGCCGCCGCGGCGGGGCCCCGCCGCGCCGCCACCCCGAGCGAGGTCACCTCGCCGAGGTGCCGCGCGCGGGCGTCCCTGCGCCGTTCCGTTGCCCGTCCGTTACCGCTCCGTCTGCCCCGTCGGTCGCTGGTCCCCGCCCTTCCTATGTGCCTGTATGTACGGTAGCGCGCTCCCGACCGCCGCACCGCTCGCCGCTCGCCGCGGCGCCGCCACCCCAGCCGCCCCACTGGCGGCCGCCGCGCCTCCTGGGCGCTTCCAGCGACGCACCGGCGGCAGCCGTTACCCCCCCCCGCCTCCCACGCCCTCTGTCCCCCCCCCTCCCTCCCTGTTCCCCTTCTCTCCCTCGTCCACTGCTGTCCCCTCCCACGCGACCGACCAAAGCCCGGGTGCCACCACCCCCCCCTCGCCGGGAGGCCGTCGCCGCGGGGCGGCTACGCCTTCCCCCCCCCCCGCTCCCCGTCCGCCCCGCCGGACCGCTGCGGGTCGTACCAGCCACCCTGCCGGGTGGCCTCATGGCGCGCCCGGACGCGCCGCTGGCGGTGCTGTCCCTGGCCGTCGCCGTCGCGGCGACGGCCGGCGCTGTCGCCGCCGCCGCTGCCGCCGTCGGTCGCCACCGCCGCTCGCGGCGCCGCCACGCTGGTGGTGGTGGCGACAGCGGCGGCGGCGGCGGCGGCGGCGGCGGCGGCGGCGACAGTCAAGGCGCCCGTAAAGGCGAGGGTGGCCAAGGCAGTCAAGGCGGCGGCGGCCAAGCCGGTCATGGCGACGGCGGCGGGGGCGGCAGGCCGGCGCCGCTGTCTCCGCCCCCCTCCCGCCTGGCGGCGGGCACGCCCACCGCCACGTACCTGGTGATGATGGAGGACAGCGACGACCCAGTGGCCACCGTCGCCGCCGCGCGGGTGCTCGTTGAGGCCATTGCCGCCGCCGACGCCGACGCGGCCGCGGCCGCAGCGGCGGCGGTGGCGGCGGCGGCTACTGCCGCCGATGGCGGCGGCGGCGGCGGCACCACCTCCACCGCACCAGCAGGTGCCGCCGCCGCCACCGCCGCGGGCGGCGGCGCCAGCGCGGCCACCCCGTCGGTGCGGGTGCTGTGGGAGTTTGGGCCGCTCGGCGGCTTTGTGATTGTCGCGACCCGCCGGGCGGCCGCGGCGGTCCGCGCGCTGCCCGGGGTGGTGGTGGTGGAGCGGGACGGCGGCGGCACGCCGTTGCAGATTCCGCCGCCGGGGGGGCGGGCGGAGGAGGGGGACGAGGGCGCGGCGGCGGCCGCCGCCGCCGCTGTTGCCGACCGCCGACGGCGGCCCCGCGCGGAGGGAGGGGACGTGGGGGGGGGGGACGGCCGGGAGCGGCAGCCGCCGCCCGCGGCGGCTCCCCGGTGACGGCGGGTCCCCCGGGGCGGCGGCCGGCCGCCGCAGCGCAGAGGGGCAGGGAACACACTCAACGTCGTCGCCCTCAAGCGTACTATGTGAGCGTGGCTGCGGCCTGTGTGCGCCCGGCACACACGAGTCGGGCGTCAGTTCCTCCGGGGCGGGTCCCTTTGCCCGCCTCCGTCTTGGCGGGGGCGCCCCACGCAGACGAGCACCCGCCTGGGCCTCGGGACCTGCGCTCGGCGGTGGGGTCGGGGGGTGTGCTTCCCTGCTGAACCGCCGCACCCCCCAGTCCGCACCGCGGCCAACGCATAGACCGACAAGGGCTGCCCTCTAAACAGTAGACGACGTACACGTCACACACCGGGTTCACTTCCCACACCGGAGAGGTTGTGTCTGTCGGGCGCCGGCGTCGACCCCGACCCCGCCCGTCGCGTGCAGGGTGCGTCCATGAGGTCTCCGTACCGATGAGAAGGGGCCGACGGCGGTCGAAGCGGCGGCGGTGGCAGCCAGCAGCTCGGTGTGGACAGTGAGCGTCTCTGACCAGCGGCGGTACGTCGTGGCACAAAGCCTGACGCCCCCCGCGCCCGGCGCCTGCCGCCTGTCCTCCCCCACCACAGAACGGGCGGCCATCGGACTCAGCGGCGAAGTTCGAGGGGCGGGTTGACATGACGTCCAGTTCCGCGACAGCCCTGACGAGCGGCGCGCCGGCAAAAACCCAGCGCCAGACCCGCCACGGCGCGGACAGCCACCACCTCCGCCGCCGCCGCCGCCGCCGCCGCGGACAGGAGAGCCCCCCCGGCGTCACGGTCGTCCAGTCATTCGCCGCGTGCACGGGGGTGCCCGGTGCCCAGCCGAGGCAAAGCCCCCCACACCAACGCCACGGGCATGGCCGCGCCGGGGCGGCAACAGGCGGCGGCGTCAGCCAGTCCCGCCGCGCCCGCGGCGGCCGTCACCTCAGCGGGCAAGTCCCCTGGGAGGAGGCCACGAGGGAGGCGCAGCGCCACCACCGCGCAGTTTGCAAAACGCTGGTGCATCCCTGGATCTACGGATCCACCCGGCGTTCGAAGTCTACTCCTCGCCCCGACCACACACGTTTGCAAACTGTTGTTCACGTGGCAAGACCTGTGGCCGGATAGCCAACATGATGCGAAAAAAAAATGGCTGTTTTCTGACCAATCACGTCACCCTGCGCGACCTTGTGCGACCTGGTCCACCACGCACCGTGGTCCGCAGCGGTGGCGGCGCTGCGCAGCCGCCACCGCGACCGCCTCCCGCGCCCCGCCTCGTCTGCTGCGCGACTGCGCTTCCCCCGCCGCCCGCTGACGTGGCCAGCTGCGCTTCCCTGCCGCCCGCTGACCATGGTCCGCCACACGCGCGGCGCCCATGTCGCGCGCCCCCGCCCTCTGCCGCGGTGATCGTGACCCGCGGGCGTGCGCGTGGGGGGGCGGGGCGGGGCCGCCGAGACCAGGGGGCGGGGTTTTCCGTCCCCCCCCCCCAGGCCATCTAGGCGTGACCATGAGGTGCGGCGGCCGCCACCGCCTGCGTGGCGGCGCTCACGCCGCCGCCGCCGCCGCCGCTGTCGCTGCGGCCACGCCTGCTGCCGCTGCGGCTGCCGCTGCTGCCGTCGCCGCCGTCGCCGCCGCCGCCGTCGCCACCGCTACCAGAGGCGCGCGCGGCGGCCACCTCGTGTTGATGGCGGCTGCCGCGGCTGCTGCGCCGGCTGCCGTCAGCGGTGGCCTCGGCGTGGGGGACGTGCCCGCCGCGACGCGCCCAGCCTGGCCACCGATGGGCCGCGCGCAGTCGAGCCTGACGAGGTGGGGGGCGTAGGTGGGGCGGACGCGTGGAGAGGGAGGGGGGGGGCGGGGAGGTGGACGAGTGGGGTGCTAGGGCGGCGGGATGGAAATCTCCGGGCCCCCCACGGCGTAGCGGCGTCGGCCACAGGGGTCGGCCGCCCTGCACCCGGCTCCGGCTCGTGTGGGCGCCCACCAACGCGTGGCGGCCCACAGCGAGAGGAGTGTGCGGCGCGGGCGCGGCGGCGGCCGGCGTGCCAGCGTGGCGGCGGCGGCGGCATTGGTGGCGGCCGAGGTGCTGTCGCGCCGCGGCCGCCACGTGGGGTGGCGGCGGCGGCACCCCTACCCCGTCACCGCGGTGCGGGTTGGCGGCGCCCGTCCCTCTTGCGGCTGCCCCCGACGCCGCACGGGCAACCGCGCGGGGGGGGATGGCGCCGGTGGCGTGCCTCGCGCCGCGGGTCGCGGTGGAGCGCCCCCCCCGGGGTTGGGGGCGGGTGCGCGTCGGCGTCGGCGTCGGCGTGGGCGTGGGAGCGGCGGTGTCGGCAGAGTGGGGGCGGGGCGGGGGGGGGGGGGAGTAGAGCCGACGCGGCTGCCGCTCGTCGCCGCCGCCGCCGCCGCGCCGCCCACGGCCACGGCTCGCGTGGTGCGGTGGCGGTGCGCTGGGCCGGCCGTTGCGCATGGGCGAGCAGGGGGAGGGGGGAAGGGGGGGGGGGGGGGGAGGGGGACGGGAGAGCAGCGGCAGGGATGGCAAGGCGGCGTGGCAGCGGCGGCGGCGGCGGCAGCGGCGGCGGCGGCGGCGCGAGCGGGGGCGCCCCGCCGCCGTCTGGGGTGCGCCGCCGCTGCGTGTTGGGGGTGCGGCCGGCCGACGCGGGCGGCGGCGGCGGCAGCGGGGGCGTGCCGCGGCGGGCGTTCCGCCGCCCGCGGCGCTACAAGAGCCGCCCGCCACCGGCTGGGAAAAATGCCACCGTGCAGCACAGCAAGCATCGCCTGCAGACGACCGAGCACCGGGACGACCAACAACGTCCATACGCGTGTGCCCACACCGACCCACTACCACCGACGACCCTGTGCCTGACAGCGCATCTCCGCAATCATCCCCACACCGGCAGCGCCATGACGTTGGCGCGGCGGTCCCCCCGGGCGGCGGCGTCCCGGCTGTTGGCCGCCGCCGCCGCCGCCGCCGCGGCGGGCGTGGCCGCCCGCGCCGCGGCGGCGGCGGCGGTGGACACCGCGGCGGCCTCCTGGTGGGACCCGTGGCGGCACCACCCCGTGCTCGTGGCGGAGCCCGCCATCCGCCCCGTCCTCCTCCGCTGGTACGAGGTGAAGCTCAGCGAGGAGCACCCCGACCGCCCGTTCACCGCCCACACCCGCTACCTGCCCGGCGGTTCCAAGGCGTACATGACGAAAGCCAACTACCCGTACGAGCCGCTGGCCGACGCGGCCGCGCGCGACCGGCTGGCGGGGTGGGATCTCCTCAAGCTGCCCGGCCACGGGCCAATGGTGGCCGACTGGCTAAAGCTGCACCTGAACCGCGACGCGACGCTGTGCTTGGCGCTGCGGTACAACACGGGGGAGGAGGTCAACGTGCCGGGCTACACGCTGGCGGGCGTGGCGGTGGTGGACGACGGCGACCGGCTCGTGCGGGAGGGGATGGAGCTGCCCGGCCGTGCGGGGATCTGGTGCAAAGCCGCCGCGGCGGGGGTGGTGACGCTCCCGCGGGGGCCGCCGATGGGCATCACCCGCGGCCGCCCCGATTTTTACTCGTACGACATTTACCTGGGCGAGGCGGACGGCAGCGCGCCGGCGCCGCCGGCGGTCGCCAAAGCACTGAACGGCGTCAAGGTGTACCCCAACTCGCGGTGCCCGCCGGAGCTGCACGACGTGTGGATGACGCCAAACGTGGACGATGCGGATGAGGACACGGCGGGGAAGAGCTGGCGCACCTGGCACCCGCAGGTGGACCCGGTGTACTGGTGGTACGTGGTGGCGAGCGGCGGCTGCTCCCTGTTGGCCTGTCCAGAGGGTGAATGGGGTGCTGAGGGAGTGGGTGCCGGCGCCTAACGCCCGGTCGTGTGAGTCCTTGACGTGGTGGACTGGTGCTAACGTGCCCGTGGCGTTGCTCCCTGTTGTTCTTGCGTTACCCTGTTCCATCATGCTTGTTTTTCCCCTCCCATCAGCTACTATGGTCATGAGCATGGGACGGCACCTCACTTTATGGCCCCGTACGCACCGCGACTCGACTACACGGCATGGAAGAACAATCGGCAGGACGAATCTCATCCCGGCTTCAAGGGATACGGCATGATTGCAAAGGACGGCACCGCCTATTACATCACGGTGCACGCGTCCACGTCGGAGCTGTCCCGCATCCACCAGCGCTTCCACACCGTCACCTTTGCGGCGGTGACCAAGGCCGGCGAGATTGTCGCGGACCTGTCCATCAAGGGGGACTTTGGCCCGTCGTTTGCGCTGCCGACCAACTTTCGCCGCGACCGCCGGCGGCTGCCCGTCGGCGGGCCAGCCCAGGAGGAGCTCCTCGCCGCGTTTGAGGCGGTCCCGCGGGACCGGCCGGGCGCGTCCAAGCGCGTCAACGTGTTTAGCGGGGACTACAACCACACGGACATGGAGGTGGACCGGGAGGACCTCCCCCGCGGGCGGTACGAAGAGTGGCGCGGCGGCCTCGGCCTGTGCACGACGAGCGAGCGGCGGCGGGGCCTCATCCTCGACATCAAGGACCCGATCACGGCGTGCCCCGACCGCCGCTGCGCGCCAACGGGCGGCCTCACCGCGCTGGCGCCGGTGGTGGACCGGCCGGCGGGGGTGGCCCGCGCCAGCCGGGGCGTCCACCGCATCGTCCGCTTCGACGCGGTCCGCGTCGGCCGCGCGCTGTGTGCCGTCGACGGCCTCGACGACGCGGCGGGCGACGCGTTTTACACCAACGCGTACGGGACGGAGCTGGCGGCGGGGCCGGCGGCCGACGCGGTGCGGCAGGTGCTCAAGGTCGGCTGGGCGGGCGCCCTCGACGGCCGGTGGACGACGCACGACGACTGGTACCGGATGATGCGGCCGGCAGACGAGGACGACGAGTCGGCGGGGGGGGGGCGCATGATTGAGGACAGCCTCTCGCGGTTCAACTGAGGGGGGGGGGACGGCTGGCCTGGTTTGGCGACGCGGACGGCACGTGGGGGGGGGGAGAAGGAGTGGGGGGGGGGGAGGGGGGGGAGGAAGAGAGGGGTAGCGTGGGCGGGAAGGGGGGGGGGGTGTGGGGGGGGGGACGACGGATAGGCGCGGCGACTGGGCGGCAGCGGCGGCGGCGGCGGGCCGCTCGTAGGGGGGGTGCGCGACGGCCGGCATGGGCCGGCGTCCCCCCCCCCCCGCCCGCCCCTGACGGCGGAGCCCGCACCCTAGCAAACCGTTTTTTTCGACAGATCCGCGCGGCGCGCGGCGCACGAGGCACCTGGCGCGCGCCGTAGCCAGCGGGCGGAACCGCTGCCGCCGCGCACGGCGGGCGCTCCCCGTCCCCCCAGCTGCGCCCAGCCACTCAAGCGCAAAAGAAAAAAAAAAAAAAAAAAAAAAAAAACAGAAAAAAAAGGGTCTTCTTCCCCGCCACCACGCGGCGGTACCGCCGCCCGCCCGTGTACTGTACATATTACCGGTCGCGGGGAGCGCTGGCCGCGGCGGCGGGCAGCGCCACGAGGCAAGACCCCGCGCGCGGGGGGGGGGGCGGCCGCGGCCGCGCCGCGGTCCGCCGCGCGCGTGCGCCCGCGGCGGTGCGGCCGCGGGCGGCGGCGTCGGCCGTCTGGATCCCAGCCCAGCTGGCGCGCCGTGGCCCGCTGCCGCCGGCCGCCGCCGGCGGTCGGTCCGCCGCGGTCCCGCCGCGCGACGCCGCGCGTCGCGGCGGGGGGACCCGCCGCCGGTCGGCCGGCCGCCCCAACCCGCCCCCCCCCCTCCCGCCCCCCCCCCCCCCCCCCCCCCCTGCCCACCAGGCGTGGCCGGTCGCCCACCGACCCCCCCCCACCCATTCACCCCCCCCCCCCCCCCCACATCACGCCGCCCTCTCCTCTTCCCTTTTCTTTTCCCTCACCCCCTCCTCAGTGACCTCCTCCCCCCAACCCCACCCACCCCGCCGGCCAGCGGCGGCTGCCGTCCGCCCCCCCCCCCCCCCCCCCCCCCCCCTCCGACGCCACCCGCGACGACGACCTCCCCCCCTACACCAAGACGCCGCCTCTGCCCGCGCGCGCTCTCTCTTTTTTTTTTTTTTTTTTTTTTCGTTTCCGCGCCCGCCGCATGCGGCGGCTCGCGACGATGCGCGCCCCCCTGCGGCGGCGGCTGGTGCCCGCCTTTTTTCCGCCCGCCGCGCCGCTCGGCAGCCGCCGCCACCCGCTGCCGCCGCCGTCGCTGCCGGCGGTGGCGTCCCGGCGGGTCGCCGCGGCGGCGGTGGGGGGGGTGGGGGGGTGGGGGGGGGGGGGGGGGGGGGGTGCCGCCGCCAGTGGCGGCCACCGCCCTTGGGGCCGCCGCCACCCGCTGTGCGCTGGGGGGGGGAGGGGGGGGGGGGGTGTCGCTGCCACCGCGGCCGCGCTGGGGGGGGGGGGGGGGGGGGGGAGGCGCCCGCCGCGGCCACGCCGACGGCCGCCGGCGCTGTCCACGTCCACGCCGTCGGCGGCTGCCGGGGGGGGGGGGGGGGAGGCGCGGGGGGGGGCGCCGACGCCCCGGCCGCCGCGGCGGTCGGCGGCGCTGGCGGTGGCGCCGCGCGTGGCAGCGGCAGCGGCGGCGAGGGGGGGCCGCCGCTGCCCGCGGCGCCGGTTGCCGCGGCTGCCGGTGGGCCCGCCGCGCCGGCCGCCGGCGCTGCGGCGGCGCCCGATGGGGACGCTTCCCCCCCCCCCCCCCCCCTCTTCCCCGGGGACCCCCCCGCCCTCCCCCCCTCACCACCGCGACGGTCGCCGTCGACGACCTGTCGCCCATGATGCGGCAGTACGTGGAAACCAAGCGGGGCCTCCCCGCGTACCTCCTCCTCATGCGCGTCGGCGACTTTTACGAGGCCTTTTTCGAGGACGCCGCCGCCCTCGCCGCCACCGCGGGGATTGTGCTGACCGCCAAGGACGGGGGCGTGCGGCTGCGGCGCAAGGTGCCGATGGCGGGCGTGCCGGCGGCGTCGCTCGAGGACAAGGCGCGGGCGGTCGTCGCGGCGGGCATCCCGGTCGCGGTGGCGGACCAGGTGGAGCCCGCCGCGGTTGCCGCCGCCGCGGGGGGGGGGCTCGTCCGCCGTGCCGTCACGCGGCTGATCACGCCGGGCACCCGCACCGCGGATGACGCGGGCGCGGATGGCCTGGGGGGGGGGGGGTCAACAACTACCTCGCCGCCCTCGCGGTGGGCGGGGGGGGGGGGGGGGGGCGGGGGGGGTGGGGGGGGGGAGCGAACCCCCGCCACCCACCGCTGGGGGGGGGGGGTCCCGTGGGGTCTCGCCGCCGCGGACGTGTCGACCGGCGACTTTGTCGTTGCCGCGGGGTGCGGCGCGGAGGAGCTGCTGGGGGAGCTCGCCCGGCTCGACCCGGCCGAGCTCCTCGTCGCGGACCGCCCCGCCGCCGCAACCGCCGCCACCGCCGCCGCCGCCGCCGCCGCCGCCGCCGCCGCCACCGCCGCCGCCGGTGGCACCCCCCCCCCCCCAGCGGCACGGCGCCTGCCGACGCGGTCCACGCGCTCCTCAGCGCGGTGCGCGGGGCGGGCTACGCGCACCCCCCCCCCCCCCCCCCCCCCCAGCGGGCGGCGCCCCCCCCGCGGCGGCGGCGGCGGCGGCGCCCGCGGCGGGCCGCGCGCTCCTCACCCCGCGGCCGGCGGCGGAGTTTGAGCCCGCCGCGGGCGCCGCCGCCCTCTGCGCGCGCTACGGCGTCGCGTCGGTGGCGGCGTTTGGCTGCGGGGGGGCGCCGCTCGCCGTCGGCGCGGCGGGCGCGCTGCTCGCGTTTGTTGCCGACACGCTCGAGCGGGACGTGCTTGGGGGGGGGGGGGGGGCGCCGCCGTCACGCGCCGGTGCGGCCACACCGCCCACCGCCCGTGGCGGTGCTGCCAGCGCGGACGCGGCGGCGACGGCGGCCGCCGCGGGCGCGGGCGCGGCGGCGGCGGCGGCGGCGGCGGCGGCGGCGGCGGGAACCCGCCCGGCGCCCCCCGCCGCGGCCGCCGACGCGGCCGCCGACGCGGCGCGGACGCTGTGGGACGCGGCGTCCGCCTTTGAGTCGCGGCGGGTGCCGCTCAACCCCCCCCGCCTCCTCCCGCGGGCGGCGTACCTGCGCCTCGGCCCGCGCGTCATCCGGGATATCGAGATCCTCGCCACCGCCCGCGACGGCGGCCGCGCCGGCTCCCTCGCCGCCGCCGTGGACGGCACCGCCACACCCGGCGGCCGCCGCCTCCTCCGCGCGTGGCTCACCGCGCCGCTCCGCGGCACCGCCGCGATCGCCGCCCGCGGCGCGGCGGTCGGCGCGCTCGTCGCCGCGCAGGGCGCGGCGGCGGCGGCGGTCGGCGGCGCCCTCGGCGGGCTGCCCGACCTGGCCCGCCTCGGCGGGCGGGTGGGCGGCCGCCGGGCGAGCCCGCGGGAGCTCCAAGCGCTCGCGCGGGGCTGCGCCCGCCTGCCAGCGGTGCGGGCGGCGGTGGAGGGGGTGGTCGCCGCGGCGGCCGCGGCGGGCGTTGCCGACGCGGGGGCGCTGCCGGAGCTCGCCGCCGCGCTCGGCGACGAGCGGCTCGACGCGGCCGCCGCGGCGGTGCTGGCCGCGCTCGTCGACCCGGCGCCGGCGTGCCTCGCCACGTTTGCCGACTACTCGGTGTCGGCCGACGGGGCGCCGCCCGACGCTGGGGGGGGGGGCACCGCCGCCGCGTCTGCCGACGGCCGCCCCGGCCGGACGGCCATCCTCCGCGCCGGCTACGACGCGGAGCTCGACGCGCTGCGCGACGCCGCCGCCGGCGGCGCCGCCGCCCTCCGCGCCTACGAAGCCGACGCGCGCGCGGCGGTCGGCGTGGCGGGCGTCAAGGTGCGGCAGGTCAAAAACGCGGGCTTTGCGCTCCGCGTGCCCCGCGCGGCGGGGGAGCGCCTCCTCGCCGCCGACGCGGCGCACTTTTCGCGCCACGGCTGGGCGCTGCGCGGGAGTACGCGCGCGGAGCTGCGGTACGTGTCGCCCGCGCTGGCCGCGATTGAGCGTGACGCGGCGGCGGCGGCGGCGGCGGTGGCGGCGGTGGAGGTGCGGCTGTACCGGGCGCTGCGGGACCGGCTGGGGGAGCTGACGCCGGCGGTGCGGGCGGCGGCGGCGGCGGTGGCGGCGCTGGATGTGCTGGCGGGGTGGGCGGCGCTCGCCGCGCGGCGCGGCTACTGCCGGCCCGTCTTTTTGGACGCGGACGACCCGACGGTGCCGCCGACGGTGGAGCTCCGCGCGCTCCGCCACCCGGTGGTGGAGCGCTGCCTGCCGCCAGGCGTGGCGTACGTGCCCAATGACGTGGCGCTGGGCGGCGCCAGCGGCCGGCACCTCGCCATGCTCACCGCCGCCAACGGCGCGGGCAAGTCCGTCTACCTGTACGCGCTCGCCGCGGCGGTGGTGCTGGCGCAGGCGGGCTGCTGGGTGCCCGCCACGGCCGCCCGCCTGACCGTCACCGCCGCCCTCTACACCCGCGTCGGCGCCGTCGACGATGTCAGCGGCGGCCTGTCGACGTTTGGGGTGGAGATGGCCGAGACCGCCGCCATCTGCGCCGCCGCGGGGGAGGGGGCGCTCGTGCTGGCCGACGAAGTCGGCCGCGGGACCGCCGTTGCCGACGGCCTCGCCGTCGCGTACGCGGTCGCCGAGTACCTGGCGGGGGGGGGGGGCGGGGGGGGGCGGGGGGGCGCCGCTGACCGTCTTTGCCACCCACTTTCACGAGCTCAACGCGCTCGCGGAGCTGCGGCCCAACGTGGCCGCGCTGCGCATCGAGACGCTCGCGGAGGAGGTGTGGGAGGGCGGCGACGGCGACGCCGCCGACGCGGCCGCCGCCGCCACCGCCGCCGGTGCCGCCGGCGACGCCGCCGCGGCCGGCGTGGCGGTCGTCGTGGCAACCCCCACGGCGGACCCCCCCCCCACCCCCGCGCCGGGCGCTCGCGGTGGGTGCCGTCCGAGTCCCCCCCCACCCCCCCTGGGCCCGCACCGGCGCCACCCGCCCGACGCACCGCGTCGCCGACGGCGCCGCGTGGGCCTCCCACGGCGTCGAGACCGCCGCCCGCGCGGGGCTGCCGCCCGCCGTTGTCGCCCGCGCGCGGGCGCTGGCGGGCGCGCTCGCCGCGCCCGCGCGGGGGCTCGCCGCGCACCTCCGCGCGGCGGTGGGGGGGGGGGCGCCGCCGCCGTCGCCGGTGGTGGTGGCTGACCCTGCCGCCGGTGCCGGTGCCGGTGCCGCCGGCGCCGCCGGCGGCGGCGCTGCTACCGCCGCCGCCGCCGACGGGGCGGCGGCCGACGGGGCGGCGGCCGACGGGGCGGCGGCCGACGCGGCGGCCGCGGCGGCGGCGGCCGCCGCGGATGCGGCAGCCGCGGACGCGGCGCTGCGCGAGGCGTACGCGGCGGGGTATGCCGCCGCGCGTGCCGACGTGCTGGGCGCCCTGGCCTCTGCCTCGGCGCCGCCGCCGGCGCCGCTGCCGCCGACGGCCGGGGGGGAGGCCTGACCTCGACCTGTGGGCACGGCCGCGCGGCGGCGGCGGCGGCGGCGGCGGCGGCGGCGGCGACGCGTCGTCAATGGGCAAACCGGAGTTGGGGCGAACAACGTGCGGTGGGTGGCACTGCCGGGGGCGTGGGGTCCCTCCTCGCCTGGCCCACCAACTGTTTTTTTGTTGCGGCCGCGTGTTTTTTGGGGGGAGAGCGCGACGTCGACGGTGCGTGCGGTGGGCGAGCGCATCCACCGCGACGGCAGGGGCGGCCGTCCCCCCACGTGCACGGTAGAGAGGGGTTCCGCGACGCGAGGCGGAGGGGGGTGTCTATACCCTCCTGCGGGGACGGACGCCCGTGAGCGGTGCGACGGCGGGGAAAGAAAAAACCAAAGCGCAAGCGCCGTGCCGCACGGGAAGCAGTAGCGGGGGCCACGGCTCCGACGCGCGGCGGCGGCGCGAATCCCCTCTCCCGACGGCAACGCCGCCGCGCGCGGCGTCACGCCGGCGCCCGTGCCACGGACCGGCCGCCCATAGCCGCGCGCCGGTGCTGCCGCCGCCAGCCGGCCGCTGACGCCGCCACCTCGGTCACGCGCGCCGAGACCCGCGGGCTCGCGCCGCCCTCCACGGCGGCATCTCCCGCCCACAGCATGTTCTCTGGTGCCCTCCCCCTCCCCCCCCCCCCCCCCCCTGTCCCTCCCCCCCGCCGCCTCAGAGCCCCGGCGTCTCGATCAGCTCCACCGCGTTCCCATCCGGGTCACGCACAAACAGCGCGCGGCGGCCACTCGCGCTCATCGTATACGGCCAGGCCGCCGCGTCGAGCCGCGCGACCACCCCCCCAGCGCCGCGACCGTCACGGCCACGTGGCGGTCGCGCCCCCCGTGCGGCGGCCGCCCGTCCACCGGGTCTGGGTTTGGCAGCTCCATCAGGTGGATCTGCGACGCGCCCGCCCGCACAAACGCGCCGGGGAAGGGGAGCGCCGCGTTGCGGAGGTGCGTGTCGTCGGCCATGCCGAGGAGGCCCGTGTACCAGGCGAGGGAGGTGGGGGTGGACGCGACGAGGACGCCCGCGTGCTGCACCCCGCCATAGGTGATGGGGGGGGGGTTGACCGCCGCCGCGGCGGCTGTCGCCGCCGCGACGGCCGCGGCGGTGGCGGTGGCGGTGGTGCCGCTGCCGCCGCCGCCGCCGCCGCCGCCGCCGCCGCCGCCGTCGGCCGCTGGCGGGGAGGCCGCCGCGACGGGAGGCCGCCGCGAGCGGCGGCCGGAGAGGGTGGCGGCGGCGGCGGCCGGGACGCCCGTGATGGCGGCGGCACGCCGGCCGCGGGACGTCACCGCCGCCGCCGACGGGGGGAGGGCAAACGCCATGCGGCCGCCACGACAGTGGACGACACCAGCGCCGCACACGCCCACCGGCGGAAGGGGTGCACGACGCGGGCGGCACGGCCGACCGGCGACAGAGGTGAATCCGTCAGGGGGGGGGGACAAGACAGCAGTCGCGGCTCGTGTCGATGAGGGAGGGGGCGGCAGGCAGCGTGCGGGGTAAACGTTCCCAGACAGGGTGGAGGTTGGGAGGACGAAGAGATGACAAAGGGTGTTTCGACGGCGTGGCCCCGCGGCTCTGGATGCTGCGCTGTAGCGGCGCGCCCGCAGCCCAGCGCTGGCCACCCATTGGCCAGCGGCGGCACCCCAACCGTTGATCGCATCCATGAGCCACCCTGATCCACGCACACGCCACCGACACGGTGGGGGGGGCTCCCACGCCCGTCGCGGCCGAGCAAGTCGGCCGCCGCCGCCGCCACGCCCGCCGCCGCCCGGCCGCCGCCGCCGCCACGCCCGCCGCCGCCCGGCCGCCGCCGCCGCCACGCCCGCCGCCGCCCGGCCACCGCCCCCGCCCCACCCGCCGCCGTGCCGCCCACCCACCATTGCCCCGCCTACCGCCTCTCCGCCCTTGCTGCTGCCCCGTCCTCCGCTGCCTCGCGGCCGCCGCCGCCACCGGTGCCGCCACCGCCCCCGGCGGCGCCGCCGCTGCCGCTGCCGCTGTGGCGCGCGGACCCACGTCCGCTCCGGCCCGTCGCGGCCGCCCTCTTGCCTCGTCAGCCGCCGGCGCGACGTGCCTGACCAGCCTGTGGCCGCCGCACCGATGGGTGCAGCGCCGGCGCTCACAAACGGGTGTGCGTGCTCGCCGCTGCTGCTGCCCCCTCGCGCTGCGCTGACGCGCCTACCCGCTCGCCGTCGCCCTTCCTCGCTGGCGTGCCACTGACGCCGCCTACCCGACGGCGTGGCCGCCCTTGTGGTGGGCTGCGGCGCCAGTACCGCCCAGGTGGCTCCTGGCGGCCGCTGCTGCCGCCGCCGCTGCCGCCGCCGCCACCCGCTCCGCGCTGGCTGCGGTCGCCGCGGGCGCCGGCCGCGTGGCGGCGGCCGCCGCGCACGCCACGGGATTTGTGGTGCGGCGCCGGGCCCACTCGGCGGCCGCGGTGCGCTGCCGCCGCGCTGCGAAACGAGTCCGTTTTTGGGCCCCCTTCCCGCCCCCGCTGCCGCGGGGACCGCCGGTGCGTGTAAGGTTGGCGGCGGAGAGCGGGCCCGCTGGTGGGCGCCGGCGTGGGCGCCTGAGGGGAGGGGGGGGGGGAAGCGGGGACGAAGGGACTCGTTCCGGTGGGTAGGAGCCCGTTCTCAGCTGCTGCTGCTGCCGCCGCCACTGCCGTCGCCGCCACCCACCCGCCCGCCTACGTTTTCGACTGCCTACGTGCTCGCCGGCCGCTTTGGTGCGGGGCTTGCGCGACAGGGGCGTGTTGGTGCGGCGGAGCAGGTGGAGATGGCGATGGCTACACATCACCGCTGCGTGTTTGACTGTGACCAGTCCAAGAACGGCCCTTGCCGCGCGTGGATGGAAACCAACCGACCATTGTGGACAAGGCCATCGCTCGGGTGACGCCGTAACACCTCGCCACGGCTGCGGACACGGTAGCCTTGGTGCGTGCCCCGCCGTCACGCCCGTGGCCGCCGCCACGGCCACCACGGGACAAGGCCCGCCGGGCGGTGACGTTGGTGGTAGCGGTCATCCTTGTCGACGTGACGGACCGTTTGTGGAGGGAACGCGGGGGCTCGCTGCCATGTCCGCTCTGGGCACCGACGACGCGGGAGGTCGCCAGGACGGTAGCGCACGGCTCACCGGCGGCTGAGTCCGACGCCGGGTGTAGGGGACCTCAGCCTCGACGCCCGCTCCGGTGCCGCTGCCAGCCTGGTGGTCACCCCGCCAACCTCTCAGGGCGCGGCTGCCGCGGTGGTCCGCGTTGGCGCCCTATCCTTCCCCGCCGCGTTGCGTTTTGGTGCGCGCTGGCCCGCGGCGGGTGCTGCGGGCTGCCTGCGTCGCCGCCGCTGCCCGGCGGGGCGTGACCACGACAACCCCGGTGGCGGCGGCGGTGGCGGCGGCGCGCCCTTGCGTCCGCTCTTTGTCCCTCGTGGGTAGTCCCCCGCTCGTGTGGTTGTCGCACGACGGCAGCCTCCTCAGGACCGCCCACCCCGCTACGCCGAGACGGCCCGCGGTCGCCACGCCCACGGCGGGGCGCCCAGTCCTCTCTCCACCACACCCCCGACAACGCATGGCGGGGCGTGACCCCCGACCCGTGTGGGTCGCTGGCCGCGACGCGTGGGCGGGGGGCGTCGGCGGGGTCGTGTGGAGCGCGGTCGTCCACGCCTTTTGTGGCTGCGCCCTGGCGGGCCGACACTGACAAGGGAACCACGGGGCGGGCGGTGGGAGTCGAGGCGGCTGGGATACGCTGGTGGCAGCGTCTCCCCCCTTCCACCACACCCCGCGCCATCTCCCACCCCGAAACGTCCTCACCGCCGCCTCTTTCCTACTTCTCCCGGCGGCGGCGGCGGTCGCCGGCAGCCCCCGGTCGCGGTTGAGCGGGCCGTGGACCATGCAAGACGCCCGCCGCCTGTGGGCGGCGGCGAGGGGCCCCTCACTCAGCGGCTGCGCGGGATGGCGTCCGCCGCGCCAGCGCACTGTCATGCCGCCAGCTGACCGTCCCGGCTGGGGTGCCAGCGGGGACGCTTGTCGTGCGGTGCGCGCCGCGCGTGCTTTGACGTGCCACGCCGCCGCCGCCGCGGCCGCGCGGCGGGCGCTGTCTTGCCGTGGTGGCCAATCGGATCCGTGGCCGCGGACGGTGCGCCGCCGCCCTACAAGAACCAATAGACGGAAAGTGGAGCGCCGTGCCGGCGCCCCCTCCTCCCCCCCGTCCCTTGCATCAACGGCCTGCGCCCCCCCCCCCGTCATCCCACGACGGTGCGTGGATCTCATGGGCTCTCACCCATTGGGCCACCTGCCGTCGGCGGTGCGGCGCGCCAGCGGTGCCCAACCCGTTGGCGGGTGGACGACTGCGGCGGACACACCGCGGCCGCCGCGGCCGCTGCCGGCCCGTGCACAGGCCGCTCAGGCCGCCGCCGCGCCGGCACCCCCAGCCGCCGGGTGCGCCGGGGGATCCTTGGTGCTGCGTGCCCGCGGCGGGGTCGCCAAGACTACCATGCGCGGTCGTCGGCGCCAGCATCGGGTGGACGACGGCGGTGGCCATCGTGCCGCCCCCTCGTTGCGTGTCGCGTCGCGCCTCCTCTTCCCCCCCTGCTCCTGCCGGCCGGGCTGGCCGCATCGGATGACCCCATGGGGGTCCACTGGCGGTGGGCGCGGCGGACGGGCGTGACGGCGGCGGCGGCGGCTGCGGTTGTCGTGGCGACCGCGACGGTGACTCTGGCGGCGCGGGTCGGTCACCCCGCCACCCGCCACGGCGCCGGCGGCGCGTTGTTGTCGGTGTCGCCCGACGGGGTGGAGACGCTCCCGTTCCCGTCGCCGCCGGCCGGGGTTCGCCCCGTCGGCCGCTTTCATGAGCTCCCCTCCCTCCAATGCCGGCTGCACCCGGCGACCGCGGGCGGGCCTTCCCCCGACCCCGCCGCGGTGGCCGCTCCGGCCGGAAGTGGCGGCGGAACGGGGTGGGTGCTGCGGGCCAACGCGTCGACGGCGGCGACGGTCATCCCGTACGCGCCGGGGACGTGCGCGTCGCCCTTGGAGGGCATCCGGGGTTCTCCATTCCGCGCCACCCCTGGCGGGCAAGACGACGCCGTGCTGCCCGCCTTGTCTAGCGCCGCCGCGCCGTCGGGCGGCCGTCCCGGGCGCTGCGGCGGGGCGGCGGAGTTTGCGTGGCCGGGCGCGGCCTTCCACGCCAAGGCCACCGGGTGGGCGGTGGCACGCGGGCCCAGCGGCGCGGCGGCCACCTCCCAGTGGTTTCACCCGCAGCCGTGTGGCGCACACCCGGGGCGGGACGGCCTGGTGTGCGAGGGGGAGGTCAGCCGCCTGCTGACGCTGCAGCGCAACCAGTGGTTTGGGGAGGTGCGGCGGCAGCAGGGCGTGTACGACGTCGCTGCTGTGACGCGGACCACGTTTGGCGTCGCCCTCGACGGCAAGGCCGCGGTGGTAGCCGCGCTGGACACCGTCTCCGCCGCGGCAGGGCCGCGGGATTGCGACCGCGTGGCGGTGGTGACTTATACTACCGCCGACGGCCATCGCCGCCCCGTCCTCGTTGGGGAAGCCGCGCTGCTGTCGCTTGGCCGCGGCGTCCTGGCAGACCCATCCTGGCTGGGCGCGGCTTTTCCGGGGGGGCTCGCCGCGCAGGTTTCGTTCACGCAGGCGCCGCGCACGGTGCGGGCGACGTGGTCACTGGGTCACACGGATCGGCCGGCGATCAACTCTTCCCTGTGGCTGCAGGGCGTCGCGAGCACCATTTGCTGGCCCCCGGCGGCGTCTTTTGTGCGGAATGGCAGCCTCTGCGACGGCGTGCACGACACGCCCCTGTCTGGTCAAGCCACTGCGCGCGCGGGGGTGCTGTACCGAGCCAACTATGTCGGCGACAGTGGCGGCCACTTTGTGGGGGGCGCGGAAGTGGGCGCACGGTGGGTCATTGAGACCCCGCGTTGCCCACCGTTGGCACCCAGCTGCCCACCTGCGTTTGACAACCTCGAAGATGGTGTGGCGTCGCAGCAGCCTATCTGGTTGTTGGGCCGCGGCTCCCGGGAGCTCCATACGACCATGCCGGGAGGGGAGGAAGAGCTGACCCTGGCCAACCACCTATCCTCGTGTACCTACAACCGTACGCAACCTGAGCTGTTGAGCCGAAGACCCGTGACTTGGAACCTCGGCGACCTCACCAGCGAGCTCTCCCAGCGCTACAATCGAGACTACTTTGGCCAAGACCCCCCGCAGAGCCCGTAACGAATGTGGAGCTCGTGCTGGCGGTGCTCGTTGTCATGCCCGAAGTTGCCGCCGTGCTCCTGCTACTGTTGCAGCTGTGCGACACACACGTACGCCCCCGTGCGTTAAACTGGCGGCAGGGGCTGACGTTTGTGTTGGTGGTACTGGCCGGCGGCGCCGCACTTGTGGGCGTCGGCTACTTGGACAGGGTGGAGCGAGCCGGCCACGCGTGGCGTGCGGCCAGCGTTCGTCTCGAAACGCGGCTACCCATCAACCGGACAGAGGAAGAGCGCATGGACAGGGATACGTTTGACTACCGCGGTCGTGTCCTAACCTTCACCGAGACGCTCTTGCTCGTTGCACGCACGGGCTACCGACCCGCCCAGACGCGGCAGTTGTTGGTTGGCAGCGCCGCTGTGTACGTGACGCTGACTGCTGTTGTCATTGTGCGGGCGGTGGTGCAGGCCTGGTTGCTGTCAGCACCGTTCCGTGCGACAGAGGACGAAGATCTTTCAGATCAGGGCGATGCCGCCAGCGTCAAGCAGTCGCTTCCTTCCTCGTTCGTGGCGCGCTTTGCCTACCTCGGCAAAAGCACCGTTCCGTCGAGTTGGCGACGCACACTTCCGGCGTCGACTGTGGATGAGTACTCGACGGATGTCCACCTCTCATCAGCGTGAGCAGGCGTGAGCAGGTGATAAACGGTGGTGACGACCGCAACATTGCACATCATGGCACGCAAAGAGCAAAAAGGGAGCACCACGTTGCCTAGACTGGGGCGTGCCGCGAATTGAACGCGGGACCTCTCGCACCCTAAGCGAGAATCATACCACTAGACCACACGCCCGGATTGCTCGCCAAAAAGAATTGATTAACATAAACCCAATTTTTTTGTGAGTCAGTGTCCTCTTCGTTCAGTCGTACGGGTCTGATCAGTTTTCTGTCGCCTTGTCATGTCGTGAAACGAGCATAACGGCCACTTCTGGGCTGTTCATCACATGATGCGGCGTCTCTGCATCAATGTGTGTGAGTGGTCACTTGGGAAGCCGTCAAGATACAGAAGTACGGGCTGGCACGCCACCTGCGCCTTCTTCTGCGACCCTTTTGCTTCCCCACACATGGTGTTGGAACGCGCGACTCTCCTACGCGACGTCTCGGTGGCCATTTGGCGCGTCAACGCCCCCTGTTGCCGGCGCGCCCGACGGTAGGAGAACGGGCGCGTCCCCGACAAGTCCGTTGTCGGGGGCCGAGTGTTTTTTCATCGGATTCTCTTCTCAGCCCCGTCAACTGCATCGTGTCACTACAAGAGAACACGTCCGATCAGAGTTGACCTTAGTCTGCGTGTAGCAGTGCATTTATTGTAAGTAATGCTCGGTTGTGCCGCGCTCTATCCTTTTTCGCGATCGCGACTTTCGTCCGCACTGCCCGCCCTTCTCCTTCCCGCCGAGCCTTCCGTCCTGCGGGCGTTCCCCTCCCCGACCTGGCACGAGGTTACCTCCTTGGACTACTCGCTTGGTGTTGCGGGCCTGGTGTCCGCTATTTTCCCTTTCCTTGGCGATCACTTTTGTCTCTGCTTCCGTTGTCCATCCTACTCTTTCCCCACCCCCCCAACAATGGCGGCCCTCCCCCCTCCCCTACGGGAGACTGCCGCATACGCCTTTCCTCCTTTAAGCCCCGACATACCACACACGCATATCCCTCTGGGACCTTCCGGCAGCGGTGGTGGACCGTCCGGAGCCGGGGGGGTATTGCTGGGACCTCCGCTGACGGGGGGCGGCGTGCTTCGCCGTCCCGGTGGCGGCACCCTCCTGTGGCGGTTGCTACATGGCACCACCGTCCACGCTGTATATTTTCCAGACGTTACTGCTGGTGGGGGGGACCCCGAAGCGGACAATGCGTTTGCGGCGGCCTGGTCGGTGCTGCTGACGCCGACGGGGGGCTCGGCGGCACTCCGCCCGTGGCAGCTTGGACACCCGACGGGGAGGGCGTGGTGCTGTACGTGGCGTCGCCGGGGGGGGGGTGGGCGCCGCCCTGATCGACGTGGCCGGCGGAGAAGTGACGGGTCTCGGTGGCGTCCTTTTGCCGCGGTCGTCTGGCGGGGGCGCGGGGGGTGCAGGGGGGAGCTGGGTGACCGCCATGGCACCCGTGCCAGGGGGTGTTGCCGCTGGCACCTCTGGCGGGTGGGTGGGGGTGGTTGCGGTTGATGGCGCGGGGGTCGGGCCAGTAACGTCCTTTCCGCCCGCGGACGGCGGCGGGTGCGCCGCCGCGGCTGAGGGTGGGTGGGGCCTGGGCGGCGGCGCAGCCTCCCCCGTCGCGGGCCGTGACGGCGGCGGGGGGAGCGTCGTGTTTGGCGGCTCGGCCGTTGGGTCTGCGACGGGCAGCGTGGCGGGCAGTGTTCGGTCGGCGGCCGCGTCGTTCCTCCGCCGTGCGGTCGCATCGACGGTGGGGGGCGGCGGTGGCGGGCGCCGTGGGGTGGGCGCCATGGGCGGCCCGCCCGGGGAGGCGTCGCCGCTGCGCGCGCTCCTGTACCTGCCCGCCCCGCGGGCGTTGCTCGCGCTGTCAGCCGCGGGGGTGCTGGCAGGGTGGACGGCTGAGACGGCGCCGGGCGACGGCGTCGGTGGCGACAGCGACAGGGGGGTGGGCGCGTGGGTGCCCGCCGGGCGCCTCGGCCTGGGTGCCCCGCTGGGCGGTCGTGGGGGCGGCGTGCTGGCCGCGTCGCCCGACGGGGTCGGCGCCTATGCGGCGGTGGGCGTCCCGGGTGTGGGCGGGCGGCCACCGGCCAGTTGCCTGTTGCGTGTTCATGTAGGGGGGGGTGGGGGGGAGGTGGACGAGGGGGATGACCACCCCATGGGTGGAGGCAACGACGAGGCAGCCGGTGGGGGGGTTGCTGCTGCTGGTTCCGCCGCTGCCGCCATTGCGGCAGCTGGCCGCGCAGGGGGCGCCGGCGGTAGCGTGGTGGGCCCCACTGGCGGCCGTGGCGGCCGCCTGCGCGTTGTGACGGTGCGTGCGTTGGCGGGCGTGCACGAGCCCGTTACAGCTATGGGCGGCGGCGTGACGCCTGGTGGTGCCGAGGTGCTCGTGTTGGCCGACGCTGCCGGCGGCGTCGAGGTGCTTGGTCTGGACGCGTTTGGTGACGTGGCTGGGCCGTCTGTACCGCTGTGGCCCGCCGGGGCCGAAGAGGAGCCGGGCCGGGGCGTGCACGCGCTGGCCGACACTGTCGATGCGCTTGGCGAATTGTCGGCGGCTGGTCCCGGCGGCGACGGCGGCGATGGGCCTGATGCGGCTGTCCAGGAGACGCCGCTTGCTGCCGTCACTGCCCGCCTGCTGTCGCCCGGCCGCTTCTCCGCGGCCGCCGCGGCCCGGGCGGTGCGGGCGCCCGCCGCCACTGGCATGGCGATCGCGGCGGCGCTGGATGGGGCAGGCGGGGGCGCGGAGGCGGTGGCGGCGCTGCTCGCGCGGGCGGTGCGTGCGGCGGCGGACACGGACCTGCCCGTGGTGGCGGTGGTGCCCCTGCCGTCGGGGGTTAGCAGTGGCGGCGCCGGCGACGGCACCGCGGCTGTGGCGGTTGGTGTCCTTCGCGCGAGTGGCGCCCTTGGGGTGCTACGGCCGGCGTTGCAGGTAGAGGCGGCCGCCCTGTGGGGCTCCCCAGCGGCACCGCCGGTTGCCGCCGGCACGCCAGGTGGGATGGCTGGCTGGCCGACGGGTGAGCTGGCCTGGCGACTTGCCGGCACGGCGGCGGTGCAGGTGGCTGCGGCAGAGGTGGCGGCGCGGGGAGGCAGGGGGGGACAGGGCGGGGGGGCCGTAGCGCTGCTTGCCCTCGGCCGCGGCCGTGCGGCGGCGGATGCGGGCGTGCCACTGACGGCGGTGGCGGCCTCTGCCGCCCTGCGTGGGGCGGTTGCCGAAGACAAACCGCTGCTGGCGGCGAGCCTCGCAGACGCTCTCCGTGCGGTGGGCGTCTTTCTGTCCCCGTCGGTAGGTGGGGTGCTGCTGTGGGGGCTCCGCCGCGATTGGCCGGCGCTACGGCTGGCCGCCGCCGCCGCGGCGGGCGAGCACCGCCCGGCGGCGGCACTCTACGGCACGGCGGTGGCGGCGCTGGGGGAGGCGGCCGCTTCAGTCGCGGCGCCGGCGCGGCGCCGGCCAGCTGCTGCGGGCAGCATGGACGACAACGACAACGACGACGACGCTGTCGACGGGGACCGCGCCCGCGACGCGGGTCACTCGGGGACAGCCGACCCCGCGGCGCAAGTGGCGCTCGCGTTTGGTGCGCTGCAGCAGACCGTGGCGGTGGCCGACGGCTGGGACCGCGCCATCGCGGCGCACCCTGGCGGGCCGGCGGCGGCGCCCGGCAGGGACGCTGCCACCCCGGCGGGGCCGGGTGTTTGGGAGCTGGCGGAGCACCCGGCGCTGACGGCCGATGAGGTGGCCGACGCGGAGCTGCTGGTGGCGCTGTCGGCGGCTGTACCGCCGCTGCATGACGGCGACGACGGCATGGGCGGCGCCCCCGACGGTCCGACCGTGACGGGCGGGGCGGGCTTTTGGACGCGTGCCCGGTCGGCGAGCCTGCTGGGCGGGGCGTTCCCTGCCCCCCCCCCCCCCCCGGCGTGCCCCCTCCCCCCGCTCCCAAAGCGGCGGTGGACGCGGCCAAGGCGGCCTTCTTCTTTGCCGCCGATGCCCTCACCCGTGCCGCTCCCGACCGCCCCGCCCACGAGGCGGTGCGGTCTACCGCGCTGGCGGCGGCGCTCGTCGCGGGCTCCCTCCCCGGTGCCCTCCAGGCCCTCACCGCGCTGCCGTGGGAAGGCCCGGGCGACGACGGGGAGGCCGCCGCGGCCGCCGCGCTCGTCGACGGCGTCGGCCGCGTGGTGGCCGCGGCGGCTGCCACGCCGGGCGGGCTGGCCTCCCTGGCCGCCACGCCGCGGCTGCCCGCACCGGTGGAGGTGCTCGTGTCGCGGGCGCTCGCCGCCCGCGCGCGGTCCGGGCCGGCGGTGACGGGGGGGGGCGGGCCGGGGGGGTACGAGACGCTCGTCGGCTGGCGCCTCTGCCGGGGCGACCCGGCGGGCGCCGCCGCCGCGGCGGCCGAGTGGGGGCACCGCCTGGAGGGGGGGGCGGAGGCGTCGGCGGCGCTCCTGTGCCTCCGCGCCGAGGCGGCGGCCGCCGCCGCGGCCGCCTCGCCGCCGCCGGCACGCGGGCCTGGCGGCCGGCCGGCCGCGGCGGTGCCGCCGCCGGGGGAAGCCCTCCGCGCCTGGGCCGCCGCCCGCGCCCGCGCCTACACGTTGGCCGTGTCGGCGCTGCGGCTGCTGCCGCCTGGCGGCGCGTCGCGGCTGCTGCCGCCAGCGCGCTTCATGCACCTCCCCGCCGGCGACGCGGCCGACGATGGCGGGGCGGGCCGCCCCGGCGGGCCGCCCGGCTGGGGCGCTGCCGGAGGCGGCGGCGGCGGCGGCGGCGGCGGCGACGGGGACCTCCCCCCCCCCCCCCCGTGGTGGACATTGCGTGGCTGGACCGGCGGCGGCTGCTCGCCGCGGCGGTCGCGGCGGCGGTCGCGACGCCGGCCGGCGTCGCGTCCCTGTCGGCGCTCCCCCGCGCCGAGGCGGCCGGCCTGCTCGGCGCGTCCGCGACGGGCGTCGGCTGGGCGCTCGCCGCGGCGCTGCCGCCCGCCGGCGCGGGCCCGCCGCCGTCGCCCGACGCGGCGGTGCGGGGCGCGGCGCTCGCCGCCGCGTGGGCCGCCGAGCTGCCGCCGGGGCCCGCCCTCGCGGGCCTCGTCCACGTGGTGCGCGCCGCGGCGGCGGCGGCCGCGTCGCCGCCGCCGCGGCCGCCGTCGGCGGCGCCGCGGGCGGGCTGGGCGGTCCTCCGCCGCGTCCTCGCGTCCGCCGCCGCCGCGACCGCGCCGGCGCCGTACAATTGGGCGGGCGTGGCGCTCGAGGCGGCGCTCGCCGCGGCGGCGCCAACGCCGCTGCCGGCCGCCGCGGCGGTGCCGGCGTGGCTCGCTGATGACGCGGCGTGGGGGGTGGGTCGCGGCGCCGGCGGGGGGGGGACCGCCGCGGCACCCCCTGGGCCGCGCGTCTTTGCCGCGCCCGCCGCCGCCGCCCGCGAGGGGGGGGGGTGGGCGACGCGCCGGCGGTGGTGCGGCTGCTGCTCGCGACGCGCCGCGTCGGCGACGCGGCGGGCGTCCTCGTCGCGGGCCTCCGCGACGTGGCCGCGGGGATCGAGGAGGGCGCCGCCGCGGCTGGTGGCGGCGGCGGCGGCGGCGGCGGTGGTGGTGGCGGCGGCGGCGTCGGCGACGTGTGGCTGCCGGCCGCCGCGATTGACGCGACGCTCGACCGGCTGGTGACGGCGCAGGCGGACCTTGGCGCCCACGCGGAGGAGGACGAGGGCGCCGAGCGCGCGGCGGTGGGGCTGTCCAAGGCGGAGCGCGCGCTGCGCGACGGGGTGGACCGGGTGCTCGCCGCGGCGGCGCGGCGGGGGAGGGGGGGGGCGAGCATGGCCGCGTGAGAGGGTGGGGACGGCAAACGTGGAGGCGTGAGAGGGTTGGGCGTTGGGGGGGGCGGTGCGAGGGCGACGCGGTACCCCGCCTGCTGAGGGGGGTGCACTCCCCAGTGGGCGCGATGATGGATGGGGCCAGAGAGCAAGGAAAGAAGAGTGCGACAAAAAAAAAAAAAGCGAGACAGCCGCCAGGTGCCTGCGTGTGGACCCCCCTCCCCCCCCTCCATCGCGCTCATCGCGTGGGACGCGCCACGATCGCGTCGCGCGCGCCGCCCCTACGGCGCCTCCCCCCCCTCCCCCCCCCCCCCACCTCATTCACTGGCCGACGACGCCGCCGTCGTGACGGGCGGCGCCGGCGCCGGCGGCGCGGCCGCCGCGGCCGCGGCGCCAGAGCGGCGCGCGGCGAGCTTGGCCTCCGCCGCCGCGCGGGCGGTGCGGATGCGCTCCAGGTTGTCCTCCATGTAGACGGTGGCCCTGTGGGATGGGGGGCGCCGGCGGGGGCGGGGCAAGCAAGGAACACAACAGCACAAAAAAAAAAAAAAAAAAAAAAAAGGCCGGGCGGGGGGGGGGAAGGAACGAGGTGAACCACACAGCAGGGGGGAGGGGGGGGGGGAGGGCATGGACGGAGGCGAGGCACCGCCGCGGGAGGGGGCGGAAACGGAACCGCAGAGGCCGGCGCCGCGCGCCCATTGCGAGCACCCAACCGCCCACACGGTCGCCAGCCAGGGGCCCCACAGACGCAACGACGGCGAGTCAGCAGCCGCACCCCAACGGCGTCGCACAGACACCCACCCGTCGAGGGGAGCCGCGCGACGGCGGGCGCCCCGCCGCCCCCCTCACTCAATGGCGGCGCGGCGGCGGCGCGGCGGCGCGGCGGCGGCGGCGGCGGCGGCGGCGGCGGCGGCGAGCCGCTGGGGGCGACAAACGGGAACGGGCAGCCGTGGTGATCCGCGCGGGGGGGGGGGGGGCGCAGCCGCGGCGCGCAAGCGGGCGGACGTGCAGGCGGGCGGGCGGGCGGCGGCGAAAGGGGCGGGCAGGGGGGCACGACACGGGCGGCGGGACGCGCGCGAGACGGAGCGGGGGGCGGGAGGAAACCCCCCCCCCCCATGGGGACCCGGACAACATGGACAAGACGCCCCCGCGGCGGTGCCGCCGCGGCGTCGCGGCGCCGCGGCGGAGGGGGTAGACGTGCGCGGCCAGAAACGTACGAGTCGACGGCGCGGCCAAAGACGACGCCCCCGCCAAAGGCCATGACGTGCTCCCACGGCCCTGTGGTGTGGCGGTGTCCCGGGCGCGGGCGCCGCAGACGGCCAAAAAGGGAGAGACGGCGGGGGTGGCAAAAAAAAAAAAAAAAAGCAGACGGGCGGGGACACCCGTTGGGACTCGGCCGGGATGGCGCCAGGCAGGGGCGACAGACGGCGTCAGCACGGGGACGCCGGCGGAAAAGGGGGGACCGTAGCCGCCTGGCGGCGGGGGCGGGCCCGCCCAGCGCCACCCTGTGCCGCCGTCGCTGGCACCGTCGGATGGTTCACGCGCACCGGACCGCAGCGCAAGAGATATCCGCACCCACACGAAAAAAAAGGAGATGGGGAGCGAGAGACACGGTGGGGAATGGGCATCGCCCGTCCTACTGCCGGCACCTGTCCATCCGAGCCACACCAACAAGAACATCAGCAACAAAAAAAAACAACAACAAAAAACGTACGCCGCATGAGGGGAAGCTTCCGCAAGCTATTGGCCATGAGCGGCACGAGCACGCCAAACGAGCCCCAAAGCAGGGTGGAGGACATGGTGTCGCCACTGCCGGCGGCCGCCGCGGGCACGCCCCAAATCCAGGAGCGTGGGCAGAGGACGGAAGCGTAGATGGAGAGGCAAGAGAGGGGATGAGCAGAGGGGGGAGGGGATGGGCACAGGGCGTGGCACTCGGTGTGCGTCTGGGGAGGGGGACGGGAACAAGAGGGAAACACGGTCACGGGCGCAGCGGCAAGCGACGGAGACGGCGTCGAGAGCGGGGCAGCCCGATCCACCGAAAAGTCCGGTGCATTTCTTCTGGGCATTGCAAAAGTGTGGGTCATCGCGTCTCGAAAGCTACAGGTTTGTCAGTGCCTTGTGATGCAGACGATGCGGTTGATCCACCGCCGTCGTCCCCGCACCCCGCCTCGCAGCACCTACCCGGCTCGTCGCCCATCCCGCCGACACTGCACCGCGCACTGGCCTCCCCGCCTCTGCCACCCGTGAGCGCCCACCCCCGCCCCCCCCCCCGACGTCATGGCGCCCCCTCTACGGCTACTCGCCCTCCTCTCTGGCGGCAAAGACTCGGTCTACGCCGCCCTCTGCGCCCGCGCGGCGGGCCACACGCTCGTCGCGGCCGCGCACATCACCCCCCCCGCCCGCCACGTCGACGGCGACTCGCACATGTACCAGGCCGTCGCGTCCGAGGCGGTCGCGTCGGTCGCGGCCGCACTGGGCCTGCCCCTCCACACCCGCCCGTCACGAGGGGTGGCGGTCGCGTCGCCGCAGGTGCTCGGCTACGTGCCCACCGACGGCGACGAGGTGGAAGACCTGGCCGCGCTGCTGGCCGACGCGGCCGCCGCCGCCGCCAAGGAGAGGAGGGGGGGGGGTCCCCTGACGGGTGTGGTTGTTGGCGCGCTGTGGTCCGACTACCAGCGGCTGCGCGTCGAGTCGGCGGCGGCGCGGGCGGGGCTGCTGGTGCTCGCGCCGCTGTGGCGTGCCGAGCAGGGGCGGCTGCTCCGCCGGATGCACGCGTACGGCCTGGCGCCGGTGGTGGTCAAGGTGGGCGCCATGGGCCTCCGCGTTGCCGACGTCGGCGCGCCGCTGATGGGGCTCCTCGACCGCCTCGACCGCCTCTCCGAGCAGTATGGGGTGCACGTGGCGGGGGAGGGCGGCGAGTACGAAAGCCTCGTCCTCGACGCGCCCGCGTTTGCGTCCCGCCTGCGGCTGGCCCGGACAGAGGTGGCGGTGGAGCGGGAGGACAAGTGGGCGCCGACGGCGCGGCTGCTTATCCACGAGGTGGACCTGGTCACCAAGGAGGGGGGGGGGGTGCCTTGCCGACGCTGCCGCCCGAGCCGGCCGCGTTTGTGGGGGGGGGGGCGGGAAACCTGGCGCACGCCGCCGCCACCGCCACCGCCGACGCGCAGGCGTGGGAGCGAGCAGACGCGGAGCGGTGGGCGGCGACGGCTGCCGACGCTGCCACCACCGATACCAGCGCCGCGAGAGACTCATCGGGCGCGTTGGCCGAGATGGCGGCCGCCGGGACGCCGCCGCCGGCGGTCGCGACGCACCTGGCCACCTCCCCTTGCGGCGGCTACGCGCACGTGTCCGTCACGGCAACGGTCCCCCCCCGGGCGGCGACGGCGCGGCGGCGGCCGCCGCCGCCACGACCACCACCGTCGCTGCCATGGCGGCCGCCACCGCCGCGACCACCGCCGCCCTGGCCGCGGCGGGCTGGTCCCCCACCGACGCGGTTGCCGTCTTTGTCGCGCTGCCAACGTGTGCGCCGGCCGTCTATGCCGCCGCCAACGCCGTCTACGCCGCCGCGTGGCCGCCGGCGGTGGTCAACCCGCCGCCCACCCGCGCGGCGGTGGCGGTCGGCGGGCCGCCGACCGGCCCGCCCGGCGCGGACGCTGACGCCGCCGTCGTCACGGCCGTGACAGTCGAGGTGGCCCTCTGCCGCGACCGCGGCACCGCCGGCCTCCACGTACAGTCGCTGTCGCCATGGGCGCCCCCCTGCATTGGCCCGTACGCGCAGGCGGTGATGCCCGCGGGGGAGGGCGTCGCGTACCTGTCGGGCGCGCTCGCGCTGCGGCAGCTCCACATCCCGCCGGCGCTCACCGCGGCTGGGTGCGCGGCAGAGCTGGCCGCAGAGTCCCACGCGGAGGGCGGCGCCGCCCCCACGGCATCCAGTGATGACGCCGAGGACACCGCGGCGGTGCTGGCGGCCGCCCGCCAGACGCGGGCGACGGTGTGGAATGTGGGCGCCACGCTTCAGGCCGTCCCCGGCGCGTCGCTGGCCACCGCCCTCTTTGTCGCCGTCTTTGTCGCCCGCCCCGCCGACGCGGCGGCGGCGGTGGCGGTCGTCACCCGCCGGCTGGGCGCCCCCGCCGAGGCCGACGCGGACCTCCACTGGCCGCCCGTCGCGGGCGCCGACGGAGTGGGCTTGCCGCCGGCCGACGGTGACGGCGGCGGTGGCGGCGGCGGGCCCGTCGTGTCGGCCGTGCCCGCGGCGGGGCTGCCGCGCGACGCGGCGGTGGAGGTGGTGGTCGTCGCGGGCGTGCCCGTCGACGCCCCCAGCGACCGCGGCCCACCGCCCACCGCCGCGGCGGCGGGTGGCGGCGCTGCGGCCGGCCGGGACTGGGGCACCGCAACCTGGCGGTGGGCCACCCGCGGGGGGGCGCTGACGTGGCTCGCCCTCCGCCTGCGGCTGCCCGACGGCGGCGACACGGGTCGCGGCGTGACCGCCCCCGTGCTCGCTGCGGCGGTCGCCGCGGCGGTCGGGTCGCTGGGCGGCGGGCGCGTCCTCCTGTCCGCGCGGGTGTGGACGGTCGCGACCGCCGCGGCGGCGCGAGCGCTGGGCAGGGCCGCCAATGGCGGCGGTGGCGGCGGCGACGGCAGTGGGGGGCGGTCGGGTGGTGCGGCGGTGTGGACGGTCCACCCGTCGGCGTGGGTGCCCCACGGCGACGCCGCGGTGGTTCACGCGGTGGTGGTGGCGCCGGGTGGAGGGTGAGGCGCCATCGGCGAGTGTCCCCCCCCCCTCCTACTCCCATCCCGCTGCCCCCCCACCGCGGACGCCGGCGCCGCAGCGGTGGCGCCTCCGCCCGCCGCGGGCGGTGCCTTCTGCTGGAAAGGCCTTGTCTCGCGACGTCGACCAGACCGCCCGCGGGTGTGCCGGCCGGCACCACGAGGGTGGGCCGCGCTCGCTGACGGGCTTTGCCGCGCCGGCTGTGCGGCGCACGCCCCCCAACAGCGTGGCACCCGGATGCCCCTGCCGCGCGACGACATCTTCAACCTATGGAAGAATGCGGCTGGCCAGCCGCCGCAGCTACAGCCGCAGGACGCTGTCCACCGCCGCCTCTCCCAAGCTCGCCACATGCGCATCACCGGGCGGGACGGGAATTACTTCCCCCGCTCCCGATGAGTGTGCTGGCGTGAGGCGACCAACGAGCACAGGCGTCAGTAGATCGCGCGCACCCACACGTGCCAGAGGCGGTGGACAGAAGAGAAAAAAAAAAAAGAAAAAAAAGGAACCTGCAAGGAAGGACCCGCCACAACCCCACTGAACCCACTCGCTCACGCGCCACCACACTATACAAGCGGGAAAGAGCCGACACTCGCAGAGGGCCTCCTCCGCCGGCCCACTCTTCTTGCCCCGCCCACCCACCCCCGTCTTGTCCCGCGCCAGCGCGCGCGACGCATACACCATCCGCTCCCGCCCGCACACCCAACATTCCCCGTGGCGTCGAGGCGGCAATGCTCGGCTCCACTGGGGCAGCGTCGCGTGGCCAGCCGCGTCGTGTCGAGTGTCCACTTCCCCCGCAAGGCACCCGACGAGGAGGGTTACATTAAAAGAGAGCGTCCAGGCAACAGCTGCGGATGGACAGGAATGGAGGAAACGCATCCACGGCAACAGGGGAGCGCACGAGTAAAATGAACAGGAGGAGTCGGTTAGCATGCAGTTTCAAGCGCACATGGCGCCACCAGATGCGGAACACGCTCCCGTCCCTCAGCACACCCCCCATTCGCCATGACAGCACCGTCAACGCCAAAATCCTCCCATCAACACAATGAAACAGTAACTGATCCCCCCAACGTACCAAGCGGCCAGCCCCAAACAGCACCCCTGCAGCATCGAGTTGTCCTTTTGCGGCGGCGCCGGCGCCTGCTGGTTCACATACACAGGCGCCGGGGCACCGGCGTAGCCCTGCTGTGGCTGCTGCGGCGGGTAGCCACCGTGCTGCGGCGCCGCCCCCCCTGTGGTGGGGTAGCCCGGCGGGGGCGCGCCGTATCCGCCCTGCTGGTGCTGCGGCGGGTAGCCCTGCGGCGGGTAGCCGCCCTGCTGCGGCGGGTAGCCCGCGGGTGGGGGGGGATAACCGCCGGGCGCCGTCGGCTGCGCGCCCGCACCGCCGGCGGCCGACCAAGCTGCCGGTGGGGCCGCTGGGTAGTTTGTGCCCTTTTCCTGCGTCGGGGGAAGCGCAGCAACGGAGGGGGGAAGGACAGAGAGGGAGGGCGCGGGGAAGGGAGGGCGAGCAAACGACAATGCGCGCACCACAGCACAACGTAGGGACGATCTCAATCAAGCAACCGTGCAAAAGACAAAAAAAAAAAGACCACGAAGCAGGACAGCGGCAGGCAGGGCCAAGGCGACGCGGGGTGTCAGCGCACAGAATCGATATGGTAGGACGCCCAACGAGCGGGTCCCACGCACATCTAGGTGCTCCACACCCAACCCCCCCCCCCCCATACCATGATCGTCCCCACACTGCACCCTCCCAACCAAACGTACGGCCATCGCGTCGGGAACGGGGGCGCGGCGGCGGTCTCAGAGGGTGACAAAAAAAAAAAACGCGCGCGCGCGCGCACACGTGGCCGGATGGGCCAGGGACGACCCACGACCGACGGTCGGCAGCGACGGGGAGACGGGGAGCGGCAAAAGACGGGCGCGAAGGGGGTTGGGGGTGACAACGGCGGGCGGTGACGACGGGCGGTGACGACGGCGGGCGGGCCGGGGTGGACCGCGGCGGCGGAAGCAGAGATGAGGGCGGCGGGTGCGGGCGTGGCGGGCCGGGCACGCAGCGGCGGCTGTTGGGCGCCACAGCCCTCCCCGCAACGCCCAGCAGGGCCCCGCCGCCGCGCGGCAACGGCGACCGCGCCTCGTGGGCCAGCGCACGGAGGGCGTGGGCCGCCCCGCCCGCCCCCCCCGCCCCCCCCCCCGGTTCCGGAACCCCCGACGACCCCCCCCCCCCTCTTGCCGCGCACCCCAGAGCACATTCCGTGGCGCGCTGGGCCACACCGTGTGTTGTCGTGGAGCCCAGCGCTGCAGAGCAATATGCATTGCTGTTCACGCCCCAACTGACCGCCCCCTCCCCCTGCCCCCGCACTTCTCACCCAGGTGCAACTTGCACTGGCCGCACCGTTGAACCGGCCAGTCCTTGCTCCGCGCGCAGTTTCGACGGGGCGCCTGACGAGGTCTGTCCGAGACAGCAGCCCTTGGCCCCCACGGAATCCTTTCGGCCGGAAGCGCTCCGGGGGTCGTGCCTTGAAATGGGTGCGGAATTTTTACCCGGGGGGAGGAAGCACGCTGTGTCGCGGGCGGCCGCCACAACCGTCGCCGCGTGGTCGGTGGCGGAGCAACAGTTCACGCCGACGGGGCGGTCGAGCAACAGAGATTGACAGTCGCGTACGTGTATCTACGTACAGCTTTGATGCGCACTCGGACTGAACCGGCTGCACGCCGGGGCGGACGTTTGTCGAGGTGGGGCTTCACGCGAGACAAGGGCAGCCCGTCCATCGTCTGCAATGTATCTGTGTAGTCTGCGTACGCCACTGCCCGCCGCGGCAGAGTACAGTACACAGCGACACGCCTTCGCAAAGGGAGCAGCGGCGCCCTCTCGTCGCCAGCATCGGTCCCCGCGCGGGCGGCGGCACTGTGCCCCCTTGCTGCCACGGTGCGGGGAGAGGCGGTACCGCGGCCTCGTGGGCGTGGTCAGATCGATCTCTCGGGCCAGGGGGAGCCGTGACCCCGCGACACCGAGCTGCGCGCGACCGCGCTCATCTACAACCTACTGGGCTACATGGACGCATGGCGGGTCAATGAAAGCAGCCGATCGGGGGTCGCCCCCCGCCCTCGTCCTCTTCCCCACGTGCCTCTGCTCCCCTGTGCCCGCTCACCTGCCCGACGCGGGGTTATCCTGCCATACACAGCCGACACGCCCTCCCCGTCGACCTGTTCATACCCGTCCGCCCCCCCCCACAGCGCCGCGTGCGCGGCGACCACCCCCCTCACCCCCCCCCCAGCGCCACCGCAGCCGTCCCCGCGCCCGTCGCGGTCGCGACGGCCAGCATCACGGGGGCAGTGGCGGCGCCGGCTCGGCCGCCGCCGTCGCGGGTTTCTTGACCGCCTCCACCACTGGGTGCGCCGCCCTCGCCGTCGCGACGGCTGCTGCCGCCGTCGCCGTGGCGTCTGTCGCGCCCGCCACGCCCGCCGCAACGCGGTGGCCAAAAACTGCGGGCGATGAGGCGGCGGGGGCAACGCCACCGGTGGACCCAGCCCCCGTCATACCCGCCAGTGGGGAACAGAGGGTGCAGACGAGGAAGGGAAAGTGGCGGGAGGGACAAGGAGGAGTGGAGGGGTGGGGTAGGAGAAGAAGACGGGCTGAGTACCACCACCGCCGGCGTCATCCGCTTGGGGCCGCACACGAGGAGGGGAGAGAGGTGCGGCTGCGGCCGTTCCCGTCGACGGGGGATGGGCTGCGGAGTCGCGCGGGGACATCAAGACCACCTGGAAGGCCAGGCGGTGGCGGCGGCGGCGGAGGGGGGTCGGGGGGCCGCATGGCGCCGCCCGTTGCCGGGTGCGCCGCCAGTCGGTGGCCGCCGTCGCGTGTGGCGCGACTGCCGAGCGGCCAGCCGCCCAGCCCCGACTGTGCTACTGGCGGCGGCGAGGGGGGGGAAGGGAAGCGCTTGCTCAGCGCCCAGACTGCCCGCCCGAGGCGGCCGACCGCCCCTGCCCCTCCTTCCCGTCCCTCTCATGACGTACGCGGCGACGGGGGGGGCGGCGGCGCGGCGTGCCGCGACCGTGCGCCGGCCGTCGCTGCCGTAGCCGCCGCGCGGCGTCGCGGGCGGCGGGCGGCGGCGGGGGCGGAACTAGACTGCCCCGCCGCGCGCGCTTGAAGGCGCGCCGCGGGGCCGGGTGTGGGCTGACGGGCGCGCCGTGGCCGTTCTCTTTGAGTTTTCGGATGGTAGTGCCAGCCGTGGCCGCCCTGGTGACGACGGCCGCCCCGTGAGCGGTGACGGCGGCGATGGCGGCTGCGGCGGCGGGCGCCGTAGAGGATGGCCACGGGGTGGGGCCCGCGGGGAGCGGCCGTCGGCGGCGGGGGTGCCGTCCGTGGGTCGAGTTTGACGGTAGTGGGGCGTGGGGACGCCGCCGCTGCCGCCGCCGCGTCCTGCCTTGTGAGGGGGACCGAGTGGTATCACTGTCGCGGCGACCGGACGGGCGGGGGAGCGGAGTGACGGGTAGGGGATGGCGGGAGGAGGGGAGCCGGGAAGGGGAGCTGTCGGCAGCCTGGCCGCCGCCACCGCCGCTGCGTGCCACCGCCACGTCTACCCGCCGGTCCAATGGCCGGCGGCGTGGCGGCGGGGGGTGTCGCGGCGGGAGTGGCGGGGAGGTACCGGCGGCAACGGGGCGCGTCACGCAGGCGGGGGAGGGTAGGCACGCCGACGCGCGGCTGCTGCCGTGCGCCGGCCGCGCCAACCGCGACCGGCGGTTCAAGAACCCGTTCCTTTGGCGGACACACCGCTGCCTACCTTCTCCTGCGCTGGCGGCCGCGATCGCAGCGCCGAGACGTGCCTACATATTCCGTGCCCCGCCCGCGCTGACCGCCACCGTCGGTTCATAGGACCCTACACATGACGTTCATAGACCATACAACACGCGCACGGGACACCCGCGCGTCGCCATCCCTCCCCCTCCAACCATCCAGACCACCCCCTCGCACCCGGCCCCCCCCACCCCCTTTGCCACAACCCGACCTGCCGTGCGCACACCCCGCGTTCTACACCTAAATGTCCGTATCGTATGACAGGATGGGCCGCAGCCACTTCTCCGCGTCCAGCTTGGACAGGCCCTTGCGGCGCGCGTAGTCCTCGGCCTGGTCGCGCTGGATCTTGCCGACCGCAAAGTACTGCGACTGCTCATGCGCAAAGTAGAGGCCCGACACGGACGCGGCCGGCGTCATGGCGAGCGACTCGGTGAGACCAATGCCGACCTCGTCCGCCTTGAGGACGTTCCACATCCGCCACTTCTCCGAGTGGTCGGGCTGCGACGGGTAGCCGGGCGCGGGGCGGATGCCCTGGTACTTGATCTTAATCAGGTCCTCGGCGGAGAGAGTCTCGGCCGAGGCGTAACCCCAGTGGTCCCGCCGTACCTCCTCGTGCAGGTACTCGGCAAACGCCTCGGCAAGACGGTCGGCGAGCGCCTCGGACATGATGGCGCCATAGTCGTCCAGTTCCTTTTTGTGCGACGCGATCAGCTCGTCCGCGCCAATGCCGGCGGTAACCGCAAACATGCCCACATAGTCCTTGATGCCTCGGGGAGCCACAAAGTCCGACATGGCCAGGTACGTGGCGTCGTCCGCCTCCTTCTCTGCCTGCTGGCGGAGGGTGTGGAGTGTCTCGAGGCGCGTCGAGTCATCCCGTGTCTCATCATCTGAGTAGAGCTCAATGTCGTCACCAACCGTGTTGGCGGGCCAGAAACCAATGACGCCATTCAGCTTGAGCGTCCGGTTCTTGGCGTAGCTCGCGAGAAGCGCGTTGGCCTCGTCAAACAGCTTCTTGGCCTCGGCGCCAACCGCGGCGTCGTTGAAAATCTTGGGGTACCCGCGGTTGGGGTACTTGCCCCGCAGCTGCCACACCTGGAAGAAGGGGTTCCAGTCCACGTACGGGAGCACCTTGTCAATGGGGAAGTCTACCAGCTTCTTCACGCCCAGGAAGGAGGGCTTGCACACGGGCGGCAGCTTGGCAAAGTCCACCGCCAGCTTCCGCTCCCGCGCAGTCGCCAACGAGACGTACTTGCGCTCCTCAAGGCCGGAGTAGTGCTCCTCCCGCAGCTCCTCGTACTCGTCGGCCACATCCGCCATGAAGTCCTCCTGGTTCTTCGGGTCCAGCAGAGACGAGATGACTGACACCGACCGGGACGCGTCCAGCACGTGCACGACAGAGCCGCCGTAGCGGGGCGCCACCTTGACCGCCGTGTGCATCTTGGAGGTGGTGGCGCCCCCAATCAGCAGCGGCATCTTGAGACCGGCCTTCTCCATCTTGTCCGCGACAAACACCATCTCGTCGAGCGAGGGGGTGATGAGACCCGAGAGGCCCACCACATCCGCCTTCATTTCAATCGCCGTCTCGATGATTTTGTCTGCCGGCGTCATGACACCCAGGTCCTCCACGTAAATATTGTTGCAAGAGCACACCACCTTGACAATGTTCTTGCCTGCAGATGGTCCCACCACGAGGGACAGGTGGCAGGTAGAGAGAACGTGTCAACAAAAGCAGAGAGAGGCCAAAGACGAAATGTCATGAACATGGTTAGTACAGTGAGCAAACCGCGTGGAACAATAAAAAGGAAGCCCATAGGACAAGCAAGGCAGCCCAGCCACCAACAAAAATTCCACCACAAAGCGACTCCCTCTCCTCCGCCCGCCATCGGCCACACAAAACATACCGATGTCATGAACGTCACCCTTGACAGTCGCAATGACCATCTTGCCCGCGTACATGTCCTCCTCCGAAGCAGCTTCCCCCCGCTTCAGCGCTTCCTCGGCCTCCAGCGCCCGCGCTGCCTCCATGTATGGGATGAGCACAGCCACAGCCTTCTTCATCACACGCGCCGACTTGATGACCTGCGGCAGGAAGAGCTTGCCTTCCCCAAACAGCTTGCCCACAATTCGCATCCCGTCCATCAGGGGGCCCTCAATCACCTCGAGAGGCTTGGAGTACGCATGCCGCGCCTCCTCCGTATCGTTCACCACGTGCTCGTCAATGCCCTTGACCAGCGCGTAGGAGAGGCGCTCCTCGACGGTCAGGTCCCGCCACTTGTTCTTCTCCTCGTCCGTCTGCCTCTTGACACCCTTGCCCATCGTGAGAGAATGCGCCAGCAACGCCTCGGTGGCTTCGTCATTCCGGTTGAGGAGCACATCCTCAATCAGCTTGAGCAGGTTCTCGGGAATGTCCGTGTACACGGGGATGAGCCCCGCATTGACAATGCCCATGTCCATTCCCCGCTTGATGCCATGGTACAAAAAGGCACTGTGCATGCACTCGCGCAGGTACGTGTTGCCACGGAAGGAGAAGGAGATGTTGGACACACCGCCCGAGACGTGAGCACCCGGCAGCGTCTTACGAATCGCCTCGGTGGCGTCAAAGAAGGAAACGGCGTACGAGTTGTGCTCCTCAATGCCCGTCGCGACGGTCAGGATGTTGGGGTCAAAGATGATGTCGTGGGGGTAAAACCCAACCTCATCCACCAGGATACGGTATGCGCGGGTGCAGATGCGGATCTTGTCCTCTGTCGTCGCCGCCTGGCCTTCCTCGTCAAACGCCATGACCACCACCGCTGCACCGTAGCGCTGCACCAGACGGGCGTGGCGGCGGAACTCGTCCTCCCCCGACTTGAGCGAGATGGAGTTGACAATGCACTTGCCCTGCGTGCACATGAGGCCCTGCTCAATGACCCCAAACTTGGACGAGTCAATCATGAACGGCACCTTGGCCACGTCCGGCTCGGTCGCCAGCAGGTTGCAAAACCGCCGCATGACCGCGTGGCTGTCCAGCAGACCCTCATCAAAGTTGAGGTCAATGACCTGCGCGCCATTCTCCACCTGCTTCAGCGCAATCTCCAGCATCTTGTCATAGTTGCCCGCAATGACGTGCTTCTTAAACAGGATGGAGCCAGCAACGTTGCAGCGCTCCCCGACATTGACAAAGTTGACCATGGCGGGGTCCAGAACAAAAGGCTCGAGCCCGGACAGGCGCAGCATGTCGGGCTGCACCTTGGGCACGTGCGGCTTGGCCTCTGCAAAGGTCGCCACAATCGCCGCGATGTGGTCAGGCGTCGAGCCGCAACAGCCACCCACCACATTCACCAGCCGGTCAGTCCCAAACGACGCGAGCTCATCGCCCATCTCAGACGGCTTCTGGTCGTACCCGCCCATCGCGTTGGGCAACCCCGCATTAGGGTACGCAATGATAAAGGCGTCTGAGCAGAGGCCGAGGCGTTCAATGTACGACTTCATGTCCTTGGCGCCAAGCGCGCAGTTGAGGCCGACGCAAAACGGGCGCGCGTGCGCGACGCTCGTCCAAAACGCCTCGGTCGTCTGGCCCGACAGCGTCCGCCCTGACGCGTCTACAATCGTGCCCGACACAAAGACGGGGAGCTTCTCCAGCTCGGGGTGCTCTGCAAAGTACGTGTCAATGGCAAACAGCGCGGCCTTGGCGTTGAGCGTGTCAAAGATGGTCTCGACCAGCAGCACGTGCACGCCGCCCGCAACAAGCGCTTCAATCTGCGCCGTGTACGCCTCGGCCACCTCGGAAAAGGTGATGTTGCGGAATGCCGGGTCGTTCACGTCGGGCGAGATGGACAGCGTCCGGTTGGTGGGCCCGATGGCGCCCAGTACGTAGCGTTTGCGGTCGGGCGTCGACGCGGCGGCGGCCGCCTCGCACGCCACCTTAGCCGACTGAAAGTTGATGTCGTACACGTCCTTGGGGTCCCGGTCCAGCTCATAGTCGGCCTGCGCAATGGACGTGCCCGAAAACGTGTTGGTTTCGATAAAGTCCGCGCCCGCCGCGAGGTACTTGTCGTGGATGGCGCGGATAACGTCCGGCCGCGTCACTGACAGGATGTCATTGTTGCCCTTGAGGTCGTGGCTGTGGTTTGCGTACCGCTCGCCGCGGAAGCTCGCCTCGGACAGCTTGTAGTCCTGGATCATGGTGCCCATGGCGCCGTCAATAAACATGACGCGGCGCTGCATGGCGGCGCGGAGCTCGCCAAAAATGGCGGGCTCCCCCTCCACTGGCTGCGCCATGATGGCGGCAGGGGACGGGCGCCGCAGCCGCTGCACGGCGGCAGGCCCCGAGCAGCAACAACCGTACCACCGTCAACAGGGATGGCGGTGGTGGTGGCGGGAGGGGGGGGCCAGGGGCCGGGACAGGGGGGGTGGCACAAGCGTGGAAAGGGGCAAGAAGGGAGAGGTAGGTGGCGGCGTCAACAAGCGTGTCCGCCGTGAAGCGGTGGTGGCGGTAGAGTCGTGGGGCGACTATTCTCGTCTGGCAAGACAGAGCAGGCGCTCGTCACCGACGGCCGCGGCGGGGCAGCGAAGCAGCGTGCCACGGGGTGGCTGTACTGCACGGCGGCTACGCCAGGGAGGGGAGGGCGTGACGACGGCCAGCGGCTCGTGCGCGTGCAGGCAGCACGGTGGGTCCACGGGCGGTCGGCAAGCCGCCGCGCTGACGACACGGTCCCGCACAGGACGCGGCTGGCACGGCGGCCGTCAGCCGGCGACGAAGGGCGAGACAGCGCGGCCCACCGCTCGCGGAGGGACTGGGCGGTGGTCGTGGGTCGAGGCGCGGCGGAGAGCGAGACGACGCCCGTGCCGCCGCCGTGCGGGGTCTCAAGCCTGGCAGCCTGGAGGGTGGGGCTGGCGGCTCTCTGTCACGGCCCGGGTTGGGCCACCGTGACGACGACAAACAAAGCCCTCCCTCACAACTTCAGCGTGGATACCGCGGTGTGCCGTCTAAACCGCCTCAAGTCGGGAAGAATGGGGCGCGGCTGCCTGTGAGGTGGGCGTCTCTGTCCACAGACGATGGTCGATACGTGGATTGTGATCCTGCGGTGGTCAAGGTGTGACCTCGGCGGGAATTGAGAAACAAGCAAGCATGCCGACGATGACCAGTGAAGAGGGCCCACACACAAGTAGTGTACTCGGCCGGATGTGAGTACTTGCGAAGCGCAAACCGCTCACCCAACCAAATTAGAACCCCGCGCGCCCCGCTGAAACGCCCCTCTGACGTGGCTCTCCTGCTGGCGCATAAACCGGCAGGGCCTCTCTTGCGAGCCCCGCTCCACCGGTGTCGGTCACCTCCTTGCTGCACCCACCAGCCGGCGCTGCTCACCAGCACCGCTGCCCGCGTGTCTGCTGCAGCCGCACCACCGCGTCTACGCCGCCGCGACCGCCGCGACCGCGGCGGCCACCCAACCGCCGCCGCTGCCGCCACCCGGCCCTTGCCGCGGCGGCCAGACCGGCGCGGTCACCCGACCGCCACCGCGGCAGTTCGACCGTGGCTACTCGACCTCCGCCGCGGTCATCCAAACACCAGTCCGACTCACGCCCGCACCCCCGACCCCGGGCGCTGCCTCTGCCCGCGGCAGCGGTTGCGGCGGCGGCGGTGGCGGCGGCGGCGGGCCGTCGCCATCGGCCGGCTGCAGACGTGGGCCGCTCGCTGCCATCCGCGGCCAGGCGTGGCCATCCCCCGCCCCGCAGCCGCGGCCGCCCATCCCCAGCCGCGGCCGCCCACCCGCAGCCGCGGCCGCCCACTCGCAGACGCGGCCGCCTCCTCGTACGCTGGCGCCGCTAAGTGCGCTGGCGGCTCTCTCGCCCCCCCTTTCTCCCTCTTCCCGCCAATCGCATCCCCCGCCGCTCCCCTGCCACCACTCATCGCCCGACGCCGCGTCGTCTACAGAGGCTGCTCCTGGTGGTGGCCTCCCCTCCCTCCCCTGCCCTCCCCCCCAACGCCCCGTTTGCCTACGGACGCTGACTAGGGTGTGGCGACCGTCGCCAGGTGAGTCCACCACCTCGGGCGGCGGCAAAGGTCAGCGGCAACGGGGGTGACAGCCGCGGTGGCAGAGGTGGTGGTGACGACATCGGCGGTGGGAGTGGCGGTGGTGGAGGTAGGGCGGCGCCTCCCTCTGCTCCACTTGCCTTCCCTCCCTCCTCCTTCCTCTCCCCCTATTCCCCTCTCTCCCCTTGCTGGTCTCTTCTCCTTTACCCCCTCACCTATTCTCGCCCCCCTTTCCCTCGTGGCACCTCATGCGGCTGACCGCCGCCGTCGGTGGGCGGGTGCGGCGGCGGCGGCGGCGGCGGGGCGGGTGTGGCACGCGGGGATTGTGTCACTGAGGCGCTTAGCCGTTGTGGCAAGGCATCGGCGCGCCCTCCCCGCGGGACCTTGGTGGCTGGCCACCCCGGTCGCCGACACCCACCGTCGTCGTCCGCCTGGCGTTTGCTTGGGGCGCGCTCACTTTTTTGGTGCGTCTCGTCCCCGCCCTTTCCCCCCCTTGCCTCTCTTTCCTCCTTCTCGCCCCCCCTTCGCCCGCCAACATCATGAAGCGCACCCTCTTTACCCGCAACCGCTTGGTCACCGCGGCGACTCGCTGGTACCGGCGGCTGCCGCACGTGCCCGGCGGGGGCCCCCGCGTCGCCCTGTCCGCCGCGTTGTTTGTTGCGACCGGCCTCGCGCAGACGCTCATTGTCCAGTCGCTGCTCTACTCGGGGGGGGGGGACCGCCGGACGCTGCTGCTCGCGCTGCCCAATTACGTCGGCATCACGTTGGTGGCGGTCGTGGGCGGGCCCGCCTTTCGTGCCCTCGACGGGTTGGGCGTGTGGTGTGGGACGCCCCGGGGGGGCGCCGCCGAGAAGGCCGGGGCGGGGGGGGGGGCGCCTGCGGCGGTGGCAACTGGGGGTGGTGGGGGGGGTGGAAGCGGGGGGGGTATCACCGTCGCTGGCAGCGGAGGCAGCAGCGGCGGCGTCTCGGGCGCCCCGTTTGGCACTGCCTCGTCGTCGGCGTCGGCGGCCGCAGCGGCGGCGGCGGCGGCGTCCCCCTCGGCCGCCCGCAACCGCGTGCACGCGGTGGCGTACGGCACCCCCCCCCCTCCCTCCCTCCGCGGTGCGCCCTGGTACGCGACCGCCCTCCACCCCGAGCGCCGCCGCCTGTTCCTTCTCGCCGTCAATGAGTGCGGCGGCTTTGTCGCGGGTATTAGCGGCATTGCGATTGCCGGGTCGGGGTTGTATCAGGTGGTCTTTTCGGGTGGGACCGTCGTGACGGCGGTGCTGTCGGTGGCGTTTCTGAAGCGCCGGCTCAGCGCCGCGCAGTGGGCGGCGGTGGGGGTGATTACGAGCGGGCTGCTGGTGACGGCGGCGGGGCAGGTGCGGCCGGCGGGGGGGGGAAGGGGGGGGGGGTGCTGACGGGCATCTGCTTTGTGCTCGTCAGCTGTGGGTTTTACAGGTACGTGTCTGGGGGGGCAAGCGGTCGTGGGCGGGGGGGGGCGGCAGTTGGGGGCGTGAGGAGGGGGCGGGAAGCGTGAAGGCTGTTTGGCAATGTGGAAGGTGGCGGCGGAAGCTGGGTCAACGCCTCCCTGTGCCGCGTGGGGGGTGGAGGTGGGGTGAGCAGACTGGCTGCCCTTCCGGCTGCCTGCTTCGTGGGCCACGGGCTGCTATGCACCTTTTCCCGGCACTACTGCTTTCATGGCTGCGACTGACACGCCATGCCGCCACTGTGTCTGCTGATGCTCTTGTCATGTGTGTTGCCCTTTCATTTCCCCGTCCCGTGCCGCTCCCCCCCCCCCCGTCTTCACAGTGCAAACTACGTCATCCAAGAGTACTTGCTGTCCGAGGCTGCCGCGGCAGGTGGCGGTGGCGGCCAGTACAAGCCGCTCCCGTCGGACGAAGGGGCGGTATCGGACGGGGTGTCCCCCCCTTCGCCACGCGCCGGGCGCGCCGCCCCCCACCCCCCGCTGGAGCTCCCCCCCCCCTCGGGGCAGGACCTATCGCTCTACACGGGCGGCACCTGCTTGGTCGTCTTTTCCGTCTACGTGCTGGTGCACACGGTGCCGCACTGGGGGGACTGGGTGACCGCGTCGATCGCGCGGCAGCACGGCGTGACGGCCGTCATTGGCGGGCAGTACGCCGCGCTGACTGCCGCGAGCTACGCGCACGCCGTCGCGCACTATGACCTCGTCGCGACGGTGGGGGCGGGTACGTTGGTGGGGCCCGCATCGGAATTGAGGGGTGGAGGGGGGAAGGTGGCGTTTGGAGGGGAGCGCGGACTGGGGGGCCGGAAAGAGTGGGGTGAGAGGGGCGGGAACAGCAGACGTCAGAGTGTTGGGTGGAGGCAGGGCCACCACCAGTGGGCGACGGAGCGGATGGAGGTCGTGCGGGGTGGTGTGCCGGGGGGTGCGGGACCGTGAAGAGCTTGGGAGGCTGACCGCTGCTGTGACCGTTACCCGTTGCCTCGCTGTCTGTGCCTGCTGCCCTTGCTTGCGCACCCTTTTCTTTGGTTGACCCGTTGCCCTGCCCACTCCATCCCCCCCCTTCTGTGTTCAACCCGCCAGTGCCCATTGGCGTTCTCAACGCCCTGCGTGCCGTGTCGGTCTTTGCGGCGTCCGCGCTGCTCTTTTGCGCGACGCAGGCGTCCCAGTGCTTCAACCCGCGCAAGGGCGTCGCGACCGCCACGGTCATTGTCGGCGCGGTCGGCTACTCGCTCGCCGCCGCCGCCGCGTCGCGGCCGCGCCCGCTACCAGCTGCCTCGTCCACCCCGGGAGGGGTGGTTCCCGCGGCCACGCCCGCCACCGCGGCCACGTCGCGGTCGCCCCGGCCACTGCTGTCGATCAGCAGCAGCCTCTCGTCGCGACCCGCGGCGGCTGCGGCCGCCGCCACCGCCGCCGCGGCGACGAAGGTAGCGGGGACGCCCGCGACCGGCGGCGGCGCCAACCTCCCGTCAAGGACACCGCCCGTCGTGCAGCCGTCAGGGAGCGGCTACCACTCGCCCGCCCTTGCCCGCCCCCCCACCCCCCCCGCCACGTCGCCGGTGGCTGCACCCTCCGCGACGCACGGGGCGCTCCCCCCCCCCGCGGCGGCGGCGGCGGCCGCCGCCGGCTCTAGCCCCGCGTCCACCTCCCCGGCGTCGGTGGTGCCGGGCGGGCGGCGGTCACGGCCATCACCGCCTCAGCTCTCGCCGTCCACGTCGCTGCCAGTGGCCAAGCGGGCGCCGGTGGTCGCGCCCGCCACCCCTACCCCCCGCACTACCACCACCACCACCACCACCACCATCACCGCCACCCCTGCCGCCGCCACGGCCCCTGCAACAGTGGCGGTGGCGGCGGCGGCACCCGCAAGGGGGGCTCCCATCGACGGTCGCCGGCGGTCCCGCCGCGGCGGCGGCGGCGGCGGCGGCGGCGGCGGCGGCGATAGAGCTTCCGTTGCGGCCGTCGCGGCCGCCCCCGCAGTGGCCGCCGCGGCTGCCGCGAGGCGACTGCTGGGGCGCTCTGTATCGGTGGGCGGCGACGGCGGCGGCGGCGGAGGCGGCGGCTGGTGGCCAGCGGCCGGCGGCTGGCCGCGCGGCGGCGGCGTGCTCGGCGTTGGCGCAGGCGGCGACCGGAGCCCGACGCTGGTGGCCGCGCGCCATCTGTAGCGCGCCCGTGGGGCCCCTGCCCCCGCCTGCCGCCGCCACCCTTCCCCTTACGTTTGTCTTCCTTCGTCCACTTTTTCGTGTGTTTCCTCTCTCTGCGCGACAGCCGCGCGTGCGTTGTTTTCGTGTGTACATAGGCACAGCACAGGACTGTACGTACCATCCCGCATCTTGGGTTTGCGTTCTCCCGTGTGGCGCTGCCGCTTGGGGCGGGTGCCACCCGGTCTGGGAGCGGTGCCCAGCGGCGTCCGCGGCCAGCGCCCGCCTCCCCGCTCCGCCCCTTCCGCCGCGCCTCGCCCGCACCCGCCCACTTTGCGCGAACCGCGGCGCGTGCGCTCCCGCGTCGGCCGCACCAGGAGCTACGGGCGCGCGCGGGCGGCGACCAGCGCAAAAAAAGAAAGGCCCCGACCGTGTCCCTGTGTGCGCCGCGGGCGGACGTGTCCGCGGAGCACCGCCTCGGCCACGGCGGCCCGCCGACGCCGCCCCCTTCCAGAGCGCGTCGGTCTCGCAAAGGGGGAGGACAGTGCGGACGGGAGGTAGGCGGGTCCCGCCTCCCACCGCGCCCCACCACCCACCCATTCTTCCCGCCACCTCCCAACGACTCACCGCTCCAACCAGCACACTGCCCACTTCTGGTGCCTACCCCCTCCCCTTCGCGCCGAACCTCCCACACCCCCTCTCCACGCAACGACGCCACCCTAACCGCCCAAGCCGCCCCCATCCAACCCAAGCCAGCCCACTCACCGTCGACGACACCCAGGACCCCCCCACTCGCCCCCCCCCCCAACCTGCTGCCCACCACACCATTCCGGTGGACGCGCGTCACCACTTCCCCCGCACCTCATTAACAGAGTAGGCGCTGCGCGTCCATGCGGCCAGCCGCTCGTCCTCCTCTTCGCTCGCCGCCGTCGCCGCGGCGCCACCGCCGCCGCCGTCAACCACGCCGCCGTCGCCGTCGCCGCCGCTGCCGCCACCTCCGCCCGGCGGCACACCCGATGTCTCCCCACCACGGGCGGTGGGGCGAAGCGGGTCGGCCGGCCCGCCAGCGGGCAGCGGCGTGGCGGCGGCGGCGGCCGTGGCGGCAGCGGCGGCGGGGGGGGTGGCGACCAACGGGGTGGCCGCTTCGGCCGCAGCGGGCGCGGCCTGGGGGGACGCGCCCGACGACCGCAACAGCGGGGCCGGCGGCGGCGGCGGCGCGCCGTCGCCGAGCGACACGGCTGACAGGGCGGGCGACGACTTATCGCCCGCGTCCGACGCGCCCACCGCCCGCGCCGACGGCGACGGGGACGACAACCCAGCCGGCGGCGGCGGCGGCGGCGGCGGCGGCGGCGGCGGCGGCGGCGGCGGCGACAGCGGAGGCGGCGCGCGGGGGGTGGGGTTAAAGATCTCCCCGTCGCCGCTGTCGGCCGCGTCGGTGGGCGACGGCGGCCCGCCGGCGGCGGCAGCGCCCGCCGCGGCGCCGCCGCCGGGCACCCGCGGCGACGCAGCGGCGGCGTCGGCGGGGCGCGGCCCGCCGGCAGGTGGCGACGGCGCCTCGGCCGGCGGCGGCGGCGCCGCCGCCGCCGCGGCAGACGGCGACAGCGGCAGCGCGGGGAGGCCGCCCGCGCCGGGGCCGAGGCCGAGGGTGTAGCCACCCGCCCGCCCCGGCCGGGCCGTCACATAGGACGGCAGGCCGTCGGCGGCGGCGGCCGCCGCGGGCGACGGCCGCCGATGTCGCCGCCGGCCGGCGGTCGCGCGCACCGGGTCGACGCCTGGCGACGGCGGCGGGGGCGGAAGCCCCGCCGCGGCCGCCGCAGCCGCCGCGGCGGCCGCCGCCGCCGCGGCGGCGGTGGTGGGGGTACCGCCCGCCGCCACCGCCGTCCGTGGCGTCGACGGCGACGACGGCGCCGCGGCAGCGGCGGCGGCGGCAGTCGCGCCGCCAGTGTCCCCACCGCCGCTGCCAAACCCTGGCGGGTAGCGGTCGTCGAGGATGGCGGTCAGCGCGGCCTGCACGTCCCCGCCCGTGTCCGCGACAACGGCGGCAAGGAAGGGGGTGGGGCGGTCCGGAAGGAACTCGGCGAGGCGGGCCACCGCCTCGTCGCTCGCAGCGGGCGACAAGGAGGGGTCCCCTCCACCAGGGACGCCGGGGGGAGGATGAATGGACTGCACCGTCGGTACCGTCGGCACCGCCGCGCCCGTCACCACCCCAGAGGGGCCGGCGCCGGCGCCTTCGCGGCGGGCGGGGGAGGCGTCCGCAGCCGACCCGCCGGCAATGCCCGGAAAGTGCACGTGTGCGGCGACCGACGCGACGGCGGCGACGATGCCCGCCAGGGGGTTGTGCCTGCCGCTGCCGCCGCCGCCGCCGCCGCCGCCGCCGCCGCCGCGCCCCCCACCGCCCCCACCGTTACCATTTGCGACCGCACGGCCGGCAGCAGCGGCGGCGCTGCCGGCGGCGTCGCCTTCCCCCCCCCCCACCGCCGGGATGGTCGGCACCACCGCCGGCGGGCGTGGCGGCGGCGGCGGCGGCACTCGCGCCGGCGGCGGCAGCGGCGGCAACGCCGAAGCCTCAACCGGCGGCGCGCCGTGTCGCCGCAGGTGCACGACAATGTGCATGGTCGTCACGTCGGGGACGGCGAGATAGGGGAAGTCGCCGCCCGTCTTGAGTACCGCGACCCGCGAGCCGGGCAGCGCCGCCGCCAGCGCCGCGTCCATGGCCGCGACGGGAGAGATGGCGGCGGGAGCGCCGCCGCCGCCGCTGCCGCCGCCACTGGCACCGGCACCGGCACCGCCGCCGCCACCGCCGCCGCCGCTGCTGCTGCTACCACCGCCGCCGCTTCCGCCACCGCCACCGCCACCGCCGCCGCTGCCACTACGATTGCCACCGCCACGACTGCCGCCGCGGTCGGCCGCGTCCAACCGCGTGACCGCCTCGACGCGGACGCGCGACAGCTTGCCAACGAGGCTGTTATCCGCGGCGAGGATGGCAAGCCGCGACGCGAGCGCGTCGCGGCTCGCTTCGGCGACGCGGGCGGCGACAAACTCCACCGCCCGCGCCACCGGCAGCGGCGCGACGCCCCTCGGGATGAGCGGCGCAAACGCGGCCCGCACGAGCGGCTCGGGGAGCCATCGAAGGACGGCGGCCGAGTAGGGCGACGCCCGCCGCAACGGCCCCGGCGCGACAAACGCGTGCGTCAGCACCAGCGACGCGACCCGCTCTGGCCGCCGCCCCGCCAGCGCGAGCCCGACGTAGCCGCCCAGGCCCGCGCCGTACACGTGCACCGCGCGGAGGCGGAGGGTGTCGAGGAAGGCGCCGAGGCCGTCGACCGCCGCGTCGAGCGTCCAGTAGGGCGGTAGCTCCGCCGACAAGACGCGGTAGCCGGCGGCGGCAACGCCCAGTACCTGCGCGTGGAAGACGTCCGCCGCGCCCGCGGCGCCGTGGAGGCACAGCAGGGGGGTGGCGTACGAGCGGGGGCCCCAGTCATAGTAGGTCCATGGCGTAGCCGATGGGCCGACGGGGACGGTGTTGCGGGGTACCCACGCGCGGAAGTTGGCGTAGGTGGGAGTGCGGGCGAGGTCGCCCATGGTAAGACCCGGAAAAGGGGAGGGGGGAACAGAGCAGAAGAGGACGGTGAGAGGGGCTATGGGGCGGGGTTAGAGCAACGAGTAGTCTGACAAGGTCAAGGACGAAAGAACAAGGAGAAGGGGAAAGAGCGGTTTGCGTGGGGGGGGCTGGCGACGGGATCAACGGCCGACGCTTGAACGCGGCGGGACGGGGACCGCGGAGACGGTTACGCCCGCCGCCCCGCGGAGAGAGGGCGGCGGCGGCGGCGGCGGCAGCCGCCCCAGCAGCGACGGCAAGCAGCGCCGGCGCGCCACCGGCAGGCGGGCGAGGATGCCAGACGTCGCCGCCCGCAGCGCGACGCCTTGGCAACGGCAGCGCCCCTACTACCCTCCCCCCCCCCCCCCACCCGGCGCGCACCGCGGCCGCACCAGCAGAGCGGGTGGCGGCACAGCGGGGACGGAGGAGGGTGCCGCGAGCGCCAGCAGCGGTACGGCTTCTTTCGCCATCCAATTGGCGAAAGAGTTGTTGTGTTGGAATGTGTCTCAACTGTGGTAGGATCACCAAACTAGTATGTAGAATAACGTAGCGGGGTCAACGGCCTTCGAACCGACCGGGCAATCGAGCAGAGGGTAGCCGTCGTCCGAGCACACCCAAGCACGAGTCTATGCAATGATCCCACTTCGTCTTGTCTCTCTGCGCTCCCCCCTCGCTACTCGATGCGAGGGAGCGCTTATATAGGCGCGGAGCAGCTCGCCACAGGCGCGACCAGGCACTCCACACCCCCCAGGGAAAGCAAAGCACACAAGCAAATCAATCAGACAGCGCGGCGCGAGGATTCAGCGGTAATCGCCAGCGCGGCCATTGTGTGCCATCGAGGATGACATCAGTTGATGGCATGGTATGGACAGTTCCATCGCGTTTCATCAGCTTACAGCAATGACATGTCGGCGTCAAATCGATTGCACGACAATCGTGTCAGCAGCACCAGCGACATCCAGATCCGTCTAGAAGTGTCGCGTGGTGACAGGGTACACAGCGGGGATGACGCCACCGTGTTAGACAGCGAGGCCGCGCGTGGCCGCACGAAATTGACGACAGCAGCATCAGGAAGGGATTCACACTCCCACCTTTTCCTTATCCGAGCGCTGCGGTTCCGCCTTCTCCGGCGTCCGGATGATCCACTGCTCCACAGGCTGCCGGTCCACCGACGTCCGCAAGACGTCGTCAAGACTCATGCAGAAACCCGGCTTCGTCAGCCCGTCCGCAAGGTTGTTCGCCGACTTGACCAGGCCGACGTTGGAGATCTCCTTGCGGTTGTAGGCCTCCCGTGCAGCAGCAATGTCGATCATGAGCCGCTTCTCCGTCGTATGTGAAGCACGTGTGATGACGTCAAACAACTGCTTGGAGTCCGTTAGCATCGTCAACGGTACCGGTTGCTTGTACAGACGCTCCAGGTCATACTTGATGATGAAGGCTTCGTCGAACGCGTTGGCAAACGCGTAGACCTCACCCGCCATGATGGAGCGCACGACGCGACGGGACTTCTTGCTTGAGTAGGCTAGCACGTGACAGCGGTCCGCAGCGTCACACAGCAGGATGACAAAGCCTAGCTGTGAAGAGTTGTCGTCGTTCGACGCAAAGGAAGCGTCGGCGTACACGCGCAGATGCAGGGTGGTTCGGTCCAGCGGCCGGTATGACAGCACTAGGTCTGCCGTTGACCTAGCGTACTTGATAGCCTTGTTCAGCTCCTGCACGTGACGTCTGGCAAAGGTCTTAGATGATACTTGAGCCGCACGGTTGATGGCAGCGCACAGGTCCGGGCGGCTATGCGCCAGCCATGCAAAGGAAGCTCGGACGGAGACGAACTCGTCATAGGTGATGTCCGTCGGCATGATGCGCACCAGCTTGATGTACTCCGGCTGACTCAGCGTGAAGTGCCGCCAGGGCGTAGTGAGTGTGCGCACCTGGACGCCCAGAAACTCCGTGTTGTCCCATTCACGCGGCTTGGAGTCAAAGTGGGTCAGCGTCTTCTCGGTCAGCCGCTGGAACTCCTCATTTCCACCAAGCAGCATGTCGTCCACGTACGAGCCAAGAAGTCCGTCGACATCGTCTTCTCCATCCTTGACGTACAGAGCCGGGTCTCCCGTAAGCGGCGACATGGAGAGGTCGTCCTCGACATGGGAAGTCATTGTCGCGCTCCAGTAGTCGCCCGCGTCACAGAGACCGTACAAGGGCTTGAGGATGCGCAGCACTTCACCCTCAGCAACGCCCAATATGGCTCGGTCCTCCTCGCGTGGGGCGAGGTACACCGGTCGACTCAACTTGTCCTTGCTCTGAAGGTACGACTGGTTGACGTCGTGCGAGAAGATCCTGAAGCCGCGAACAGCACTGGTGGACACGATAATCTTGGTCGAGCGCTGTCGTAGTGTAGACAGGTTGTGCACCACGAACGGCTTGGCCTTGTCCCGGTGTCCCTGCACCACGTAGCGACTCTTGCCCTTCTCCTTCGATGTGCCGACGTGCTTCAGGGCGTGGACAAAGCGTCCACTCAGGATGTTGGCTTCACGAGGAAGGTCATTGCGCTTGACAGCAACCCACACTTTCCGCTTCAGGAGTCCCTCTGCTTCCGCTTGGCGTGCGCCTTGGATGATCTGCGAAGATATACGCACGTCGCCAGGCTTGAGCACTTCCGTCACGAAGACTTCTGTTGCCCGCGGAATCGCCCTTGCCGGGTGCTCTGCAGCAGCTTCCGTTGCCGTCGGCGCCACTTGTCCGTCCTCAGCGACTTCAACGACGTCGCGAACACGAGGTGGGTCCGGTGTCGGTGTCGTAGCATCTTCCAGTGTGGCAGCCGTCGTGCCAGCCTCTTCCTGCCGGTACTCCTTTACCTTGTCCACGGAGAAGAGCTTCACGGAGTTGCCGACGTTGAGCCACACCTGCTTACCATCGGTAGACAGGACTTGGTACGGTCCCGTCCACTTGTCGACGGGTTTCTCGCGGTAGACAAGCACGGACATGCCCGCTCGGATGACAGCATCGGCAGCGCCTGGGACGCGGCTGCGCACGGCGCGCTCCAGACGCGACTTGGCTACGTGCTTTGCCATCTCTTGGCGGGCGGCGTGCATCGCCATGACGCGGTCTCGTTGAGCAGGAAGGTTGATCGGGGCTACGGGCATCCGAGGAAGAACTCCAAACACCAGCAAAGTCGGAACGAGCCCGCTTGGTCCAGCCGTCTGGTTCATCCCCCACACGGAGAGCGCCAAAGCATCCTCTGCAGGCAAGTCAGGGTGAGAAGCCCGTACGCGCCAGTAGATGCGCCGAAGGAAGGCATGGTAGCGCTCGCCGACACCAAGGGAGTTGTGCGACTCCACGCCTGACTCCAATCGCTTGATGCCCACTGATTGCTGTAGCGCCTTCCATTCGTCAGACGCCAGCTGTGGCCCTTGGTCGGTGTGCATGAAGTCTGAGTAGCCGATGTACGGGGTCACCCAGCAACGTACGTATGCCCGCCAGACGTCCTCCGTAGACTCGCCGCTTGAGAGGAACACGGCTGCACTGAAGAGCGTGTCCTTGTCGACCACATGCAGGAGCGGCTTCCCATCGAGGTACATGATGTCTAGAAGCACCGTCCGGTTGAAGATAATATCCTCAGGAGGCAGAGCCACTCGGAACCTGCTTGGCTCCTTCGAGAGTCGCTGACATAAGTCGCACGTGCTGGAAACCTCCTGCAGCTGCTTCAGGGTGCTTGGCTTGGCGTGTTCACCTCCGGCCTTGTTGATGACGGCATACAGGCGGTCCGGCTGCGGATGGAAGAAGTGTCGGTGCATCTTGCGTAGTTCCGGCATGGTGTACAGCACGTTGTGCTCCCAGACGTAGTAGACATGTCCAAGCTTTCGCACGAGCGGCATCGTCACTGAGTAAGCTTCGCACACGAGTCGGTTGAGCACGGTGTTGGCGTACATGTGAAACTTGTCGAGGGTGTCAAGCCCGAACAGAAGCGGCACGTTCACGTCCACAACGTCCACCGTCAGCTCTAAGAAGTAGTCGTCCGCGAGCGGAATGCGTATAGTCAGCGTACCGATGCTTGCATGCCGGCTTCCACCAAACCGGTACACCTCCGGCGTCTTGTCTTGCTCCAGTCGGCGCTGTAACCCGGCCCACTTCAGGTACGCATAAGCCTGCTGCTTGCCGATGACCGTCCGCTGGGCTCCAGTGTCGACGCACGCACCTTGGAAGTCTTCCACCGCCTGCAACAGCGTCAAGAACCCGGGGTCCTCCTCGACACGCGGGGGTCGACCCCGTCGTCTGTGTGCGAGGGCAAGTCGACGATTCTTGCCCTCTACACAAAATCCGGGTCGTCACTCTGCGTCTCTTCGCCATCCTTGTTGGCCTGCTCCGAATCCTCCACTAAGGCCTCAAAGATGTCGACGTCGTCCTTCGCCCCACCGCATGACTCGTCGCTCTCATCGGCCTTGACATCGTCGCCGCCATCGCCGGTTACTCCGGCGGCATCGAGCTGCGAGCAAAGCTGGTATAGAATGGCGCTGGCCACAGGTTGCGCCGCACGCTTCTTGGCGTAGTACTCCAACTTGCGCTTGGCAGCCTTGATAGCATTGACAGGATGAGGGCAGTCGCCAAGGGAGTGCGAGCGATCGTCACAGTTGAAGCACCCCATCAGAGACAACGGGTCAAACCGCTGCGCACCACTTCCTCCCTTGGCTGCGTGTCGCTTGCCAATGTCCTTGTTCCGGCGCATATAGCGACCCTGGCCAGCAAAGAGGATGCCTGGTACCTTGTCGTCGGGAGTTGCAGCTCCGTGTGTGATGTCATCGCGCATGACCGCCAAGCGAGCCTCGTTATGTAGATGAAGTGCAGCCTCCAGCTCGCCGTACAGCTGTTGGAAAGTCAGACTGTGCGTCGCGATGCGGCTCAGAGGCTCGGTAGCCCACGAGTTGCCGACGACCGCATTCCGCAGGAACTCGACCTTATACGACTCGCCGTGATGCGAGCGGGGCACTTGCGGCGCCAGCTTGCTGATAGTCTTGTACGTCTTTTCCAGCGCCGCGGTAGTGTCGGTCCCGTCCTTGACGAAGGAGCTGAGCCGCAAGCTGCTCAGATAGTTCTTGACTCGGTCTTGACGGACGATGGAGTTGTACTCGGCGCTGACCATGTCCACGGCCTGGGCAAACGTAGCCGCGGTCCCGTGCACGCGGTCAAGGAAGAAGCGCTTGGCATCACCGCGAAGCAGGTTGTGCAGGTACTGCAGCTTCTGTGTCGCAGTCAGTTCGTAGTCTCGCGCGACCTGCTGATACTCGGCCACAAACTCACTCCAGCTCTCCCCCAGGTTGCCACTGAACTTTGCCGCTTGGTCTCGAAAGCGCATGGCAACGTTGTGGGCAGCGCGGTCCACCCCAACGCTTGGTGCCGCAGCGCTGCTACCAGTAGTCAATGCGCTCTGTTGCTGAGGTCCCGGTGCACGAGAGCGACGACCAGCGGCTTCCACCTCCGAGGCCAGCTCCGTGGCGATAGTCCGCTCCTCGGCTTCCGGGTACAGCGCCGTCGCCAGCGTCATCTTGATGCGGTGGGAGGAGTGCTGCTCCAGGTTCGCGCCGTGCGCGTTCAGCCAGTTGCGCAGGTCCCGGTGAAGGTACGGCAACGCCACCATGCTCGGACCAAAGAGGACGGCAGGTGGGAGTAGCTCAGCAACAGCAGCCTTGACCTGCTCTCCTGACATGGGAGTGGTCGCCAGCTCGGCCTCCAGCATGCGGACGGACGCGATTACGCCCTTCTGCTCCTCGTTCAGCAAGCTGGTGTCCACGGCAGCCAGAAAGGTGGGCAGCGCCGCCTGGGATGTCGTTGAAACGTTCGCCATCGTTGCACGTCAACAAGCACCCGCAGCACAGAAGGAACGTCAAAGCACGTGGGCAGCAGACACACACGACGTCACAGGCATCCGAGCGTACACGACAACGCAGCACACGAGCAGACACACCCCGTTCGAGTTGCGGGCGTCCTTCCCCAAGCCTGTCGGCGCACCGGTGTTACCCGGAGGGGGTCGGCCGTAGACCTTGTAGAACGTCAACACGTACGAGCACCACGGATCCTAGACAGGCTCCGACCCGAAGGTCGTCGCCCCAGTCACCAGGTGCGCGCACGCTCTGTCCCCTCGTTGGTTCAAGTGCCCTTGCCCTTGTACTGCGCCGTGCACACGCGCGGCAAGACTGTGACAGCCGCGCGCCCCTTCCGCACACGTACTCCGCGCGCACACAGCTGCGCCGCGCGCCTTGTCTTGGTCGTCGCGCGCCGTCAGCGACCAGCACGCGCCTTGCTCACGCGCACCGCCACCTTCCGGAGCGCGTCTTGCTCACGAGCACAGGTATCCTGTTGATTCGCGAATGTGGTAGGATCACCAAACTAGTATGTAGAATAACGTAGCGGGGTCAACGGCCTTCGAACCGACCGGGCAATCGAGCAGAGGGTAGCCGTCGTCCGAGCACACCCAAGCACGAGTCTATGCAATGATCCCACTTCGTCTTGTCTCTCTGCGCTCCCCCCTCGCTACTCGATGCGAGGGAGCGCTTATATAGGCGCGGAGCAGCTCGCCACAGGCGCGACCAGGCACTCCACACCCCCCAGGGAAAGCAAAGCACACAAGCAAATCAATCAGACAGCGCGGCGCGAGGATTCAGCGGTAATCGCCAGCGCGGCCATTGTGTGCCATCGAGGATGACATCAGTTGATGGCATGGTATGGACAGTTCCATCGCGTTTCATCAGCTTACAGCAATGACATGTCGGCGTCAAATCGATTGCACGACAATCGTGTCAGCAGCACCAGCGACATCCAGATCCGTCTAGAAGTGTCGCGTGGTGACAGGGTACACAGCGGGGATGACGCCACCGTGTTAGACAGCGAGGCCGCGCGTGGCCGCACGAAATTGACGACAGCAGCATCAGGAAGGGATTCACATCAACTTCTCTTCCACGTAGGAGTTGCGGAAGCAAACATGGCCAGATGAAAAGTGGCAGATACTTTTCCGACTCGCCGTATGTGGGACTGACGGTGACTGGTATGGACGCCGCCATCGGCGCCAGGTCGGAGCGTCCAAAGGGCACTCGCGATGAGCCATTGACGGCCAGGAAGGTAGATGCGCACAGCCTTCTTCCTCCCCCTCTAGCTCCTCTGCCGCGTCCCAGGTAGGCGAGCAGGGGGCCACACTCAGATAGAGTAGGAATTCTATTGCCGCACATGCAGCCCAAGACAGCTATGGACGGGAGGCCGGGCACGGCGGACGCCGTCAAGTGCTCCGTTACCTCTACTCGCAGCACCATACAAAGGTTATGCCACTGCCTGCAGTTCCGCGCGGGCCATCTCCAGTGGGACGGGCTCCGCAGTTCAAACCAGGGATCACCAGGGCTACGACACGCTACGTCTATGAGCTCCACAGCCGCGCCGCGGCCGGCCATCTCCGGTGGGGGAGGGGTGAAGCTGTGCCGTGTGCAATAGAGGACCGCCAGAGCGGCTCAAACCCGCTGCTTCTCTTGTGCCGACCGGAAAGTATATTCTGGGCGCCTCTGACATTCCGAACCGCGAAATAGGAGGAAAAACAGGAAGGAGAAACAAGGGCGGTGCCACGTTGTTGTAAGCCGCGCCGTGGGGTGCCCCTCCGCGTGCCATCACGCGCACCGCGAGCAGCGTGCTTCGCACACGTGCGACGCGGCGGGGAAACATCCTCGTCGTGTACGGAGTGGTCTGCCAGACGAGGGTGCGCTCCACCCGCCTGCACGCCACTGTCGTCTCCCCGCCGCCACCTTGCGTCCCCTCCGTCACCGCCCGCCCCCCTCCTTCCCCCCCCTGCCCGTCCCTTCGTCCCTCCCCCCCTCCCGCCCGTCAACGCCCGTGCCCCTGTCTCGTGCGGCGGTCATGCCCGTCCGCCCGTACCGGTCGCCGACACCCCGGCGCGCCGCCTCTTGCTGACGGCGCGCCCCCGTTTGTGGCGGCCGCCGCGGTCGTCGTGACGGCGGTGGTCGCCGGCGTCTGCACGCCGTCTGCTACCGCACGCCCGCCGGTAGGCCGGAGTATTCCTTCCTCGTACGTTCATTAGGCGTTTTGTCTTCCTGGGCCCCGCGCTGTCCACCTCTCGCCTCCCTCATTTCTTGGCGCTGTAGACCCTGCGCGCTGTGTCTTTGCGCCTCCCTCCTCTTCCGCTCTGCCCTTCCCCTTGCCTCACCACCATGGTCACCCTCCTCGCCGTGGGCGTGTTGCTCATCGCCCTCGGCCCCACCGTTGGCATTGCGGTGGTGCTCCTCCTCCCCCGCCCCCACTTGACCATCATCAGCGTCCTCGCCGCCTTCTTTTACATCCTCGCGCTCGCGTTTTCGGCCGCCATCTGGCACGCCATTCCCCCTGCCAAGGACGTCTACCCGTGGGTCCTCTTCCTCGCCGCGGCGGTGCAGGAGCTCATGCGGTATGGCCTCCACGAGCTCTTTCAGTATCTCCTCAGCCTGGGCGACGGCGCGGACGCGTTTCTCCGACCCGGCCCCATCAACGTGACCCTGACGGGCATTGCGGTGGGGACGGGCTTTGGCCTCGTGTCGGTGCTGACCAACCTGGTCTCCTTCATGGCGGACCACTACATGGAGGACACGGCTATCTACACGGACCGGTGTCCGATCAACTTTTTTGTGGCGGCCGGCACCCTCGCCGCCGCCTACTCGATCCTCCACGTTGTCCTTGCCGTGTGGGTGTGGCCGTTTTACACTGAACGACGGTGGCTGGGCGTCGCCGCCGTCGGCGCCCTGCACGTGGGCATCGCGATGGCCAGCCTCGGCAACCGCGTGGAGAATGGGTGCAACTGGACGCTGGGCATGGTGCTCGGCATGGTCGCGACCGCCACGGTGGTGGTGGTGGTGGTGACGATGCGGCGAGTCACGTGGGGGAAGCGCGCCCTCGAGTGACGGGCGGGCGGGTGGACGAGTTGGCGCGGCGGTGGAGGTTGGGGGGGAGGGGGGGCGGGTTGGGAGGGTTGAAGGTGGGGGGCGAGTTGGGAGGGGGGTGAGGGAACCCCACGGACCGCAGTCAGACGCTGGCCGGCCGCGCGCGAGCGCGGCTCGCTGGGTAGAGCGAGGACGGGGTCTTGTCATGCAAGCGCGCAGAGGAATGAGGGTGGGGGATGCGGGCGTGGACTGACAGTCGTCGCGGCCGACGACGGGGTCACTGCCACGCTGGAAGCACAAGCGGCGGACGCCGCGGGCGCACGCCCCAGCCATACTGGCATCGGACGCGACAAAAAAGAGGAGAAACGCACCGCCAGTGGGTGCCTGTACAAAGGATTGTGGCGCAGCGCGTCTGCTGCGCCTGCCCCTCCCCACTGCGCCTGCCCCGCCGTTGGGACGAGGCGGCGGTGGTGGTCACGGACGTCGGCGGTCGATCTCGCACCCCCTTCCCCTTGCCCCTCCCGCCATCGTTCGCCAATCCCACGAGGCTTTCCCCACCCCCCCCCCCCCATCCCCATCCACCCCCCCCTTCCGAGCGCGTGCCTGACTTCAGACGAGCTGTAGCTCTCCCTCCTCGACGAGTGACTGGATGCAGCGGTAGCGCACGCACACCGTGTCGCCGTCGGCAATCGACACGGTCGCCGCCGAGTCGGGCCTGCAGGTGAAAGTGTGGAGGGAGATAGGAGAGCAACAAACACAGCGTGTGGTGGCGACCGCGCACCCACCCACCCGTCATCGCCGTCCCGTCGCGGCTGGGGTCACTCCCGTGTCAGTGCACTGCGGCCGTCGGGCGGGGTGCACCCACGCCCACCAGCCCAGGTGCCGCCCCGGACGGCGGCACGGGCCACGCTCCCGTCCTCCTCCGTCGGTCTCGCCGCCGCCACCGCACTCCGGAGCCATCCAGGCCGAGCCACCCCACACCCGCCTCCCAAACCTTGCTCACCCCCCACCGCGCGCTACCGCCACCACTCTCGCATCGCTCATCTGTACTCTGCCAGCCGCCCTGGCAATCGCCTCGAGCTATGCATTGGCAGCTAGCTCAACACCCACCCACGGACCCACACACCACAACGTACCCGTCCGCGATGGCAACCACAAGTTCGCCGCCCTCCCCCCCCGGCGGCCGCCGACACCACACAAACGAGTCCAGCCGCGGCCGCGGCACAATCGGCACCCGCCCGTCACTGTCCGCGGCGAGCCCCCGCACCTTTTCCGGGAGCATCCCCAGGAAGCCACCGGTCAACGCCTCCCCCACCGCCGCCACGTAGCCGTCCGCGTAGTCCTGCTCGGCCGCGCTCAGCCGCACCCGCGCGGCAGCGTCGGCGGCGAGGTACTCGGCGGTGGCCTCCACCTTGCGCAGCCGCGCGCGGAGCGTGGCGCGGAGGAGGTGCGTGAGGCGGCCCGCCTCGACGCGGCGCGCGTGGGTGGCGAGCGCCGCGCCGGGCGACGGCGCCACGACGCGCTCGTCGGCGGCGATCGCGTCGGCGGCCGCGTCGAGCAGCCGCCGCGTGTCAGCAAGGAGGACGTCGGGGTAGGGGAGGAGGGCGGGCGCGTGGAGCTCGTTGTAGAGCGTCGCTTCGAGGGCGCGCGCGGTGGCACTGCCGACGCCATCCACGACGGAGGCGGGGAGGGGGGGGGGGGGGCGTCGCCGCCCGCGGCGGCCGCGGCGGCGGCAGCAGCAGCAGCGGCGGCGGCGGCAGCGGGTCGGGGTGGTACCGACCCGCCACCACCAGAGGCGGGGGGGGCGCTCCCGCCGACAACGTCGCCGTCCCAGGCGAGGTCGCCCAGGTCGGGCAGGGGCGGCACGTCCTCCTCTGTGACCATGGCGGGGGTGGGAAAGGCCCGGGTAAAGGGGGACCGGCAAAGGAGAAGGACGAGTCGAGGTCAACGATGGGGAGGCTCGCTGGTGGGGGGAAAGAAGAGTTGAAGGGGCAGTCCAAGCAAAGGAGACAGGAGGAGCAGGAAGTGACAGAGGGGGGAGAGGAACGCAGAGGTGCGAGTGACGACGTCGGTGCTGCCAGCTGGTCACAAGCTGGTGAGGGACGAGCGCGTCCGAACCCCGCCATGGCAGCTGGCGGGGGCCGATAATTGGCGGGAAAGCATGGTCCATCGTCGGATGCTGTTTGTCCCCACCCCCCCCGCGACAAGACTGCATGGAGTTGCCTATGGCACCTCGAGACAAGTCTGCCGGCCTTTTTGGAATGAGAAAACCGATTTTCGGTGCACCTCCCGCCAGTCGTGCACGTTACAGATGCGCCCGACCTGCAAGTCCCGCAGGAGGGGATTGCCCCGCGCCCGCGCACGCGGTGCGGCACCGCCACCACCACCACCACGCACGCGGACGGGTGTCTGTCGGCGGCCGGCTTGCACCCGCGCCCGCGTCACCTACGGCTCCCGCGGCGGGCGCCGACGCGGCGCGCGGCAGGGGGCGGTGAGCCTGCGACGGCGAGCCGCCGCGTCGTGCGCCCGCCTCGGCCACTGTCGCGGGAGCCGCGCCCTGTACCTGGCCTGCCAAGGCGCTCGGTCCGTCGCGGCTCCCCTCCCCCCCCCCTCCCCCCCCCCTCCCCCCTGCCCGTCCCGCCATAACCCCCGGCGGCTGCCGTCCCCCCTCCCCCCCCCTCCCGCCCCTCATTTCCACCCTCTCCCTACCATCATGCGGGAGCGTCAGGTGAATAAGGAGCTGGTCGGCATCCAGCGATCCCTCGCCCGCACCAAACCCGAGTATGTCGACATGACGCGGCGGCACATGTACCTGGTGCGGGCGGTGGACGTGAGCTACGAGTCCCTCTACGAGGGCCCCGCCCTCCGCCGTGCCATCTGGCGGTACGAGGCGCTGTGGCTGCCCCTCCTGCTGGCGGTGCTGCTGCCGCCGTCGGCGACGCCCGTCGACCCGGCGATGGCCACCAAAGTCGGCCACATCCGCGCCAAGAACGCGGCGGGCGACGGCCTCACCGCGTCGTCGCTCGTGCCGCCGCTGGACATTGCGTGGGTGTGGCTGCTCCACCGCCTCCACCCGGGCGCGTACGCGGCGGACACGGCGGGCCTGACGTCCGCGGCGGAGGTGCTCCACACCGACGCGGAGACGGCGTTTCGGTTTTCCGACGGGGAGGACGCGCAGTCCAAGCCGCTGCGGCGACTGTGGGACGTGCTCTACCCGTTTGAGCCGTACCTCCCCGCCTACATCCTCAACACCCCCTACGCCGTGGACGAGAAGAAGAAGAAGGAGGCGGTGGACACGTACGCCCACGCGGTGGGGGAGAGCGGTCGCGCGACGGAGCGGAGCATCGTGTCGTTTGATATCGAGGCGAGCGCCATCCTCCAAAAGCGCTTTGTCTTCCAGACGGTCGACCCGCGGGCGGGCCTCGAGTGGGACGCCATTGAGGAGGACGAGTACCTGCTCCGCGCGTTTGACCGTTACATGATGTTTACGCTCCTCCGCAAGCGCCAGCCCGACACGTACCTGGTGCCCATGATGGATATCAACCTGGTGTGGCACGCGCACATGGCGTCGACGCGCGAGTACCACGCCGACTGCATCGCGCTGGTGGGCGGCGTCGTTGGCCACGACGCGCTCGACGCGGAGGCGCGGCGTCTCGACCTCATCCAGCAGGAGCGGGCCGTCCTGGAAGCGGACGGCGACCTCTACTCGGACGGGGAGGAGACGACGCACGCGCTCAAGCTCAACTTTCGGGGCCTCCCCGTGGCCGAGACGCGGTGGCTGTGGGAGGAGGCGTACGGCCCGACGCCCGCGTACGACATCCCCGGCACGCGGTATCGCGGGGAGCCGGTCGGCCCGCGCGGCGGCTTCCGCACCGTCTGGGAGGCGGAGTTTGGCAGCCGCTCCGCGCGCAACGGCCACGAGATGCTGGCGGTGATGGTGCTCGCGGCGGTCCTGGTCGTTGCGGGCGCCGCGGCCGCCGCGTTTGGGCTGGTCGCCACCGTTGCGCGGCACGGCGCGTGGTTCCTCGCGTTTCCGGCGGGGCTGTGCGTCGCCGCGGGGGGGGTCGCGATGTTTGTGGCGCTCCCGTCGGCGCGGCCGCTGAGCAGCACGAGCCGCTTTTGGGTGGACCGCCGGTACAAGCACATGCACAACCCGCTGCCGTCGTACCTGGTGCGGACCAAGGCGTTCCATTTGGATTGAGGCAGCCGCCCAGGGGAACGTGGGCGGAGAGGAGGGGGGGGCGGGGGGGGGGGGGGGGGGGGGCGGGGGAGGTTGTGGGGGGACGTGCAGCAGTCGTGGAGGATACGGGATGCCATCGACGCGGGTGGGGGGGGAGGGGGCGCCGTTTCTGTTCTGTCTGCCGTCGTGTCTTCAGGCGTGCTCGCCGAGCCGCCGGCGCCCTTTTTTTTTTTATACATCTCTTCTCCATGGCGACGCTCTGTTGGGCTCTCCGCCTGCGTACGACCCTGCCGGGGGGTGCTGCGCCAGATGTTCCTTTTCCTTATGACGCTGCGCGCACGCGCAGCGCCGCCTCGCAACGGGCGGCCACGGCCGTGCCGGCCGCGGCAGTGCGAGGTCGGGGGGGAGAGGGTGGCACGACGGCGGCACTCTTCCCAACAATGCCGCCCCTGCCCCCCCCCCCCCCACCACCCAGCCCCAACCCCTCTACCCCACAGGTCCACCCCCCCCCCCCCCTACTCCCACGGGTCCACCCCCCCCCCCCCCCAGCGGTCGCCGCGCGGAGGTGCCCCCCCCCCCCCTCTCGCGACCGGTCGGCCGGCCACCCCCCATCCCCCTTGGCGGCCGCGGCCAGCGCCGCCGCCGCGGCGGTCCCCCCCCCCCCGTCCGCCGCAGCGCCGCGGCGGCGGCCGCCACCGCCGCCGCGGCCGGCCCGCCACCGTCGGGCGGCGGCAGCACGCCCGCGGCGCCGACCGCGACGGCCACCGCCTCGGCGAGCGCCACCGCCAGCGCCGCCGCCGACGGGGCCGCGTCCGCAGAGGGAGTGGCGGTGGCGGCGGCGGCGGTGGCGGCGGCGGCGGCGGCGTCGCCACCGTCGCCACGGACGGCGGCCGCCGCCGTGTCGCGGCCGCCGCCGCTGACCGCCGCGGCGGCGGCGGCGTACGCGGCGGCGATATCCGCGGCCGCGACGGGAATGGCGGCGAGCGCGGCGGGCACCGCCGCGGCGGGCGGCCGCGGCGTCACCGCCGCGCGCGCCGCCTCGGCGGCGGCAACGACCGTGGCGAGTGGGAAGGCCGTTGGCGACGGGTGGAGGCGGGTGCCGAGGCGGACGGCGCGGCCGAGCGCGGCGGCCCACGCGGCGGGGGAGAGCGGGGGGGACGCGGGGAGGAGGGCGGCCCAGTGGCGCGCCGCCGCCGCCGCCGCGCCGGGCGTGGCGCCGCCGTCGGCCGCGGCAACGACCGCGATGGCGGTCGCGTGGAGGCGGCCGGGCACGACGACGGCGTGGTAGAGGGTGTCGAGGGAGAGAATGCCGCCGTGGAGGCGGGCGGCCAGGGCGGCCGCGTCGGGGCGGGACGCGGGCGGCGCCCCGCCGCGGCCGGCCGTGTCGCGCTCGGCCGCATCCGCCCCGTCTGCGGGCGGTGGCGGCGGCGGCGGCGACGCCAGCCGCGGCGGGTCGGCGAGCTCGTCCAGCGCGAGCGCCTGCAGCGCCGCCACGTCCGCGACCGCCTCAACGCCCGCGAGCAGCGCGTCGGCCGCCGCCGACGGCGCCTCGACGCGCGCGGCGGCGGCGTACGTAGACGCCCGCCGCAGCGCGTCGCGGCGGGCGGGGAGGTCGAGCGTCGGCCCCCCCCCGGGGGGTGGGGTCGCCGGCCGCCGGCGGCGCCCGCCCGGCCGCCCGTTGCCCCCCCCCTCGCGGTCGCCGTCGGCCTCGGCGCCAACGGCGAGTGCCAGCAGCGCCCGCGCCGCGTCGGCGTACGCGCCGACCGACGCGGCGCGGCGCCACGCGAGGCCGAGGCCCGGCTCGCCCGCCGCGAGCAGCGCCGCGTCCACGACGCCGCCGTCGTCGCGGGGCAACGCCACCACCGCCGCCGCCACGGTCGACGACGACGCCGCCGCGGCGATGAGGGCGGCCGCCAGCTCCAAGCGGCGGCTGGCCGTGACCGCCGCCGTCGCCGCGGCGGTGACGCCAGGCCCGGTGCCACCGCCGCCGCCGCCACGGGTGGCGGCGGGCGCAAACGCGCTGCTGCTGCCGGCCGCCCGCGACGGCGCCGCGGCACCGGCCGCCCGTGGCGACGGCAGCGACGCGGCGGCGCCCCAGACGGCCGACACGACGGCGGCCGCGTCGGCAGTCGCCGCCGCGTCGTCGGCGGGCGCGATGGTCATGGCCGCCACCGCCACCGCCACGGCCAGGCTGTACGCATCGGCCGCACGGCGGGCGGTGGCGGCGGCGGCGGCGCCGCCGCCGCGGCCGCCGCCGGCCGCGCCGTCGACGTCCCCATCGTCGTCGTCACTCCCAAGTGGCGGCGGCGGCGGCGCGGCGGCGGCGGCGGCGGCGGCAAGCGCCAGGCGCACGGCCGGGGCGGCCCCCCCCCAGGCGGCGACCGCGGTGACCGCCGCGTCCAGGTCGGCCACCCCCCCGACCGCGTTCTCGAGCGCCGCCGCCGCGGCGACGACCGCCGACCGGTCGACCGCGGCGGTGAGGGCGGCCAGCGCCCGCGCCGCCGCGTCGGCGGCCGCGTCGAGCAGCCGCGGCGCGACCGCCACGATGGCCGCCCGCAGCGCCGGCGCTGTGGGCGGCGGCACCGCCGACAGCAGGCCCGTCGCGGCGGCGGCGGCCGCGGCCGCCCCTGTGGGCGTCGTCACCCACGCGGCGAGCGTCAGCCGCGGCGGCGGCCGGGCGTTGGCCGGCGGCGGCACCCCCGCGGCGGCGGCGGCGGCGGACAGGACGGCCAGGCCGAGCACCGCCGCCGCGCGTGACGCGAGCGCGGCGAGGCGGCGGAGGGAGGCGGCCTCGGCGGCCGCCGCGGCCGCCGCGAGCGTCCGCGCGTGCAGGCCGTCGGCGCCAAACAGACGCGCCTGGATGGAGCGGCGGCCGCCGCCGGCGCGCCCGCCGCCCCCCCCGCCGCCGCCGCCGTCACGCGGTGCGCGCAGCGCGTCGAGGGCGCGCGCCGCGGCGGCGGCGGCCAGCAGCCGCCCCCGCGCGCGACACAGCGCGGCGGTGGCGGTGGCGGCGGCGGCACCCCCCCCCCCCCCCACGGGAGGGGCTCCCCCCACAGCGGCGCGAGCGCGGCGCCCACCTCCGCGACGAGGCCGTCGTGGGCGGCGGAGCAGGTGACCCCCCCCAGCGGCGCCGCCGCCGACGCCACCACCGCCGTGGCGGTGCCCCCCCGCCGCGCGAGCGCCGCCGCCGCCGCGGCGGCGGCGCGGGCGCCGCCCCCCCCCGGCGCGGCGAGCACCGCCGCGGCGGCGGCCGACGCGGCGGCGCCGCCGACGCCGCCGTAGAGCGCCGCGACGGCCGCGTCGCCGGCGGGGCCAACGCCGCGGGCGGCCGCCGCGCGCATGCGGCGGGGGAGGGTGGCCCAGGCGTAGCGGCCGACGCCGGCGGGGGCGGCGACCCACAGCGCCGCGTCGGCGTCGTCGGCCGCGGTGGGGGGGGGGGGGGTGAGCGCCACGACCGCGCGGGTCAGCCACGCGGGCGCGCCCGCCGGCAGCTCGGGGGAGGACAAGCCGCCGCCGTCACCGCCGCCGCCGCCGCTGTCACCGCCGCCGCCGTCCGGCGCGGCGGCGGGGGCGGCGGCCCAGATGCCCCCGCCGGGCAGTACCGACACGACGGTCACGCGCCCCCCCCCCCCCCCGGCGGTGGGGCTGTCGAGCAGCGCCACCCCCCCGCCACCCGCGGTGGCCGGGTCGGCGGGGGCCCCCCCCCCGGGCGGGCCGCCAGCAGCACCCCCCCGACCGCGGCGACCGCGACCCCATCGCAGACGCCCGCGGCGGGCACCCCCGGCGGCGGCGGCGCGTAGCGCACCGCCGCCAGGCCGGGGACGCTCAGGCACAGGCGCTCGCCGGCGGTGGTGACCGCGTCGAGCCGCGCCGGTGGCGCCGCCGCGCCCGTGTCGGGGCCAGGGAGGAGCGTGACGAGGACGGGGCCGCCCGCGGCGCCACCGCCGCCGCCGCCGCCGCCGCCGCCGCCGCCGCCGCCACCGCCACCGCCACCCCGGCAGCGGCGGATGGCGGCGGCGGCGTCCACAACGGCCGGCTCCCGCGGCTCGGCGGCGGCAAGGTCGTACCAGAGGACCCAGCGCCCCCCCGCAACGGCCGCGACCCCCCCCGCCACCGGCAGCAGTGCGGTCACCGCCGCCGGCACGGCCACGGCGGCGGCGGCGGCGGCGGCTGCGCCCCCCCCCATGCCCCGCGGCAGGAGCGACGACAGCAAGGCGGTCACGCCCGGCACGGCGGGCGCCAGGCGTGGCGGCGGCAGCACCGTCACGGGCGGCGGGGCGGTCGCCGCGGCGGCGGGCCCGCCGCCGCTGCCACCACGGCCGAGCGCCGCCCACGCGGCGCGCGCGAGGCGCCCCGCGGCGGCCGGGACGCCACCGCCGGCAGACGCCGCCGCCGCCGCCGCCGCCGCCGCTGCCGCCGCTGGCGACGGCACCGTCGCCACCAGCCGCACGCGGCCGTCGGCGCACGCCGCGGCGGCGCGGCGGTGGTCAGCCGGGAGGGCGGCGAGGGCGGCGACCTCCGCGCCGGCCGGCAGCGGGTGCACCAGCCCCGTGGCGACCACATCCAGCCGCCCACCACTACCGCCGTCGCCGCCGTCGCCGCCGCCGCCGCCGCCGCCGCCGCCGCTGTCGCCGCCGCCGTCGCGGTCACCGCCCGTGCCGACGGCGACGACGGCCAAGACGTGGACGGCGGCGGGGGTGGCGACCAGCAGCAGCCGCACCACCGCCGGCACGTACACCCCCGCCGGCGGCGGCGCGTCGGCGACCGCCGTAATCCGTGGCGCGGTGGCGTCGGGGCTCCCCCCTCCGTCCCCGCCCCCCTCGAGCAGCCCGTCATACCGGAGGAGGTCCTCCGCCGCGGCGGCGGTGGTGGTGGCGGTGGCGGCGGCGGCGGCGGCGGTGGTGGTGGCGGCGGCGGCGGCGGCGGCGGCGGCGGCGGCGGTGGGGTCGACCAGCGCGGGTGCCCCCCCCCCCCCCCACCCCCCCCCCCCGTGGGAGTGCCCACATCCACAGCCGCCCCTCCACCGCCGCGGCGACGCGCCCCAGGCTGGGAAGGAGCGTGACCCGCGGCGGGGTGGTCGCGGCGGCGGCGGCGGCGGCGACCGCCGCGGGCAGGGGCGCCGACCGTGTCGGCATCAGCACCGCACACGCGGCGGCGGCGGCGCCGGGGGGGGGGCGCCCGAGGGGGGGGGGGCCACCGCGTAGGTGGGGGGGGGGGGGGGGTGGGGGGGGGGGGGGGGGGGGGGGTGCGCCGCCGCCGCCGCCGCCGCGGCGGCGAGGGACATGGTGGGGACGAGCGGGGGGGGCGGGGGGGGCGGGGGGGGGGGGGATCCCCGTCGGGAGGGAGGGGGGGGTTGGACACGGCGTTGCGTTGGGGAATGGTGGACGAGGCGTTGCGTTGGGGAATGGTGGACAAGGGATGGGAACAGCAGCGGCGGTGTGGGTGGGGGGGCAGCGGTGGCCGGGGGGGAGGACGCCGCCGCGCGTGCACGGGGCGTGCGCCAAGGCGGGGGGGGGACGGACGGAGGGCGGGACGCTGGCCGATCGCCGCGGCACCGAGCGGGACCGCGCTCCACAAACTCGGGGTTTTTTTTTTTTTTTTGGCGCGCGTGGTCGCCATCGCAGACGATTGATTGGGCGATCATCATCCACGGCGCCGCGGTCGCAGCGCCGGCACGTCCGCCCGTCTCCTCTCCCCCCCCTCCGCGTCCTTTTCGCTTCCCTCGTGGTCTCCCCGCTTGTCCTCCCTCTTGTGTGTCTTCCCCCGCTTTCCCCACCCTGCCAAACCCCTCCTGTTCCCCTCGCCCTCCACCCCTTCCTCCCGTCTGTCTCTTCTCTTGACCCCCACGCCGCCCCCATTTTTTTTTTTTTTGCCCGCCCCTCCCGTGTTCCCTCCCTCCCGCCGCGCACCGCCTCCCCCCCCCCCCCCGCTGCGCCCCGCGCGTCCCCCCGCGGCGCGATGCCGTCCAAGAGCCGTGGCCCCACGACAACGTACGTCACCCCCGGTGACCGCCTCGGCTCGTCTGCCAAGTACACCCCCACCGACGGGGCCTACACCCGCGGCGACGCCGTCTACGCCGCCGTCGCGGGCGCGCTCGCCGCGACGCCCACCACGGTGGGCGTGCGGCGGGTCCCCCCACCCGCCGCCCCTCCCCCCCCTCTGCCGCCCCTGGTGCCGCCACCACCACCACCACCACCGCCACCACCACCACCACCGCCGCCGCCGCCGCGGCGGCGGCGGCGGCGGGCACCCCCCCCGTGGGCCTCCCCGCGCCCGGCGCGACGGTCACCTGCCGCGTCACACGGCTGACCGGCAAGGCCGCCGCGCTCATCGTCCTTGCATCGGACGGGGTGGCCACCGCGGGGGACTACCGCGGCCTCCTCCGCTCGGTCGACGTGCGCGCGACGGACGTGGACGCGGTCGAGATGGGCGACGTGTGCGTGCCGGGGGATGTGGTGGTCGCGGCGGTGGTTGGCGTCGGTGACCGCGGGGGGGTGCTCGTGTCGCTGTTGGGGGAGGAGCGGGGGGTGGTCGCCGCGACGTGTGGGGGGGGGGACGGGGGGGAGCTCGTGCCGGTCGGCTGGGCGGAGATGGTGTGCCCGCGGTGTGGGCGGCGGGAGAAGCGCAAGGTCGCGCGGGTGCCACGGTGAGCTGGGGGGTGGGGGGGGGGGGGGGAGGGGGGGGGGGAGGGGGGGGGAGCAGGAGCGTCAGGAACGCGTCGGGGGGTGGGGGGGGGGGCACCCTGTCGGGGTCCACCCCAGTGTCGCGTGTCCGCTGCCCCTGCTTTGCCTGCGCCGCGGTGGCTGGTGTTGGTGGTTGTTCCTGGCGATGGGGGGTGCGGCCGCCATCCGTGGGCGGTGGCGCCGGGTGGTCCACCGTTGGGGGCGGCGACGGCAGCCGCGGCCGCGGCTGTGGGCCCCGCGCAGCGGTGGCGGCGGGCGCACCGCCGCGGGCGGACGCACGGGCGGCCGGGGGGGGGGGTGGAGGGAAGGCGCCGTGGTGGGCGGGGGGGGGATGCCGACGGCGGCGGCGGCGGCGGCGGCGGCGGCGGCGGCGGCGGCGGCGGCGGCGGCGGCGGCGGCGGCGGCAGGAGGGGGTTGTGGCGTGGGTGGGCTGGCGCCGGCAGCCACCCAATCCCAGACGCGCCAGCCACGGCGGCGGCGGCGGCGGCAGCCGTGCGGGTCAGGGGCTGGTGGCGGCGCCATGCCAGGCGGGACAAAGGAGCAGGGAGGCAGGAGCAGCGTCGCGTGCCACCGCCCTGGGGTGACGACCGAGGCAACGCAGCGCAGCGAGGGGGGGGGGGGGGGGGAAGAGTTTATGGGAGCACCAAGCGGATGGCGCCCAGAGTGTGAGAAAACAGTGCTCTGTGGTGTGCCTTTCCAAGAGCAGCTGTTGTTGGTGCGGAGACCGCGCGTTTCCCGCGCGTCCGCCCGCGGCGGGCGTAGCAGCCGCTGGACCGCTCGACGCGGTTGCGCCGGCCGATGGGGGTGCCTCGGCCGGGGCGGTCGACCGACCGGCGGGTCGTCGGTGCCATACTCCCGACGTGCACGTCTAACGTGGCCGCGAAGCGCACGGGGGGGCGCGTGCATGGTGGAACGGCGGCGACGGCGGGGGAGGTGGAGCGCCCACCGGGGACGAGCCGCCTGGGAGAGCAGCGGGGGGGGTGCGGCGGGTGGCCGGCGGCGGCGGTGGGGGCGCTGGCGGGCACGGCCTGCGCGGGGCGCCACACCCCGGGCCCGCGGCAGCTGTGGGGGGCAGCGCGGGCCCGTGCGCAGGCGTAGGTAGCGGCGCCTCGACCCACCGCAACGGACGAGGCCAGCGCAAAAAAACAAAGGGGCGACGTACGGGGCGCCAGAGGGTCCGCCCGTCCCCCCCGCGTCTGCCCCTCCCCCCCCCCCCCCGCCCCGCGGAGGTCGTCACAACCTCCAAAGGTGCTCGCGCGGCTCGCAAGTGGCCGCCATGTGCAAGCACAGGCGAGCACGGGGAGCCCCCCAGGAGAGGCCACTCCAGAGACCCCCGGACGGGTGCTTGCAGTGCTCGCCGTGCTCGCAAAGGGCCCCCAGCGGCGAGCGCTTCCCGTGTCGTTTGCGACGGTGCTCACGGCGTCCCCCCCCCCCCCCCCCCCGGCTCTCCCCCCAGGGGCGTCAGCCAAATGTCCCCAAACACCGCCCCCGACTTGTACGTCCCGTCGTGGCACGCCAGGCGCACGCGCACGCCGCCGGCGGCGACGACGTGCAGCCGGGGGAGCAGCACCACCCGCGCCCACGGCCGCAGCGCGTGCGTGACCTGGATGGTGCGGCTGGCGTGGCGCCGCCGCGGGAGGCGGTCCGTCAGCATTGCCGGCGCGGCGTCGCGGCCGCCGCGGCCGCCGAAGACGCCCGCGACCGCCGCCGCCGCCTCCACCGCCGCCGCCGTGGCAGGGGCGGCGAGCGTCCGCAGGAGCCCCGGGGCGTAGGACGCGAGCACCCGCGGCGCGGGTGCCGACCCCCCCCCCTGGGCTCCCCCCCTCCCGCACCCCCTACCGCCGCAGCCCGCGGCGGGTGCGTCCAGGGCCTCCACCACCACCCCCACCTCTTGGAGGCCGTGCCCCCAGTAGCCATTCTCGGGCGGCGCCACCACCTCCACCGCCACCTCGTACGCCCCCGCCGGCAGGCAGCCCACCGTGGCGGCCACGTCAAACCACCAGACGCCGAGGAGCTTGAGGGCGTCCCGCCCCGACGGCCCGCCGCCGGGGAGGCGCACCCAGTAGCGGGTGTCGGTGCCCCACGTGACGGCCGCCGCGGCGATGGGCAGCGCCACCCGCCAGGCAGGCGCGCAAGCCGCACGCGGCGGGGGGTGGGGCCGACGCCGTCAGGGGGCACCACCACCACCGCGCACGGGTCGCCAGCGTCGTCGAGGGCGACGGGCAGGCCGGCGGGGGTGGCCGCCGCCCTCAGCGCCGCGAGCGCGGTGGGCGCTTCCCTCGTGCCGCCCGCGGCCGCCGCCGCCGCCGCCGCTGCCGCGGCGGCGCAAAGCTCGGCCGGCAGCAGCCGCGCCCAGACCGCTGGCGGCCCCGACACGGCAGCGGCCGTGGCACGGCAGACGGCGGCGAGGCGGCCGACGGAGCGCGGAGGGAGCTTGGCGGCCACCTCGGCGAGGAGCTCGGGGGGGAGCGCGTCGAGGGTGAGCGCAGGCTCCATTGCGTGAGGGGGGCCGGGGAAGGTGGGGCGTGTGGAGCGGACAATGCGGGGCAAGCGGGGGCGGCGGTCAGAAAAAATGAAAGAGGGGGGGGACGGGGAGGAACTACATAGGTGATGGAGGATGGGGGGTACCAACGGGTGGGATAGGGCGAGAACACAAAGAGCGTGCGGCAGGGGGCGAGGGGCGGAGACAGAAGATGGGGAAGACAAACGGCAGGGGGGAGCGTCCGCGGTTGAGGGGGGGGGGGGGGGGGTGGTCGCCGGCGCCGGTCACGGCGCGGACGGTCAGCACGCGCGCGGCGGCGGCGGTGGCGGGCGACACCGTGTGACGCGGACGACGTGGCCCGGAGTACAGGCGGTGAAGACGCATGAGCGAGAGGCAAGACGACCCGCTCCGTCCCGCGGGCGCTCCGCTGGCAGCAAGTCCAGTGTGGACGTACAACAGGCCGGCGAAATCCTAGATGAGAGGAGTCCTCGGGGTGGATCCTGGAATATAGAGTCTTGGATGATTGTGGACCATCCCCTCGATCCTGGGCTAGATTTCCGGTAGAGATGGTGACGACGGCCCGACCGAGCCAGCCCGCTGGAGTGGCTGGCACGCTGGCGCGCTCCGGCGGTGGGCAGCAGTCCTGAGGACAGGACCCTCTTCCCCATCCCCCCCCCGCACGGCCCCGATTGTCGACGCGCCGTTTTGGGTTGGGCCGTGTTCGGAGAGACCATCTTTGGACACCGACTGTCGTCGGCTGTCCGCACCACCAGCGCGCCCCTCCTCTCGCCAACCCCCGCCCGTCTTGGTGCCTATTGGTCTGGCCAGCAGACCTCCCCCCTCGCACCGCCGCGTGCGAAGGGCATGGCGGTGCGCGGTGGCCGCCATGATGCACAATAACGAAACATGAGGGACGGGTGCCGGACATGGTGGCGAGTCCGGCCTGAGGCTTCCAAGAAGAGCGCTATCGACGGATGGCCGTGCGCGCCGGCGACGACTGACCGGAAAGATCTAGACAACCCCGCATCCCGCATGCGCTTTGGCTGCCACGGCACGCGCTCCCCATGACCATGTTGGAGACGGAATTCTACCCTCAGGAGGACTTGGGTCCATATGAGGAATTCCAGGTTGGGTCATGCGCCCGACGCGGTGACACGGCGTGGCCGACGACGGGGGAGCTCTGGTGGGCGGAGCGCCGGCGGAGAGGCCGTTGGCATAAGGATGGGGAATGCGGCTGGATGTGCGGGGGCATGCCGGCGGCGCAGCTGGTGGGGGCGGCGCCACCCAGCGGCCGACGGTGGCGGCGCGGACGGGACGGCAGTCGCCCGGGTTGCGGCCGGTGATCGTGCGGTGGCGAGCGCGAGGCGCGGCGCGGGGGCAGCGGGGGAGCCGATATGCGGCCGGCGACTTGGGGAGACCGGGGCGCCTGGCGCCGGGCCCACGGGGGAGCTGGCTGGAGCGCGCCAGCGGGGAGCCACTGGTGGCGGCGGCGCCCAGTGGCTAATTGGAGGGCAGCGGCGCACCGGTGGAGGGGCGCGGCGGGGACCTCGGTTGGGTGTGACGCAGCTCTGTGGCGGTGACCGCGGGGGAGGCGTGGCCCCGGACCAGCTGGGGAGCCAGGATGTGGGGGGTGTAGTCGGTGGAGGAGGCGCAGGCGGCGCAGGGGAGTGGCGGGCGGGCCTGCCTGGGGGAGCGCCCGTTGCGGGCGCGTTGGACCGCGGCAGGGGTAGCGCGTGTTGAGGGCGTGTGTGGGGGTGACCCGAGGCGGGGTGCCTGCGGGGAGACGGACGAGGGGCGGCCCCTGCGGGGGCACGCGGCGGGTGCGGGCACGTGGGTGTGTGGGGCGTGCCGGGGAGGGGGGCAACGTGAGGACCGGGGGGGGAGCTATATGAGGAGGGCAGCTCCGTGCCGGGAGGGGGTAGGCAAGCAAACGGAGCGACTTTACCACCATCCACGGGGTCCCTACACAGGGGGGCTGCCATGGGAGGGGGACGGGCATGATGCCCGGTGCGTTCCACCAAGAGACCATGACGAGGTCGCTATTGTCGGGCCGCCAGGGGACCATGGTCGCCCTCCCTGGGTGCTGCCGCGCATCGCTTGGGCGCGGCGGATTGGTGCTTCAGACCACGGGCTCGGCGCGGGCCCACAGACGATCCTCGGCGTACCCAGCCTGTCACGAGAGGCTGGTGCTGACCCCCGCCGCTGATCTCTGGACCCCCCTCCCCCCGCCGTGCTCCCCCGGCACACGTCAACGGCGTACGAGCGCCCGCGGACGCCACTCCATCCAATCTTTCCGCAGCTATCGGGGAAGGCCGACGACCAGCGTGGCCGCCGCGAACCAGACCCGAGCCCTCTGTCATCATGCGACACACACTGGCCGGCGCGACAGGGGTTGCCGCGACCGGCCGCGTCGCCGCGCCCCTCCCAACCTGTCGAGCCGGCCACCTTGCCCCACACCACGCGACGCGCAACGTGCGCGCGCGCTGTGAGCGCCCGCGGTTTGATGACCACATGACGGGAAAAGACACCACAACGGCGCTCCACCACAGCCTGGGCCCGCTCTAACCAACCAGCCACTATCACCTGCGCTCTGGTCTCTCTGCCAAGTTGTTGTACAGAACGAGAGGCGGGGCGCGCACCTTCGCACGGGGGGAGTGGGGGGCGCTGCGGCCGATGCCCGGCCGTTGAGCGCCCCGCCCGGCAGGTAGACAGCACGATGTCATCGTTGCTATCTTGGCAACGCAACAATGAATCGCGCTGGCAACCCCGCGTGAGGGGTCCGCGCGAACGGGGCGTGCGCACGGCCACGGGGGGTCGCGCGGCGGTGAGAGGATGGGGGACGGGGCGGCAGCCGTGACCGCCTACTGTACACGCACCGCGCACCAGCGGCCCAGCTGAGGCGCGCGGCGTGAGAGGCACACCCAGCCAGTGGCGCGGCTCCTCCCTTGCCCACGCAAACGTGCTCCTCTGGTGGTAGTGGCCGCTGCCTAGCGTAGCCGGCTCGCAGTGGCGGGCACCCCTGCTAGTCTCTGGCCGCGCTGGTCGGTGCGGGGAGAGACATTTAGGCACCGCCCGTTGCCGCACCACGTCGCGTCGCACGGCGTCACTCCAGTGGTGTCGGCTTCCCCGCCCTGGCCCGCATCTCGAGGCAGACCCTGGCTGCCCGACACCCCCTCCCCCCGGTTCTTTGCGCGTTACCTCCGGGGGCCCGTACCCCGGCCACGGCAAGCGTCTGCCAGCACGTCGTGTTGCCACTCATCGCCACCATGGTGGATCAGGTGAACCTCTTTCCAGGGGGCACGCTGGACACGAGTTTGCTCAACGCCACTGTCAACGCGTTGGTGGACCGTGTCCAGACCAACGCGGCATCAATGGACGTCTTCTTTGTCCTCTCCTCTGGCTACCTCGTGTTCTTGATGCAGGCGGTACGTGCGGAACTCTTTTGTTTTTGTTGCGAGGGTGTAGAGAGGGGTGTGAGGTGCGGAGCGCCCGACGGGTGGCGGCGTCTTCTGGGCTGGCTAGACGGGCATCGTGCCTACTGTAGAGTGCGCTGCTCCTGCTCTCGACGCTTGATCTTGTTGGGCAACGTTGCCAGTGTCTGACAACTGCATTGGTGACTGGTATGTTATTCCTCCTTCCGTAATGCTTCGTACTTTTTTTTTGTCATGTGATGCGTGTGCTCTGCGTCCAACCCCGCAGGGCTTTGCAATGCTGACAGCCGGCAGCGTCCGGACGAAGAACACCAAGAACGTGCTTTTGAAAAACGTCCTGGACGCTTGCGTCGGCCTCGTCGCGTACTATCTCTTTGGCTATGCGTTTGCCTATGGCCCGGAGGCCAACGTCTTCCTCGGCCATAGCAACTGGGCGCTGTCGGACGAAGTACAGTACTATCACGCCTTTTTCTTTCAGTGGACCTTTGCCGCGACCGCCGCGACGATCGTGTCGGGCTCGGTGGCGGAGCGGACCTCCTTCTACGCCTACCTCGGCTACGCCTTCTTCCTCTCGGGCTTTGTGTACCCTGTTGTGTCCCACTGGGTGTGGAGCGATGACGGTTGGCTGACCGACATCTTTACGGTGGGCGCCAAGGACTTCGCGGGTGATGCGGTGGTGCACATGGTGGGGGGCTTCGCGGGCCTCGCTGGCGCCGTCATTGTAGGCCCCCGCATTGGCCGCTTTGACGCCGACGGCCGAGTGGTACCGATGCCCGGCCACTCGGCGACGCTGTGCACGCTCGGCACGTTCATCCTGTGGTTTGGCTGGTACGGCTTCAACCCAGGGTCCACGCTGGGCATCTCCAACCTCTCGCCCGATGCCAACCTGACCGCCACCGCCGCCCGGTGCGTGGTAAATACGACCATTGCGGCCGCCGCGGCGGGCGTCACTACCCTCGTCGTGCTCAAGCTGCGGGATCACATCTTTGACCTGCTGTCCATCCTCAACGGCATCCTCGCGGGCCTCGTCGCCATCACCGGCAGCTGCCCGTGGGTGGAGCCGTACGCCGCGCTCGTCATTGGCATCATTGGAGCGTTTGTGTACATTGGTTCGGCCGCCGCGCTTCTCGCCCTCAAGGTTGACGACCCGCTCGAGGCGTTTCCCATCCACGGGGCTACCGGTCTGTGGGGTGCGATTGCCGTTGGCTTCTTTGCCCGGGAGCAGCTCCTCTTCCAGTCTGGGGCGGGCAACGACAGGGGCTGGCAGGGGGTGCTGTACGGCGGTGGCGGCCGCCTCTTGGCCGCGAACTTAGTGATGGTGCTGTCCATTGCGGCATGGACGGTCGCCCTGATCGCGCCCCTCTTCTTCAGTCTCAACCTGGCGGGGCTGCTGCGGATCCCGCGAGCGCAGGAGCTCGAGGGCAACGACATCTCCAAGCACGGCGGCGCGGCCTACCCACCCGATGCGGTCGTTACGGAGGAGCTGCTCTCGCAACAGACCAGCGACAACCTTGGCATGGACGAGTCGGACAAGCGCAATTCGGCGGGCAAGGCGCCTGGCAAAGCGTCGGGCGAGAAGTCTGGAGAGGCGGTCTAAGTCGGCGTATGCGCTTTCTTCCACGCGATCGCACCATTCTCGCCCTCCCGGTTCTCTGCGGTAATGCAACACACACTGTGCTTTCTGTCCCGCAGGCTGTTTACGATCACCGAGAGCACACAGCAACAGCAGCGGACGGTGCGAGCATATCGCAGAGGCCTCGTGAGCAAAGTATGACGGCGAGCGGCAGGTCGCTCCACCTCTCTCAGCACCGTCTCCCTGCCTTTCCCCCTTTGCCAGTCCCCGTCATTTTCGCTCTGTGCCTCCGACCCTGTGCCTGCGCTGGTACACTTTGTAGGAAATGGATGAATAGACATATGGGTAAACACGGCGTCTCGACAAATCATGAAAAAACAAAAAATGCCACGCGGCCGTGGAAGCGCACGAGTGCACGCGCACGCGCCTTCGCGCTCGGCGAGCGCGCCGCGACTGTGGCTCCCCATCGTTGGCAGCAGCGCGGTGGTCGCGTCCTCGCGGCGCCGTGGAAGGACGGACGCCGCCGTGGACAATCGGGCCGGGCGGCGGGCCAAGACGCCGGCGCACCGCGGTGGCAGACGTTACCACGAGTGGCAGGCGCGTCCGGCCCGGTGGGCGGGAGCGACGCGGCGACGACGGCGGTGGCGGTGGAGGGGCACCCCGCAAGAGGCTGGAGCGGGGATGTGCACACAATTACCGACTTTATTTTATTCTGTGGCAGCGGCGACGGGACCCCCCCGTCTCCCCCACCACCAATGTCCCCCCCCCACCCCCTCCCTCACCACACTACAAGTGCTCGCACGGCCTCCTGTGCGCCACCGGCCCCTGCGGCTGCCCGTCGGCCTGCCACCGCAGGTGACAGGTGAGGCGCGCGTTCATCCGCACGGCCTTGGCCGCCGCCGCCGAGGCGTTGATGGCGCTGCCGCTCGCCACGCCCGCGCTCTCCGCGTCAATGCGGTCCATGAGCGGGCTGTCCACGTGGCGCATCTTGCGCACAAACATGGCGCTCATGCCGAGAACCCGCTCCGCCAGCAGGTATTCGCCCGTGTCGGGGTCGGTGGCGTCAACATAGTACGGGCGGGCCCCCTCAGATGGCACCCCTAGGTGCGTCCAGACGATGCCGCGGAACGCGTCCTTGGCCGTGCGCGTCCGCAACACCGGGTGGTTGGCGGCAAGCATGGCGAAAAAGTGCTCCTCGGGCACCAGCGACGACGCGAGGAGGCCGAGCAGCTGCCGCGACAGGTCGCCCGTGACGGCCTCGACAACAAAGTCCCGGTGGAGGGTCATCCACGCCTCGGCGGCGGCGTAGCGGAGGCCAAACGTAGCCGGCGCGTGGAGCGGGTTGGCAAGCCCCGACTGGGTCAGCCGGCGGGGCGTGCCGCCGCCGCCGTCGCCGCCCGGCGGCACGGTCAGCGCCGGGTCAAATGTGAGCTTGGCCAGCCGGTACCGGCGGATGCGCGCCAGGTGGTCGGCGTGCAGAAAGCTGTGGACAAAGTTGAGCCGCGACGCCTGCACGTCGGGCCGGCCGAGCGCGGAGCGGATCGCGACGGGCGAGACGAGCGGGTAGTCGGACGCGCTGAGGTTGATCATGTACGTCCACGCGACGGGGGAGTCAAAAAGAAAGTGCCGCGCGGCGGAGAGGGTGTTGAGAACGAGCGAGATGCCCAGGTACGTTACCGAAACGCGAGGTAGCAGGTGGACGTTGGCGTAGGCCGGGTTGGCCCGGATCGCCGCGGCGAGCGGCTCCCACGTCTCGGCCGGCACCTTGGCGTCCACGTGGATCGCGTACGCGTTGGCCGGGTGGTGCACCCGCGCGAGCAGCCGGGGGAGGAGCGCCACGTTGCTCTCAGCGGCCTGGATGAAAATCGCGACGGCCGTCTCGGGCGCGTCGGCGGTGCCCGCCGCGGCCGCCGCCGCTGCCGCCGCGTCGGCCGCCGACGGGGCGGCGCGCGGGGGTGGCAGCTCGGCGTCTGCAGCCGCCACAGCGGCCGACGTGTCCACCCCAGACGCGCCCGACACGGCGGCGGCGCGCTCGGGGGGCGGCACAAAGACGGGCGCGCTCCACGCGTGCTGCCCGCGCCGGAACACTTGGCCGCCCGCGGGGGCGGGTGCAAACGCCACGGCGGCCGCCACCACCGACGCCGCGGCGGCGAGGAGAACGGTAGCGGCGGTGGAGCGGGGGCGCCCACGGCCGCGCCGGCCGGCGGTCCCACCGCCGCCGAAAAAGTCGGGGGATGGTGGTGGCGGCGCCATGGGGAGGGGGCAAAGCACAGCCGGGGCCAGCACGCTAGCCCGAGGTTGTCCCGGGCCGATGACAAGAGGGAACGCCGAGGCGGAACAAGAGGAGGGGGAGCGGCGCCAACAGGAAGGCTTCAATGGGGCCGGGTCGTCGCGGCGCCTGTCCCGGGGCGGAGGCCTCGGCAAGGTGCAGGCGGGTGAGGCGGACCGCGGCGGTCGGTAAGAGCTCGCGGTCGTGCGGTGGCAGCACAAACCGAAGCGTCCGCCCCGGCAACGCACGCACGGCGAGATAAGCGCCCTACGAGAGTGCCGCCACGACCGAGCCGTGCGGGCCGGTCGTTCACGTTGCGCACTGCTGCCCCACGGATGCAGACGTGCCACGGAGCGCGGGAGGGGAGGGTGGGGGGGGTCATGTGCCGCGGCGGGCCAAACCACCAGCCCGCCGTGGGAGCGTCTACAACCGCGTGGCACACAGCAAGCCGTGCGTGTGCGGGCGTGGGGCAGGGCGTGGGCCGTCCCGCAGAGGGCACAAGAGCCAGAACGTCCGCTGTTCCAGTCGGACAAACCAGCTCACAAACGGTACTCGCAGGGTGGGGGGTGGTAAATAGAGAGTCCGTCCGTCCCCCGCCTGGAAGCCGTCCGGTCCCCAAACGGGAAGGCAGCCGTCCTTGACAACACCACCGCAGAGCGCGCACTCCCACACACACGCCGGCACGGCCCCGCGTCCCGGCCCCCCTCCGACGGACCACCCCGCGCTCGGTGCGGCACGGTGTATCGTGGCCGGACACGGGAACGCCGCCGCCAGCGACAGGCCTGCGGGTGCCAGGTGCCACGGGACGAAGGCCTGCGGGGGGTCAGCCGCGAGAGGGACGGACAACAGGCAAGCGCGCACAAGAGCGGCGGGAGCGAGCAGAACAAAAAGGGGGCACCTCGACAGCTCATCATCCGCTCCTGCCACCCTCCCTCGCGCGGTGCGCAGCGGCTGGCAGGGTGGGTGGCCGCGTTGCTGCTGGCCCACCCGGTCGGCCGCGTGGTGGCGTGATGTCTTTGGACGGGGGACCCGTCGCCGCCCGCCGCCCCGCCCCCCACCCCTTCCCGCTGCTCAGTGGGGTTGAAAAGAGGCAGACGCCCGTACGCGACCGACCTGTCGAGACGGGCAGTCGGCGACGGTGCGACTACTCGTCAAGAGGGGGCACGCGCACCTTCCCCCCCCCCGCTCTCCCACGCTCTCCTGCCACTGCCCCATCTGCCGACATACCGACGATGCCAGGCGCGTGGGTGGCGGCGGAGACAAGCGCTCGGCACCAGCGGGCAACCATTCCCCTGCTGCCCCCACAACGCCTGACCCCAGCCGCTGGTCCCGCTCTCCATTGCCGCTCGCGGCCGGGCTCTCTACGTACCTGCACAGGCCGCGTGAAGGTCGGGACGACAGTGCCCAATCCCCAGACTTGACTGCCAGGCGTCGCACGCCAAGGGCGCGGCGCGGCGCGGGGGTGGTCGCGGCGGGTCACCTCGCCCGGCTGTGCGCCCGAGTGGGCCGGCTTTGTGGCCGCCTGGGCGGCTCTCAACGTACCGCCCTGGTCGCAGGGGATCCCAATCGCGGCGGGCTGACACGCAGGAAGGCCCTTCTGGCGGGGAGGTCCCTGTCGGCGCCGGGCCGCTTGGTCCCGCAGCGCCCCCCAACCACTCCCCCTGCACAAGTGGAGCTGCCTTCCCAGACGTGAGGAGGAGCGCACGCCACGGTGGGGGGGGGGAGAGGCTGTGGCAGCTGCCCCGTCATCGACGGCCCCACCGGGTGGCCAGGCCGCGGACACGCCCCCCCCCAGCCGCCCCTTCGCCCAAAAGGGACTGGCTTCGTTGGTGCCCGCGGGCGGACTCAGTGTCAGGGGGGCTCCCCTGTGGCGGCTGCCACTGATCCGATGGTACGTATCGGAAGGGCCAGGAGCGAAGGAGCCCGCCCTCCCCCACGCAGCTCCCGTTTTGGTGTCCATTCGCGTGGCAGGCGCGGCCGGCTGGCGCGACGGCTCGTCGCCCGTGGAAAGTCCGTTGTCGACGGGTCTGTGAGGCGCTCGGCGTGTGTGCGGTCCGCCGTCCCCGCTGTCCTTTTTGCATGACAAACGACACCTGCGAGGTCCCAGAAGGTCCCCGCTGGGAATACTCTGGTGTTGCCCCGCGCATGACACAAGAAAAGAAGGGCACGCATGCGCTGTGGAGGGGGACGGGGGTCAACCACTGCGTAGCTCGCACAGGATACAGAAAAAGCGGGGCGGCGAAAACAGGAGAGGGGCTGGGGCGTCAAGCATGCCGCTCGACTCCCCCGCCCCTCCGCCGCTCATCAACACCGTCGCACCGCGAGCATGCGCGGCGTTGACAGTTGTCTGCGGTTCGGGCGGCGCAAGTCCCCTCCCTGGCGGGGCTGGAGGCCTGCAGAGTGCCTTGGCTCTGCCGACCCGCCCCGGCCAATGGTTTGGGCAGCAGCCGGGTCCGGCGGCCACTGTGGCGCCGTCATCAGGCTGTCTTGGTGTGGGGTGCGCTGGCGGGCAGAGAGCGGCGGGAGTGCCTACCACGGGGCCGGTCAGGCGTCGTCAGCCCCGCGGGGGGGCCCCCGCGTGCGCAACGCCCCGCGTTCCGTTGGTCACTGCTTGGGGGGCCCGCGTCGCGCCACTCGCAGGCGCCGACGGCTGAATCCGCCCGCTGCAGCACAGCAGGTACAGCAGAGCTGCCGTCCTGCCCTGCCAGGGGCCGGGGTCTCCCCTCGTCCCTGCTCGACGACCGACGGGGCTGACGAGTGCCGCGACAAATCTGGCTAGTGAGTGGTTGATTTTCGCCGACCTTGCTCTCTTCAGCCAATGACCGATCCGAAATCGCAAGTGCAGACTTGGCAACATTGTGTCACTAAAAATACATTACGATGTCGTCCGTATAAATTTTCGGTCGTTTGGAGATTTGCGATCAGTACTTTGCTGGCCGGCCACGCCTGTTCTCCCGATCCGGAGAGGGACGGGCACCCCTTCCCATTTTGACTTTTGAACGTTTGAACGGGCGCGCGTAGGCGGACGCGCGTGGACCCGCGCGGGCGCGCCCGCCCCCACCGCCACCGCGCCGCTCCTCGTCGCCGCCGCCTCCGACCCGAGTGGCCGGCGCCCCGTGTGGGGTGCCCCGCGGGCGGACGCGGCCGCGACCGCCGTTACGGCCGCCGCCGCGGCCCGCGGCGCGGCGGCCGTGACGCGCCGCCCCCGCCGCCGCCCCGCCGCGGCCGCCGCCGCCGCCGCGGCCGCGTCCGCGCCGCCCTTGCGCGGCGTCGTCCCCCTCCCCCCCCCTCCCCCCTTCCCCCGCCGCCACCGGTGGGTGTCGACGTCATGCCGTCGGCGGCCGTCGTCATGGCCACCCCCCCTCCCGTCCCCCCCCCCCCTGCGGCGCCCCCCCCCCCCCCCCGGTCACCCTCCACGGCTGGTTTATCGGCCTCACCCCCGGCGGGCGGCTCGCCCTCTGGGGCTACCGCGACGACGCGTCGCCTCCCCCCCCCCCCCCCCCCCACCACCGGCACCCCCCCCCCACCGGCACCACCTCCCCCCCCCCCCCCCCCCCGCCTCGCCTGGCGCACCACCATCGCGGCGGTCTCTGCCGACGGCGGCACCGCCACCAGCCGCCACGGCACCACCTACACCCTCACCGGCCGCATCGACGCGGCGGCCGCCACCGCCGCGGGCGTCCCCCCCGCCGCCGCCGCCGCCCTCCGCCGCCCCCCCCCCCACCCACCCGGCCACCCACCCCCGGTGGCGACCCGCGACGCGGCGGCGGCGGCGGCGGCGGCCTCCCCCGTGACTGGCGCCGCCGCCTCACCACCGCCGCCGCCGCCGCCGCCGCCGCCGCCGCCGCCCGCGCACGGCGGGCGGCGGCGGTGCGTGCCGCGGCGGGGCTGCCGCCGTCCCCCTCGGGGGGGGGGGGGAGCAGCCGCCCGTCGACAATGTCGACGCCGCCGCCGCCGCGGCGGCCGCGACCGCCGCCGCGATTGACGCGGCCGTCGCGGCGGTGGGCGTGACGCCCGAGGGGGGGGGGGGGGGGCGCCACGGCGGTTGGCGGCGCTGACGCCGACAACGACGCCACGGGCGGTGGCGGCGGCGGCGGCGGCGGCGGCGGCGGCGGGTGGCACCACCCGCCGGCGGCAGCCGTTGGCGGTCGCGGTCGCGGCACCCACGCGCACGCCCTCCTCCCCCGCCATCCCCGCCCCCAATCCCGCCCGCCATCGTCGCCGCCCCCCTCCCCGTGCCGCCGCCGCCGCCGCCGCCACCACCACCGCCGCTGCACCAGCAGCACGCGCAGCAGCGGCGGGCGGCGGCGACCAAGCAAACCGCCGCCCCCCCCCTCCCCCCCCCCCACCCGGGCCGACCACCGCCGCCGCCCGCCGTGCGGCCGCCGCCGCCGCCGCCGCCGCCGCGACACGCGCCGAGCAGGACCGCCGCTTTGCCGCGGCCGTCGCGACCGTCGGCGGCCCACCGCCGCGGCCGCCACCCCCACCACCCCCACCACCACCGCCGCCTCTGTTGCCGCGGGGAGAGGGGGAGGTGCCACCGGCGGGTGCCGCCGGCCACCCGCGCCGACGAGCGGTCGGCACGGGCCGGCGGCGGCGGCGGCGGGTGCCGTCACCGCCGCCACGAGCGGCGGCACGGGGCGGTGCGGCGGCGGCGGCGGCGGGGGTGGCCAAGCGCCGGCGGGTGCGGCCGGCGGTGGCGGCGGCATCCGTGGGGGGGGACGGCGGCGACGACGACACCCCGCCGGTCCCTCGTGACGCCCGCGGTGGTGGCCGCCGGTCTGGCAGTGCCACCACCGCGACGGCGGCGGCGGCGGCAACGTTGGCAGCAACGGGCAAAGCGCCACGGTGGCGGCCTGCCCCCCCCCCGCCCCCCCCCTCCCCCCCTCCCTCCGACACGGACACGGCGGGCACGACCGACACGGACGGCGGTGGCAGCGACGCCACCGCCGTCACCGCCACCGACAGTGACCGCGAGTGGCGGCCGTCGGGCGCACGGGCGGCGACCCCCCCCCCCCCCCCACCGACGGCGGCCCCCCCCCCAGCACGGTGTGCCCCCCCCCCCCCCCTCCCCCCCCCCACGCTAACACCCCGGGCGGTCGCGTACCTCACCGCCCTCGGCGGTGGGGGCGCCGCCACCACCCGCCGCCGCGCCGCGACGGCCAAGTTCCGTGTCCACCTGCGGCGGCTCGCCGCCGCCGCCGACGCGGGCCACGACGATGACGCGTTTGACGCCGCCGCCGCCGCCGCCGCCACCACCGCCGCCGCCGCCGTGCCGCCGCCGCCGCCGCCGCCGCCGCCGCCGCCGCCGCCGCCGCCGCCGCTGCGGCTGCGGCGGCCGTCCCCGCCGCCACCGCCGCCACCACCACTACCCCGTGATCCAGCCGCCACGAATCGCACCGGCGGCGGCGGCGGTGTCCTCCCCGTCCGCGGTGACAGCGGCGGTGGCGGTGGCCGCGGCGGCGGTGGCGGTGGCGGCGGCGTCGTCGCCGCCGCCGCGGCCGCCGCGGACGCGGCGACGGGCGGCGCGGGCTCCCCCCCCCCCCCCTCCCCCCCCCCCCCCCCCCCACCCCTCGCCGACGGCACGCCCGGCCCACGGGGCCACGCCGCCCGCGCGGCGGCGGCGGCGGCCGCCGCCGCCGCCGCGGTCACCGGCGTCGGCACCCCCCCCGCGGCGCTCACGCCCCCCGCCCGCCGCCGTGCCGCCGCCGCCGACGCGTACGTGGCGCTGTACGTGCGGCGGCGGGGGGTGGCGGGGCGTGCGGCCGCCGCCGCCGCCGCCGCGGCGGCGGTGGCGGGTGCGGGTGTGGGTGCGGGTGCGGGGGGGGGGGGGGGGGAGGGGGGGGAAGGGGAAGGGGAAGAAGGGGGGGGGGGGAAACGCCGCCGCCTGGGGGGGGGGGGGGGGATGCTGCCGACTGGGGGGGGGGGGGGGGGGGTGGGGGGGGGGGGGGTTTGCGCCCGTGGATGACCTCGCCGACGCGGAGCGGGCGGCGGAGAGCGTGAGTGAGGAGGACGACTATTTTGGGAGTGACTGAGGGAGGGGGGGGGAGCGGTTGGGGGGGGGGGGGGGTGGGTGCGCCGGCGGGCTCGTGTGGCGTGGCGGGCGTGGGGGACCAGCAGCCACCCGCGGCAGCGGCAGGGACGCCGCGTGGTCCCGCAGCGCCCCTGCGGGAGCGGCGCCGCCCATGGAAAAACCGTGCGGTACGGCGCCACGCGCGGCACCCCGACAGCGGCCGCCGCTGGTGTTTTTTTTTTTTTTTTTTTTTTTTTTTTTTGGGCGCCCCGTCCGCGGCGGGTGGCACCAGGGGGACGGACCACGCCGGCGTCGGTCGACGGAGCGCAGTCGGGGCACGTGCGTGGTACGGTGCGGTGGTGCGTGGGGCGGCGGCGGCGGCCATGGGGGGGGGGGGGGGGGGGGGGGGGAACCGACGGCGCTGGGGGTGGCGCCGCCACGGCGCGCGTGGCGGCGGCGGCGCACGCGCACGGCGGGGGCGTTGGCTTGGATGGGCGGGACGGAGTGGCAGCGGCGGCCGGTACCGTACCGCCCTGCGGGGCTGGCAGCACGGAAAGAGGGCCTCTATGCACACACACACACACACACACACACACACACACACACACACACACACACACGCCCACACCCACACGAGCGGGCGGGAAAAAGAGAGGGGTGGGCGGCATTGGTGGGAAGGGGGGGGGGGGGGTCGGTTGCGCAAGCGCACGGACCCGGCCGCAGAGACTCTGCAGAGACTCCGCCCTCCCCCCGCCGTCAGGTAGCCAGGAGGATCGGGCGGGGCGTAGGGCGGGGGGGCGGGGGGGGGGGAGGGGGGGTGCCCCCCCCCCCCACCTCCCCTCCCCTCCCCCTCCCCCCCCTCAATCCCTCGACGCCCCCCCCCCCCCCACCCCCACCGCCGCCCCCCCCACCTCCTCCTCCCCCTCCACCGCCGCGTCCACGTGGTGGTGGGACCACCGGCGGCGCTGGTAGCGCGCCGCCGCCGCGACGCGCGCGGCGGCCGTTGCCGGCGGCGCCCCATCATCCGGGTCGGCAATGCACTCGGCCGGGTCCTGCTCGGGCCGCAGCGCCACCACACACGCAAACGCGGTGCGGGCGGCGGCGAGGGAGCCCGCCACCGCGTCCGCAACGGGCGCCGCCGCGACGCCGCTCTTCTCCGCGTCGATCAGGTCCATCAGGCCAGAGTTGGGCGTCGCCATCTTGCGGATGAAAAAGGCGGGCGACCGCGCGATGCGCGGCCAAAACGGCCAGCCGCGGTCGCCGCCGCCGGTGCGGGTGGTCGGCCGCGCCGCCGTGCCGCCGCCGCCGTCGCCGTCGCCGTCGCCGTCGCCGTCGCCGCCGTCGCCGCCGCCGCCGTCGCCGCCGTCGCCGCTGTCGCCGTCCGCGGCGGCCGCTGCCGTTGCCGACCGCACGTCGACCGTGTACGGGTGCTGGCCGCCGTGCCGCCCATTGTGCACCCAAATGACGTGCCGCAGCGAGTGCCGCACGGCGGTGGCGTTGAACTGGGGCGTATTCCACAGGAGCGTCGCAAAGTAGTGCTCCTCCGGCTCCGCCGCAAAGCCAAACGCCATGAGCATCCGCCGCGCGGCGGGCGCGTGGAGGAGGTAGTCGCAAAAGTCGGCGTGGAGGATCATCCAGCTCTCCGCCGCGACAAACTCGTACTGCAGCTGCGACGCGAGCGGCTGCGCCGCGCCGCTATCAATGAGGCTGCTGTTGGTGCTGCCAAAGCCGAGCGCCGTGTCGATAAACAGCCGGTCGTAGCGCCACGCCTTGGCTTCCGCCCAAAACGGGCGTGGCGCGACCTGCACAAAGTTGCGGCCGACGCCCGCGACCGCCGGCGTGCCGAGCATCCGCCGCTGCGCCAGCGGCGACACGAGCGGGTAGTCCGCGCCCGACAGGTTGATCATATAGTCCCACGGGTGCGCACCGCGGAGGCTGGTGAGCAGGTCGACGGCGTTGAGGGTGTTGAGGACCATCGAGATGCCCCGGTACGTGACCAGCTCCGACGCGAGGATGTGCACGTTGGTGTACGCGCCGTTTTGGCGCAGCTCCGACACCGCGTGGTCCACCTGCCACGACGGGATCTTGCGGTCAAAGTGGAGGACGTACACGTTGAGCGGGTGGTGCAGCGTCCGCAGCAGCCGCGGCACGAGCGTCAGCGTCGAGTCCGACACCTGGATAAAGTAGGCAATGTTGGCCTCCCCCGCCACCCGCCCGGCGCCACCGCCACCGCCACCGCCGCCGGCAGCCGCGCCGGCGGCGGCGGCGGCGGCACCCCCCGCACCGCCCAACGTCACGCCCGCAAGGGCGTCGTGCACCTTGGACCGCACGTGCGCGCCGAGCGCCGCCACCCGCGGCAGCAGCGGGCGGGAGCCACCCGTCCACGCCGCCGACAGCGGCCGCGCAGCGAGCTCCGCGGCGCCCGCCGCCGCCGCCGCCGCCGCCGCCGCCGCCGCCGCCGCCGCCGCCGCCGCGTCGCCGCCGCCACCACCGCCGCCGCCGCCGGCGGCAGCCGGGCCCCCCCCTGCCGCCGCCGCCGACGGTGGACCACGCCCGACGGGTGCGGCGGCGCGGGCCCCCCCCGTGACCGCCGCCGCGACCGCCACCGCCGTCGCCACCGCCGCGGCGGCCGCCACCGCCGCCGCCGCCGCGGCCGCCGACCGCCGCGGCCGCCGCCGCCGCCGCGGCCGTCGGCCGGCGGGCGGCCGCGTGGCGGGCGCCGCCGCCGCCGCCGCCGCCGCCGCCTCTGGCGGTAGCCCCACCGCCGCCATCCGCGCCGGCCGCGGGGCGGCCCCCAACGACGACGGCGCCGGCGGCGCCGGCGGCGCCGGCGGCGTGTGCCGCTGCCGCCCGCCGGCGTCGCTCACGCGGCCGCCACCGCCGCACCGCCGGCCGCGGCTGCGGGTCGGTCCCCAGCCGCGTCGGTTTGGCCGCCACTGGGGGTGCCGTCGCGGGTGACCGTGGGCGGTGGCGGGGAGGAGGCCGCGGCGGATGGGGATGGGGGTAGAGGGTGTGTGGTCGGCAGGTGCGAGGGGGGAAGGGGGTAAGGGGGAGCGAAAAAAGGAACCAAAAAAAAAATGGGCAGCAGGCGTGGCGGGGACGCTCCCTCCTCCTCCTCCCCCCGCGCCCCCCTCGGGTCGACCCGCGCTGCCTACGCGCGCCCCGTCAGCGGCTGACAGCCACCACAGGCGGCCGCCGCGGCCACGCGACGCGCCGCGGCGACAGCAACGCCCGCGCGGCGGCACGCGCCGTCGCCGCTGCGCGCCGCGGCGGCACCGGCGCGCAGCCGCCGGCCGGCGGCCGCCCGGCGTCCCCCCCGCTCCCCCGCCGCGCGGCCCGCCGCGGCCGCGTGCGGCCGCCGCGCCTGCCCGGCTGGCACGCCACCCAACGCGCGTCCGCGGCCAGTGCCGAGTAGGGTCGCCGCCGACCGCCGGGCCCCCCCCCCTCTCACCCCCCTCCCCCCCTCCCCCCCGCGCCGCCGACGCCGCCCGCCCACCCGCCCACCCGCCCGCCCGCCCGCCCGCCCGCCTGCCGTGCCCGGCAGGCAGTGGTAGCCTTCGTTCTCGGCCGCGGCGTCCTCCCCCCCCCCCCCCCCCCTCACACCCCGCAGACAGCCCCCGCCACAAACCCACCGGCGATAGGGACGACACGCACGCCGCGTCGCGCGGGGGGGGGGGGGGGGGGGGTGGGGGGGGGAGGTGGGCGGAGGCGGCCGGTGCGGGCAGGCGGTGACGCCGCGGCGGCGGCGGCGGCGGCGGCGGCGGCGGGCGACGCGGGCGGCCGCGCCGCGCCGCGCGGCGCGGCGGCTGCCGGCGCTTGCCGCGGTGGCCACGAGGCGGCCGCGCCGCGGCCGCGGCGCCGTCGACGGGGGGCGGCGGGGGGCGGTCTTTGGGAAGGAGGGGGGGGGCGGGAGCGGCGGCGAGCCGCCGGCGGTGGTAAGTTGGGGAGGGGGTGGGGTGGGGGGGTGTAAAGAAGGGCTCACCCGCGACGCCCCCCCAAAAGCGGTGGCTACCTGCCCAACGTTGATGAACAGCGGGCGAGAGTGGCCGCGGCGGGCGGCCGCGGCGGCGGTGCCACGGGCGGGGGGGGTGGGGGGGGGGGGCACTGGCGGCGCCCGCCGCCCGGCGGGGCGGCGCACGCGCCGGTGGCGACAGCCGGTCGGCCTCGCGTTGGCGGGTAGCGCGAGCTAGGCTAGAACCGCGCCAAGCGGGCCACCGTTGTGGCCGCGGCGGCCGCTCCAAGCGGAGAGGGGTGGGGGGGGGGGGGGTTGTCTGCAGCTCAAAGGGGACTCGGCAGCAGTGGTGAGGCGGGTGAGGAGGGGAGTGGGTGGAAGGCCCGGCGAGCGCTGGGGAGGGGGGGGTGACGACAGCGGCGGTCACCGCACCGGCAGGCGCGCGCCTGGCGGTGGCGCCCGGCTGGCGGAGACCCCGTCGTCCCCGAATACAGTGGGGTGGGACGCGATTTGGGGGGGTGAGCTGGAATCAAATACAATAGGGTATCTGGAACTTCCATCGTAAGTACTGACACCGCCGCTCGTGTTGGGCCGTACGGTCTGTAGTGATGTACTGTACAAGTTTCTTCATTGTACCCTCCATGCTGCCCATCCCACGGACCGGGTCCAGTGCCTCTGCGGACGTCGCCGTCGGGGCGGTCACGAGGGACGCGGCGGGTGTGGAGTGGTGGGGGCGGTGCGGTGAGGTCGGCGGCCGTACCCCTGCCGTGGCGCCCACCTGTGCCCGGCTTCATAGCTGCGGCGGCGGTGGTGGCAGAGGCTGTTGAAGCGCGCGACAGATGGCCTGCGCGATGAACGCGGCCGGTGGCGGCTCGGCTGGGGGGATGCCGGAGGGAGGGCGGACCGAGCGGGGGGCGGCGGCTGGCGCGCGTGGTGCCAGGCAGAGGCGGCGGCGGGTGGCGGCGTCGGTAGGGCGGCGCGGCGCGGCGGCGGTACGGTACTGTGGTGACGGGTGGCCGCCACGATCGGGGGGCGTGCCGCGCAGTGGGCTTTGTTGCGGGATCCTCTTCAAGCGCTTTTCAAAAGCAGAACCTTGCAGAAATCACGATCCAGGGCGATCATGAAGTGCCCTAGAGACCCCGTAAAGGCCGATTTGTTGAAGAAAACGTGATCAACCTTGAAGTCATTATGAACACCTGCTCGGACATGGGGTTGCGATACACCACAAGGTGCGTCTCAGTGCGGGCTATACAGTGATGTACTGAACGATGATGTCCACCCAGGTCATGACCAATTATTCAAGGTTTATCAAGCTTTCTTCAAGTGCTAATGCACACAGCTCTCGCGCCGTATTAAGCGTGATCACGCTCTCCTAATAGAAGTACAGCATCGACAAGAGCTTGTAGCCCCCGTTTCACCCGAAAAGTCCCATGTTTCTGGGATTGTATCCCGGCATTTATGCAGCTCGCTGGAGTTGATCACGTGAGGCGCACGCCGTATCTCGGCGGCCTGCAGATCTTCCTGTGAGTTTTTTTTTCAATTACGCGGTACAGTACGCTCCCAACCGTCGGCTTGCTTCTCTCCGACGACACTGACAGGCACCCGAAGCACTTGCGCCGAGACTCGCGGCAGTAATAGACAACAGGGGCCAAAACCAGCCGCGGCCACGGCCGCCGCCGCGGCCGCCGTCGCGGCCCGATGCGGACTAGAGCCGGCGGGCGGCAGGGGGGACGGGAGGGCGGGAACGTGGACGTCGGCGGCAGTGGCAACTGGCGCCGCCAGCGCGGCGCCCCCCGCAACTGCAGCCGCTGCCGCTGCAGTCGCTGCCGCTGCCTCTGTGGTCACTAAAGCCTCATGCCCGCGATGCGGTGGTAGTACGCCAGTGTTACCGTGCATCTCTGTGGCGTCATCAGCCGGGCCATGGAGATGGATTGTCGGCCGCTCAGGGATGGCCGTCGTGGTCCCCGCGAGGACTGTGATGGAGAGTTACCGAAACTTGACAGCCAATTGGATGCTCCTTAGTAGGGAACCCATCACCTCCCTTCAATATACTTTACCGTATTTGTCAACCTTTTAAGTGTGAGGATCGGCCTCTAATCCACTCAGTTGGGGCGGCGGCCGCCGCGGCGCGTGCGACCACTTCAAGGAAAATCAAGGTTTGTTCAAGCCCTTCCGGCTTGAAGAGCCGACTGCATGGATCCCGGTTTAGAGCCCACTGCGCCGGTGCCCACCGCGAGAGGGCGTACGGTTGGGAAGCCCGTAGCGCGTGACCAGCGGGAAGCAGGGGGCGCGACAGGCGCCGCCACGGGGTACGGGACCGCCCGACCGACAGGCTGCCACTGCGCACGAGGCGGCGTCACGGGCGGGCGGGCTTGACCGGGCGCCTCACAGACCGGGTGCCGCGGGTGGAGGGGGAGGGGCCGCCCCCGGCGGGGGCGCTGCGGCTCGGCCCGCCGCGTGGACGCACCGCCCCGACGGGGCGCCGCCGGTGGGTGCCACGCGCCAACGGCGATTCCCCCCCTGTCCCGAGAGGTGGCCGCAGCGAGGTTGGCAGCGCACCATGGTCGTGCGCGCCCGCCACTGGTCAGTTGGCGTCCCTGTGGTTCTTTTGGTTGGTGTTGTCCGCCGGCGACGGCCGCCGTCGGTGCCGGGATCTGCTGGTCTGCCGCTCCCGCCGCCGCGATGACCAGGACGGTGTGGGCGTGCTGCCTTGGCACTCGCGGGCAACCGCGCGCCGCCTCGTACGTGTCTTGCGCTACTACTCCTTGTCGTGGTTTCTTCCCGCCCCCGCTCTCCTCCAAGCGGCGGGAGTATCCGACGCCTAGGAAGCCACACTGCCGGCAGGGGTTACGCAGTCACGCACGGTTTGTTTGTTTCGAGTCTCTCTCAGCTTGCAGACACCCGGTCCGTCCCCGCACACACCACCGCGTCAGAATCCATCCCACCCAGGTTGGCAGCCCCCACACACCCCATCCACCCTGTCAACCCCCACACACCACCCAACGTGGTCAGCCGCCCCCCTGACCCTCCCCCTACGGACCGTCCCGCGCGGCGGGCGCACCGCGCGTGGCAGGACCAAACGGCAGCTGCCGGTCGCCCGGGCCACCCGCTCCCTACGCTCCGCCAGCGGATGCTGGCGGCAGCGCCCGCGCCTGGCCGTCCCGGCTCCCAGCCGCAGCGCCGGTGGCGCTGGCGGGAAGACTCGGTCGCACGCGTCGGCCCTGCCTCCCTCCGTCCCTCTTGTCGCACGAGGGGGGGGCCATCGGCCCGCGCGTGCCGGTGGCGGCGGCGGCAGTGACGGTGGCACCTGCAGCGGAAGACCGCGGGCGGCACAAATGGGGGACGCGGGGGGATGGCGGCCGCCCTGCCGTGGCCTTGCCGGCATGGCACGGGCAGCTACAGCCTCGACGCGCGGGGTCCACGCACCCGCCCACCGCCGCGCAAGCCGGACGGGCCGGGAGCGGGCGTGCGGGGGAGCCGGCCGGCAGGTGATGGAGAGGATAAGGACGGACCACCCTCCGCGCCGCCGCGGGCGACCGCCACCGAGCGCAGGCCGGAAGTGTACCACGACGGCGGCGGCGGCGGTGGCGCCCGCGACGACGGGGAGTCACTCACAAGGTTGAGCGGGGTGGCCACCGCGACCCCAGGGGATGCGTCCGCAAGCGGAGGTGAGGAGGACGGGGGGGGGGTGCCCGCCGCGGGGCCGCCAGACCACCGCCTCGCCACCACCCTTCTGCCCACCGGCCGCGCCCCCCCCCCCCCCCATCCGCCCCCGTCGCGTGGCGTCCCAGCCGCAGCGCCCCCACCCCCGTCCTCCCCTTCCCCTTCACCGCATAAGCGTGAGGTGGAAGCGCGACAGCAGCACCGCCACCGCAGCGATCACGTCGCCATACGTGTGGGCGTTGTTGTAGATTTCAAAGAGCGGCACCGCGATGAGCGTCAGCTCGCGTGGCACGGCAAAGGTGGCCGACTCGGGCAGCTGCACGACGTACACGTTGAGCCGCTCCCGCGCACGCGTCACGTGCGCGGGCACGTACGGGTAGCGCTTGTTGGTAAAGTCCGTCGCCCACCACGAGGACAGCTGGTCGCCCACCTCCCACTGGATGCCCCCCGCGGGCGCCAGCTTGTCCGTCAGCTTGCGCACGAGGCCCTCCGAGTCGCTCTCCCCCGGCCGCAGCCGGCCCCCCGGCAGCGCGTACGACTCGGTGCCACACCCGCCAGGCGCGTTTTGCAGCAGCAGCACGTGCGCAAACCGGCGGCACTGCACGAGCAGCACCCCCGCCACGGTGCGGCGCATGCCTTGCTCAGCGTAATTGAGCGCGAGCTTGCGCTCGCGGGGGAGGTGGCCCCGGCTGTGCGCCGACAAGTTGACCACCGGGTGGGGGGAGGGGAGGGTGCCCGCAGCGGCTAGTGCTGCCGACGCCCGGTTCGACACACGGTCCTTGGTGCCAAAGGTGTAGCTGGAGACGTCGTACAGACAGACGGTGAGGGTGGACATGGGGGGGGCGGCGACCACGAGGGGGGGGGCGGCGGCGGTGCCATTACCATCGGCGGGACGGCGGCCGCCGCCGCCGCCGCCGCCGCCGCCGCCGCCGCCGCCGCCGCCGCCACCCCCACCGTCCCTACCCTGGCGGGCACCGCCGCTGCCGCCAGCGCCACCACCGCCGTCGCCGTCCACGTTGGCGGTGCCGCCACCACCGTCACCGTTCCCGCTGCCGGCTGCTGCTGAGGCCGCGGCACCAGCACCGTCCGCTTGTGAGGGGGCGGCCAAACTGGTAGCGGGTTGGTGACGGTCGCCGCCGCCACCTCCGTCGCCGCCGTCGCCGCCCAAACCGCCAGAGCCATTGGGCGGCCCGCCGTCCCCACCGGCCGCACCTCTGTCGCCATCGGCGGGACGCCCGTCCCCATCCACCGCACCCCCGCGGTCACCATCAGCCGCACCCCCGCCATCTTCACCGGCCGCACCCCCGCCGACACCTGCCACACCGTCCCCGCCACCACCTGCCACACCAACGTCGGGTACCCCGAATGGTGCGGGGGCGTCGATAACCATCTTCCCGCCGTCGCCATCACCACCCCCACCACCGACGCCGCCACCGCCACCGCCACCGCCACCACCGACACCGCCACCGCCACCGACACCGCCGCCGCCGCCGCCACCGCCAACGCCAACGCCACCGCCACCGCCACCGCCACCGCCACCACCGCCACCGCCGCTGCCACCACCATCAGCGGGCACACGCGGCCCGTCCAAGGGCGCCACCACGGCCGCCGTCGGCCCGGGCGACGCCCCGCCGCCCGCAGCGTCGGGAGCAGCCGCAGGTGCGCCCACCCCGTCACCCATTGCGGCGGCGGCAAAAAAAAGGAGCGGGAGGGGGGCGCGAAGGGCAGCGGAGAGAGACCGGGGTGGGGGAGGGGGAGAGGCGCACGAGGCGAGCCGGGGCGCGCGCGCACGGGGGGGGTGGCGGCAGCGGCGCTCGAGGGTGGGGGAGGAGGTGTGTGCGCATGCCAAAAGCGTGCCCGTCCCCGCGTCGTCCGCGCGCGAGCCGCGGATGCGGATGAGAACGGAGACACACACAAGTCTGAGATTCAGATGTATATTGGCACGAGAGGTGATACGAGATTGAGGGTGGACTTTTTTTGAAATTATTATATCACACGTGGACTCTTCTTCCCGGTGCATCTCCCGACAAGGGCTTGGTCCTCATCGGAGCGACGGCGGGCGGTCCTCCTGTGCCTCTTCTCTCTTTGTCTGGCGGAGAATGATGGCGACTGCCACTTGGGACGGGGACGAGGCGGGCGAACGAGTGGAAAAATACTCCCAGCGATGTAGAAGGGGGATTCCTGCGCAAACGAGGGTACCGCGTCCGTGCCGTAAAGCCCAGGCGAGCTGATGTATCGCTGCCCCTATCTGTGCCAATTTGGGGATGCGACGGGGACCGCGGAAAGGGAATCAGAGGGTGTAAAGGCGATCACGGACGGCACGCACAGAGCACTGTTTGCTGTGGATGACCGTGTCACTGTTCCGGGGAAGTCCCTCCGTGCTCGTGGTGGAAGCCGCGGCTGCGGCCGCCGCAGCGGTGCGGTGGCCGCGGCCACGGAGGTTCTGGCGTCGGCGGGAGTGGTGGTGGCGGCGACGGCGGCGGCGACGTGCGCGCCCATTCTGCTGTGTCGTCGTCGGCATGCATTGCCGGCTGCAGCATCGGTAGGACCTTTCATAGAATAGTACGTATCATCCGTCATCCCATCCAGATTCTTGGTCGGGCTCCCATGTGGAGTTGGTCGCCACTCCGTGTCTGGGAACCTCCAGGGGGCGTCCCTCCACGCGCGCGTCGCTTCCCGGCCCGCCGCTGCTTCGGTAGGGGCACCCCCGGGGGGGTCTGTCCTTCAACGACACACACCTCAGGGTGCGTAGTGGACGCCGTCCCCGGAATGGTGCTCACCGTACTCTCGTCAGTCCCCGGCAGAGGAGGCGATCCTGGTGCGGATACAAGTTGGTGTCACCTACTCGTTTTATGCTTGGATGGCCGCCAGAGGAGTGATCGCAACCGCACATTCTGCAACTGGACGACGGCGTCGTCCGCGGGGTCGGGGGGGCGCGTATCGGCCGCCGTCGGGGGGGCAGCGTATCGAGACTGCGGTCGGGTGGGGGCATATCGATCGGTGCGGGAGACCAAATCGACCTCTGGAAGGAGCGTACTGACCGCTCTGTCCCCTAACAACCCACTCCGTCGAGTTCCCGTTTAGTCACCGCGCAACGTAGCAGCGATCCCCGCCGCGCAGCGTCGACGCCACCCCCGCCGTACAGTCAGGACGAAAGGAGGCGGGAGGCGGGAGAGAAGAACAAGGGCTCCGTCGCGGCCGCCGCCGTCTGCTGGCAGTGGCTTGTCTTGTGACCGCAGCAGCGGCGGCAGCAGCGGCAGCGGCGGTGGCGGCGGCAGCAGCGGCTAGCGACGGCGGCCGTGATGGTGGTTTCATAGGCCACCATCCCTCCTGTGTCCCTCTTTCCCTCTGGACCCGCCGTGTGCCGGGAAAGGGGACAGGGGGGGCCACAGGGGGGATGGCGCCAGCATCGCCGCGATCGCCGCCGCGTGGCGACGGCGGTCTTCACGGCCCGGCGGCCACGGCGTCCAGCGGCGGTGGCCCCTTCACCCGCGGCGGCGGTGGCGGCCGCGACCATGCTCTTCATCGGTCGCCGCGCCTCCCGTCTGCCTCGTCCCCGCCTTCCCCCCCGACCCGTCGTCTCTTCCCTACGCACAGTCTCCGACGGCGTCGCGGCGGCGGCCGCCGGCCAACGACGTCGCCCCCCCCCCGCCCCGACAGCGGGGCGACGGGCCAGCCAGGTGGACGGCGCGGCGCGGCGCGGACCGACACCGGCGACGCGGCCGCCAACGATGGGGTGACGAGGTGTCGCCGACGGGGGGAGCGGGAACGTTGGTGGAGGCGCCGGGGGGGGTAGGAGCCGGGGGCGCGGTGGGGGTCTGCGGGACCTCGAGCAGCGGAGCGATGACGGTGGGGTGGTGGGTGTCGGCGGCACGTGCGCGGGGGGACGTCGCCAGCACCGCCCCCGCCGGCTCGCCCGCGGGGGGGCACCCCACGCCGCCTGCGCCCCGCCCCGCGCGCCACCCGCGGCCTGCCGGCGCGTCGCTGCTGCCGCCGACAATGACCTTGGTGGGGCGGGGAGGAGGGCGGTGCACGTGGGGAGGGCGCGGCGGGCGGCGGAGGGGTCCGCCGGTGCCACGGCGCCAGCGGCCACGGCCGCCACTCCCCTTGGCGCCATGGCGTGCCGTCCGCGCAGGGCCGGAACCGTCGGCGGCACCGGCGGCACTGGCATACCCCCCCCCCCCTCCCCCACCGCCCACCGCACCCTCGGTCAGCCCCCACCCCCGTCGCAAAAAAAACAAAAGTGGAAAAAAAAAAAACGACCCCGGTGACAGCCAAGCCGAGAGACAAGAGAGAGAAAAAACACACACATGACCTCGACGGCTGCAAAAAAAAAAAAAAAGACCGCGAAACAAAAACACCGCGGCGCCCGCCCGCAGACCCCCCCTAGTAGCGCTCGAGCCCCCGCGTCGGCGCGTGCGCACCCCCTCCCCCCCCCCCGTCCCCGCCCCCCGGCCCCCCTCCGCCTCTGCCGCCTCCCCCCGCTGGTGACGTGCTGCTGCCGCTGCGCGTCAGCGGCGACGGTGACGACGCGGCGCTCGTCGATGGTGGCGCGCCGCCGCCGCGGCTGCCGCCGCCGCCGCCACCGCCGCCACCACTACCACCGCCGCCACCACCGCCGCCACCGCCGCCACCGCCGCCGCCACCACCGCCAGCCTCACCGCCGCCATTCAACCCCTGACCATGGTCACGGGCACCCCCCCCACTCCCCCCTTCCCCCCTTCCCCTGCCAGGGACGCCACCCGGCCCACCCGGGTGGCCGTCCCCACCAGCCGCACCGCCGCCACCCCCGCCGCCACTGCCGCCGCCGCCGCCGTCAGGCGGGTGGTGGCCTCCCCCCCCGCGCCTCCCCCCCCCGACGACGCGGCACCCTCCCCCCCGCCCCCCCCCCCCCCCGGATGGCCTGCCGCCGCGCCTCGGCCCGCCGCTTGCGCGCCTCGTTGCTCTTGTGCGCGGCGAGGCGGTTGCGGAGGATCCGCTGCAGCTGCCGCTGGTCGGTAATCTCGGCCAGGTCTACCGGCCGCCGGGTGCGGCGGCCGGCACGGCCGCGGCGGCCCGCCGACGGCGCCGCCGACAGGTGGGGGGGAGGGGACGTCGACGCCGTCGCGGGCTGCGCGAGCAGCAGCACACCCCCGCCGCCGCCACCGCCGCCGCCGCTGCCGCCGCCGCCGCCCGCCACGCCGACGCCACCAGCAACCCCTGGGGGGTGAGGAGGAGGGGGGGGGATGGGGGAGGACAGGATGTTTGGTGGCGGCGGTGGTGGCGGCGGCGGCGGCGGCAGCAGCGGGCCGCCGCCGCCCGCCAGGGGGGGGCGCCCCGCCCCCGCGGGGGGGGGCGCAGCACAAAGCCCGACCGCCCGCCCGCCGCGACGGCCGCCCCGCCGACAACGCTGCCGCCGCCGCCGCCGCCGCCGCCCGCCGGCCGTCCATAGTAGTCCACCTCCGCCGCGTGGCCGGCATGAGCGGGTGGCGGGTGGGGTGGCGGCGGCGGGGGAGGGGGGAGCGCAAACGAGCCGCCGCCGCCGCCGCCACCGCCGCCGCCACCGCCGCCGCCGCCACCACCACCACTACCACCAAAGACGCCCGGGTGGCCGGCGACGGGCGGCGGCAGGTGGCCCGGGTGGCCGCCGCCGCCAAGCCCCGCCGGCGCGAGTGGCACCGCCCCGGGCGGGTAGGAGTAGAGGAGGTACGGGGGCCCGGGCACGCCCGGCGGCGCCCGTGGCGACGCCGCAGCCGCGGCGGCCGCCGCGGCCACGCCCCCCACCACCGCCGACACGGACGCAGACGGCGTCACGGCGGCCACCGCGGCGGCCGCAGGGGCCACCGCGGCCGCCCGCTGCGGCGGCCGCGGCCGGCCGCCGCCGGCCGCCGCCTGCGCGAGCGCGTCGAGGGCGCACCAAAACGCGCGCAGCGGGTCCCCCCCGCGGCCGCCCACGCGTCGGCCAGGCCGCCAGCGCCGCCCACGACGGCGCCGCCGTCGACGCCGCCGCCATGGACGCCGCCACCCCCGCCGCCCCTGCCGCCACCCGCGTCGGCGTCGCCGCCGCCACTCGCGGCCGCCCACTGGTGCCGCCGGTAGAGTGCCACGTCGCCGCCGACCGCGGCGGGGCGGCCAAACGCGGCGGTCACCCACGTGACGCGGCGGTGGGGCGGCACCGCCGCGGCGGCGGCGGTGGCGGCCGCCGCCGCGGCGCCCGCGCCGGCCACGCCCGCCGCGGCCGCGGTCGCGTCCGCGTCCGCTTCCGCCCACGGCCAAAACGCCTCAAACGCAATGCCGCCGCCGCCGCCGCCGCCGCCGCCGCCGCCGCCGCCGCCGGCACCCCCCCCAAGGCCGCCCCTGTCGGGGAGGCCCCACCCCGCCAGGTACTGACCCGCGGGCGCGTCGTACACCCACCGACAAAAGCGGGTCGTCGTCGACGCGGCGCCAACACCCCCGTGGCCACCACCGCCGCCGCCACCGCCGCTGCTGCTGCCGCCACCCGCCGCGGCACGCCGCGGCTCGGTCACCACCCCCGTCCCACACACCAGCCCGCCATCCACAACCGCCGGCACGTGCGCCGTCACGGGGAGGCGCGCGTGGCCACCGCCGCCCTCCGCGTCGCTGCCAGCGGGGTCCCACCGCCCGCCGCCACCCGCTCCGCTGCCGCCGCCACCACCACCACCGCCGCCACCACCACCGACGCCGTCGGCGTTGCCGGCGGCGGCGTCGCCACCAGCCCACCCGCCCCCCCCACCCCCCCACAGGCCCGCCGTGAGCGCCGGCGCCGCCGGCGCGGCCCCCCCCAGCCACAGCGGCAGCAGCGGCCCCCCCCCCGCCGCGGCCTGCCCCGCCGTCGCGGCCGGGCACAGGCCACCCATCCACGCCGCCGCCGTCGCGGACCGCGACAGGATGGAGCGCTCGGGGAGGGTGTGCACGTCGGGCGGGCGGAGGACCGCCAGGGGGGCCGCCCGCGTCGGGCGGAGCACCGGCCGCGGCGGCGACGGCCGCGGCTGCGGCGGCGACGGCTGCGGCGGCGCAGACCCGGCTGGTGCAGCGGTGTGGGGGGGGGTGGTGGGGCGGCGGCGGCGGCGGCAAAGCGGGGCGCCTCGGCGGCGGCGGCGCGCCAGTCTCCCCCCTCCGTCGCCAGCGGCGGCGCCACGGCACATGGCGCCGCGGCCGCCGCGCCGCCGCGCCGCCCACCGCCACCGCCGCCGCCGCCGCCGCCGCCGCCGCCACCACCGCCGCCGCCGCCACCACCGCCGACGCCGACGGCCAGCCGGTGGGGCGGGGGCGGCACCGCACCCGCCGCCGCCCGCCGCGCGTCGGGCCAGTCGGGGGGGGCGGTGGCCTGCATGAGGCTGCCGGTCGCCGCGGCCGGGCACGCTGCCGCCGCGGCCACCCCGTGGGCGCCGCGCCGGCACCTCCGCCCGCCGTGGTGGTGGATACGGCCCGGTGGTCGTGTGGGTGGGTGTAAGGGGGGGGGGAAGCGTGGGTGGGACGGCGGGAGTGGGGGGAGGGAAACGAGTAGGGTGGGGCGACCAGAGGGGGGAAGAGCGTGGGGTGGCGGGGGGGGGAACGGAGGACGGACAGCGTGGAGATGGGAAGCGCGGACGGACGGGAGACGGCAGCGGGGAGGCGGAGAGCGAACCGGAACAGAGGACAGGAAGCAAAACAAAAGGAGAAGAAAACGAGGCGCCACAAACAAAATAAGGACAAGAAGCAACCAAACGCGGCGCGCCGAGCGGGGCCGGCGCGCGCCGCAGCAGCCGGCGGGCGGCCGCGGCGGCCGTCGACGGCGGACCGGCGGGCCGGCGGTGGCGGTCGCGGTGGGGGGGGAGACGCCGTGCCTCCTCCGCCACCGCCCCCCCCGCCGTCGTTCGCGCACACCGCCGCCGCCGCCACGCGCGCGGCACGGTCGCGGCCGGCGGACGGCAGCGGCGGGGGGGGCGAGACGCTCCGCCGCCCCCCCCCCCCCCCCCCCCCCCCCGGCGGCCCCCCACCCCCCCTTCCGCCCCCCCACACGCCCCCACAGCAGACGAGGCAGCGCGGTGGAGGCCGCGTCGGCGCCGCGCGGGGCGGTTGCGACCGAGGTCGCGGCGGCCGCCGCGGTCGTGGCGGTGGCGCGGGGGGACGGGGGGGAGCGGGGACGCCGGGCGTGTACTGGGGGGGGGGGGGGGGGGGGGGGGGGCGGGGGGGGCGCGGGAAGCGCGTCACGCCACAGCGCGATGATGGCACCGCCGCCGGCCGCGGTGCGTCGAGTGTGGCGGGGCCCGCGCCGCCGGCGGTACCGTCACGGCGCGCCCCCCCCCCCCCACCCCCCCTCCCCCCCGCCGCCGCCGTCGGCAGGCCAGCTGGCGGGGCGGGGGGAGGAGCGGCCGGCGGCGGCGGCGCCAGGCTGGGCGGGCCGCCGGCGTGGCGGCGGGACGCGCGGCGGCGGGCCGGCCGCGCCCGCGGTGGGGCGGCGCGGGCGCGGCCACCCCTCCCCCCCCCCCCCCCACCACCCCCCCCCACCCGCACGGCCACCGACACCCGCTGCCACCGCCACCCCACCGCGGTGGTGTGGCGGCGCGACGGTGGGGGGGGGGGGGGGGCGTGGCCCCCGCTCGTCGGTGCCCCGCCCCCCCCCCCGAGGCGGCGCGGCCGCCAACCTGTGGGGGGGCGGGTCTGTGCGGCCAGTCGGTCCTCGCTGGTGGGGGACTGGCCAGAGTGCACACCGGTGGTGGTGGGGGGGAGGGCGGGAGGCGGCGGGGGGGGGGGGGAGGCGTGGGGGTGAGGGTGGGGGTGGGGGGGTGGCCGGCGCCCTCCAGCACGCGCCCGTGCTTGACGCGCACTGGCGGCAGGCAGGCTGCCCGCGCGCCGTCGGCGGGCCCCGCCGCGCACGCGCGCGGCCGGTCACACGCGCGCCCCCGCGGCGGCGGCCGCCGCGCGCGCGGGCGGCAGCAACCAAAACCAAACAAAAACGTAGATACGCGGCCACGCACTGGGTCGGACCGGCCAGCCGCGCGGGTGGGGCGGGGGGGGGGCGTCCGCGCATCCGGCGAGGAGGGGAGGGGGTGGGGGGGTGGGGGGGGGGGAACAGGGGGAGAGGACGAATCGGCGGCGCGACGCGACTGGGTCCCCCCCCCCCGCCCCGCCGCCGCGGCGCTTGCACCAGCGCAGAGGCCAGCAGCCCCGCCGGCCGGCCGGCCGGCGCGCCGCCATCCCCCGCCCTCGAGGGCTCCGCCCGTGCTCCAGGCGGCGGCCAAGGCCGGAGCGGGATTTGTTCCGAGCGGGCGGGATCGGTTGCAGCGGGGGGGGGGGGGGGAGGGGGCGGCGTGTGGGGGAGGATGGGGCGAATGTGGACAGGCGGCGGGTTGTTTGGGACAACAGGCCGCGCAGCGGCTGTCCCACCACCCCGTCGCCCATTGGTAATGACGACGGGCGCACCCGCCCCCCCGGCGGGACCCCCGGGCTACCCTGCACCACCGCCTCCCCGCCTCTTGCCTCTGTCCCCCCGACGCGGGGGGTGCTGCCCCTCAAGCACGCCGGCTCGCGACGTTGGATGATGGGGTTCGCGTGCAAGGTTTGCCATGGTCTGGAAGGGGTGCTCGCGCGGGGGTTGGCCCATCGGCAGACCCCCCACTCACTCCCCATTGTGCGGCCGACGTGACGCCACAGACGGGACGGGGGGGGAAAGCTATGGCCTTATCGGATGGCGCAGAGTGAAATGCTTCACGTGCTGACCGCACGACACTTATTGTTGTGCGCAACATGCCATTTGAGACACATATTGTGCATATATCGTGTCGACATATTCAGATTGAATTCGAACCAGTGACCGTACATTGTCCAGAGTTCATTTGTTCAGCGAATAAGCATATATACTTCGGGTTCGCTCCTGTATTGGTTGACTCATGATCCATGAAAAGTTAAGTATATTATGCATTCTGACGAACTCCATGATCTGTTGCCAGAAGCCAAGCTCGACGCTGTATTGGTGCCATGTGTCGCGTCGGGCTGTCCATGAAAAGCAGGAGGCTCAACCCCCAGCATGGATGCCAGGTCTCGACTGGCTCTCCCATCGCACTAAGAAGTTTGCAGATCATGCGCGTCGTTTGTGTACCCCTGCGCTTTGTCTGGACCCCAATTGCTGCTCAACCAGAGCCGGTTTGACAGGCCGACTGAGAGACAGAACCGATGATGCAGCGCAGCACCTCTTCCCCAGCTGGTCTCACCTGAGCATTTCTGTGGGTAGTCGCCAGCTGAGGTGATGGCCACCCCGCGGATCCCGCGCGGGCTAGACGTTGAGACGGGGATCCTCCCGTGGAGGACCAAGCCAAGACCCCAGCGGCAAACTGGCCGGGTTCGGGACTGTCGTGTGTGGGATCTCCCGTAGGCGCTGTGCTCACTTCAGCCCCAGCGCGTGGGCGTCAAGGCGCTGTAACATCACTTTCAAGATGACAAAGTCCAGTGCGTTCTGCCCGGCGCTACAGTACCCGCATGGGTGCACTGCGGTGGAACACGCTGTCGGCCGATGTAGATCGGGGGAGAACGTCTATAGGGGGGGACCTCCTACGTGAGACTCCAAGACATGAGCCAACTGATAAGTACTTCAAACGAGTGTGCTCTACGGTCGCAGTAACTTCAAGGTTGGGACTCAACCCGGAATCCACTTTCGTGACTATTGGGCTCCAAAGTTCGAGAAATCGTTTCGGACGCGGACGAGCCAGAGCAATAGTATTGCTTTCTCAAATGCCACGATCAATGAACTATACTAAAATGCCAACCTTTGTGCTGAAGGGCGGGAGGGTGTGGGCTGCCTCGAAGGCCGCCGCGCCTCGGATCCGCCAGGCACGTGTCAGCTCTCTCGTGAGCGAGCGCAGTGTAGTGTGTGGACGACGTGCCATCAGATCCGCGTATGCCATCATGGCGTTTTAGCCACTGGTGGCGGACCGTGGGAGTCACTGCTGCGTCCATTGGCCCGATGGCGGCGGCCTTCGTGTAGTCTGTTGACATGCATCTCATTGCGGAGAATCTGGTGTGGATGTGTGACCAATCTTCATGCAAGGTCATCATCGCCTCTCGGCACGATTGAACAACACGTGTCCTCGGCAGGAGATGCGGACGCGGCCCCAGCGTGCAACCGTCGCTCGTGCAGCCAGCAAGTGCGAGAAAAGACTCAATGCAGCGGTGGGCTTGTATTGTACTTGGAGTCAAACACCACGCGGGTGAGAGGAGGTCCTCGCGGGGCGTTTGATCACATGTGATCCAGAGGTGTACTGTGGGGCGTTCGATCACTTCGATGACACAACCCCCTGTTATCAAACCTCCCCCCACCCTCTTCCCCCCCTCCCCCCGCCGAGCCGCCGCCGCCGCCCGCCGCCGCCCGCCGCCGCCCGCCGCCGCCCGCCCGGCGGATCCTGCACGTTCTTGCGCTCCGCCTGTGGGGTCCACGCTGGCTCCTCCCGACCGGCTGTTCCTCAACGTGGGCCGCCCCGGCCTTGTCTCCTCCCTTGGCCAACGTCGACGCCCGCGGCGCCGGCGCCGACCGAGGCGCCCCGGCAGACGCCAACCCGACGGGCCTCCCCTGCTGCATCATGCCGTCGCCGCCGCCGTGCGCGCCGGTCGCGCTGCCGTCCGCTGCGGCAACGCCGCTGCCGCCGTCGGGTGGCGCACCCCTCCCGCAACTCGTCGCCTGTGAAATCGCCCCGCATCCGCACCACCGCCACCCCACCTGTCCCTCACCGCCCTCGCCGCCAGCCTTCCTCCGGCGTCCACACAGCCGTCCGCTGGCGGGCTTCCACCCGCCCTCCAAAGCCATCCGTACCAAGCCCATAACGCTCCACGACGTCCCAGTTGTTAGTGAAGGGATACAGGGTTCGCGGCGTAAACGGCTCCCCGTCTCGGTGGAGGCCAAGCTCTGTCACCAGGCCAGAGGAGTGGGAGAACTTTCGCGCCCACAGAACCCCCGCAGCCTTGGCCGCCCGCAAGGAGGCCACCTCTTGATCCCCCATGTCGTGGTGCACCCTCGGGGAAGAGGCGCCCCGGTCCCACACTGACCACATGGCCGACCGGTTGGCGGCGGCCGTCATCAAGCCGGCCTGCCCCACCACCGCGGCAGCAAAAAACTCGTCCGTCTCGACGTTCCACTCGAGCTTGCCAGCGGCGACGAGAGCGGCCATTGCCGATGCGTGGCGTGGGTCGACGACCGCCGCCACAGACGGACGGTTAAGAATCATCCACTGCAGACTCTTGGGCAATGACAGCAGGTGGCGGTCGGGCACCTGCCGGGACATCCAGTTGTCCCCGTCGGCGGTCAAGGCCGCGTAGACATACTCAAACGTCTGGATGGGTACCGAGCGGCCACAGAGGAAGACGTACTTGACAATCGGGCGCTCAGGGGTGTCGGCTGCGGCCGCGTCGACGAGGAGCATCCGCATGGCGGCGGTGAGGCTGGGCCGCCCCCACTCGGTGGCCACCGTATCGGCAGTTCGGTGGGCATTGAGCCACTCACTCGTCACATTGGCGCCCGCGTGGTCACAGTGAACTCGGATGACGGCACGGTCCCCGGCAGGCCCCAGCCACTCGCGCCATAGGCCCTCAAAGGCCAGGTCACCAGTGGTGAGAAAGAGCAACGCAATGCGGCCGCGACCTGCCGGGACCGCTGGGTCGGGGGGGGTGGCCAGGACCGTCACGGGCGGCGCACCCCGCACCGAGTAGGGGGGGTAGTTGGGATCACCCCCGAAGGGGGGGCGAAGAAGCGGCTCGGCTGACACAGCAGGGACGGTAGCCACGGAAAGGGCGGCCGCGGGGGCACCGTCGGTGACGGCGGCGACAGCAGCGTCGACAGCCCCCTCTGGGGGTGACGCCGCGTCACCGGCGGGGGGTACGCCTGGCGGCGCGTCGCCCCCGACCATCTCTGTCACTGGCAGGCCGGGTGCTGCCGCATCGGGTGACGGCGCCGACTCCGCCTTCGCCACAGCGGGCGCCCCCTGGGCATCCGCAGGGTCGTCGGCGGGGTCCGCCGCCCCCGTTGCCGTGGCGGCTTCCGACGCGCCCCCCGCCGCAGTCGCCGCGCCACCGGCGAGCCCTCCCTCAGTACCCGCATCAGCGTGAGGGGTGGCAGGCTCGTCGACCGCCGCGGCAGCATCCGCCCCCCCTTCCCCATCCTCACTAGCTCCTGCTGCCTTTCCAGGCGAGCCCCCCCCGTCAAGACTGGCTACCGCCGCTGCGGTGGCCACCGCTGCCGTCGCCGCGTCGGTTGCGGCCGCGTCGGCCACCGGTGCCGCCGCCGCCGGCCCAGCGTCTCGCAGGCGCACCCCTCCACCCCAGGCCACCGAACGCGCCGACACGATGCGAACCCCAGACGAGACAAAGCCCGCTGGTAGCACCACCGCCGCCAGGCTGAGCGCCACCGCAGCCAGTACCGCCACGAGGAGCCGCACGGGCCTGTCACGGGGGGGGGATGAGAAGGGGTGCTCATTACGGGGGAGGAAAGGCCCCAGTGCCATGGGGGGGGCGGAGCGCAAACCCTAGAGCACGGGGGGAAGAGAGTGTGAAAGGGGCGGACAGAGGCCGCGTGATGGGAGCGGCAGCGCGGAAGGAGACGGCCCCGCAGCGAGCAAGGCGACGGCGTAGCAGGACCGGAAAGACACGACGGCTCCGCCGCGGCAGGAAAAGTGATCGTCGGCCTGGCCGTGACCACGCCAGAGTCCACGCGCCGACACCCGCGGGCGCTCCCGCCCACCTCACGCCGCCGCCCCAGCCGCCACTCGACGACCCCCTGATGCAGCATCGCCATGCCGGCCACGAGGAGCGGCAGGGGGTGGCCACGGGGGCATGGGAGCATAGGGAGAGGCCCACCCGGGAATGCGAGACTCTCACGTGCAGTCAAGGGGGGGGGCGGGGCTGGGAAAGGCCAGAGCATGGGGGGACGCAGGAGGCGGGAGCTGCTGCACGCCCCTCAGGACGCCATCGTCAGACGGGCGCGAGGGCGCTTGAGCGCCCAATGAGTACGCCAAACGCGCAAAAGAAGCCCCCATAATCAGCGCCTGAGGCATCAAAGCCAACCCTTGTTGAGATAAGCAGCAGGGCAGCACCAAGAAGAAAGGTGACGGTACGGCAGCTCGGGCACGGCTCGGCCTCGGTAACGACCAAGAAGCGTCGGTCCACTGGCAGTGGACTCGGTCGAATTCAATGAGCCGTCAGTCGCGGGCGCGCCCCGCCGAGCCAGCCGACCGGAGGACTTGCACCCGTGAGTAGCGGCGGTTAGCCCAGGCCACCTTGTCGACCCGCACGGCCGGACGAACCCCAGACGCGACTCGCCACTCACCGCCGCGAGGATCCGCTCAGGACGGTCAAGTGGCGGCCATGGGGGAGTGGCGGCCCGGAGGTGCTCACCATTGCGGTGGGAAGCTCATGTGCCTCCTCAACACCATAGTGCGGGGTCTGAAGGCCCAGCCGTTTGGCAGGAGACGGCGTGTTCCCCATGCATGAAGCCCGGCCGCGGTTGGTGAGCGCAGGCATCAGCCGACAGCCGGTTCGGTTGAATTTAGCACACGAAAAGTGAGCATTCGACCCAACTTCAAGAGTAAGTCTTCAGCAGAATTGAGACGCAGGCGTGCGTCCGTGATTCTGTTATCATTTCTGCCACGTGTACAATGAGAAAATACACAATTTACAATTGCATTGCGTTGGGATTGCATTGGATCCTGACATCACTTGGCGCGGTCTTGGCATGGCTGATCTGCTCGGGTATGTAGGTGGAACTGCCTGTGTGCGGACATATAAAGCAGCGTGAAGCAGAAACGAGAGACACACAAACAAACGTGTAAAACAAGAGTGGTTCATGGCGCTTCTGGTAGTGTATACATCTGCTTTTTTTCCCGAACCAGTCTGGTCCCAGGTGCCGTTTTGTTTCTCTGTGAGGTGTCCCTCTGCTGTCTTCTTGGGTTCCCCTGGTGATTTGAACCAATAAGAAGCTCCCATTCTGATCTATAAGACCGCGCTGAGTTGCGCGTGTGCTCGGGAGTGCACACGAGGCCCGTTTCCTGGAGCACATCGGCTCGCCCAGCCTCCTACTCCACCCCGAAGCAGTGACCCGCCATCTGCTGGAGACTCAACCCTGTGGGGTAGTCACCCACTTGGCCTTCCCGCTTCCGCTTCTTCCGCTGGTCACGCCGGCCGTCCGAGACGTGGGCGCTCTCCCACTACTCGACCGTCGGCGCCACCGCCACGATGGGAGCCGCCCTCAGCCGCGGGGGCGCCGAGGCGGCCCCGTTGCTGCCCGTGTCCTCGTCGCCGCCGCCCTTCTTTGCCGCCCGCTCGACCGTGTCCATGCTCACGTGGTTCTCCATGTACGCGTGCTTCGGCAGGGGGGGGGAGAGGGTGGGTGGGGCGGCTGAAGCGGTGCAACACGGTTCCTCGCTACGGGCGCGGTTACCCCTTGTGTGTGCGGGCCGCGGTAGGGTTCTTTGGCTGGGGTGGCGGGTGTTTACCTGCCGCATTCCCTCGTCCGTACTCACTCTTTTTGGGTTCTCTTTCTCTTTTTTTTTGTTGGAACCCGTCTGGCTTGTGTTATGTGCCCCACTTTATTGTTCCTCCCTCTCCCACGCCTCTTCCCTTTTTTGCGCAGTATCTTTGGCTTCCTTCGGCTCCTGTCGGCCCCCCCTCTGCTGCCGCTCATGCACATTGCCATCAGCGGCGCCGGCGCGTACGCAGTCTGGGAGCACCCCCACGAGCATCCGCGCCTGCTCAAGGCCTATACCCTCTACGCCGTCACCCTCTTTCTCGGTCACACTGCCCTCTTTGGCTTCCTTCTGCTGTCGCACTTCCCCGCCACCGCCTCCGCCGCGGTCGCCGCGGTCGTGCCGCCGCTGTACGCATCGCTGGTGGCGCCGCTCGATGCGTTGGTGGCGGCACTGGGTGGCGGCGCGGCGGGCAGTTGGTGGGCGGCGTTTGGGGTGGCCACGAGCGTCCTCTTTGACGGCCTCCTCGCGTGGTCGGCCTGGTCGCTGTCTGCGCAGGTGACGCTGTACTGCTCCCTTGTGGCGGGGGCGGGGGTGCTCGCCGCGGCGGCTGCCACGGGGGGGGGGGCGGCCGCGCCCCAGGGATGCTGGGTGGGATGGGCAGTCTGGGAGGCGGTGGGGGGGGGGGACCGGGGGGGACACTCCCCGCGGGCGGACTGTTTGGGGGGATGATGGGCGGCGTGGGGGGGGCGGCCGGGGGGGGAGCTGTCGGCGCGGCGCCGTCGCCGCCGCGGCCGCCACCCTTTTCAGGCCAGGGCCGACGGCTGGGGGATTCCTAGCGGGCGGCCGCGCCGGCGGTGGCGCCGCCACGCCCCCGCGTGGCGCCGCCGTGCGTGACGCCAGCGACCATAGCTGCTCTCAAACGGGGCGCGCCGATGCGCGAACGGCCGCCACCCGCCAAACGCCTTGCCGGCGGGCCGCGCGCTCCTGCCACCACCCGCGGCCGCGCGGGCCACAGCCCACGGCCAGTGGCCGGTGTCCCCCCATCGCACCCCCCCCGCCGCCTCCCTCTCGCGCGCCACCCCCCCGACGCAGCGGCTCCTCAGCGCCGGCTCACCCCCCCCCCCCCCCCCCCCCCGACCAGCTCGGCGAGGTCGATCCCCCCCCCCCCCCCGCCTTGGCCCGCCACAGCAGCACCGTGTGGCCAACCACCTGGACAACCTCCCCCCCGACGGCGGCGGCGAGGCCCGCGCCCAGCGCCTTGGCCGCCGCCTTTTTCGACACCCCCGTGCGGACCTTGACGAGCTCGTGGGCGGCCAGCGCCTGCGCCAGGGCGGTCATAAACGCCGCCGACGGCGCCGCGCCGGCCATGCGCACGTCGGCCAGCAGCCGCGCGCGCTCGCGGGTGCCCGCGAGGGAGCGGAGGGCGGCCTTGTCCGCCGCCGTCAGGGGGGGGTGGGGGGGGGGGGGGTGCCCGCCGCGGCCGCCGCGGCCGCCGCGGCGCCGTCGACGCGGGTGGCCGCCGCCGCCGCGACCGCCGCGACCGCCGCGGCGGCGGCGGCGGGGGACAGGGTCGGGGGGGGGGGGGGGCGCCGGCCGGTGGGGGAAGGGGCGGTGGCGCCGGCGAGGCGGCCGCGCCGGCTGACGCGGGCGACGGCGGCGGCGGCGGCGGCGGCGGCGGCGGCGGCGGCGGCGGCGGCGGCGGCGGTGGCGGCGGCGGCGGCGGCGGTGGTGGGGGCCCGCCTGCTCGCGGCGACCGCCAGACCGGGAGCGACGGCCGGCGGGTGGCGGCGGTGGCTTGCCGCCGCCGGTAGCCGCGGGGGCGGGTGGGGAGCGGGGGCGGGAGGAAGGCCGCCAGCCCCCGCCTGGGGGCGGCGGCGGCGTCGGGAAGCCACGCCATGTCAGAGGTGGCGGGGGGGGCGGGGGACGAGGGGGGGGCGGCCGCCGAGGTGTGGGCGGTGGGACGCTGGCTCGGCGGGACGGCGCCAGCCGCTGCCGCGACGGGACGGGATCTGGGGGGAGAGGACCGGCCGCGCGCGGGATCCGGCCGGTCCGACCCGGCCGATCGGACGACCGCTGCGTACACGTGGCCGCGGAGGCGCCCGCCGCGTCGGCCGCGGGCGGCCGCCCGCCGTGCGTGCCACACCGCCAGCCGGGCGGTGGGCCAGCAGGGCGACCGACCAGCCAGCCGAGCCCAGCGCGGCTGCGCACCCACACAGCCCTTGTTGTCACACCCGACGCCCGGGGTGGGGATCCCCACCGCCGCCGCTAGCTAGGCAGCCGTCCCCGGCGGGCGCGCCGCTGGGGACGCGCGGCGGTACCGGCGGGCGCGCTGCACGGACGCGCGGGCGCCGCTGCGAGTGGCCTGCCTGTGGGTGCGGAGCCAGCGCGGCCGTTCCGGCGGCGGGCGCACCCCGTTTCTCTTCCCGCCCCCCTCACCGCGTCGCCAGGGGGCGTGGGGCCACGGCCAGTCCTCCAGCTGGGGCGGCGGCGTCCCCCTGCAGGGCAGTGACCGACACACCCTGCCCCTCACCGCGGGGCGCGGTGGTTGTTCGCTTGCCTATTTTTTTTTTCCTCTGCCAACACGGACCAAGAGGTGCGTGCCTCTCCTTTGCTACGGCTGGCAGGCCGCGGGCCAGCCGCAGGGACGCCCAGACAGGCGGGGGACAGGGGGCGCGGCGGCGGCGGGGACGGCGGAGAGTACGCCGCGCCCTTCCGCTCACCCCGCCGCTCCGCCCCCCCCCCCCCCACCATCGCTCCCGCCCCCCCCGCCGCCCCCTGCCGCGCGGCGAGCAGCGAAAAGACCAGCCACGCCGTCGGTGGCCGCACGCCCGGCGGCGGCAGCGGCGCCCCCCCCGCGGAGGGCGCGAGCGCCACCAGCAGCGGCCGCGACCGGTCGCCCGTCCGCCCATACGTCGCGGCCGACACGTCCACGAGCGTGCCCGCCATGACAAGCGCCACCACCACCGCGCGCACGTGCAGCGTGATGGACCGAAGCGTCACCACGTTGGCGGGGTCGGCGGCGGCAGGGGCGGAGGGAGCGGCGGGGGCGGCGGGGGCGGCGGGGGCACCCGCCCCCCCCCACCCCCGCCCCACCCCCCCCCGCGGCGGGCACCACGGCCGCCGCCGCGGCGGCCGCGGCGGGTCAACGACAAAGAGCGTGCGCCCGAGGTCGGCCGCCGACCAGGCCATCACCCCTCCAGGGACGGACCGGAGGAGCGCCACCACCGCCGTGCCCACCGCGGGGTTGGCCGCCGCGCGCCGCCGCCGCAGCGGCGAATCGGCGGGGACGCCCGACGCGGCGGCAGCGGCGGCGAGGAAGGGAGCGGGCAGCCAGCGGCGGCGGCCGAGCCACGCGGCGCCGCCGGCGTAGACCGCGTCGATGGCGGCGAGCTCCGCCGCGTTGGCAGCAATGGGGGAAAGGACGCCCATCCGGGTACGGGAGGCCAGGGGGAAGGGGGCAAAGGGGGGGGCCGCCGACAGCGTGGCGGCGGGATGACCCGGGGGGGGGGGCGCGCCTGAGGAGAGACGGCGGGGGGGGACGCCCGCAGGCAGGCCGCGAGAGGGGGCGCCCGCAGGCAGGCCGCGAGAGGGGGCGCCCACAGTCCGGCCGCAAGAGGGGGCGCAAGCGGGCAGGCCACAAGAGGGGGCGCCCGCGGGCACGCCGCGAGCGGGCGCACCCGCAGCAGCTCCCGCTGCCGCCATCGCCGCCGTGGTCGTCCCGGCCGACGCGGCGGCCGGGTCGCCCGCCGCCACGACGGCCGCCGCCGCTCGCCACCCACCGAGGCCGGGCAGGGACAAGTCAAAGTCCCCCGCCCACGTGCAGGCGTCCGCCGGGCGTGCCGCCGCGGCCGTCCAGAGAGGCGGCGGCACGTCCTCCTCATCAATATCCTCCTCTTCCAACTCTTCCTCTTCCGACTCCTCCTCCTCCGCTTCCTCCTCTTCCGCTTCCTCCGTTGCATCTTCCTCCTCCTTCGCAACGGCCGCAGCGTCGTCGGATGAGTCACTGTACTCCACGCCGACGCCGGCGCCTGACGGATGACCCCTGCCGCCGCCGACAAACGCGGCCGCATCCGAGGGTGGCGGCGTCCCTTCCCCCTTGATGTCCACGTTCACCGCCATGGGTGTCGGGCCAGCGTCAGACGTTGGCGGCGGCATGCCCCCCCCCGCGATGGCGCCACTAGCGGTGGGTACGCGGACCAAGGGAGGGAAAGTTGGCTTGCAATCCCGCGGCTCCTCGCGCGCGCCGCCGGCAACGGGCGCGACGCCATGGACAGGCGGCGGCGGCGGCGGCATGGCCGCCTCCATGACTGCGCTGCCGGCCGCGGGCGGCCTGCCAGCACCAGACGGCGGCGGCAGCGGCGTGTTCATCTCCACGTCCGCGCCGCCGGCCGCGAGTAGTCGGCCACCGTCCGATGGAGGCGGCAGCGTTCCGCGCTCCAGGTCGGCGACGTCCGGTGCGGATGCACTGTCCGACGCAGCGGGCCGTGGCGTCACCACCCGCTGCGCCACGCTCATGTCCCCGACTGCAGGTTCCAGCGGTTCACCGTCCAACATACGAGGCCGTGTTGTCACCACCCGCTGAGCCACGCTCATGGCCCCGGTCACGAGCGGCCTGTCACCATCAGACGACAGTCGCGGCATGCCACCCCCCTCCACGCCGACCGTGGGTGCACTGTCCTCAACTGGGGGCCGCGGCGTCGCGTGCCGTGGCCCCTCGTTCGTGCCGAGCGCCACGGTCGGTGCGGCATCGTACGACGGCTGCGACCGCATGCCCGCCTCCACGGCCGTGTCGCCCGCAACGGGCGACCGGCCAACGTCAGATGGCGGCGCCTGCATGCCCGCCTGCACCGTTGTACCGCCCGCAACAAGCAGCCGGCCACCGTCAGATGGCTCCGACCGCATGTCAGTACCCAGGGCCGTGCCGGCCGCCACAGGCACCTGGCGAGCATCATGCGCCAGGAATCGCGTGCCAGCTCCCACGGTCGTGCCGCCCGCAACGGGCGACCGGCCAGAGTCAGATGGAGGCGCGAGCATGCCCGCCTGCACCGTTGTACGGCCCGCAACAAGCGGCCGGCCACCGTCAGATAGACCCAACCGCATGTCAGCATCCAGAGTCGCGCCGCCCGCCATGGGCAGCCGGCCAGCATCATGCGGCAGGAACCGCGCGCCAGCGCCAATGGCCGTGCCGCCCGCCATGGCCAGCCGGCCAGCATCATGCGGCAGAAACCACGTGTCAGCGCCCATAGCAGTACCGCCCACCGCGGGAGGTCGGCCGGCATCATGCGACAGGAACCGCATATCAGCTCCCACGGCTGTGCCGCCCGCAACAGACAACTGGCCCGCATCATGCGGCAGGAACCGGATGCCAGCTCCCATGGCAATGCCTCCCGCAACGAGCGGCTGGCCATGGTCGGTCGGCGGCGACCGCATGCCCGCCTCCACGGCGGTGGCGCTCGGCGTAGGTGGCTGGCCAGGGTCAGATGGCACGAATCGCATGCCCGTCTCCACGGCTGTGTCACCTGCCACTGGCGGCCGGCCAGCGTCAAACGGCGGCGACGACATGCCTGACCCCATGGCAGTACCGCCCACCCCGGACGGTCGGCCAGCGTCAAAGGGCAGCGACGGCATGCCCCACTCCACGGCTGTGCCGCCCGGCACGGGCGGCCGGCCACCGTCAGACGGCAGCGACCGCGAATCCTCCATACCCGCGCCGTCGGCCCCGAGCAGCCGGTTAGCGACGAACAGCGGCGACCGCGAATCCTCCACATCCGTGCCGTCAGCCGCGGGCGCCCGGTCAGCAACGGAGGGAGACGGCAGCAGGACCGACTCCACGTCCGTGTCGTCGGCCATGGGCAGCGGCGGCGGCAGCACGGCAGTGGCGGTGGCGGCGACGGCGGCGGTGGCGGCTGAGCCACCGGGTGGCAGCCACCTCCGCCGCCGTCGTGGGCGCGCCACTGTGCTCCCGCCGCTGCTGTCGCTACCGTCGGCAGCGGCTGCCGCGGCGTCAAGCGCAGCAGCGGCGGCGCCACCGCCGCCGCCGCTGCCGCCGCCCACAGGCCGTCCCCGCCGCCGCCCACAAGGCACACGGACGACACCGAGAGAGGCGCCGCTCTCGCCGCCACTGCCGCCGCCGCCGTTGCTGCCGTCGACGCCAGTCACCATCGGACTAGCCCCGGCCACGCCGACGCTGCTGCCCGACGACCGCCGCCGCCACCGCCGCGAGCCCCCACCCACTACCGCGTCGCTGCTGCTGTCACTGCCGTCGTCTGCGTTTGGTAACCACACACGCCGCCGTCGCCGTGGCCGCACGACCGACACCCCGCCATCGTCGCTGCTGCAGGTGGTGCGGTTCTCGTCGATTGAAGCAGCGGTAGCCGCCTCCCACGAATCATCGTGTGACCGGCTGCAGTCGGGCGACTGCGTCCGTCGTGGCACGACCTCAACAACGCCGTCGCTGCCGCTGCTGCTGCTACTGTCGTCGTCTGTAGATGCCGAGGCAACCGCCTCCCACGGCCCGTCGTGCGCCCGGCTGCAGTCTGGCGACCGCCGTCGCCGCCGCCGCCGCGGTACGACCGCCACCCCGTCGGTGCTGGTGCTGCTGTTGCTACTGGTTCTGCTGCTGCTGCCGCGGCTATTGCTGAAGCTGCTATCGCTGTCCGTATGGTTGATACTGCCATTGCCGCTGCTGATGTCCACGAAGGCATTGCCACCATGGATTGACGGCCGCTGTCGTAATCGTCTGACAGCCGTCACGTCACTACTGCTGCTATCCTCGTCGGTGCTACCGGCAGCGTCAGCGACCAGGGCAGCCGCCTCCCGCCGCAGTTGCCGAGAAAGTCGTGGAACAGGCGATTGCATCCTAGCGCCTATGCCCCCGTCCCTGAGGTTTGCTGTCCGACCAGCAGTCGCAGAGGCACCGCCACCGTGCAGCAACCGCCGCCGCCGGGGTGGCCTGACGGGCATCACCTCTCGGTCGCTGTTGCGACTGCCGCGGCCGGCTCTAACGCTGCTGCCACTGCCGCTGCCGTCGGTGGTGTCGGCGGTCAGGGCGTCCACTTCCTGCTGCAGCTGCCGCGACCGCCGCTGAGCAGGCAATTGCCTCCTCACACCCGTGCCTCCATCCCTGCGATTGGCCCTCCGACCAGCCTTGCTGGCGGCACTGTCGCCACGCAGCGACAGCCGTCGTCGTCGACATGGCCTGACGAGGATCACCTCCTTGTCGCTGCCGCCACTGCCACTGTCGTCGGTCAGGGCATCCGCCTCTTGTCGCAGCTGTCGTGGCCTTTGCTGAACGGGCGGCTGCCTGCTACAGCCTGCATCCCTGTTCCGGCGACTGGCACTCCCGCCGCTGCTGACACTGTCGTTGCCGTCCGCACGAGCAGAAACGACGGCAGCCGCCTCCCGTCGCGGCGGCCGTGGCTTGTGCTGACCAGATGACTGCCACCGACTGCGTGCGTCCCCGTCCCCGTCCCTGTCGCGAGCGCCCCCACCGCGCCCGCAACGCCCCTCGCTCCCGTGGGCGTCGCGGCCGCAGCAGCCCCCCCCCCCCCGGGCGACCCCCCCCCCCCACCGGCACCCCCTCCCACGCGGCGGCCCGCACCGCCCACTCGTGCGCCGCCGCGACGGCGGCGCTGCCGCCCACCGCCCGCCGCAGCGCGGTGGCGGTCGCGGCCGCCGCCGCCGCCGCCGCGTCCGCGTCGGCCGCGACGGCGGCGGCCGACGCGGCGCGGCGGGCGCGGAGGGCGTCGAGGGTGGCGCCCAGGAGGGTGACGGTGGTGTAGCCGCCGCCGCCGAGCGGCAGGGGCAGGGCTGGGGGGGAGCGCTGCGGCAGGGAAAAGCAGGGAGGGGGGCCAGGGGGGGGGGGGTGCCGCCGCAACAGCGGCGGCGGGGGGAGGGGGGGGGGCGCAGCGGCCGGGAACAGGGGTGGGGGGGGAGGGGGGGGGGGCACGGGGGGGGGGGCGCCACCGGCGGTGGTGGCAGCGGCCGCGGCGGCGGCGGCGGCGGCCGGGGGCGAGAGGCGAGCGGCGGCAGCGACGGCGACGGCAACGGCGACGGCGACGGCGACGGCGCCGTTGGCGGCGGCCCGTCGGCGGCCGCCGGCGCGTAGGTGCCCGCCGTCGGGGCGGCGGCGGCGGTAGAGGCGGCGGCAGCGGCGGCGGCGGCGGCGGCGGCGGCGGCAGCAACGGCGGGCTGGTGGACGCGCAGCCGCCGCCGGCGCGCGCCTGCAGCGGATGCCATCCCGCCGCGGCGAGCCGCCCGCCGCCGCGGCAGGGCAGCCGACAGGCCGAGGAAGCGGAAGGAGGGGAGCGCGACGGCCGGCGGCCGCCGCACTAAGCAACGGCCGCCGCCTCTGAAGGCGGCGGCGGCGCAGCCGGGCAGACGCCGCGCCGCGGCGGTGCACGCCGGGCGGACGCCGCGCCGCGGCGGTCCAAGCCGGGCGGGTCGAGGGCGCGGTGCGGGAACCCGACGCGGCCGCGGCGCGCGCGGGCAAGGAGCGGTCCGGGCCAATCGGCCACGTGTCCCCTTCCTTCTTGCCAGGTGTCGTCGTCCCGATGATCCCGACGTGGGATCTCGCAACAGCCACGTTTCGTACTCATCACAGTGGATGATTGAGAAACTCCATCAACACAAATGAAGCTTGTTCCGCACAGCGTCTTGCTATGGTACTTTAGGATCCCATGAAATTAACTATATTGTACTTGTCGTTGGCATGTATTAATTTCAGTTGAGTTGACAGACTTGAGCGTGGCGTTTTCGTGCCAGACAAGTGTCGGGACGCAGACACCCGTCATTGGTCCCTCACTCTGCCACTTGGGTCCGTCGCGAGGGCGTGATGGTGGCGCGGTCGCCGTGAGGCGACCCCGCCGCGCAAGGCATCAGGAGGGCCACCCCGGTCTGGCGCGCGCCCTTCTCGCTGCCGGCCGCGTCCATCCACCTCACTCCTGTCCGCTCCCGCTTCTGCGTGTGCGAGCCAGGAGTCCACCTTTGGTCGCTCTTCCCGTGGGCCTAGCTGGCCCGCGGCTGCCCGACTGCACTGGGCGGCACGGGCGGTGGCGCTGTTGCGAAGCGGTGGCCGGCGCCGTCGGGTTGCTCGCCTCCCTGGCCGCCGACGCCTGCGGGGCCCGGGGCACCGGCCCCGCGGGGGGCCGCCCCCGCGGGCAACCCGTTGGCGGTCTTCCCCCCCCCTCCCCCTTTTTTGTTTTTGTGTTGCACTCATCGACGTCTCCCTCTGTGCTCCCGGCGCCCCCCGTCCTGCTCCTCCATCCCACGCCCTCGTCAGGGGGTGTCCCGTGCGCACTGGCCATGTCGTGGCGGGAGCGCAGCAGCCGGCGGCGCCGAGACTCGGCACGCTACGTACCCGCCCCTGGCGGGGGTGACGGTGGGGAGGAGGGGGGCGGCGGGGGGGGGCGCGCCGCGCGTGCGGCGTCCGTGCCGATGGAGGAGGGGGGGGGCGCGAGGGGGCGGGGGGGGGGGGGGGATGGTGCCGATAGCGGCGGCGAAGGGGGGGGTGGCGGTAGCGGTGGCGGTGGCGGTGGCGGTGGCGGCGGCGGCGGCAGCGGCAGCGGCGGCGGCGGCGGCGGCGGCGGCGGCGGTGGGGGGGGCGGTGGTGGTGGCGGGGGTGGTGGCACCACGTCGGCAGACGAGCGCGAGGCCGCCGCGGTGGCGGCAGCGGTGGCGGCGGCGGCGGAAGAGGAGGAGCGCCACACCCGACGGCGGCGGCAGACGCGCCTCGCGTCGGGGTCCATCCACAAGGTGGACTACAAGCCGCCGCCGGCGGTGTTGCCCGCGGCGGGCGGCGGGGGGGGGGGCCACCACGGCGGGGGGGGCGGCCACCACCACTCCCGCCCGTCCCGCTCGGCCGTCTCCCCAACGGCGGCGGCTGCTGCGGCTGCGGTGGCAGCCGCGGCGGCAGCGGCGGCTGCGTCCGCAGCGACCCCTGCTGCGGGCGCGGCGGCCGACGCCGAGGGCGCGGGCGCCAAGGCGGGCCGCCCCGCGGGTGGTGGGGGGGGGGGCGGGGGGGGGGCGGCGGCGACGGCGGCGGCGGCGGCGGCGGGCGCGGCGGCCACCGCGGCAGACGGCAGGGGGCAGTCTCCGTCACCGGGGGAGGAGGCGGCCAAGGTGCCGCGGCCCGCCGCGGGCGGCGGCCGCTCACCCGTGGCAGACGCGGCGGGTGGCCGCGGCGGCGGCGGCGGCGGCGGCGGCGGCGGCGGCGGCGGCGGCGGCGGCGGCGGCGGCGCGCCGTCGGCGAGGTCGCCACTGTCCCGTGGCGGCGCCGACGCTGACGCAGATGGCGGCGGCGGGGGCGCAGTATCGCCCACCGCCAGCGGCAGCAACCGTGTCGGCGGGAATGGTGGCGGTAGTGGCGACGCAGACGCCGATGGGGGTGGCGTGGGTGGCGGAGGTGGCGGTGGCGGCGGCAGCGGCGGTGGCGGCGGCGGCGGCGGTGGCGGCGGCGGCGGCGGCCGCGCACCGCGGCCGTCGCGGCACAGCCGGCGGCTGGCCGCGGCGGCGGCGACAGCCGCCGAGGGCGGGCCCGCCGTGTCGCCGCGGCCGCGTCGACGGCGGCGGCGGGGCAGCACCCCACGGCTGGGCGCGCCCGTGCCCAGGGCGATGGTGGACGACGGGGACGACGCAGAGGGGAGGGGCGACTCGGACGGCAGTGCTGCCGTCGGGGGGGCGGTGGTGGCTTCCCGCCGCGGCAGCAGCGGCGGTGGGGGGGGCGGTGGGGGCGGTGGGGGCGGCGGCCGTGGAGCTGGCAGCGGCGGCGGCGGCGGCGGCGGTGGCGGCCGGCTGGCCCGCAGCGGCTCTCGCGGTCCATCGGCAGGCAGGGACGGCGACGGGGGCCACGGGGACGACTCGGCCGCGGATGTCGACGCGGACGCGGACGATTCCGACGGCGACGGCGGCGTCGGGAGGGGGGTGGAGCGCCGTGGCTCGCGGCCGCCGCGAAAGGTGCGCTCCGAGACGGACGATGATGGCATGAGTGACGTGGTCATTGAGATGGGGGAGCCAGAGGAGATGGAGGAGGGGGAGGAGGAGGAGCCCGACAGTGCCCCAGACGGTGGGGCCGGCAGGCGGCCGGGACCCGAGCGCCGCCTCCGCCGTGCCGTCGACGCCATGGACGTGGATGCGCGGGGCGGGTCAGGCAGCAGCGGCCAGGCCCGCCGGGCGGGCACTGGCAGCGGGGGCAGCCTGAGTGGCAGCGGCAGCGGCAGCGGCAGCGGCAGCGGGAGTGGCAGTGGCAGCGGCGGCGGCGGTGGCAGTGGCGGCCAGGGCGATGGCGCGGCGGCCGTTGGCCGGCGGGGCACCCCCACGCCCGGCGGGGAGGACCCCCACGCGGACGCGGCGCTCTACTTCCCGCCCTGGACGGCGCGGGAGGTGGCGGCGCTGGCCGCGGCCGTCACCGCCACGGACAGCTGGGACGCGGGGCGGGTGGCCGACGCGGCGGCCGCCGCGACGGCCGCGGCGGCCGCCCGTGACGGCAGCCCCGCGTGGCGCCACCCGACCGCCGACGTGGCCGCCTACCTGGCCGCCCTGCGGGGGCGCATGGCCGAGGCGGGTGTGCCGTGCCGGCGGCCGTTTGGCGAGGCGCCGGCCGCGTTTTTGGTGGCCGAGGCGGTGGCGATCCGGCGGCTGGGGGGGGGGGGGGGGGCGGGCGCGGGCTGGGTACAGGGCACCCCGTCGCCCGACGGGGACGCCAGCGGCGGCGGTGCAGACGGTGGCGGCGAAGGGAGTGGCGGCGGCGGCGGCGGCGGCGGCGGCGGCGGTGGCAGCGGCGGTGGCGGCGGCGGCGGTGGCGGCGGGCGGGGCCGCACGCGGTCCCCGCCCGCGGCCGGCAGCGGCGCGGGTGGCGACGGGGACCCCCCTCCCATCCGGCCGGGCTCGCTCGCGCTCTACCAGCTGGTCAGCGCGGCCCCCCCGCTGGGCTCCCTCACGGACGCGGCCGCCGCCGAGGCGGCGGGCGCGGCGCTGGCCATCTCCCGCCTCTCCCGCTCCGAGGGGGACCGCGGCGCCAAGCGCCGCAAGCGGGAGCTCGACGACGCGCGCAGCCGGCTGGAGACGGAGATGGACGCCCGCCGGCGGGCGGCGGCGGACCTCGCCGGCCTCCTCCTCGCGGGCGACACGGCCCGCCGCACCGCCGCGCGGTGCGCGGCGCGGCTCGCCGCGGCGGCCGCCGCGCTCGCCGCCGTCCACGCCGCCGACCGGCGGGCGCGGCGGCGGCTGCGGGCGGCGGGCGCGCGGATTGCCGCGACGCGCGACGCGCTGTCGGCGCTGCCGCCGGCGGCGGCGGCCGCGCCGCCGCCGGCCCGTGGGACGGCCGCCGCGGCCGACGGCGGCACCGCCGCCGCCGCCACCACCGCGGCGGCCAATCGCGGCGGGGGGGGCGACGGGCCGTCTGGCGCCCCCGCCGCCGCCGCCGCCACCGGGGCGGCGGCGTCGCCGTCAAACCCGTCGGGGGCCGCCGCGACCGCCGCCGCCGCCGCCGCCGCGGCACCTGCCGGTGGGGGCGGCGGCGGTGGTGCTGTCGACGCCGCTGCCGCCGGGGGTGTCACGCTCGCCACCGCGGCGGGCACCCTGTCAGGCCCCGGCCCGCTGGCGGGGGTGCCCCCCGTCGGCGCCGGCGGGGGCGTCGAGGAGCTCGCGCCGCCGCCGTCATCCCCGCCCGCGCTGCCGCCACCGCCGCCACCCGCCACCAGCGACGACGCGGATGGTAGCAGCGGCCGGCGGCGGCGGCAGCGGCGGCACTCGCCGCTGTCGGGCGGCGCCCCGTCCGACTCGTCGTCGGCGTCGGCGGCGGACGCCAACGGCCGCACCGCCGTGGCCGCCGACGGGGTGGCCATGGAGGACGAGTCGCCCCTCCCGGGGGGCGGGGTGGGCCTCCCCCCAGCCGCCGCCGACGCTCGTGCCGCGGCCGCCGACGCGACCGCGGACGCTGACCGGGCGGCCGCCGATGGCCGCGGCGGCGGCCACGCCGCAGCGACCGCCCCTACCCCGTCGGCGCGGGCGCGTGCCAAGGCGGCCGCGCGGGCGGGGGCGGCGGCGGCGGCCGCGGCCGCCGAGGCGGCCGAGGAGGCCGAAGTCCGCCGCCTCCGCCTCGTCGTCCGGTCGCTCGAGGCAGAGGCGGCGGTCCGGCAGGCCGCCACCGAGAGCCTCCGCGCCCGCTCGGGGGCGCTCCTCGACGCCAAGGCCCGCGCCGAGGCGGAGCTGTACCTGCCGCCCACGGCGGGGGGGGTGGTGCCGACCGTCGCGGGGGGGGTGGCGCTGCTCCCCGCCGGGGGGGGGGGGGTGCCGCTTGGCGGCGGCGCCGCCGCCGCGGGGCTGCTGGGAGCGGGCGGGGGGGCGCTCTTTGGTGGCGCCACGGCGTACGGAGGCGGCCTGCCGCTCGCGTCGCCGCCGCCGCCGCCGCCACCGCCCGCCGCCGCCGCCGCCGCGGCGGCCGCCGCCGCCGCCGCGGCTGCCGCGGCCGGCGGCGCGGCGGCGGCCACCGCCGCCGCCGCGGCCGCGCACCCGCCCGCCGGCGGCGGCACGGGCGGCGGGACGGCCGCGGCGGCGCGGCGGGTGGGGGCCGGCGCCGGCGGCCGCGGCGGCGCCAAGGCGCCCCGCGTGCGCGGCAAGGTTGCCGCGGGCGCGGCGGAGCGCGCCGCGGCGGGGGGGGGGGGGGGGCGGGGGACCAAGCGCAAGGTGGGGGGGGGGCGCGCCTGAGCTGGCAGTCGGTGCGAGAGGGGGAGGATGGGGGGGGGGGGGGGACGGCGGGGGATGGGCAGGGGCAACCGAGGGGGGCGCGGGCGGGGGATGGGCGGCGGGTCTGTCGCGGTCGCGGCGGGGATGGTGGCGTCAGGGGCGGAGGCGGCGGCGGGGATGGGCGAGAGCAGAGGACGCTGGAGGGGGGGGAGCGCGGACCCCCTCTCTCCTGTTCAGAGGGGTTGCGCCGGCAGCACTTTTGTTCCTGGCATGCCTTGCCACGGGAGGGGCTGCGTCCTCTCTCTTGTCTTTCATGTTTGTCCTCCTCGCCCCCGACCGCCAGCGGCTCGAACATGTCCCACTTCTTTGCCGTTCTTTCAGACCCGCCCTTCCGAGCGGCCAGAGTGACCTCAACCCGGCGAGGGGGAAGGGGAGGCGAAGACCCCACCGCGGACCTGTAGCGGCACAGGGGGAGACCCCGAGGGGAAGACACCAAGGGGGAGACGTCTCTGCGGCGGCAGACCCGCGGTGAGGTTCGCTCCCCGCGGTCCGCGGCCCTACAGCGGCCACCTGTACGGAACGCGGAGGGATACACAGCCGCCGGCATCATGCCAAAATCAGCAGCATGATGCTCACCTTCCAAACAAAAGGTGCACAGCGTGGTGGCCCGAGCGACGACGCGCGCCACGGCTCGAGTTCACCGCGTCCGCATGTTCTGCTGCGCGTCCGTGGACGGACGGGGCGGGACGAATCCGGTCGCGTGCGGCTGGCCACCGGGATGGCCGAGTGTAAGGGGCACTCTTCGCCACCCACAGCCAACCCGCACGCGGTGTATGGCCCGTGGATGGATCGGCGTTGGGGGGGGGGTCTGGTCGGGGGAGCAGTGGGGCTCGGCACGGTTGTCACGGAAAAAACGGATACGCTTATATTTTAAATTAATCTATAGATTATTCTATAGATTAACAAAAACAAGGAACAGCGAGTCTGACCTAACCAAGAAAATTTTCTGTAATGTGATACAATTCTTTTTTCACAAGTCCGATCCACTTCATACTTGTTCTCAGCAGACGCTGGCTGCAGGCCAGATTCTCTGCTCCTGGGGCCGCCTCGGCTGGCAACAACTGGGGAAGTTCCATCGCATCCGCTCAACGCCGACGTCAGGGCTGGTGCCGCCCCTCCGCTCTTCAGTGCACCCAGCCGACGCTGCGCGATGACGGCCGGGCTGCACTAGACACGGGGCACGCACGGCCGCTACGCCGCACCGCACGCGACGCCACGGCTCGGAGCGGGGGGCTTCACGGCGCCACCTGACGCCGCGCCGCCGCACCCCCCACATCCCCTCATCCCTCTTCCTTACCCGCCACCGCAGGCACCCTCATGCCACCGATGAGCGGCTGTGGCGCGCGCATTCCCTTCCTCATCCGCCACCTGTCCTCACGGCGGTGCTCCCCCCTGATTCTTCCAGCTCGTGCAGACGCACCGGATAGCCCGCCTCTCGAGGGCGCGCTGCCACCCTCAGTGCCTCTCGACGTGTGGGTTAACCCCGCTTCCGCCGTCAGGTTGGCTGCCCCAGCGCCTGTCGACCCGTCAGGCGATACCGCTCCAGTGGCCATTGCAGGTGACCCACCTGGTAGTACCACTCGACTATGCTCGTCCACAAGACCAAGCCAGCTCCCGTAGCCAAAGAAGGTCAGCGAGGGGCCCCCTGTCGAGGTGGGTGGCAAGCAGGAAGGGCGCGCGTCCTCAAAGCGACCGGGCGATGGCCTCAGCGCCGGGCTGGCGCCGGTGCAGAGGTGGCCAGCAGGCGCCGAAGCTTCTGACGGTCGTCGCACTTGTTCATGCCGACCGAGACAACTTATGTCATGCAATTGAAACAAGAAAGATACATATATAAAGAAAAAGAAAAAGTGTATTGATTTAATCTATAGATTAATCAAAGCAGGAACAAAAGATGTTAGGTTTTTGCCGACCCTGCCTCGCACGCTGTCCTTTGCCGCTGCGGTCACCGGCGTGTACACACACTGTGTACCGCCGGAAAATGGCGGTCGGGTCGTAGCGGCGCGCGCGCACCCCGGCCGACGTGGCGGGGAGCGGGCGTGTCACCCAGGACAGCCGCGCCCCGCACAGCATGGGCACCGCGAGGCGGCGAGGCATCCTGGGCGGCGGCACCGTCCAGCAGGGCGGGCGTGGACGGGCGTGCAGACGCGGTAGCCAACCTCGCCGGCCCGCCCGCGTCGTCTCCCCGCCGCACCGCCCGCGTCGTCTCCGCGCGGTACGGCTCTCGTCATATCCCCATTGCCTCGTTTGCTCCGCTGCCGCCGCCGCCGCCGCGGCCGCTGCAGCCGTGGTCACCCCCTAGCTAGCCGCCCCCCCGCAGCTCCCACCCCATTGCCCGCTCTCACCGTCTGTCCCATCCCGCCCCCCACGCCCCCCTCCCCCCCGCCACGCCACTGGCTTCCACCACCTCTACCCACCCGCCCCCCCCCCCCTCCCCCCCCGCCGCGCAGTCCCTCCCCGGCCAGCCATGGACGCCGGGACGTCCCCCCCCCCCGCGCCGGCGGGGAGGCCGACTATGCGCGGCTGCTCGCGACGATGCGCCCGCGCGCGGTGGGCGCCGCGGAGGTCGCCGCCACCCCCGAGCTCGCCCTCCTCCGCCGCTCCCCCGCCGCCGCGGCGTGGATGGCGCCGCTGTCGCCGCTGGCGTGTGGCGGGGGGCGCGCCGAGGCGGGCGTCGCCGTGTCGCCCGCCGCGCTCGCGCGGCAGGTGACGGTGGACTTTGCGCACCGGCTGCCGCCGCGGGCGCCGGTGCTGGGGGCGGGGGGGCGCCGGGGGGGGGGGGGGGGGGGAGGCGGAGGGGGCTTCCCGGCCGCCGTCGCTCGGCTCGTCGTGCACCTCGTCGTCGGCGTCGGCGTCGGCGTCGGCGTCGGACGCGGGTGCCAATGGGGGGGATCGGGGGGGACGGGTGGGGCGCCGCCGAAGGCAGTGTCGATGACCATGCAACGTCGAGCGGGCTGGGCTCGGCGCTGTGCCTCATGTCGACGATGCACATCCCGCTGCACTTTGTAGGCGGCTTGGTGTTTGGCCTGAGCGTCACCGAGTTCATGCTCGACCGCCTGTCGGACCTGACGCCCGGCGCGCTGGTGTGCCCGCGCTACGCGCGCTTCGTCTTTGACGTGTCCACCGCGGAGTACCTCGTGGGGTGCGTCCAGGAGGACGGCAACCGCGTCGCGTTTGAGCACATTTACTGCTCGGGCGACGACGAGCTGACCTGGGTCACCGCCTGCTACGCGCGGCCCGTCGTGCCGGGCGGGGACACCCACCTGACGCTCCGCACGTCCACCATCCTCCGGCGGCTCGAGCCGTTCCCGGATACGCCGTTCCCCACCGACCCGCTCGCCAAGTTGCGCCATGTGCTGTTGGGGCTGGGCACCTTTGGGGGGGCGTCGGTCGTCGACGACCTGGCGGGCGACGGCGCCGACGCGGACAATGCTGGTGGTGGTGGTGGTGGGGGGGGGGGCTGCTGCTGGACGTGGGAGGGGAGGCGCCGGCGTCGGCACTGACGCCGGCGAAGATGGTGCCGGTGATTTTCCAGTCCGAGCCGAGCAGCTTTTGCATGGTCGAGCGCCTCCGCCAGATGGCGCTCGCCGACCGGCCGGTGCGGCCGTTGCACCTACGCATGCCGTCGGTCGTTGCCAGCAGCGGGGTGCTGTCGACGGGGACGAGGAGGGAGGGCGGCGGCAGTTTGGGGGGTGTGGGCGGCCCGGTGCCGCACGGTACGGTCGGCGGCCCATTGTCACCGGGGGGGGCGGGGGGAGCCGGGGAGCACGCCAACTTGCTGCTGATGCTCGGCGCCGCAGACGTGGCCGTCCCCTCCGCGGCGGCCGCGCCCATCGCGGCCGCCCCCACCGGCGCCACCGGCGCCGCGGCGGCGGCGGCGGCGACGTCGGCGGCAGCGCCCAGCCGCCGCGTGCGGCGGCCGGTCAACCTCGAGGAGATTACCGACGCGCGGGTGCTCGCGCGCATCCTCCGCAACCGCCAGTCGGCGTCCAAGAGCAACGAGCGGCGCAAGCGCCGCGCCGCCGCACGACGGCAGGAGCTCCTCGCCGCGCTCACGTCGCCGCCGCCGGCACAGCCGCCGCCGCCGCCACCGCCGACGCCACCCGAACCGGCCGCGGCCGGTGGGGGAGGCTCGCCAGTTGGGGGTGAGGGGGTGGGGGGAGGGGTCGGCGGCGACGCCCCGCCCGCGGCCGGCGCGCCCGCTTTGGCGTCGCCTTTGTTGGCAGCCGCCGGCACGGGGGGCTGGCCGGCGGTCAATAGTACCGCCTGACACGGGCCTGGCCTCGCCCACCGCGGGGGGACGGCGGCGTGGCGTTGCCGGACGGGGGGTGGGGGGCTCCGCGGCGGCGACGTCGGCGGCGGCTGCGGCCCACGAGGCACGAACGGGGACGGCGGTGCCCCCTGCCAGCAGAGGAGCGGGAGGAGGGGGGGGCTGCGCGCGCGGCGCGCACCAGCTGCGCTGGCGTGCGCGTGGCGGTGGGGAGCCGCTGGCCGACCCTCCTGACTGCCCGCTTGCTGACCCTCCGGACGGCGGCGGCGCTTTGGGAGTCCTAGCGCGGCAGCGGCGGGCGCGCTGTCGTGGCTTGCGCGTCGGTGCCCTGCGGCAGCCTGCGGCTGCGTCGTCCCTGTCGTCGCCAGACACCGCTAGTTTTCCCTGCGTGCAGCTCGCCACCGCCACTTTCCAGGGCGTGGCCTGGTACTCGTCGCCGCGGAGTGGTCTGCGCAGCTCCTCGCTCTCGTGCTTTTCCTCGCGCTCGCTTTTCCGCCTCTTGTATCGTTTTCTTCGTTGTTGTCGTTTCTTTCTCCGTTCTGCGTTTCGTCGTACCCACACCACTCCCCACAGACGCGCATGTGTGCGCCGGTCACAGTGACACCCGCACCCATAGCCGACGCGGCGACACCACCCCCGCTACCAACGAACCAGCCAGCACAGCGCCACGCCACCCCCCCTCCTCCCCCCCCCCGTTCTATATCTTGCACCACCCCCCCGCTTCCCGCCCACGACCTATGCCACCCCCCCTCGCAAGGACGCTGGCAGCGGTCGCGGCCGGTACACCCTCCCCGCCCGCGCCGCCCGCTCGGCCGCCGCGTCGGCCGCGGCCGCCGCGGCCGCCGCGGCCGCCGCGGCCGCCGCCCGCCGCGCGGCGCGCGCGGCGCGCGCCACCTCGTGCCGCCGCCGCGCAACGGCGCGGGCGGCGAGCCACGCGCCCACCGCCGCTGCCGACGCTGCGCGGCCGCTGCCGCCGCCGCCGCCGCCGCCGCCGTCACGACCACTACCGCTACCATCCCCCCCCACGCGAGCACCTTTGCCACCGCCGCCGCCATCGCGACCGCCGCCGCCACCGACGCCTCGCGCGGCGGTGGTCACGACCAGCCCCCGCCGCGGCAGCGGCGGCGTGACAGCCCCAAACGGGCGCATCTGCCCACTTGCCCCCCTCACCTCGCCGTCGTTGTTGCCCGCGCGCAGCGCCGGGGGGTGGCGCGGCGGCGGCCGCGGTGGTGGCGGCCGGGGGGGTGGCGGCGGTGCAGCCGGATGGCGCCGCCGCCGCCTCGGAACATCTCCAGTGGGCGCGGCGGCGGCACGCGGACCCGTCGCGCCCGCCTGCGGCGTCGGGGCCGGGATGGCAGGCGGGGGTGCTCCCCGAGGGGGTGATGGCTCCCTGTCGCCTGCCGCCGTTGGTGGGGCGACGGGCGCGGCAGCGGCGGCGGGGGCGGCGGCGGGGGCGGCGGCGGCGGCGGCAACCTGCCCCTTGCTCGGCAGCCCAGCTCCCCTGTGGGGGGGCTTCTTCGCCTCACCGGTACCACTTCCGCCTTGAAGACGGCCGGCCGCTCTGCAGTTAGCGGCGGCGGGTGCGATGCGCGCCAGCGGCGGTCGTCGCTTACGGGTCACGACTGCGTCGCCACCGGCCGCCCCGGCGGCCACCCTGGCGACTGCCACGTGCGACGCGGCGTCCGCGGCGCCCCTGGTGGCCGCCCCCGGGACCGCCACCACCCCGCCAGGTGGCCGCGGTGCCACTCGTGGTGCGCGTGCCGGCACACAATCACGAGGTAGCGACACCAGCGGCGGCGTCGGCGGTGGCTGCGACGGTGGTGGCGGCGGACGCGGCGAGCGCGCCGCAGCAGACGCTCCCGCCACGCCAGCGGTGGCGTTGGCGTCAGCGGCAGCCGCCAGCCCCGCGTCGCCGGGGCTGCGCTCCCCTTCCGCATCGCCGCCCACAATCCAGCCGTCGGCTCCTCCCCCCCCTCCCCCCCACGCGGTCGGCCCTCCCAGTAGCCACCCTCCAGGCGCGGCAGCGGCAGCAGCGGCGGCAGCGCCGCCCCCCCCAACTCCACTGGGGGGTGGCAGCCGCGGCGGCCGCCCGCCGGCGACGGAGGCGCCACCCCTGCCCCCGGCACCTTCACGTCCTCTCCCCTGGCGCTCTCCTTGCTGACGCGCCGCCGCTGCTGCCGCCGGGGGTGGCCGCGCTGCTGCTGCGGCGGCCGCGCGCACCGCCACGCGGCTGGCGGTGCGCAGGGTTGGGCTGCGCGGCCGCGTCAGCCGCCGCCGTGGGGGTGGCGCCCCTGGCGGGGGGTGCCGCGGCATGGTCCCCGGTCCCCGCCGACACTACCGTGGCCGCCGACGCCGCCACCACTGCCGCCGCCGCCACTGTCGCCGCCGCCGTCGCCGCAGTCACCGCGACTGCCGCCGCCGCCGCCGCCGCCGCCGCCGTCGCCGCAGTCACCGCGACTGCCGCCGCCGCCGCCGCCGCCGCCGCCGCCGCCGCCGCCGCTCCCGGCAAGCGCCAGTGCGGCGACGTCGGTAGCGGCGGCACCGCGTCGGCGGCGCTGCCGGCGGCGGCTACCGCTGCCGCGGTTGCCTAGCGGCGGGACGGCCGCGGTGCCCGGTTGGAGGGGGGGAACGGGAGAGCCGCCGAAGGTGGGGGCGTGGCGGGGGGAGAATGGCGGAGAGGTCGTGTCTATGATGTCAGGGGTGTAAAGACGGAGGGCGACGCTGGGGATGGCGGGAGGGGGGGGGGAAGGGAAGAGGCGGGGGAAGGGGAGACGTGAGCAGGGGTGGGACGAGGATGGCCAGGGGGTTCAGGGGGGGGGTAGCGCCGACGCCGGCCCCTGGCACCAGCCTGAAAGGGCGCCATGGCCAGGCGCAAGTCCCGCGGGAAGCCGGGGGGAGCGGCTGTCCACCACCCGGGGGGGCGGCGTGGCGGGGTGCGGCGAGGCGGGCTGCTCGCCGGCGGGCCCCCCCCCCTCCCCCCCCCCCCCCCCGAGCGACAGAGTGTGACGAAACGGCAGTGGCGGGAAGCGGCGGGCGGCAGCGTGGCAGCCGCGTCGTGCGTCGGGCCGCGGCCCGCGGCCCGCGCGCTATTCCAAGCGCCCCGCCCGTGGGCCGCCATCACTACCGAGACCCCCGTGCATCCCCGGTACGTAGCGGCCGCCGTGACCCGCCCAAACGGGTGAGGAGTTGGCGCCAGTCCCGGGTCGGACAAGTCCCAAACCAGTCGGCACTCATCAATTCCCACCCAGATCCGCCCCGTCGGCGTCGTGGTCGTAGTCCTCTCCTCTCCTCCCTCCTTAAGCCGCGCGACTGGCGGACGATGTGCGCGGCTGCCCGCGAGGCCGCCTCCCCTCGCTCCCTCTGTGGGTACGCCTCCTCCCCCCACCTCCCCCCCTCCCCTTTACTGTTGCACCATGACGTGCACCACCAGCACGGCGCTGGCGTCTGCGCGTACCGCGGCGGCGTTTGTCGCGGCCGTCGGCCGCGCCCCCGGCGGCCGCGCCGCGGCATCGTCTGTGACGGCGGCGGCGGCGGCGCCGTCGGGGGCGGCGACGGCGCCGTCGGGGGCGGCGGCGGCCAGAGGGGCCTCCTTGGGCGGCCGTCCCCGCCTGGCAGCCTCGCCCTTCCTGCGGGGCAGCACCCCCGTGCGCTCCGCCGCCGCCGCTGGCGTGGCCACCGCCACCCCGCCACGCCCGTCACCAGTACCGCCGCCCCTTGTAGGGGCGGCCGACGCTGGCGGCCACGGCGGTGACGCGAGCAACGTGGCCCCAGGGGGGGCCCCGTCGGTGACGCCGGCGGCAGCGGCGGCGGCAGCAGCATCCGCCGCCTCTGCCCATGCGCGCAACGCGCCTGGCGGTGGGGGTGGCGGCAGCGGCGGCGGCGGCGGCGGCGGCGGCGGTGGTGGTGGCGCCGCCCCCCCCCCGGCGCGGCGCTCCGGGCGCTACGCGCGGCCCGCCCCCCCACGGACGCCCCAGTGGGACAGCTCCGCCGCGGCGCCCGCGTCCATGTTTGCCCCCGACACGACGTTTGCCGCGCTCGGCGTGCAGCCGCGGCTCGCCGCCGGCCTCGCCACGGCGGGGGTGACGACGCCCACCCGCGCGCAGGCGGCGGCGCTGCCGCCGCTGCTGTCGGCCGCCGCGGGGGTGGCGGCCGCCGCCGCGGGTGACGCCGGCGGCGGCGGCGGCGGCGGCGGCGGCGGCGGCGGCGGCGGCGGCGGCGGCGGCGGCGGGCCGGGGCCGGGCGGCGTCTACGTCCTTGCCGCCGAGACGGGGAGCGGCAAGTCGCTCGCCTACCTGCTGCCGCTGGTGCAGGCCCTGGGGGGGGCACCCCCGCGGGCGGCCGTCGCGGCCGCCGCCGCCGCCCGGGCGGCGGCGGTGGTGGCGCCGCAGCCGGCGGCGGCGGCGGCGACCGCAGCGGCGGGCGGCGCCGCCCGCGCACCCGCGGCGTCGGCCCAGGCGGGCGCGCCCGCGTGGGATGACGCGGCGCTGTTTGGGGACGACGCCGACGCTGCCGACGCGGGCGGCGACGGCCGCGACGACGCGGACGATTGGCTGGCCGAGTCGTTCACGGCGGCCGCGTCGGAAGCGGCCGACGCGGGGGCGGCGGGGTCTGCCGGTGGCCGGGCGTCCCCGCCCGCCCCGCCCGCCGCGTCCCCGTCCGCCCTGGTGGGCATGCGCGGGGTGGTGCTGGTGCCCAGCCGGGAGCTCGCGGCGCAGACGCTCGCCTTCCTCGCCGCCTACTTCCCCGCCCCCCACACCCCCTCCGCGGTGGTGCTGGCGTCGACGCTGTCCCCCGCGGCGATTGCCGCGGCGGACATCCTCATCGCCACGCCCGGCTCCCTCCGCAACGCGGCGTGGGCGCTCGGCCGGGACGCGGCGTGGGCGGCGGCGGTCAAGTACGTGGTGGTGGACGAGGCGGACATGCTGCTGGCGGGCGGCTTTGCGGCAGACGTGGAGGCGCTCCTGGACGGCGCGGGGGGGGTGCCGGGCTGGAAGCCGCGGCGGATGCGGCGCAACGCAAAGGAGGTGGCGGCCAACGCGAGCGTCGTCGTCTTTGCGGGCGCCACCTACCCGCAGTGGGAGGGGGAGCGCGTCAAGAGCGTCGTCAACAGCATCCACAAGCGCTACCCGGCGGCGGTGACGCTCGCCACGCCGGGCCTCCACCGCCGGTCGGGCGCGCTGGCCGAGGCGTGGGTGCCCGTCGGGGGGCACGGCCTCGCCGAGGCGGCCACCCTCAACGCCCTCGGGCGGGTGCTGGCAGACGCGGCGGTGCCGGCGGCGGCGGCGGCGGCCGGCGCCGCCAACGGCGGCGGCGGCGTGGCGGCCGCCCGCCCCGCCGCCGTCGGCGCCAAGACGCTCGTCTTTGCCAACACGGCCGCCGCGGCGGCGGCGGCGGCGCGGTACCTCGCCGCCGCGCCCGGTGTGGCGGCCGCCTATGGCGGCGTCGGCGAGGTGCACGGCGGCGTCCCCGCCGCGGACCGCGCCGCCGCGCTGGCCGCGTTTGTGGCGGGCGACCAGCGGCTGCTGGTCGCGACGGACCTTGCCGCGCGGGGGCTGGACCTGGGGCGCGTCGGCCACGTGGTGCAGGCCGAGTTTGCCGCCAACGTTGTCGGCTACGTGCACCGCGTCGGCCGTGCCGCGCGCGCGTCGGGGCTGGCGGCGGTTGGCGACGGCGGTGGCGGCGGCGGCGGCGGCGGTGGCGGCGGTGGCGGCGGGGCGTTGGGGGGGGGGGGGGCGGCTGCGGCTGCGGCCGCCGCCCCCGTCGGCCGCGTCACCCACTTTTACGACGCCGCCGCGGCGCCGCTGGCCGAGGCGATCCGCGACCGCGTCGCCGCGGGGTTGCCCGTCGTGGAGGGGGTGTTCTCGCACAAGCGGTCGTTCCGGCGCAAGTGGAAGAAGGACCTCATTCGCAAGGTCGACTGAGGGGAGTCGGGGTGTGGGTGAGGCGGGGGGGGGGGGGGAGGGGGGTGAGCGAGCCGAGCTGGGGGGGAGGAGGTTGGAGGGCGATGACGTCGGTTGCGGCGGCAGGCCGCCGCGCCACCCCACGCCGGGAGGTCCGCCCGGCCGCGGGTTGGCGTCGTCGAGCCGGTTTCATTGGCGGGCAAGACGAGGCAGCCCCGCCCGCTCGGCCACCCCACCCGTAGGTGGCAGGTTCCCCGCAGCGGCGGCAACCGCGCGTGTGCCCCCCGTGCCTCAATCCTCTCGCCCGCCTCCCACCCGCGCTCATGCCAGCAGCGGGGCCCCCACCGTCACCGCATCCGCCCGCCCGTCCTCCGCCCCTCCCGTGCGGCCTCCCCCCCGCCTCGCGCTCGCCCCCACGACCGCACGTCCACCCCCCACCCACTCGACAACCCCGGCCGCCGCCCGCCGCGCCTCACTCCCGCCACCGTAGGTCCGCCACCAGCGCCAGGTGGTCACTCGCAAAGTGCTCGTTGGGCAGGCCCGTGACCCCCGCGGCGGCCAGCGCCTCGGCGGTAGGGAGGTCCAGGGTGCGCTCCACCACCAGCGACGAGTGGCGGGCGGCGGCGGCGGCGGCGGCGGCGGGGGGGGGGGCGGCACGGCCGGCGGCGGCGGGGGCGGCAGCGCGGGCGGCCGCCGGGGCACTCGCCCCCTCCCACGCGCTAGTGGCGGGTGCCGCCGCCGCCGGCGGCGCGCGCTCATCCACCGACGTCAGGATGTAGTCGATCATGCCCGAAAAGTGGTCCGTCAGCGTCGTCAGCGGCGGCCCGCGGCCACCGCCGCCAGCCCCCCCGCCGGCCATTGGGTAGGCGCTCTCAAAGCGCGTCAGCGGCGCGGCGTCGAGGACGGCCATCTCGTCGGGCGTCAGGCGGGCGGCGACGACCTCGGGGTGCCCCCACGGGAGCGCCCCGCCCGTCATCAGCGCCATGCCCGCCGACTGGGGCAGGCTGTTGAGGTCCCCACAGAGGACGACCGGCGTCGCGGCGCCGCCGTGGAGGGCGCGCAGGGCGGTGAGGCGGGCGTTGAGTAGCCACGCCTGCAGCAGCTTCACCTCCGTATGTGCAGGGTTGAAGTAAAGGTGCGCACACGCGACAATGACCTTGCGACGGGGTGGGGCGGCGGCCGCCGGCCGCGGCGCGCCGCCCGTCGCAAACGCCGCCGCCGCCGAGGCGGGGGTGACCATGGCCGGGGCGGGGGCGCCCGCTCCCCCCCCCCCGGGGCGCCCTCCCGGCCGGGCACCCCCCCCGGGTCCACCTCCTCCAGCACCACCGCCAGCCCCACATTGTCCCGAATCAGGTGCAGCGCCGCCGCCTCGACCGCCCCGGGACGGCCCGACGCGGCGGCCGCGGCGACCGCCCGGGCGACCACCCCCGGGAACATGGGGTCGAGGTCGTTAAACTCGACCGCCCGCGCGTCGACGGGCGTGAAGCGGGCGGGGTTGTAGGCGAGCCCGCAGCCGTCGCTCTTTGGCTTCCGCCCCCCCGTGCGGGGCTTGTACGCGAGGCCAAAGCCCGCGCCCGCGAGGGCCGGCCCAAACACGTCGGCCCAGCGGTCCGCCTCCTGCAGCGCGACCACGTCCAGCCGCCCGTACGCGGACGACAGCTCGGCCAGCAGCCGCGCCGTCCGCGGGCGCACCCGCAGGGCGGTGGCGGTGGAGCTGGGGAAGCACCGCGGCGACACGTACGACTGCGCCAGGATGTTGTACGACATGACCCGGATAGGGGGGGGGGGGGGGGGGCGCCCCCGCCGCCGGCCGGCCCGGCCGCCCGCCGCCCGGCCGCCGCCTGCGGCCGGCGGCTGCCCCAGCGGCGGCCGGCGGGGCACGGCGGCCGCGCCGCGCCGCGCGCCGTGGTGGCCGTCGACCCGGCCGCCGGCGCGGCCGCCACGGGCCCGCCCGACGGGGCGGTCGACCCCGCCGCCGCCGCCGCCGCTGCCGCCGCCGCCGCTGCCGCCGCTGCCGCCGCCGCCGCCGCCGTCGCCGCCGCCGCCGCCGTCGCCGCCGTCGGCCCCGCCGGCGCAGCTGCGGTGCCCATTGCCGGGGTTGCGCCCCCCGACGCCGACGCCGCGGCCGACAACCCCCCGCCGCCCCCGCTGCCGCCGCGCCGCCGCCGCCGCCGCCGCCACCGCCGCCGCCGCCGCCGCCGCCGCCGCCGCCGCCGCCACCGCCGCCGGCAGTACCGCCGCCCTGGACGACGCGCCCACCGACCATGCCCCACGGGCGCGCCGGGGCGGCGGCAAAGGCGGCCGCCATGCACGGGGTCGCGGCGCCGGCGCGGTGGCGGCGGACGGCGGGGAGCGCGGGGGGAACGCAGGCGAGACCGAGGCGCGGGAGGGGCGAGAGAGGGGCGGCGGCCGCGGGGGGGGGGTCGTGTCGCGCTGGTGGTGCGAGGCGTCGTGGCACACGCCCAAACGGGCGCGGGTAACCGCCACCGAGCTGTGGGCGGCCACCGAGCGGGGGGCACGTCTGTTGTGATACCACACTGCCGCCTGGGCGGTCGGCGGGCGTGCCCCACGCCATCCGCCCATCCCGGGCTGTGGCAGCGTCTACGGGCCGCTGCTCGCGCGAGGTGCCCTGACGCGCTGGCCCGCCAAGCGGCGTGACGAGTCCGCGTCGGACTGACGCATAATGGCGATGAGCACGCAGTACAGAAGTGTATGGAAGTACAGCAATCGTTTTCCGTCTCCTCGTTTGATAACTAGATAACACCCCCCCCTGTTATCAAACCGCCCTCACGACCTCTGGGAGGGGGTCGGATAACATGTTATCCAACCCCCCGCAGAGGTGCTGTGGGGGATTTGATAACTGGATAACACCCCCCGCGATTATCAAATCCCTCTGGGGGGCGTTTGATCACATGTGATCCGGCCCGCCCCTCCCCCTCAATCGTCCCCCCCCCCCCACCGCGCCCCCATCCCCCACCCCCCACACCCCGCCCTCCACCCCCACCCTCTCCCCCCCCCCGTCCCCCCACCCCCCTCCCCCACCCCACGTCCCCCACACCTCCCGCCCTCCCCCCCCGACCGCCCGTCCCCCCCCCCCCGTCCCCCCACCTCCCGCCCTCCCCCCCTCCCCTCCCCTAGCTGCCTCCTCCCCGTGGCAACGGCGGCGACCGGGGCCACCTCGGCGGCGGCGGCGTCCCCCGTCCCCCCCCTACTGCCAGCACCGCCGCCACCGCCGTCGGCCGTCCCCGCCGAACAGGATCGCCGCTTGGTCGACTTTGCAACCAACGGGGTTCGGTTGGAAGAGGGATTGGCAAAGGGGGTCGACGCCAGCGTAGAACGATTGGGCTTGTCGGTACGCGGGCGGCATTCTGGCAGTGCAGTATAGAGGAAGGGGGAGCACGGATGGGAAAACGGGGCATACTGTCTTTCGAGCAGTGGACTGCGATGAAAGATCACGGATAGAGAGGGGCGCATGCAGCAGGCACAAGATGGGTCAAACGCAGGTCGCGGAGCGGCGTTGAGCATTGGGCGAGGGTGGATGGCGCAACACAACGTATTCAACGCTCGTCGCAGCAGTCACGTTGCTGTACATCTACGAGTGCAGCGTGTATTCTGCCATGCGGCGTGTGGGCTGGGGCAGCGGGGGTTGGGAAAACGGGGAGTGCTGTATTTTGGGGCGTAGGCCACGCTCAGCGTGACCGCCCATGCAAGGAGACGGCCAGGGCGAACGAGGAATGAAAGCCATCAGAGAAGGGTGAGGGGTCATGTTGACGTCAGCTTTGCCGTCGTGGGCGGCTCCTCGCAGGCGTGGGCAGCCACAGCGAGAAGCTGGTCGGACGCGGTGCGTCCGATCAGCACGGCCTGGACGCCAAGTCGTCGCCGTTCCGGACAGCAGGCTGGTCGGACTTGGCGTACTGCCGCCGCATTTTAGAGGTCATTCCGCGCCAAATGCCACGTGTCGGAAAGAAAGGGAAAGAATGGAAATGTCAGGAAATCGCGCCGCACGGGGCCGTGCGGAGGGGTGCTTGACATGTCAAGGAAATTTCTGTACGTGGCGGACAGATGCACAACACTAAAGTGTGGAGCATGGGCAAGGGTAGGAGGCACGAGAAATCACGCAGGACACCCGCCGTTGCACTCCTTTTGCTACGCACCCCGTCAGCGGGATCACCGCACGAAGAGAAGCACGTTTGCAATTGAACGGTGCATCGAGGTCGGCGAGGACCGCACCAGAAGCGCCACCAGCCAGCAGATTTCTTAGGTCCAATCTCCGGGATGGCAGCGCGTCAGCCAATGAGGAACGATCGAATCTCGACGGCCCATCCAAAGGATCTGGAAGGGGTGGCCCGCCATTTGGTCAGGATAGACTGGCTCTCACTCATGTGTGCCCTTGGTTGGAGCCCTTTCGACCCCGCCGGACACCGGCCAGTCATCTCCTCTGGACGAGCCCGACGCAGGGTGTCCACAAACAGACTCACTCAGGGCTGACAGGCTGCCCGACAACACTGCTATGTCTACAAAACGCCTCCACTGGCGTCGGCATCATGAGCGCATCCCACCGCACGCCATACAGTGGGCTCGATTGACAGATTGGAGTACAACGGTCGCCGCACAGCCGTCCATTTTCTCATGCCGCCGCCCCCGGCTTGCACCCATGTGGCGGTTTTCGCGAGCTCTCAGCTTGCAGCGGCGGAATTCTCTGATGATCCACGGGCCTGAGGTCGCGTTTTGAGGACCCAGTCGGCCCCAAGGGGCCAAAATGGCGGCGGCTCGAGGGGTATGTCTGGGGGACAGCCAACCAGGAGCCGAGGCCAGGTGTGATGGCACCACGTCTGCCTTGCTGTGAGGCGGTGGCAGCGGCCGCGCTCGGGCCGACCAGGCCTCCTGCTGCACTTGCATGCAAGCTTGGAATGAACGAATTGGCCAATGAGCCGGTGTGGGCCCAGAACAGTCTCGCCAGCTGCAGCCCGCCCCACTCAGACCCCCCTCAGACAGCCTCGTCAGGCGCGACCGAGACACGGCCCCAACCTCGTCTGTGCGTGCACCCGGGCCCTCGGGGCGGGTGCAGGAACGCGGCTGCCCACCGCCAGATGTGAGTACATCAGGCCCAGGCTGTCGACCGCATCCTGGCTGTCCGACGCTGCGCTGGCATAGTTCCCTCCCATCCGTCGTTATCTCCTGCGTCATCTCCGCTGTACGGGGCGCATTGTCCGACGTCGCTTTCAGTCTCTGCGCATCCTCTGCCGTTGTACTGTTCTCTTCTTCCCCATCCATCCTCCGCCCCCCCCCCCCCGCTCTGCCTTCTCGGTCGTTCACGTCGGCGGGACATCCACAGTTGACTGCCGGTGTGTCCCCGACGGGTACGCTCCTTGGCCTGGACGGGTCATCGCCCGTCATGAGTTACATGCCGTACAACCCCATGGGGGCCAGCACACCCACCCTGGGCGGCGCTGCCGTCCTTGCCGACGCCCCGGTCACGGGCTTTGGCGACTGGCAGGAGTGGCTGGCCGAGGGTGGCGATGTCGGCATGCCTCCCGCCCTCCCCGCCACGTTGCCGTCGGACCTGTTTGGCCTTCATACGTCGTCGTCCCTGCATGCTGCCGATGACCGGTCGGGCGTGACGGAGCGGTGTGTGCTCCTCTCGACGGGGGAGCTTTGCTCGTCTACGTCACCACTCCCTGACCAGTGGCTGTCGTCGACGCGGGACAGTGGCGCCGGGGCCAATGACTTTCAGTCACTTGCGTCGGGGATGATGACCCCGTCGGCGTCGACCGATGTCCTCCCCCTGCCGAGCCCGCTGGTGACCGACCGCCGCACACCACAGCTGCCAACGGCACTGGTGCGGGAGGACTTTTCGCCCCTTACCACTCCTGCCCGGTCAGCAGCGTCGGGGAACGCCGCGGTGGCAGCCAGCCCATTACTGTTGGCTGACCCTGAGGTCAAGACCGACGCGGTATCGCTGGTGGATGCCACCCCAATGGCACCGTCGGCACTGGTAGCGAGTGCGTTTGCGTCGCCGCTGCCGGCACTCGTGGCCGAGGCCCAAAGACCAAGGGATGATGTGGTTGCTGCCGCCAGCGCGGCGGTGGCGGCCGTGTCGTCGGCGACAGCGACACTCCCCGTCACGTTGGCGTCCAGCTCGACGCCGTCGACGTCTGCGTCTCGGGGGACGAAGCGGAGGCGCGAGACGCCGACCGAGTCGACGCCATCTGCGTCGGAGGTGTCGCAGCCAGGACTTCTCGAGGCGTCTTCCCGCGTCGGAACTGACTTGGAGTCCCTCTCCCCCGTGGCGGTAGCCAAGGCGCTTGATGACCTGGTTGCCGCCGGCGTGTCGCCTGCGCTTGCTCGGCGGGCACTGTCAGGCAATTGGGAAGGCACCACCTCTGCCAAGGCGCGGAAGATGTCGGGTGAGCAGCGGACGGTGACGCTCTTCCTTCGTCGCTTGCGGAACCGGATTAGCGCGAAGAAGAGCCGCCTGCAAAGGCAGGCCGCGCTGGCCGGGCTCTCGGACAAGGCAGTCGCCTTGTACCTGTCGGCAGCCGACGTGCACCGGGCGACAAAGGCGATTGCTGAGCGGAATGTCAAGCTTCGTCGCTCTGTGGCTGTGCTGGAGGCCCAAAATGGGGCTCTCACTGACCTGCTGAGTGTCCGCAAGGCCTCGAGGGGAGGTGGTGACGCGCGGCTGCCGCGGGCAATTGCGGGCGCATGAGATGGTGGATGGGGGTAGCAGCCGTGCAGGGGCTGCTGCTCATGTGTTTTTTGATTGTACATATTGGCTTTCGTGAGGTGACTCGTGGGACGTGTTTATATATTGTTGCTTCGTCCTGGCTGGTGAGATGGGAAGAGGACACACCAACGAAAAGAAAACGGATGACTATAAACGTACACTGATGACTCCTACTCTCCATTGACACTCATCGTACAAAGATACATCAGCACCAAGCAGCTTCGTGCTCTCTGCTGAGTTTCAATCAAGTTTCCCCGACCGTTGCAACACTACACGGGCCAGCTTGGTTGCACGAATGGTCGTCTCATGCGATGTGGCACCACCAGCATGTGCATCGGCGCAGGCTCGTCAGTTGCCGAAGACTGGTTTCTTGCCCCTCGAGGAGATGGTTCAGGCATCATCACATCTACCAACTATGACGAACACGTAAGCAGCAGCCCCATCCATCACGTCAGTCTAGCGAATGCGGGTGTGAACACCGCGCACTATCCTCGGGCGTGTCCCTCGAGCCTGGCCGTCACCAACTTGTGCACGGGCAATGCGGTGCGTCTGCCGCCTGACACATGCTACTCGGTGGCACCTTCTGCCAACTTGAATTGATCGAGGTCTCCAGACTGCAACGCTTCGTGCCGATGTACTGGAGACCACGGCCCTTGCGGGTATATGGAGGCGAGATGGCCAGACAGCACAGCGCAAGCAAGCACCGCAGGGTAGCAATTGGCAAACGCAGGATAATGGGGTCCCAGGCACCACCAGGGCAGCGGAGAGGGCGTGTGACAAAAAGAAAAAAATGCCACGGACCAACGGTCTAGTACTTACACCCCCGCCACACCCGTGCACGCGCACAGCACAACCACACCCCTCGCTGCGCTTACGCAGCAGACCGCTTCAGCACCTTGACCTGCTTGTTGACGGCGTTCGCCTTCGCCTTCCGCGCCACCATGACCTTGAACCGGCCAAAGTCTGACAGCTGCGCGCGCTTGCTGCGCGCAGCCAACTTCTTGCCCCACGAGGAGGCGGCCCAGACGTCATCAATGCCCGCCTTGGCGTACGCCGCAGCGAGGGTGCCGGAGCGGGCACCCAGCTGGATGGGCACCATTAGGTCGGTCAGAGACAGGCGAGTCAGGTACATCACTTGCCGTGGCACCTTCGACGAGGGGCCCTCAACGAGCACCCGGGTATGGTCCAAGATGTTCACCACCACGACCAGGCTGCCGCGGTCGGGGCCATAGTTGACCAGACACACGCGGCCGATCTGGACAAAACGGGCGTACGGCTACGCGAAGAAGGGAAGATGGAACAGGCAGGGCAAAAACAGGGGAGACGGTGGTTGCGGAGAGAGCGCACGACGGAAATTGCGGGATAGGCGGGATGGGTGCAGTTGCCGAAGACACCACCGCGAAGGAAATGGAGGAGGCAAAACGAACAAGACATTGGATACAAGGGTTCATCACACGCGAAAAAAAACCAGCAACAGTCGCGGCACGTGAACAATGCTACGACGAAATACATCGATGCAGTGGGTCCCGTCAGCATGCCATACGTCCATCATGCTGATCCTCCCAACCACCGTCACCGTGAAATAACTCAACCAGAGGCTACCGCAGCCGGACATCAACGTACCATGATGACAGGGAGGGTTGAGCAAGCAGACAGAACGGTGCTGGGGTACGGCCGCGTGGACGAGCACGGCAGCGATGTGGCGTCGGTCGACTTCGTGCGGAAGAGGTCGGTCACCGACGGCTGTCGTGTGCCGCCAACATCCGGCTGGGGTCGCTTGGCGGTCTGCCTCAGGATTGGAAAGCTCAACCGGCCAAGGTTGCTTCCGGGACGGTATCCGGACGCGTGCAGTCAACAGGTGTCCCACGGAATTTCTACTTTTAAGAAGAAATTCTGAACTCGTCTTCCTTGCTGGTCTAATGAAGTATCGACCTAAGCTCCGCAGACCGTGATGTGCCACGTTTCTTTAGGGCCGACTGGAGCAGGACAAGTCAAGTGTGGGTCTTGCCATCGGAACGGTTGGTGTTCATGACCACTTTGTTGGTCTGCCAGGTATGGTGGCGGACGGCCATTGCGCACTGGCAACGGACAGCACGTCTCGTATCTTCCCTTTGACGATCATTCGCTCTGCCCTGTTCTTTTGCTGTGTGCGGACGGGGCAGCCGGTCATGGAAGTACAACATCGCCGCTCCTTACTGCTCGTGTTGGTTGTCACCCTTGCAGTTGCTGCATTGTCGGCGTCTATGGCGGCGGCCGAGGGCGACGCAATCCCGCCCCGCCCCCTTGCCTGGCCCCTGCCACCTCTGCCCTGGCGAGGCCGGCCGCACCCCCCCCCAGTGGTGCATCTGCCCGCCGCCGCCGCGCACGCGCCGCCGCCGCCCGCCGGGACCAACGCGCCCGTGGCGGCATGTACGGCAGCGGGAGCCGCGGCGGACGGCGCTGAGTGTGCGTATGCAACGGCCGGGGACGGCGCCTACGAGGCGGTGGGGGACCGGGAGCAGGCGCTGGCCGAGCGATTGGCCGACGCGGGCGTTGTCGGTCGGATTTGGATAGAGTAGCGTGCGGGGAGGGGGGTGGGGAGCAGTGCGGGGGGGGGGAGAGGGAATTGTGCGGATACCAACAGGAAGCGGCTGGCGCCAGGAGACCATGGAGACAGGGGGGAGACGACAGCGGCGTGCTGACCGCGAGGACAGCGGGCCCGTGGGTGCGAGGACCGCGGGGCGGTGGTCGAGGAATCGCTCGGTAACCTCTGGCTATCAACAGGGCGCGTGAAGGCACGCGAACCCCATGACGTCGGGTGGGGCCCAAGCCGGGCAGTGGGACGCGCACCCCACACAGCGAGAGGCCCACACCAGCGCGACGGGGTACGGTGATTGCGTCAATTCTTGGTGATAGGGCATCGCGGGCAGTCCGCAGCGGAGCCAGGCGGGATCACGGGGCAGTGGCGGCGGGGGGGGCACGCGAGCACGACCGCAATGGAGCAGCGCCGGCTCCCCAAACCGAACATCCCGAACGCTACGACACGCACGTGGAAGAAGCGGACGCACGCACCACGCCAAAAAACAAAAAAAACGACAAGAGAGGACAAACGCGGAGGGCTCAAGAGATAAACAAGCGACACCAGCTAAGAAAAAACGACAAAAAGAAAAGATAGACTGCCAGGTGTGCATCACATTACCCCCAGGCGCCAGTGCGCCCCTTAGCACCCCTCCCCAGCCGCGTCGGCCGCCAGTGACTGCGGTGCCACCGCGTCTGGGTTCCCCACGTATCCCCCGATGCGTGCCGACGTTGGCCACTCCATGGACATCTCCCGGGATACCACGCCAAAGCCGCCGCCGCCGCCGCCGCCGCCGCCGCAACCGCCGCCGCCACCGCCACCACCACCACCCAGACCCGCGGGCGCAGGAGTGGCCAGCAGATCACCCTCGACGCTCATTCCCCGCGGCAACGCCGGAGAGGTCAGGTCCTCTTCAATGCTTGTGTGGCGCATCAGCGTTGAAAGGCCCTGGTCGTCTGACATATCACGCATGCGCAGGTTGCTGTTATAACCAGCAAGCGCGCCACCGGCGCCGCCACCACCGACGCCGGCGCCGCCACCACCGACACCGGTGGTGGCACCAGCGGTGGCGGCAGCGCCGGCACTGGCGCTACCACCGCGACCGCTGCTGGCGCGGACGTAGTCAAAGCTCATGTCTCTGTCGCCTGACGTCATGCGGCCGCCGACACCCAGGCCCGGAGCGATGCCACCCAAGCTCGCGGTGCTGACGCCAGCAGAGCCAAAGCCAAATCCAAACGACGACGCGCTGCTGCTTGCTAGCCAGTGTGGTGTCGTGAGATGCTCCCGGGACGGATCCCGCGACAGCAGTGGCCCCGAATCTACCCGCACCAGCGAGTCAGCGCCACATGGCGCAACGGCGAGAGGGGTCATGCCAATGCTCATGTTGGACTGCCACGCAGGGAGGTCGCTGCCAATGGATAGTAGCGACGGCCGCCGCCGGCGAGGGTAGGAGCCCTGGCGGAACGGAGTCGCTGAATCACAGCCGGCGGCAGGGTAGGAGTAGCCGTCTGCTTCGCGAGTCAGCACCTCGAGAACATCAGTCGGCAGCGCTGCAGAGGGTTTGGCGCTCAACATCGCCCGGGAAGCGGCCACTACAGCAGCTTCCTCTGCCGCAGCAACCTCCTCCTCGAGGTCATCGCCAAAGAGAACCGCCTCCGCGTCAGTCCGCGCGCGGTTCACCACCAGCGAAATTTCATCATCGTCGTCACTGCCGCAGGCGCCGTCGGCGGCACGCCACTGACGGGCGTCATCGGGAGCAGGGCCACTAGCAGCGGCAGCAACCGCCGCAGCATCCGCAGTTGCAACCTGCGAGGGCGCCGCGCCCCCGCTTAGTAGAAAGTCAAAGCTAGCGCTTGACAACGGAGCGGAAACATCGTCAGCCGGAGGAGCAGCCATGCTCGCCAATGCAGTTTCGAGCGCACTCTCCACAACCGTCGCAGAGGGCGGCGTTGGCGACGCCGACGGTGCAGGAACCGGTGGCGGCATGACGACTGGAGCACCAACCGCAACAGGCGGTTCTGCTGCCGCCGACACCGGTTGCGCGCCCTCAGATGCTGATACTACGCACGACTTTGGTCCTGTTGATGCCGAGGGTGCCTCCAACGAGCTGGTCACGAGGGTAGAAGATGACGGAGTTGGCGCGCCCGCGGCAGTTGGCGCATCACACGACACCGGCAAGCGTCCATCTGAGGGCGTATTGTCAAAGCTGTGCATGGGTGTGGGTGGCGGCGGCGGCGGAGGCGACATGAAAGGCGGTGGAGTGGCTGGTAGCTGCGCTTCCTGCTGCCGCTGCTGCTCCTGCTGCGGCAATTGCCCTACTTGTTGCTGCTGCTGTAGCTGCTGCACCTGTGCCTCCTGGAGCTGCAATGGTTGCCGTTCTTGCTGTTGTTGTTCCTGCTGCTGTTGCTGCTGCTGGTACTGAAGTTGCTGCTGCTGTTGTTGATGTTCTTGTTGCTGCTGCTGCTGCTGTTGCGCAAATTGTTGCAGTTGTGCTTGCTGCACAGACTGCTGCGACGTCAGCTGTTGCGACGGCAGCTGCTGCGGCTGCAACTGCGGCGACTGCAGCTGTGGAGACAGCATCTGTGGAGACGGCAACTGCTGGGGCAACGGCGGCAGCCCCGACGACAGCGACGGCTGCCCATATGCAACCCCGCCATAAGGGCCAAGGTTGTAGCCCACGGAGAGTGCGCCAGACTGGGACGGTGGGAAGGGGTAGCTGGGGGGGACAGCCCACGGCACCTGCGACGGCAGCTGTTGCGGCGCTAGCTGCACCTGCGGCAGCCGCCCCGCAAGCGCCGCCATCTGCGCTGTCCTCCCCGTCAGCAGCGGGGCCATGGCCAAGGCGGGTGCGCCGCCGCCGTTAGGTGCCCCCGCCACGCCCGACAGCGGCCGGCCGGCCGAGCTCCCCGCCGGCACGGCCGGTGCGATGCCCCCCCCCGCCGGCGCCACCGGCGGAGATCCCCCCCCCGCCATGGCCACCCCCCGGGGCAGGATGTTCATTGGCACGTGCCGCACCGGCACCTTGTCCTGCCCCGCGTACAGCTCAAAGTCGGGGTGTTTGGACAGGTACGACTGCACGTTCATGCGCAGCGGCGCCGCGTTCCCGGCGATCCGCCGCTTCTCCCGCTTGTTCCACAGCGCCACCCGCTCACGCTCACGGGGGACGGGGGCCCCAGCACCCGTGGGGGGAAGGCTCCGTGGTCCTCCTTTGGGCCTCGCCGCCGCCGCCGCCGCCGCCGCCGCCGCCGCCGCCGCTGCCGCTGCCGGCTGCTGCCGGACCCGGCTACCGCGACCACCGGCGCTGCCGACGCCGTCCGCACGGCTGCTCATGCCGCTGTTGGGGCTGGCGCTCTGCTCGGACGGCGGCTCGACGGTGCCCGCAGCACCCATCAGTGCCCGGGGTACGCCCATGACCAGCTCCCCTGAGCTCATGGGCGAGCCCGCCTCGGCGCCAGCGCACATGGGCGCCAGCGCCGCGACGGCACTGGCCGCACAGGGCGGCGCAATCATCGCGACCGCGGCCGCGGCGGCGGCAGTACCCCCACCGCCAACGCCCCCGTCAGGCGCACCCGGTGGGATAACCCGTACGGCGTCGTCGGCGGCCGGTAGGGGGGGCGGCGGCGCGACCGCGGCAACCACCGCCGCCGTCACAGGGTGGGGTGACCGGGGCGGCCGTGCCGCCAAACCGCGGGGCGCCACGGTGGAGAGGCGGCCGCCGGCGCGGGGGGAGCAGGACGGAGAACGACGGCCGCAGATCTCTCCCGCCTCGGCCACACGGGCACACCGAACACGGGACGCGGTGGGCCACACGCGCGTGCGTGAGGGGTGGTGCGGAGGGCGCGGAGCAGCCGAGACGCGTCCGTAGGGGAAGAACGGACGGGGGGGGACGCACGCACGGTCAGAGGGTGACGTCGCGTGCAGTACACCCGTCGGGCACCGGTCCCGACACACCGTACGGGAGGCCAGATTGAGACAGGCGCGTGCGAGAGGCAACCGGTCGGGCGAGGAGCGCAATGGCCGCTGCGGGAGCGTGCACAGCGCGTGGCACGAGGTGACCAGACGGCGGTTGCGTAGGGGGTGAGCGGGGAGGGGAAGGTGTTGGGGGACGGTCACGAAGGTCACTGGGGGGGGGGGGGGGGGGAGGAGAGCGCGCGCAAACGGCGCGTGGCACGCCGTGCCACGATGGGCGCGGCGGGCAGGGGGGTCGGCGTCCACCACTCACCTGTTGGTGGAGGCAGCAGATGGCGTGGGGCCGATGCTCGCCACGGGAAGACCGCACCCACCACCTCCCGCAGACCGCGCAGGTATCCTACAGTACGGGCGACCGCGCTCCCCCCCCGCCCCCCCCCCCACGCACAGCGACTAAACAGCGCGGAGCGGACCTTCGCGCAACGCCGCCACCGGACCGGCAGAGCGGCAAAAAAACCGCGGCCGTGGCCCCCCGCGACGACAGCGGTGGGTGTGGGGCGCACGCGGCGGGCCGCCTGCGCAGGCGACGGCGGCCGTGGCCGGCGGCGCGGACAGCGCGCGCCCCCCACACCCGCCGTCTTACAAGACCGAGCACTCAACCCCGCGCGACCGCCGCCGCCACCGCCGCCACCCGCACGTGGGGCCGTGGCCAGGAAAATGGGGACACGACGCCTGGGTCTGGGTCCAGGTAGGCACGCTAGCGCTCCCCCCCCCTCCACCTACCCCGCTGTGCACCCTCCCCGACCACGCTCGTCGAGCCCGCCCGTCCGTGTGCTCACCTCTCGCTGTTGGTGCGGCGCGTCTGGCGGGTGGGCCCGGCCACGACCACGCGCGCGCGCGTGGATGGCGGCGTATTGCTGGCGCGCGCGGTGGTCTGCTGCGGCCACGGTGGACACAGACCACAACGAAAAAAAAAGACAAGAAACGACGGGCCCACACGCCGTCGTCCCCGTCGCGCGGGCCGGTAGACCAACCGTTTTGGCGCCATGACCGCCGCGCCTGGCCAGTGGGCGCACACGCCCACGGCCGAACAAGGCTGACGCCGGGGGAGCTTTCAGCTGGAGTTCGCATCAACCCACATTCGCGGTGGTGCTGCGTGATCTGGGACGCACCAGAGTCCCGCGCGCCCGCGGGGGCGCAGCCACGCCCTACAGAAGGCATGCGAGGCGGTCGTGTGGCCACAGCCAGGGGCTGATCATGGCGAATCCAGGTGTTGCAAGCCATTTGGAGGTCCACTCGACGCTCAGAGTATGGTCCGGTCGAGCACTGCAACAATGCACGCCAAAAATAATTACCGATAGAAATAAGAGGACTGTTGGTATTTAACACTATTTGAACATTGTAGTTGAAACGTTCGTGACTTGTATGTTTTGGCGCCGCCACCGACGTGACCGCGCCTTCGGTGTCGCATCGCTTCTGGCTTGGCGCGGTCGACTTCACCCCCGCCCAGCTGCCACGGCAGTGCCGGTCCGCCCACCCATCCCCAGTAGCGCTGCTTACGGGTCCACCCCTGGCCGCTTTTCCAAAGGTCGTCTTTCACGTGCTTCTTTCCGATGGTCCTTCCCCCCACCGCTGGTCACGTCAACCGGCTTACCCCCATGCAGCCGATCACCCCCGACAGGGCCGCGGCCAGCGGCGGTGGCCGCCCGCCCTCCCGACGAGTGGTGGTGTTTGCGGCACCCGTCGACGATGATGACGATGACGATGAGTTGGATGCCGAAGTGGAAGAGCCTCTCAATGACGACGCGGAGGTAGAACCCGAGGGCGAGTCGGACGACTATGACTCGAACGACGGTGGTCGAGCGGCGGCGGGGGGCGCCGCTGGCAGCGTCCCCGACGGTGGCTTTCGAGGTCTGTCCGTTCCGCTTCGCGCGCCCCGCGGTGGCGGTGCGCCTGTTGACGCGGCCGGCGGCAGCGGTACCGCCGCTGGCGCGCGGATGCACAGCTATGGCGACGGCGTCGCGGCGTCCGTGCGCGCATCGGCCAACGCACCACGCCTGCAGACGATGCGGGCGGCGCTGTTTGAGGAGCCCCCCACCGGCGCTGGGGCGGGCGCCCTCGGCGGCGGCGGCGGGCGTCAGAGCTGGGGGGGACCTCGCGCCGCGGGGGGGCGGGCTGGGGCGCCCCCCGCCGGCCGCGCAGCCTATTCGCCCCAGGGGGTGGAGGGGGGGGTAGGGACGACCCCATGGCTGTGGTGTCCCGGGAGCGGGGCGGCGGCGGGGAGGTTGCCGTCCACGCCTCGGGCGGCCGCTTCAGCGCCGCCGCCGCGTTTGGCGGCGACGGCTCGCCCACCGGTGACGCCGGCGGCGTCGACGGTGCGGGCGGGGAGGAGGACGAGGAGGAGGAGGCGGACGAGCTGCCAGAGGCGCTCGAGGAGGAGGAGGAGGACGAGTGGAACGAGGGCGACGAGTACGGGGCGCTCGCGTCGGGGGTGCCCCGGTCGTGGCTGTCCCGCACCCGCCGGTCGTCGCTCGCGTCGCTTGCAGCCCACTCCTTCCTCCCGCCCGCCCCGTCGGCGGCGGCGGCGGTCGCGGCGGCCGAGTCGGTGGTGCCCGGCGGGGCGGGGCTCGGCCGCTCCTTCCGCATCTCGTTTGGCGGGGGGGGGCTCGTCGCGTGGCCCGCGTGCGTGCGGCCACCGGGGGCAGACGCGGACGCGGATGCGGGCGGGGCGGCGGCCGCCCGCGGCGTCGGCACGGTGGTGTTGAGCCAGCTGGACCCGGGCGGGGGGGGGGTGGGCCGCCTGGACGGGCCGTTTACCCGCCACTACCGTGCGTGGTTGCCGTCGGCGGTGGGGGCAGCGGCCGGCCGCGGCGGCAGCGGTGGCAGCCCCGGCGACGGTGCGGACAACGCGATGGACGGGGATCAGGCGCCGGTGGCGGTGGCGGCCCCGCGCCGTCCGAGCCTCTACACCGCCTTTGGTGACCCGTCGACGGTCGAGGCCGTCCTCCGCGGTCTGGTCCGCGACGCGGACGCGGGGCCCGACCGCCACGCCGCCCTCTTCTTCCGCCTCCTCCACGCGCTCTATGGCGCCGAGGGCGAAGAGGACGGGCCAGGGGGGGCATCCACCGTCGGTGACAGTGACAGTGACGATGGCAATGACGCGGCCTCGTCGGTTGATGCTGGCGGTGGTGCCGACGCAGCCAGCGACGGCGACGACGCGTCGGCGGGCGGGCGCAGCGCTGGGGGTGGTGACGACGCCGTCGCCACCGATGCCGACGACCTGCCTGGCGGCAATCTGCTCCAGCGCCTGTCGGGCTGGTACGTACGGCACGCAGCGACCTTTTACGACCCTTCGTCGGGCGTCGGTGGCGGGGCAGCCGCTGACGGTGCCGATGAGGTCGACGACGGGGACGACGACCGCATGTCTGACGTTGGCGCCGCCGCGTCAGTGCCCGCGACTCGCGGCGGTCACGGCGGCGGCACGGTGGCGCGCCGCCCCCGCCTGCCATGTTCGCCGCCCGCCGCGCCCCCCTCCGCGTACGCCGCGTCACCCCTCTACCCCGTTCTCACCGCCCTCGCCGCGGGTCGCGTCGCCGCTGCCGCGGACGCGGCACTGGCCGCGGGTGCGCCTCGGCTGGCGCTCCTCGTTGCCCGTGCGACCGAGGCGCCCAAGCGGCGCCTCCGGGCCGACGTGCTCGCCCACCTGCGAACCCTCCGCGCGCTGCGGGAGCATGGGCGGACGGGCGGCGTGTGGGGGGGCGCTACCACGGCGGCGGCGGGCAGCGGCGGCGGCGGCAGCCGTGGGGGTGGCGCGGCGGCGGCGGCGGCGGGCCCCCCGCCAGAGGTGTCCCCCCCCGCGTGGGCGGCGGCCGAGCGGGACCTGCTCGTCGAGGCGGCCGTCCTGCGGCTGGTGGCGGGCGACACGGCGCCCGCGGCGGCCGTGCTGGGCGCCGCGGCGCCCGGCTGGTACACCCGGTGGGGGCTCCAGCTGCTGTACGGCGCCGCTGCGGCGGGGTCAGCGTCGCTGCCAGGCGCGGTCGCCGCGGCTGTGGCGGCCTACCACGCGTACGACGCGGGCGCGTGCCCGCCGCTGCCGCCGTACCAGGTGCTGAGCGGAGCAATGCCGCCAGTCGAGGGGGAGGCGCTCGGCGCCGACCACCTGCGCCTGATCCTGGGCACCGACGACGATGGCGCGGGTGGTGGCGGTGGGGATGGGGTGGGGATGGCGCTGGTGAGCGGCGCGGCCGCGCCGCTCGAGGACGATGCCGACGCGGACGCCGACGATGACGCCGACGCGGCCGCGTCGGCCGCGCTGGTGCAGGCGGCGCTTGGCGGCCCTGCCGGTGACGCCGCCGCCGACGCGGCGGCCGACGCGGAGCCCGCCGACGCCGTGTGGCACCTGCTGCGGCTGTACGCGGCGCCCGCGGGCGCCTACACAGTCGCGCGGGGCCTGTACGCGCCCTCCGCCGGCGGGTGCAGCCGCCGCCCCGCCGACGCGGCCGCCGGCTGGGCCGCCCACGAGGTGCTCCGCGCGCTCCTCGGGGGCGGCGTCGGCGGCCTTCCGCGGGCCGCCGCGGCGGGCCTCGCCGACGCGACCGCCGCGCAGGCCGACGCGGCGGGCGCGCCCGTGTGGGGGGTGTACGTCCTCGCCGCGGCGGGGGTGGCTGCCGACGGGCTCGCGGCGACCGTCGAGCGGCTGTGGCCGCGGCTCGTGGTGGACACGACGGTGCTGCGGTGTGGGCTGCTGGACGGGCTGCCGCCGGCGGGCAAGGGCGGCGGCGACGGAGATGACGCCGGCGACGGTGACGGCGACGATGGCGGCGCGCTGGTGGGGGCGGTGGACTGGGGGGGGGGCGCGGCCCCGTCGAGCGCCGCTGACGGCACCAGCAGCAGCGACGGCGGCGGGATGGGTGCGGGTGCGGGTGGCGGGCGAGCCGACGACCCGGCGACGGTGACCGCGTCGGTGGCGGCCTTCCTCACCCGCGCCCTCCGCTTACCGCCGTCCGTCGTCGCGACCGCCGCCGCGTCGTGGTCGCTCTATGGTGGCCGCCCGCTTGACGGCGCCCGCTGGCTGGTGGCCGCCGCCACGGCCGCGGCGGACGTGGCGGCCCACCGGCTGCTGGTGGACGAGCTCTTCCCAGCGCTCGTCGGGCTGGCCAGAGGGAGGGGGGCGCTGCCGCCGCCGCTGGCGGCCGTCGCGGACCTCCTCGCCACCCTGCGCGACCGCCTCGACGGCGCCGACGCGGGGGGCGCCGCCCCGCCGGCCGCCACCGCCGCCGCCGCCGCCGCCGCCGCGGCCGACCGCCGCGCGCTGGCGGCGGCGTGGCCGGGCGGCGGCGGCGTCGTGCTCGGCTACCTCCGCCTCGCCACGGCGGGCACGGTGCTGCTGCCGCCCGCCGCCGCGGCGGACCCCCCCCCCCCCAACGTGTCGGCCGACGCCGCGTCGACTGGCGCCGGCGCTGCCGCCGCCGCCGCCGCCGCCGTCGAGGTGGCCGTCGCGGCCCCCCCCCGCTCGGCCGCCGACTGGGCCGCCCGCGCCGACGCGCTGTCCCGCCTCGCCGACGGCGCCGCCGCCTACGCCGCCCGCGGGGCGGCGGTGGCGGCGGCGGCGGGCCTCGCGCCCGCCGGCGCCGCCGCCCGCCACGCGCTCGCCGCGGCGGCGGTGGCGGGCGCGGTCGTGTCGGCGCAGCGGGCGCTCGTGGCGCTCGCCGCCACGTCGCCGGCGGCCGGGGCGGGGGTGGACGCCGCGGCGTCGGCGTCGGCGTCGGCGTCGGCGTCGGCGTCGGCGGCGGCGGCGGCGGCGGTGGACCGCCGCACCGTCGAGGCGGCGATGGGCGGCATCGCGCGGGACCTGGGCCGCCTGCCCGCGGCGGCGGCGCTAAAGGTGCGGCTGGCGCGGGAGTATGAGGAGCAGCGGGGGGGGGGGGGGCGGAGGCGCGCCGGTACGCGCTTGCGCTGCGGGGGGGAGGGGGGGGGGGGTAGGACTGACTGGTGGATGTGGGGGGGGGGGAGGACGGGCAGGGGGGAGGGGAGCAGACGCGGCGGGGGCACGCCACGGCGACGAGCCCGCTGGGCGGAGACGCCCCGTTGCGGTCACTGGTCTCGACGACCGCTGCTGTCCGCGACAGACACTGCGTCGGCCCGCCCGGTGTAAACGCCCGTGGTGCGCGTGCCACGTGGCGGTGCACCCCCCCAAGAGCCCGCGCTGGGCGGCCGCCACCCGCGTCGCGCCACTTTCGTTGTGCCTCCCGCCCAGCTCTGCGTCCAGGCCCGCGCGGTGGGTGCCGCGGCGGGCCGCCCCGCCCCGCCGCGCTTACCATCCTTGTCCCCGCCCGCCCCCCTCGCCTCCCCCCCTCCCCCCGTCCTTGTTCTTCTTTCCTGGGCCTCCTCCCTCCCCCCCCCTTCCCCTCTTCCTCACCCGTCCCCCCTTCCTCACCCCTCCCCCCTTCCTCACCCCTCCCCCCCCCCCCCCTCCCGCGAGCGCCCATGCACGCCCCGGCGCATGATCCGCTTCTCCGACGTTGCCGCCGCCGCCGCGGCGGGCGCCCTCGACGGCCCCGCGCTGGACCGCCTGCTACGGGCGCTCAGCCGCGCGTCGGCCCGCGGCGGCCGCACCCTCCGGCCGGCCATTGACGCGTCGCCGTCGCCGCCGCCGTCGCCGTCACCGCCGTCGCCGCCGCCGTCGCCGTCACCGCCGTCGCCGCCGCCGTCGCCGTCGCCGCCGCCGCCGCCGCCGCCGCCGCCGCCATCCGGCTCGTTGCCGTCGCCGTTGCTGCCGCCCCTGTCGCCGCCGTCCCCACCGCCACGGTCGCCGCTGGCGGCCGCCCCGCGCGGACCACCTCTGCGACGCCACCGTGCCGGCGGCGGCGACGGTGGCGATGGGCCGCCCCGCCACCCACCCGCGGCGGCGGTGGCGTGTACCGGCGGCTCCTCCCCGCTTCCACTTGCACAGCGGCCGTCGGGTGGGGAGGCCGACCGGTCCGCCGCCGCCAGCGGCAGTGGCGGCGGCAGCGGCGGCGGCGGCGGTGACGGCCGCCCGCCAACGCGCGTCCCTCCCTCCTTTGGACGGCTGGCCCGCGGCGGCGGCGACGCCGCCGCCGCCGCCGCCGCCGCCGCCGCCGCCGCCGCCGCCGCCGCCGCCGCCGCTGCGCGCCGCGCTCCCCCCCCCCCCCCGCCGCCCACCCCGCCCCCGCTGCCGCTGTCTAGCACGCCTGCGGCGGTCGGGTGGCCGCCCGCGGGGGGCACCCCAGCGTGGTCGCTGCCGCCGCTGTCGCCGCCGCCCTGGGCCCGCCGCCCGCGGCCGGCGGCGAGCCCCGTGTCGCTTGGCGCCGAGGGCGGGGGGCCGGCAGCCGCCGTTGCCGCCGCTGCGCCGCCGCTGCGGACGCCGCCGCCACCGCCACCACCGCTGCCACCGCCGCCGCCGCCGCCGCCGCGCAAGCGCCGCCGGCGCACCGTCCACCCGGCAGCGTCGACGCCAACGTCCGCGTCGGCGGGCGGCGCCCCCGTCGCTGCGACCGCCACCTCTGCCGCCGCCGCCATCGTCCCCGCCGCCGCCGTGGCCGTCGCCGACACGGGGCCCGCCGCCGCCCCGGAACCGGCGGCCGCCGCGCCGCCGCCCGGCGCCGCCGCGGAGCGCACGGCCGATGGCTCGCCCGCAGACGGCAGGGGCGCGGCGGCCGGCGCGGTCGCGGCGGCTGCGGCGGCGGCGGGGGCGGGGACAATGGCGGCGGCGGCGGTGGCGGCGGCGGGTGGCGTGCCCCGACCGCCCCGTCGGCCACCAGACGCGGCGCGGCAGGGGCGGCGGCGGCGGCGGCAGTCGCGTGGCGGCGGCGGCGGGTCACCCGCACCGGGCCTCCCCGTTGGTGGCACACCGCCGCGGCCGGCCACGGCGGCGGCCGGCCGCCGTCCCCCCCCGGCCTCTCCCGGCCACACTCCCCCGGCGGCGGCGGCGCGCCGTCGGTCAGCGTCGGCGACTCCACCCACAGCCACCCCTCCGCCCCCCCCCCCCCCTGCGCGGCAGCATCTCCGGCGGTGGACACCGCCGCCGCCCTCGCCGCCGCCATCCACCGGTCGACGGTGCGGGAGCTGGAGCGGCGCACCGGCCCCCCGTCCGTACGCTTTGGGGCGGTCCTCGCCGCCGCCGCCGCCGCCGCCGCCGCCGCGACCGCCACCGCCACCGCTACCGCCGCCGCCGCGGCCACGCCCGCCACCGCCACCCGCGGCAGCCGCCGTCGCCGAGCCCGTGGCGGTGGTGGCGGCGGTGGTGGCGGCGGTGGTGGCGGCGGTGGTGGCGGCGGCGGCGGCGGCGGCGGCGGCGGCGGTATCGGTGGCGGCGGCGGCGGCGTGGGCGGTGACGACCCCCCCCTAACCCCCCCCCCCCCCCCTCCGCGGGGGGCGGGCGGGTGGAGGAGGCGCTCCGCCGGTTTGGCGCGTGGGTGGCGCAGCCCGCAACGTACGCGCTGCCGGCGGGGGAGGAGGTGGCGCGGCGCCACGCGGGCGGTCGCGGCGGCGGCACCGCCCACTACTCGTCGGCGTTTTGGGCGGCGGCGGTGGCGGAGTTTTGCGCGGCGGGGGGGGGGGGGGGCGGGGGGGGGAGCCGGGGGGGGGGACCCCGAGCGGGGGGGGGACCCCCAGCTGAGGAGGCGGTTTTGGGGGGGGGGGACCCCAAGCGGGGGGGGGGGGGCCGTGGGGGTGCCCTGCCGTCCCGCGGCGTGCGGCGTGGCCGCCGCCGCCGCGGCGGCGCGGGCGGCCGCCGGCCGCGGCCAGGGACCGGCGTGGCGACCGTCCCTGTGCGCGCGGGCGCGGCGGCGGCGGCCGCCGCCGTCGCGGCAGCCCCCCCGCCGCGCTTCCCCGCGCCGCGCCGCTCCCCCGCCCGCCCGCTGCTCGCGGCGCGTGCGGAGCAGACGGTGCGCCGGCGGGGGGTGGCGCTCGGTGCGGGCAGACGCCGGGCGTCGCCGCCATCCACGCCCCTGCGGGGCCCGCCTGGCGCCCGGTCGGCCGTACCCCGCCATCCATGCGCTGACGACACCACTACGGGGGCGGGGGGGGGGCGCCGAGGCTCGTGACGTTTTCCGGCGGTGCGCCCACGGTCATTGCCTGCCTTTGCCACCGGTCGCCGCGCTTCCTCTCGGCAGCCGCGCACCCCCTCCCGCCGCCCCTCCATCCACGCCCCAGTCCCCCCCCCCCCCCCCCCCCCCCACCCTCCCCCTCCCGCCATCCGTCTACAGCCGCTGCAGCTCCCGCTCCAGCGCGTCAATGTACGCGCGCTGGCTGGCGCGGCTCGCCGCCGCGCTCCGCTGGTTGCACAGCTGCCGCTTCTTCCGCACCGCCGTTGCGAGCGCGCGTGCCGCGGCGGTCCCCGGCGGCAGGCTCCGCGCCTCCTCCACCGCCGCCGCGGCGGCGGCCATCGACGCGCCGTTGGCCCGGTTCCACCGCGCTTTTTCCGCCTTCATCCGGTCGCCGAGGACGCGCCGCGCGCGCGCGAGGCCCGCCTCGCCGCGCGTGATGCGGCGGCTGCTGCTGCCGCCGCCGCCGCCGCCGCCGCCGCTGCCGCCGCCGCCGCCGCCGCTGCCGCCGCCGCCGCCGCCGCCGCTGCCGCCGCCGCCGCCGCTGCCGCCGCCGGTGGCGCTGCCGCTGCCGGTGGCGCTGCCGCTGCCGGCGGCGGCGGCGCTGCTGCTGCCACTGCCGCTGGCGCTGCTGCTGCTGCCGCCGCGGTTGCGGTTGCGGTTGCGGTTGCGGTTGCGGTTGCGGGCGGGTCTGCCGCGGCTGTTGCCCGGCGGGACGCGGCCGCCGGCGGCGGCGGGGGGCGGCGCCAGCGCGCCCCTGCCGGCAGGCACGTCCTCCATCCGATCGTCTGCCGTCGCGTCGCCATCGTCCCCCTCCTCCCTCGCCTCGTCCGCCTCGTCCGCCGCGGCGGTGTCCCCCTCCTCCTCCTCGTCCTCCCCCCTTGGGGGGGGGGGGGGGGGGGCAGCGCCAAGAAGGACCCGCCAAGTGGGGGTACCCCCCCCACCGACGGGAACGCCGCCAGCCCAGTGGGTGGCGGCCACTCCGCGGCGGCCCACGAGGCGTCCCGCCCGGCCAGACTCGGTGGGCCGGGCGCCACCACCGCGGCGGCGGCGGCGGCAGCGACTGCGGCAGCAGCAGCCGCAGCGGCAGCGCCAGAGCCAGCGCCTGCGCCAGTCTCGCCAGCGGTCGGGGTGGTCGGCTCACCCTCCCCCCCCCCCCCCCACCCCTCCCCCCCCCGACGGCGGCGCCAGCGGGCGGTGACCAGCACAGCCCCATCCACGACGCGTGGAACTCCCCCCCCCCGCACGGCGGCAGCGTCGGTCGGCCCGGCGCGACGGCGGCGGCGGCGGTGGCGGCGAAGGCGGCGGCGGTGGCGGCGGCGGTCACGCTCGGCAGGGGCGTCAGGTCGGGGATGGGGGAGGGCGTCGTCAGCCAGCCGGCCGGGCCGGCCGCGTCGCCCCCCGCGACGGGCCACGCGCCGTGCAGCGCGGCGGGCTGGGCGGTTGACGGGCCGCCGCCGCCGCCGCCGCTGCCGCTGCCGCCGTTGCTGCCGCCGCCGCTGGTAACGTCAATGCGGAGCAGTGCCCTCGACGGGGGCGCCCCGTTACGGTCCATCGGCAGCTCCCCACGCCCCCCCCCCTCTCCCTGCAGGCGGTCATAGACAAAGCCGCCACGGAGGCCATCGGCTATCCCCGCGGGCGCCGCGGCGGGTGCCCCCGCCGCCGCCGCCACTCCCCCCGCCCGTCGGCCGTCGTTGGCCTGGTGGGGTAGCCCCGCGGCGGCGTTGTCCAACGAGTCGCCCATCAGGACGCCGATGGCCGTGAGGATGTCGAGGGGGGGGGGGGGGTGCGCGTCAGGAGATGAGTGGCCGCCAGCGTGAGGGGGGGCGGGGGAGGGGGGAGGGGGGGGGGGGCGACCGGCAGAGGGGTGGGGGTTGGGGAAGGTGACGGCGGCGGCGTTGTGACGGCCGCGGTAGGGGGTAGTGGACGGATTGGTGGGCGACAGGGTCGACGCGATGGCCGGTGCGCGGCGAAGTGCAGACGTCGGAGGAAGACGCAGCGGATTGGGCGGACGGCTGGGGCGGCGCCGCGACTGGGCGGCTGCGTCTGGGACGGGCCGCGTCGGCGGTGGGGCGGGCAGCGTCGGGCAGCGTGGAGAGTCAGGCCGGCAGGCGCGAGCAGGCAGGCGCAGGTGGGGGTGGGCGGCCGGCGGGTGCGGTGCCCCGGCCAGCCACCGCAGAGACCCGCCACGGCGGCAGCTTGATGTACGTCGCCGCGGCCCGCGGGCGCGGCGCGGCTCCCGCCGCGCGGGCGGCCGCCCGCGCCGGCCGCCCGCGGGACCCGATGGAGGCGGAGGTGACCCGCCGCGGTGACCGCGGCGGCGGTGGCGCCGCCCCGCCCGTGGGACTCCCCTCGCGGGCAAGGAGGGATCCCCCCCCCCCCCGCCGTCCCCCCCCCCCCGGCCCCGCCGCCGCCGCCCGCCCCCATTGGGGGTGACGTCACGCCGCCGCCGCTGCGCGCGGACCCCCGATGGGAGGGGGGCCGGCGCCACCGCCGGCCGCGGCCGATGCGGACGCGGGGCGAGCGGTCTTGGCCGCCGGCCGCCGCCGCGGCCCGCCGGCGTGCGCTGTACTGTACCCTAGCTCCGCCCGCGGCCTTTGCCGCTATCCCGCTGCTCGCTTCCGAGGGGGGGAGGGGAGCTGATCCCGGGAGGTGCGCCTGTTTTTTTGGCGGTCCAGCCGCGTGCCCCTGCCGACGGACCGTCGCGATCGGCCGCCGCCACGCCCGTTTTCTTGCTGCGTTGGTCGCGGGGCCCGTTCAGACCCCACCTCTTTTTTTTTTTTTTTTTTTGTAGCGCTGCTGGCGCGACGCCCGGGTGCTGCTGTAGGTGACGCCCCCCCACCGCGCAGACGGGTGGCGGGCGCCGCCCGCCGCCCGCTCCCGTCCCCTCTCCGCGACAACGTGAGCGCGAGTGTGGCCGCGCCGCTCTGGGCCGCGGGCCGGTGGTCTACGGCACGTGCCGTAGACCCAGCCCCTCTGGAGATGCGGCGGCGGCGTCGGATCAATTTCAGCCGTCCGCCGCGCCCGCCGCCGCGCCGCCAGATCCGCGTCGGACGCGGGCGGGTCCGCCACACAACCGCCACCGCCACCGCCGCCACCCCCACCGCCACCGCCGCCACCCCTACCGCCGCCGCCGCCGCCCGCGCCCACCCCGACGCTCGCCGCCGCCGCCACCGCTGCGGTGGGCGTGCGGAGGGGCGGTACCCCCCGCCGTCACGCTGGTCCGACGCGGCGCTGCGCGCGGGCGGGCGCTTTTGCCGACGCGGCGGCGGCACGGGCGGGCGGGGGGTGGCCGGCGGCCGTCGCGCCGCGCCACGCGCCGCCGCTGGGGTCCGTCGCGCGTCACCCCCCTCGCCCACCCCCGGTTTCGCCTGCCGCCCCACGCGACGCAGTACGCGGCGCGCTTTCCTCAGAGCATTTCTATCGGTGCGCCAAAAAGCCATTTTTTCGCTCAAAGCATGCCTATCGGTGCGCCAAAAAGCTACATCTGTGCGCCAAAAAGCTATTCTCTGAGCTATATTCTGCAGGTTGGCTCAGAGGGTAGCTTTATAGCTAAGCCAATCAGATGCGTGGATCGGGGACTCTCCCCGCCGCGAGCCCGTTCATTCCACCTGGTGTTGGGTCGGCCGTTGGAATTGTTGCTCCACGGTGACCACGAAGACCGCGGATGGGGATCGGGGGAGGGGGGGGGTGGAGCGGGAATGATGGTGCAGAAGACGGGTAGGGTGTGGCACAGCCCGGTCCGGGATGGGAGCAGCCTCTGGCGTGCAGCGGTGCTCGTCCAGTCTCCACCACACTTTGGACTGCAGAAGATCTTGTAGCGGAAAAGTAAAAAATAGCTCCACAGCGATAGACATGCGCTCTGCTGGAGCCAAGAAAAATAGCTTTTTGGATGTAGCTTTTTGGCTCACCGATAGACAAGCTCTTAGGGTCAACAATGATGAGGTTTGTAAAGTAGTCAGCCACACATACCCATCGTGACACAGTGACTGGTCCGTCCAGTGCGTCTGTTTATTTCCGTGTAATGTCTCGGAAAGTTGCCGCTCTCAGTCCGTATCCACTCCATTTCAGAAGCTCGGTGCTGGCCGCAATGGGGCTCATCAAGTCTGGTGTGACACCAAAGTCTGCTCAACAAGCCCAACCACGCCATTGTGGACGCCCGAGAGACCGCCTGTTAGGGCTGTACTTCTCCTTAGTAGAGGGATTTTGTAAGATCGTTTGTGAGATCTTCGTGAGAACTAAGGCTCTAATTGCGGACACCATGGTCCATTTTAAGGTCAAACTCAAGATTCGACATCTCACGTAAGATCGTTTGGTGACAACTCGGGGGTCTCTGCTCACATACTTGTGAGATCTCCACGCTCCCTGTAAGTCCCAAGGTCCAGCTGTTGTGCAGGGAGTAGCAGCAAATTGATGGCGCAATGGAAGTGTTGGCGCCGCACTGGTCCGCGCGCGCACGTCGTGTGCCGCCTGTGCCGCGTCCCGACGTCAACTGTGCGACCGCAGCGCGTGTGCAACGTCGTTTTCCCTCGCGGCCAAGAACACGATGGCATCCAAGGAGCAACTTGACGAGGCCACACGCCTGACAACCCCCGATCGAGGCACTCGCGAGGTGGCGCCCCAGCCTTCTTTTCTCTCCAGTGTGAACGACGATGCAGACGTCTCTGGTGATCGCTCTGCCACGGCGAAGGGCAAGCGTCGCACCTGGACGGACGAACAAGATGTACTGGCCCTGAAGGCCATTGTGGGTGTCTCGGCTCACCTCGCTCCTCGTGGCCGTCGTGTCAAGTCGGTCTCTCGTATGTAAATATTGGGACCAACTACTAGAGCATTCTCCTTCTCACGCAGGAGGATCTCACAAAAACACTGGCGTCTCGTTGTGACAAGATCTGGCAAAGACCCTAGGTATTGCTTAGTTGTTGTCACGAAGATCTCACGAACGATCTCACAAGAACTCTCTAGTAGGAGCTAATGTGGGGCTCAGGCCGACATGGTGCCACGGCCAAGTGCTTGTCACGCACATATAAAGCTGTGTATGTTGGTCGAGCTGTTCGTTGCCACACCACTTTCTTTACCTCTTCTTGTGCGCATTGTCGCTACTACTCAGGATATGCCTTCAGAAGGTTGTGCTTTTGATATGTGGCAAAGTACAACGTATAAAGGCAAAAACCTTGTTCCGATGGCCCTTACGGGGTCCTGAAGGCCGTTCTAGGGGGCTACTTGACAAGTCCCTGACAAGCCGTTTCGCGGAAAAACCGGCTGGTCAACCTGCTTCAAGCATCAGTGCGCTTCTGTCTCTCCACCTCTCCCCGTCTCCTTCCCGCTCTTTCTTTCCCTCTCTCTCCATCTCGCTCCGCACCTCCGCTCTCTCCGCACCAGAGATCCCCCGCCATCATGAGTGGCTGCCGCGCCTCCTCCCCCCTTCCGCACCCCTCCTCCCCACGCCTCCACTGGGTGGGCGTCCACGAGTCCAACGCCCGCCTCTGCGGCGCTCTGCTGGCCCAGTACGCCGCGCACTGTGATCCGCCGCGCGCCGCGGGTGCCGGCGCTGGCGGGGGCGAGGGTGGGGAGGGGGAGGCGGGGGGCTGGGGCGGGGCCGCCGCTGCTGGGGGGGGCGGCGGAGCGGGGGCGCCCGCCGCGGCGGCGGCCGCGGCGGCCGCCGCGGCGCCGCCGCGGCCGGTCGGCGGCGGCCGTGGTGGCGGCAGCGTCCGCTCGCTGCCGCCGTGTGAGCAGCTGCTGCGGCGGCTGCTGGCGCGGCGGTGTGTGCTGCCGCCGCTGGTGGCGGGCGGGGGGATGGGGGCGCCCACGGGGGGGGAGGGGGAGGAAGGTGAGGGGGGAGTGCGGCGGCGCGCTCACGCGCCCGGTGCGATCACGCGGAGGGGGGGAGGGTCAGAGGGGGGGGGGGGGGGCGGCTGGGGGAGGGACCGTTGCCAGCCATCTGGGGCGTGCGTGTCGGAGAGGAGCGCGCGGCGGCCCGTGCGCGCGCCGGTATCCGCGAAGGCACCGGGAGGGGGCGGGGGTCATTGCTGGCGGTGGCGCCGGGGGGGCGGACCGCCGCGGCGGGTCGCCACCCACGCTGGTGCTCGTCTCGGCCCTCCCTTTTTGTTCTCCCTCTTTTCCATCTGCGGGACACCACCCGCCTCCCTCCCTCGCCCGCCTGGCGGCGGGCGGCGTGGCCGCCGGCTCGTGAGCGGCCGCGGCGGCGGGCGGGCGGCTGGCGACGGCGCGGCGGCGCGTGAGACCGCGGCGGTCCGCGCCGCGGCGGCGCGGGCGCCAGCAGCGGCTGGCGGTGCGCCGCCGCCGCTGGTGTGGCCGGCGGGGCGGTCCAGGCCGGGGGTGCGGGGGGGGGGGGGGGGGGGGGGGGGGAGAAGGACGCGCGCCGCGGCGGGGGGCGGCCGCCACCGGCGGCGGCACGGCCGGGCGGCCTGTTTGTGCGCCCGCCCCCCACTCCTGGTGCGCTGCGGGGGGGTGGCTGGCTGGGCGGCAGCGGCCGGCGGCCATGGGTGCCGCCGCCGTAGGGCTTCCGCCTTGCCAGTAGTTTCTTTGTTGGTTTGGCGGGGGGGGGGCGGCAGGAGCGGAGAGGGGGAAGGGGGGGGGGGGTATGGCCAGCCGCTGCTACTTCCATGCCCGCCGTGCGGGTGCCGTCATCGCCCGCGTGCGTCGCCGGCACGCGTCCCGCGGCGGCGGGCGCGACGCGCGCGGCGCGCGGCGGTGGTGTGCTGCGTCCGCCGGCATGCGCGTCCGCTCTCGAGCACCCCCCTGCTACCGCGGTGGTGTGTGCCGCGGCCGCCAAAGGGGACCGACGCGGATCGCGGGCGGCCGCGGCGCGGCGGCTGAGCGGCGGCCGCCCCGCCCGAGGTGTCTCCCCTCTCTTGTGTACGCAGAGGCCGTGTCCCGCGCGGGTACCACAGTGTAGCCGCCGCCCAGCTTCCACTCGGTTGCGTGCCACGTGTGTCGGTACACCCACGTGGGCCCGACGCGCCGTCCACCCCGCGTCGTTGCCGCTGGGAAGCACACCGCGGCGCGCCGGGCGTGCTGCGGCACGGCGGCCCCCCACCGCCGGGGCGACCTCTTTCTGCCGCCGCCCGTCGTCCCCCTTCCTTTTTATCCTACCGTTTTCGTGACCGTGTTTGTATCTTGCGGCGGTGTGCGGGACGGCCTGACGTCCCCGACGCGGCCGTGCCCGTTCCCCCCGCGGGCGGGCCTCCATGCGCCCTCTTCCGGCGGTCGCCCGCCTGCGCTTCCTCCGTGCCGCCGCCGCCGCTGGTCATGGCGGCCGCCCGGTCGGCCGTTCCGGCGGTGACGACCTGCGGGGCATGGCGTCGCTGGCAACGCCCTGTAGTGTGCACGGCGCACCCTTTGCTGCGTGGGCACGGGCGGCCGCCGCGGGCGCCCGGCGGCTGTCGTCATCCACCACGGGCGGGAGCGAAGGCGGCGGCTCTCCCCCCCCCCCCCCCACGTACGACCGCTCCTCCCTGACCGTCATTGGCGCCGGCCAGATGGGCACGGGCATCGCGCAGGTCGCCGCCGCCGCCGCCGCCTTTGACACCGTCCGCCTCGCCGACGCGCGGCGCGGCGCGGCGGCCGCGGCGGTCGACGCGATTGGCGGGCGCCTCGACCGGCGCGTCGCGTCGGGCCGGCTAGACGCTGCCGCCGCCGCCGCCGCGCGCGCCGCGCTCGCGCCGCTGCCCGACTGTGACGCCGCCACGATTGGCGCCACGTCGGCGGTCGTCGTCGAGGCGGTGTCGGAAGACGCGGCGGTCAAGGCGGACCTCTTCCGCCGGCTCGACGCGGCGGCGCCCGCGGCGACGGTGCTCGCGTCCAACACCAGCTCGCTGAGCATCACCGCCCTCGCCGCCGCCGCGGCCCGCCACCCGCACCGCGTCGTCGGCCTCCACTTTTTCCACCCCGTCCCGTCGATGCGCGTCGTCGAGCTCATCCCCGGCCTGACCACCTCGGCCGCCACCGCCGCCGCCGCGCGGGGCATCGCGGCCGCGATGGGCATGGCCGTCGCGGCGGTGCGGGACGAGCCGGGCTTTGTCGCGAACCGGCTGCTGATGCCGTACATCAACGAGGCGGCCGCCGCGCTCGGCACGGGCGTCGCGTCGCGCGACGCCATTGACGCGGTGATGGTCGGCGGCACGGGCGTGCCGATGGGGCCGCTCGCGCTCGCCGACTTTATCGGGCTCGACACGTGCGTGGCGATCCTGCGGGTGCTCGAGGGCGGCCTGGGGGGGGGGTACAAGCCGGCGCCGCTGCTCGTGCGGCACGTCGCGGCGGGCTGGCTGGGCGTGAAGAGCGGGCGCGGGTTTTACGAGTACGACGCGGCGGGCAAGCGCAAGGCCTGAGCCAGGGGGGGGGGGAGTGGGGGGCGCGCCGGCGTCCAAGGGGCTAGCACCGCCGGGGGCGCGCGCGGGCCGCTGTGTTGCCGCGTGTGGCCGCACCAGCGGCGCCCTGGCAGGCCAGGCGTGGGGGGGACCACCGCCCTCTACGACAGAAGGCCCGCTGGGTGAAGAGCAAACGAGCCACGAACGGTCGCTGCCGTCGTCCGCGCGGCTCAGCCGCCCCACCCCCCCCCCTTCCCCCCCCTCCCCACACCCAGCGGCTCGCGCGGCGGAGGACCCCCCCCTCCCGCTCCCGCGCGGCAGCCGCCGCCGCGCGCTCCCGCTCCCGCTCCCGCTCCCGCGCGACCCACCAGCCCGCGGCGGCCCCCCAGGCGCTCCCCCCCACGTGCGCCGCCCAGTCAATGCGCCCCCACCCGCGCGCCGCGCCGACCACGTTGAGCACCGCCCCCCCCACCGCCACCTCCCCCAGCGTCGCCGGGCCGACGCCAAAGACCGCCACGCTCGTGTCGGGCGCCGCGACGGCGACGGCGTAGACGAGCGCCAGTACCGCCCCCGACGCGCCCAGCGACGCGGCGGGCGGCGGCGAGCCGCCACGGGGCGACCGCGCCGCCGTCGCGGCGAGCCGCGCCGCCGCCCCCGCGAGGCCGCCGCCCCCATAGACCGCCGCGTACGCGGACGCCGCGTCGACCGCGGCGGGGAGGGTGGCGACAAACGCGGGCGCAAACGACACGAGCGCGTACATGTTGGCCGCGTAGTGCGGGGCGGTGGCGTGCGAAAAAAAGGACGTGACGAGCGTGTGGCCACGCCGCGGGAAGGCCGTCACCGCCGCGGGTGTGAGCGTAAAGTGCCGCGCCATCGTCGCCGACGGCGCCAGCCGCCACGCGGCAAAGACCGCCGTGTTGACCGCGACGGTCGCGAGGAGCGCCCGCCCGTCGGGGGTCGCCCCGTTGCGGCGCGCCCAGGCGGCGGTGCCGTCGGCGAGGCGGCGGCCGAGCCGCGCCGCCGCCGCGAGCAGGTCCGTGACGTCGTCGTCGCCGCCGCCGCCGCCGCCGCCGCCGCCGCCGCCAGCCGGGCCGCCACGGACGGGCAACGCGGGGGGGAGGGGCGGCCAGTGGCGGCCCATGGCGGGGCGGGGGACGGGGGGGGGGTGCCCGTAGAGGGCGGCGGGGGGTACGCCGCCCCACGCCCGTCGCCACCGCCGCAGCCCTCCTGGCGCGGCCGCGCACCCGCACGAGTTTGGGGCGGCGCCGCCCGCGGCGGCCGCCACCCCCAGCACCGACACGGCCGGCACCGCGGCGGCTGCAGCGGCGGCAGCAGCAGCGGCCGTCAGCCATGGTGGGGCCGCCCCCCCCACCCCCCGTCCCCCCTCCGCCCACCCCCCCCCGCCGGCCGTCGCCGCCGCGGGCAACCCGCCGCGGCAAACGGCGGCCGACCGGGCCGCAGCGGCGGCCGCGGCGGCCGCAGACGCGGCGGCCGCGGCGGCTGTGGGTGCGGGCGGGCTTGTCACCGCGGGGAGGGGAGGACACCCCACCCGCCGCCCGCCGGCGGCCGCGCGTGGCCGTGGCCAGTGCCGCGGCGGCGGCGGCGCCGCCGCGGGCGCGGCGGCGGCGGCGGCGGCGGCGGCGGCGGCGGCGGCGGCGGCGGCGGCCGACGCCACGCCCGTCGTGGCGACCGCCGCGGCGGCAGCGGCGGCGGCAGCGGCGGCGGCACGCGACGGCGGCCGCCGGCGGCACGCGGTGGCCGCCGCGGCGGCGGCCGCCGCGGCGGTCGGGTGCATCCCGCACGGGCGGCCGGGGGGGGGGGCGGGCGGCGGCGGCGGCGGCCGGAGGGGGGGGCGGTGGGGGGGGGGGTGGTGGTGGCGGCTGCGGCGGCGGCGGCGGCGGCGACTGTGTGGGGGGAGCGGTCGTGCGTGACGGGGGGCTTGGGGGGAGGGGTGGGCACGCGGCTTTTGGGGGGACGCGCGGCGGGCGTGGGGGGGGGGGGGGGAAGGGGGGGAGGAGCGGGAAGGGGGGGGGGACCCGACAGGGATGACGAGGTGCGACGGCGTCGCGCCGCGGACGGGGTCCACGGTGGCGAGGCGGGAAGTGGACCCCCTGGACCTCCGGGCGCCGTCGCGCCCTTGAGCCGCTGCTGCTTTGTCTGCCGCACACCCCCACCGCCTACCATCGCCCACCCCCTCCGCCCACTCCATCGCCCACCCCCACCGCCCACCATCGCCCACCCCCTCCGCCCACCGCCGCCCACCCCCACCGCCCACCGTCGCCCACCCCCGCCGCCGCCGCGTCGCCACCGCGGCCGCCGCCGCCGTCGCCACTGCCGCGGTCACCGTCACGACGGTTGCCGCGTCGGCCACGGCCGCCGCGCCGTCTACCACCGCCGTCGCCGGTGCCGCTCGTCACCGCCGCCGCCACTGCCGCTGCCGCTGCCGCCACCAGTCACCACCGCCGCCCCTGCCCCTGCCCGCCCCTGCCCACGGACGCTGCCAGCAGACCCACACTGCCTCCCCCACTTGCCCGACGGCCGACACCCCGTGGGCGGCCCGCTGCTCCTTCCGCCCTCCCCCTTCCCCCCTCCTTCCTCTTCCCGCCGGCTGCTGCCGTCGCTGCCGACGCCCGCCCGCCCGCCCGCCCGCCCGCCCGCCCGTCCGCCTGCCCGCCCGTCCGCCCGCCCGCCCGCCGGCCGCGCCGCCATGACCGACACGGCCGCCGCCGCTGCCGCGGCGGCCGACGGGTCGGTCGGCCCGCCCGTCGCGCGCGACGCGGCGCACCGGGACGCGTTTGGGGCGCTCCGTGCGCAGGTAGGTGGCGGCGGCGCCCTTCTCCCTTTCCCCGCCCCCCCACCTGCGCGCTAACACCCCCCCCACTCCTGCTCGCCCCTTGCCTCCCGCACCAGCGGGGGTTATCCCTCTTTCCTAGTTTGTGTTTCCCTGCCGACGGGGGCGGCGCCCGCCGCGCACTGTGGCAGCGTTTTTTTTTGTTTTTTTTTTGGCTGCCGCAGCGGGGGCTTGGGTGTTGGCGGGTGCCATGGGGCGGGCGTGGCCGGGGTCCTCGCTGCTTCCGCTACCCGCGTCCGTGGCGGTCGCGAGGGTGTGGAGACGGAGCGGCTGTGCCTCCAGGGACTGACAGTGTCGAACCGGCGCCCTGCGTGACCGCCGGTGCTGCCCCGCTTTCCCCTGTCTGGTTGCCGCCTGCCCCCCGCCTGCGGTACACCCCAGCTAGACGCCGAGTTCCCCCGCGTGGCGGGCACCCCCACCGCCTGGCTCGACGATGGCTGCCTCTGGCGCCACCTCCGCGCGCGCAACTACAACGTCTCCAGCGCCGCGGCGCAGCTGCGCGACACGTTTGCGTGGCGCGTATCCTTTGGCGTTGACCCGCTGATGGCCGCCACCGCCGCGGCCGCCGCCGCCGTGTCGGCGGCGCCGCCCCCGCCGGCCGCGGGTGCCGCGGCGTCCTCCGCCCCCCCCTTCCCCCCGCGGCGGACCCGCTCGCCCGCACCGTCCACGCCGAGTCGGCGACCGGCAAGCAGTTTGTGCACGGCCGCTGCGCGGCGGGCCGGCCCGTCCTGTACATGCGGCCCGGCGCGCAAAACTCCACCGACACCCGCGGGAACCTGTTGCAGCTGGTCTACTCGCTGGAGCGGGGCGTCGCGACGATGCGCGACGGCGTCGAGAAGCTGACCCTGCTCATTGACTTTACGGGCTACTCGATGCGGGTGGCGCCGTCGTTTGCCACGCAGCGCGCGACGCTGGCCATCCTCCAGCACCACTACCCGGAACGCCTCGGGTTGGCGGTGCTGTGGGGCGCGCCGCGGCTGTTCCACCTCGCGTACAAGGCGCTGCGGCCGTTTGTGGACCCGGTGACGGCGGCCAAAATAGTGTTCCTCTACCCGGGCTTGCCCGCCGATGGGGCGCGGATGGCGGAGCTGTTTGGGGGGGGGGGGGAGCTCCTCGCCGAGTACGGGGGGAGCTCCCCGTGGGTCTACTCGAACCGCGTCTACTTTGCGGTGGAAGGGGGGGGGGGGGTGCTGCCGCCGCACATGCGATGACGGGCGGGGGGCGAGGGGAGGGGAGCGGAGAGCCGCCGTTTGGGGGGGGGGAGGACGTGCCGGAGGGGATGCCGGGGGGGGTACTGTCGGTTGGTAGTGTGGCGTTTGTCTGGAGCACGCCGTCCACCGACGCGGTGTACAGTACGGTAAGCTATGGTTCCTTGCAGGTCTGTGGGTACCGTGGCGGCTCGGCCCATCCGCTCGACCCACTGTCGCGGCGGCGCGGCGCGCGGCCACGCAGGCCCCACCCCGGCGGCGTCGGTGGCGGCGGTGGTGGTGGCGGCAGCGGCGGCGGCACCGGCCGTGGCGGCAGCGGCGGCGGCAGGTAGCGTCACAGCGTACCCCGCCCACGCGGCGGCGGTCGCAGCCCCGCTGCTCCCGCGCGCCCCGCTCCCTCCTTTTTGCGGCCGGCCGGTGGCGGCCGCCGCTGCCGCCGCCGTCGGCTCCAGTGGCACACGGCCGCCGCGGCCGTGGTGGCGGCCGAGGATGGCGGCCGCAGCGGCGGCGGCGGCCGGGGGGCGCCGCTGGGCACGGGGGGGGGGGCGCGCGCCCGCCGCGGTGGCGCCGCCGCCGTGCGCCCCGCGTTCCCCGCTGCTCGCTCCCACTCTGCTGCCGGCGGGTGCCCACCGTCGCGATGCGGCGGGGGGGCGGGCGTGGCTTGAGCGGCCGCCGCCGCCGCCGCCGCCGCGGCCGCGCCCGCCGTGCCGGCCGTGGGGTTCACGGCGTGACCCGCGCGGCGCCCGCCACGCGCGGGCGCGGTGGCGGCCACGGACACGGCCGTGGCGGAGCTGGCCGCCGCCCGTGGCGGCGGGGGTGTGGGTGCAAGGGAGGGGGGGGGGGTGCGTGGGACCGCGCCGCCACGCGGGCGTCGACACGCTGGCCACGCCGCCGGCGCCAAGCCGCCGGCCACCCCGCCGCCGACCCCATCCCGGTCGTGGCGCCCCGCGCGGCGGATGGCAGGAGGGGGACAGAGGGGGGGATTGCCGCAACAAGAGGGCGGCCGCCCTCCCCCCCCCCCGCCCTCCTCTGGCGCTCGCGGTTGCCTACGCGCCCGCCTGCTCTGTCCCGTGTTCATGCGGGGCGCGCGGCTCTGAAAGGACAGCGGCGGCCGGCGCGACGCCCGTCCGCTGCTGCGCAACGCCCGTGCGCTGCCGCGCGCGCGGCGTGTCGGCCCGCCGCCGCCGTCACGGCCGGCCGCCGCGCCGGTAGTCGACGCCACCGCTGCACGGCCGCGCCGGCGGGCGGACGGGCGGGGTGCCGCCGTCGCCGGCGGCGGCGGCCGCGCCGCGCGGGGCGTGCGGGGCCCCTCCCCCCCCCGCGCACGCCCCCCCTACACCTCCCGTACCCCGCCCGCCGCCGCGGACCCCCTCCCTGTCCGCGCTCACCGCTGTTGGTGTCGCCACCGCTGCGGTCGCCGCGGCGGACGGGCGGCGCGGGCGGCGGCGGTGGCGGCGGGGGGCGGGGCACGCGCGGCGCCGGCGCGGGGCGGTCCCGTGACTCCCGCCGGCGGGGGAACGCCGCGTCCCCGCCGCCCGCCCGCTGCGGTCGCGCCCGGGACGGGCGTCGGGCGTCCCCCCCTTGGAGCGCCAGCCAAGCCGCCGCGGGTGGCTCGGCGCTGGCCGGGGCGGTCTCGCCGCTCCGCCGCCGTCCCCGCCCGCAGTCACGGCGGCGCTTCCTCCACGCCGGGCCTCCCCTCTCCCCGTTGCCGTGCGTCCTTTCCGGGGTCGCCACCGCCATGGCCGCACTCGCTGGCGCCGACGCTGCGCGGGCGTGGCCAAGATCCTCGTGTGCGGTCCGACCGGCCGCCGGGGCGGCCTGTCCGTCAAGACCATCTGGTCGTACCATGGTGGGTGGCGGCGGCAGCCGACGCGCCCCGCCACGGGGTCCGTCCGCGCCCCGCCACGGGGTCTGTCCGCGCCCCGCCACGGGGTCTGTCCGCGCCCCGCCACGGGGTCCGCCCGTGCCAACCCGGCTGGCGTGGACGTCATCCCCCTCCCTGTGCCGTCCGAACGAGCGCCAAGCCGCCGCGTCGTTGGCCCCACCGCCACGGGCGTCCAGGTCTACGTCGACGTCGCCCTGGCCGACGGCCGCTGCGGCGGCAGCGACTGCCAGAGCAGGCTGGACGGGATTGGCCTGCAGCTGACCGTCCTCGGCGACGCGGACAAGTTTTGTGCTCATGCCGCCCCGCTCGGCCGTCACGTCGTTGGTGTACGGCAGCGTACTGACGGGCTCCATTTGAGTGAGTGTAGCGCCTGCCGGCCGCGAGGGAGCATACACGCGGGACTGGCAACGCGTGCGGACTGGGGAGGTGCGGGTAGGGGGGGGGGGCATCAGCTGCTTACCCCCGTGGGGCACTGGACCTCCCCGGACGGGCAGTGCACAGAGGTGCGGCGCCTGGTGGCGCCGCGAGCACGGGGGAGTCGCAAGAACGAGATAGAAGACAGACACAAGAAAGTTACAGGAGACCGACAAGAAACCGACTCTGACCCGCGGGGGCCCTCACGAGTGTGAATGTTTCTCTGTGACACGTGAACCTGGGCGCGGTGCGTCGTTGCATGTGCACTTGACCTGGCTCAACGGTGGGCGCGCCTTTTAGATTCTCACAACGAGCGCACCTCCCACGCAATCCCAAACGCCAGGTGCGCCGCGTAGACGACCAGCAGCAGCCCGCCAGCGAGCTTGCCCACCCGCACGCCGCCCACGCCAAAGACGGCAAGCTGCACCGCACCCGTCGCGGCCAGCAAACCCCACGCCTCGGTATCCGACACCGACGTGGCAATGCCCACCCTGCCGTGGTGGAACGCGGAGCCGAGCAGCACGGCGACGCCCAGCCCCGCCCCAGCCCCAATGATCGTGTCGCCCAGTGCATCGACGAGGACGCCCGTGGCTTGGCCATGCTTGGCTGCCTGGTACGCCGCCACGGCCTCAGACGCGTTGTACCCTATACGAGGCCCATGCGGGATTCAAGCCAAGCGACGGAATCAGCCAAGACACGAATGGGCAGCGCAGGTGAGAAACGGTCCGCCACCGGAGCACCCAGTAGCTACACACACAAGTCTGTTTCGTGTCTGGGTCCCACCGACACGCAGACGGGGCACGTACCTATGGCAAGCAGCTTCCACTGGAGATCCCCCAGCGGGTGGGCGCACGCAAAAACCAAGGCCTCTACAAACATCTCGGGTACAATGATGGCGACCACCCACAAAATAGACTGGATCAGCGTCAGCGGCCACAAGTGACGGTTGCGGTCGTCTGCACATGGGATAACGGTGCAGCGAAAAAGCAGCTCCCACGGGAGGCACACTACGCCCCACAGCCGCCCCGCAACCGTCACGAGCGAGTCCAAGCTGAGCGCCGTCAGGCAGCGGGGCGGCGGCTTGGTGCTGTCGTCGGAGCGGTCCATCGTCGTGACGGCAGCCCCGCTGACACCAGCAGCCGCGTCTACGGCGGTGGAGCGAGCCGACCGCAACCGGCGCGACCGAGTTCGCACAAGGCTGCTGTCCGAGCGGCTGGCATGTGTCAAGTCACCACCTGCGCCGGCTTCGTTGGAGGCTGCCGCTGACGCCTTGGGCGTTGACCGTCCATGGTGACCAGCCTGGGGCGATGAGCCCGCGTCCGCGGCCTGCGCCCGTTGCCCCAAACTTGCCACCGCTTGTGCTTCTTCTTGGCCGATGGGTTCCTCCTGCTCTCCATCGACGAACGCCACCGAGCCACCCCGACTTGTTGCTCGCAGCGCAGGCAAAGGCAGCGATTGTGCCCAAAGGGTGTCCCCGGCAGGGCTGCCTGCACGCCCCAGCTCACCATCTGAGAACCGTACCGCCATAGCCGGCGCAACAGTCGGGACAAAACCGCTGAGGCTAGATGGGAACGAAGGCGGCACATCAGTCGTTTGCTCCAGAGGACTCCCGTCACTGTCGGTGCGGCCCCAGTCTTGACCGGCATGACCGTCCCCGTCGACAGTCACCCGCACCAGGGAACCGCTCGCAGCCGCTGCAGCTAGTGGCGGCGGCGGCGGCCAGAAGCGTGCACAGACAGCTAAAAAGGGCTCGTTTGCAAACACCACGAAGGCCACAAACGTCCCAAACAGGGAAAGCAGCACGAGGCCCTCCCACCAACTGCCAACGCCAGCGTCAGGGAAGGGGGCGTACACCGCTGCCGCCGCGGTCCCGACGATGAGGGCGGCAAAGAGTGCGTTCCGAACGAGTGGAGGACACGCCAGCTGGATCGGGACAGGCGAGGACAGCCCCGCCAACCCCACATTCACCAGCAACCCGAAGATGGCCCCGTCCACAGTGAAATCAACGACAGCCAGGTCCCCGTCCCAGACCGCCCACGCGACCATGGCAACAATCATGGCACTCTGAGACGCTACCTTCAAGAAAATGAGGTCGGTCACAGCGGTGCCACTCCCAATCCATTCGCATAGCCGTTCCACGGCGGGTAGTAGGTACCCATCGGTGAGGATGTCCAGGCCAATAAAGCTGTAGACGACGACGGGGAGATAGACCGCGATCATCGCCCGCTGCGAGCAATGCAGCAAGCCATCAGGGGCGACCGGGGGTGAGGGCTCCATATCGGCCGGTGCTCTTGTCCGTGCACTCGCCAAACGTTCGCGCCTCGTTGTCTCCAAGACGGGGTCGGGGGGGGAGGCGGCTGATTAGAGGCGCCGGGTCAGCGGAGACGGACGGGGGCACCGGGAAGACCCCGAACCACGGGTGTGACCTGCCGGGGACAAGTGCCACCGGCACAGGCCAAACATCGAGTGGTGCACCCGCCAGGAGACCGGCGTCAGACACCGTGGTGAGGAAAAAGGAACCCCACGACGCGCCCATGGGACGCGGGAGACTACCTGCCCCCACATCTCCTCACAAATGAGGGGGGCGTAGTCGGCCGCCGTCCACGCCTGACGGCGCCCATACCAGTCATCACAGCCCAACCCTGTCACGGCGGTGACAAGGTTGCTCGCCGATGGTGACCGGACGACGCCGTGCCGGGAGACACACCCCGCCGAAGGATCACCGCGGGACACCCCACGGCGGCAAACTGCTGCGCTCATCGAGCTGCGACTGCCAAACTGCAAGCGGCTGCAGGATCCAAGGCACAAGAGCGGTGCGTCAGCGACGTGGCAAAATGTGGCGGGTCCCTCGCTCTCTGGACGATCCCCGTGGGTTAGGGCACAGCCACCAATATCGACTAACATCGTTAAATGAATCATTTTAGAGCGCCACGTGTGCGACGTGTACGCCCCTGAGTGGTCCGACTATCGCCGCACTCACGGGATAGTCGACAGGGAAGGACTTGAGGCCGACACAGGGGCTACCAACAGGCTACCTTGCAAAACAGAACACAGCTTGTCCTCTCCAAATCCCACGAACGTATCGGTTGTGGGGCGCGATTGTTCAGAGAGTGGCTGCTTGGAAGATCTTGGACCACTGTCAACACAGTTACGCGTGTCTTGTCTTCGCGCCCAATTAGCGCCCCCGAGGTCGCAGGGCGGGGGCGCGCGACGCGCCTTACTAGCACCCCAAGTCGCGCCCTATTCGCGCCCCGAGAAACCGGCCCAGGCGGATTTGCCAACCCTCTCGCGGGTGACGCACGTGAAAATCTTGCACTTTCATCTGGGCAACGAGTAATTTACATTCAAATCGTGCCTTGCAATAAATAAATACACTCGCACTTTCTCCTGGAAAGAAGGAAAAAATACCTTGGGCGGTGTGTGCTTGAGGATGGGATGCGTCGGCAGGCGACACCCGCTCGGGGAGTTGCCGACAGCCGCTGTGCAACGCGAGCGTCTGACTGCGGCCGCGCGACGCGGGCGTGGTGGGCGTGGTCGTAGCCCCGCGGATCGGCGTCTCGGGGTTGGGCTCGCTGGCGGCTGTCCCGCCCCGCGCCGCCGCCCGCCCGCCCGCCGCCTGCCCGCCGTCCCCCCGCGCGCCTGACCCGCTTAGCTGCGTGGCTGTCCGGCCTCCCGCGGGACTCCTCGGCTGGCTGTGGGACCCGATCACGCCGTTGTTCCCCCGCCCCCCCCCCCCGCCGCTCCGCGCCACGACCAGGTGTGCCGGCCCTGAAGTCTTCCGCTCCGTTCCTTTGCCTTCCTCTCCCCTTCCCCCCCCCCCCCCGCCCTGCCCTCCCCCCTCCTGCAACCCGTCCACCCCCAGTTTTTTGTGTTGCCCCTTCTTTTTCTATTCGTCCCTGGCCGGCACGCGCCGCTATGGCCACCCCCGCCGACGCGCCCCCCGTTCTGCCCGCCGCGGACGCGGCGACGGCTGCGGCGGTCCCCCCCGCCACCGCCGCCGCCGGTGGCGGTGGCGGCGGTGGCGGCGGTGGCAGCGGCGGCGGTGGCGACAGCGGCGGCGTCAGTGGCGGCGGCGGTGGCGGCGCGACCGCCGCGGCCACCCCCACCGCGGCACCACCGGCGGGTGCAGCTGCCGCGGGCATGAGCGCCGACGAGGCGACGGCGGCGGCGGTGGCGGCGGCGGTTGTATCGGGGACGGACGTTCTGGACCTGCCCGATGTGCGCGATGGCGCCCCTGGTGGGGGGGGGGGGGGGGTGGTGGCGCCGCCGGGGGGGGCGGTGGGGGAGGGGGGGATGAGGAAGGGTGGGTCGACATGCTGGGCGTGTCGAGCTGGCTGGGGGGGGGGGTGGGGGGGGAGGAGCGGCTAAAGGGGGGGGGGGGGGGGCGACGCAAGGCGGCGTGGACACCAAAGTGTCGACACTCGCGGATGAGCAGGTGCGTTGAAGGGGGGGGGGTGGGGGAGGGGGTGGGGGGCTGGGGCTCGCTCTGGGCAGGCGGGCCTGCGGCACGGCTGGGCTGTCCGGGTTACGCGCGTGATGGGTGCTGGCGGTGGGGGGGCGCGCGTGCGAGCGGGGCCGTCTGTGGGGTCTGCCTACGTGCGAGGGGAGACGACTGACACCCACACTGGCACGCTCGACTCGCCCTGTCGGGGTGGCCACCTTCGCCGCCGCGGCCACCGCTGCCGTCGTCTCTTCCCCCCCCCCCGCTCTCATTTTCACTGCCGCAGTCCCTGGAGCGCATTGCAGAAAACGCGGCGGAGATGGCGGCGCGGGCGACTACCGAGCTGTCCGCCTCGGCGGCGGCCGCGCAAGAGAACTTGGCCAAGGTTGGGGAGGGCGTCACGGCGGGGTGGGGCAATCTAAACCGCTTCCTCGACACGATGTTTGCGCCGCCCCCGCCGGGGGGGGAGGCCGCCCGGGGGGCGGGGGGGGGCGCGCGGGGTGCCAATGGCGCCGCCGCCGGTGGGGGGGGCGGGGTGCTTGGCAACGGTGCTGACGGGCGAGGTGGTGGCGGCGGCGGTGGCGGCGGCGGCGGCGGCGGTGGTGGTGGTGGCGGCGGCGGCGGCGGTGGTGGTGGTGTCGGTGGCGGTGCCGGCGGCGTTGCGCTGACGACCCCCCCCCCGCGGACCTGCCCGCCGACCTGTCCGCGTCGTTTGCATCGCACTTCCCCGACCTGGCCGCCGCTGGGGAGGACGTCCTCGATGCATTCCCCTGCGCGCTCGCCCAAAAGTACGGCTGCATGCACAATGACGCGACGCCGCCGCTGGCGCTGGCCGCCGGCGGCGTGCTGTACATTAGCGTCGGCCACGCGGCGTTTCGGGCAAGCCCGGGGGGGGCGCTCGGCGGGGCGGCGGGCTTTGGGGTGGTCGTCGACTTTGGGGAGGTGGCGAAGGTGCAAAAGGGCGGCGGCCGCGACGGCATGATCCGGCTACTGCTCGGCGGCGGCGCGCGCAAGGCGTACGTGTTTACAGGCTTTGGGGGGGGGTTTGCGGGCGCCCTCGCGCTCGTCGAGCACGTGTGGGAGAGCGGGCGGGTGGGCGTGGCGGGGGCCGGAGGGGGGGGGGGGGGGGACGCCGAGGCAGGGGGTGGGGGGGCGGAGGGGGGGACGCGAGACGGGGACACCAAAGGGGGGGACGCAACGGCGTAGGGGCGGCAGGGCGAGGGAGGGAGGGGCGTGGTGCCCCCTCGGTGCATGTACTGTTTTTTTTCGGTATCCTAGGGTGGGTGCTGCTTGGGCGTGGGCTGATTGCCTCTCGTCGCTCCAGGGGTGGGGGCCGCCTTCCTGGCCGGCCGCTGCGCGCTTGGTCTGTGCCCGTGCACGACACCTTACTTGTGTCCTTCCCGCCGGCACAGTCCGCCCGCCATCGCTGTGCGTCACTCACGACTCGCCCCGTGTGAAGGATACTGCTGTATGTACAAACTCCAGCAGCAGCACTCCCACCTCCGGTTCCGGTACCTCTGCCGACCCCCCCCTCCCCCCTCCTTCAATCCCGCTTCCGCCCCCGCTTTCTCGCCGCCGCCCGCGCGCCCTCCTCCCCCGCCGCCAGCACCAGCCGCCCCACCGCGACCACCGCAACCACCAGCGGCACCCCACACCCCACGACGCACACAAACGCGCCGGCGTCGTCAAAGTAGTCGCGCGCGGCAAAGCGCGGCCAGTGGGCGCTGCCGAGCCGGTTGGCGGTCGGCGCCGCCGCGACGAGGGCGCCCGCGTAGAGGAGGAGCCCCAGCTGCGCGCCCAGGTGCCGCCGCCGGTCGCGGGTGGCCACCGCGACGGCAATGACGGCGGCGTGGGCGGCGGCGAGGGCGGCGAGGAAGGGGTCCCACGAGGGGGGGCGGAGGGTGGATAACGTGGCCACGTTGGGGGCGACCGGTGACAGCGCATCGGTCGCGGCGCCAAGCGCCGCGTCGGCAAAGGCGTAGAGGAGGTGGATGGCGGCGCGGAGGCTGCCGGGGGGGGCCGCGGCGGCGGCGTCGCCGGGGGGCGGGGGGGGGGCATTGAAGAGGGAGAGGATGGAGGGGGGGAGGAGGGACGGCGGCAGCAGCGTCGGGTGTGGATGGTACGCCATGGTCGGCGAAGGGGGGAGGAAGGGAGGGGGGGGGAACGCCCCGCGGCCGGCACTGTAGGGTGGCCGTCGTCCGCACACAGCCCAAGATGCCCTTCCTCACCGCAGCAGAAAAAAAACAAAAAAAACACGACACTGCTCACGGCCGCGGGAAGGCACGGAGTCAGGGCGCGCCGGCAGGTAGGGGGCAAGACACCGTGGCGGCGCCACGGGAAGAGCGAGTCGCCAAGGCCCAGCTGCAGCTGCAGCTCGAGCACGTCGTGGTGGCAGCACCAACTTGCGACCTTGTCCGCAGTCGCAGCGCGTCGGAATCCACGCGGCCAAGGCGTGGTCGGGGAACCCCTTTGGCGCGGTACAATTCAAGCACAGGGGTGCCACTTGAGAAGATCAAGGCGCCGCCGGTGTCCTCGACGCGCCCGCGCTCGACGCGGGCGTTGTCTTGCCTATCGCTCGTTGTCCGACCTTGGTCACGTCGCGGCCGCGGCGCTCCGCGGCGGCACTGCCACCGTCCCCACCTCGCGGGGACACCAGGCCGTTGCTCCCACTCGTCCTCCTTGTTCCTCTCTCCCCCCCTCTCCCCCTCTCTCCTCCCCCCCCCTGCTCTCCCCCCCCCGTCATCCGCTCCCCCTTTCTCTGTTCGGTTCCCTCGGTCACCATGGCGTCGTCCGCCACCCCCCCCCCCATCCATCTCCCTCAAGGCGGCGCGCACCCGCTCGCCCCCCTCCGCCTGCACCCCACGCTCGTCGCCAACCTCCGCGCCCCGCCGCTGGGCATCCCCACCCTCTTTACGATGCAGGCCACCGTCGTCGCGGCGCTCCTCGCCGCCGACCGCGCCGGTGCCGCGCGGGACTGCCTCCTCTGCGCGCCCACGGGGAGTGGCAAGACCGTGGCGTACGCGCTGCCGCTGCTACAGTCGCTGCTGCCGGCGCCGGTGGCCTCGGGGGGCGAGGCGGACGCGCCGCCGGCCGTGGCGCCCGCCCCGCCGCCACGCCCGTCACGGGCGGGGGGCGGCGGGTGGGGCGGCGGCGTTGGCGTCGGCGTCGGCGGTGGTGGTGGTGGGGGTGGCGCCCCCGGCGCCCCCGCGCCCCCCCCCCTCGCGCGTCGCCCCGGGCGCTGGTGGTGGTGCCGACGCGGGAGCTGGTCGCCCAGGTGGCGGGCGTCCTGGCCGCCCTCGCCGCCGGCACGGGGCTCGTGGTCGGCACCGCGGTGGGCAAGACGCCGCTCGCCGCCGAGGCGCGGGCGCTCGTCGAAGGGGGGGTGGACGTGCTCGTCGCCACGCCGGGGCGGCTGGTCGACCACCTGGACCCGTCGTTGGCGGCGGCGGCGCCTGCCGTGGCGGGGGGGTTGGTTCACGCCGACGGCGGCGGCGGCGGTGGGGGGGGGCGGCTGAGCTTGGCGCGCCTCGAGACGCTCGTCCTCGACGAGAGTGACCGCCTCCTCGCCCAGTCGTTTCACGGCTGGGTGGGGGCGGTGCTGGCCGCGGCGGGCGCCCGAGGGGGGGAGCGGGGTCTCGGTGGCTCGCTCGCCACGCCGGCCGCGCCCGAGTCGTCACGCGGGGTGATGGTCAGTGACCTCGCCGCGGCGCTCTTCACCGCCGCCACCCCCGACTGGGCGCCGCCGCCTGCCGCTGCTGGGACGGGCGGCGTGGGGGCGCCGCCGCCGCGCCGCCGGCGGTACGTGCGCAAGGTGCTCGTGTCGGCGACGCAGACGCGCAACCCGGCGCGGCTGACGCCGCTCGGCCTGGTGCGGCCCGTCGCGTTTGACACGGCGCGGGCCACAGCGCCGGCGGCCGCCGCGGGCCCCGCCGCTGCCGCCGCCGCCGCCGCGGCCGGTGCCCTCCCCACCGCCGCCGCCGCCGCCACCGCCACTGCGGCAGACGCCCCCACCGACGGCGGCGATGGTGGCGCCGCCGCCGGCGCCCCCCCCCCGGGGCCGGCGCCCAAGTTTGCGCTGCCCGCCACCCTCTCCCAGCGCGTGCTCGTCGTTGACACGCCCGGCGAAAAGCCGCTCGCGCTAGCCCGCCTCCTCCGGCTGGTACCGCCGCCGCCGTCCCCGCCGCCAGCCGCGGCTGCTGGGCGGCGGCCTGGCCGCGGCGGCGCCGCTGCTGCCGCCCCCGCGGCGTCCCCCTTGGACGGCTCGGCGGTGGTGCCGCTGCGGGCGGGCACGACCAGCCTCGTGTTTACAAAGTCGGTCGAGGCGGCGCACCGGCTGGGGCGGCTGCTCGAACTGCTCGCCGCCGACGCGGCGGCGGCGGCCACAGCGGCGGCGGCGGCGACCGCCGCCGCCACCGCCGCGGCGACCGCCGCGGCGGGGGGTGCCGCCGCCGTCGCCGCCGCCGCCGCCGCCGCCGCGCCGGCCGTGTCGGCGGCCAAGAAGCGGCGGCGGCGGGCGAAAAAGCGGCGCACCCGCCTGTCCGACGACGACCAGTCGGGCGACAGCGACGGCGGCGGCGATGGCGGGCGTGGCGGTGGCGGCGGCGGCGGCGGCGGCGGCGGCGGCGGCGACGGGGACGCGACGGGCGGCGGTGGCGGCGCGGCTGCCGCCCTCCCCCCTCACCCCGTGCGCATCGTTCACATGTCGTCGTCGCTGACCCCCCTCCAGCGGGCGGCGGCGCTCGCATCCCTGGGCACCCCCCCCCCCCCGGTACCCCCCCCCCACCACCGTCATTGTCTGCTCGGACGTGCTCGCGCGCGGCCTGGACCTCCCCGCCCTCGCCGCGGTCGTCCACTACGACGCGCCGCCGCACGCCAAGACGTACGTCCACCGCGCGGGCCGCACCGCCCGGGGGGGCGAGGGGGGTGAGAGCGTCACGCTCCTCGCCGCGTCGCAGGTGCGGCACTTCAAGGCGCTCCTCCGGTCGCTCGGCGGCGGCGGTGGCGGCGGCGCGGGCGGCGACGGCGGCGGCGGCGGGGGGGGACCGGTGGGGTGGGTGCGCCTCGACGCTGCCGCCGAGCGGTGGGCAGCGGCGGAGACGCCGGCGGTGGCGGCGGCGCTTGCCGGCCTGCGGCTGGTGCTGCGGCGGGAGCGGGGGGGGCTCGTCGACGCGGGCGCGCCGCTGGGCGCGTTTGCCGCGGCGGACGTGCTGCGGGTGGTGCGCGAGCAGTGGGCCGCGCCGGCGGGTGGGGGGGAGGGGGGGGGCGCCGCGCGTGGCGGCGGCGGCGGCGGCGGCTGGACGAAGAAGCCGCGCGTCGATGGCGGCGACGACGGCGACGGCGACGGCGAGGACGCGTGGGCGGCGGATGGCGGCGGCGACGGCTATGGCGGCGGTGGTGGTGGTGGTGGTGGCGGTGGTGGTGGTGGTGGTGGTGGTGGTGGTGGTGGTGGCGGCGGGTCGGGCGGCGGCGGCCACCTCCGCTGGGACGACGCGGACGCGGACTGGGGTGCCGGCGACGCGGAGGAGCCGCTGCTCGGGGACGAGGCGGCCGGCGGCGGTGCCGGCGGCGGCGGCAGCCACGACCCCGACGGCGACGCGCCGCCGGCGGTGGTGGATACGCTGCGCTCGCTGGTGCGGGCGGCGATTGGGCGGGCGTGGCTCGACCGCCCGCGGGGGGCGTGAGGCGCCGGCGGGTGGCCGGCGAGGGAAGGGGGGGGGGGGGGTAGCCGCCGCCACGGGCGGCGCGCGGCTGGGCGACGATGCCGGCGTGGCGGGTCTGTGGGGGTTGGGGGGGAAAAAGTGGGGGGGAGGGGGGGGGGGGTGGTGCTAGTGAGGGAGCCAGACGCCTCGGCGCCGGCGGGGAGTGCGGGGGGGGCAGGGGGGGGGGGGGGAGCGACGCCACAGGCGGGGGCGCGGTCGGCAGGCGCCGCGCCCACGCGCCGCGGCGGCGGGTCACGGCGGGTGGCGCCCGCGCGAGTCCCCCCCCCGCCTCGTGCGTCTCCAGTGTCGCCCCGCGCGGGCGCCGTCGCGGCGCGCGGATGTCCACCCGCGCGCCCCGGCGGGATCCCATCGCCATTGTCTGCCAGTGGCGCGTTGGGCGAGCCCCGCTGCGTGGGCGGGGGGGGGCCAGCGCCGCCGCGGCGCGGCCGTCGCGGTCCGCGGCGGCTGCCGCGGCCGCCGACGCTGCCGCGCCGGCCGCGCGCGCCGCGTCGCGGTGGCGGCGGCGGCGTCGCCTAGCTAGCTAGTGTCTATTCTACTGACCGCCTCATTTGAGGCGATTCGCCTCATTTGAGGCGGTTTTTGGGTGCCCTTTTTCAAGGTCTTCCGCTCGTCAGACGAGGATTCTGACGCCAGAAACGGACTCAGCGCAGTCTGTTTGTCCTTGGGGGAAGCGGAGTGCGTCCAACGACGATGGGCGGCCATCGGGTGGCGTCTTGTCTTCCGCGCCACGGAACGGTTCCCTTGATGCAACAACCGCGCTCCAGAGCGCCCAGAGAGCAAAGTGCCCGACCCGTAGAGGCTCGGCTGATGGCGCGCGCGCTCTTCTCTTCGTTTGGTCTGCCGCGCCGCGACCCGAGCCGCACGCAGGTCCCAGCAACGGCCGCGCATGCGCGCCCGTTCCATGCCTGGTTCCCGTCGTCCACCTCTGCACTGTCGCGCACCGGCCGACCACGCACCCAACCCTGCACCATCTCTCTTTCATCTTGTGCCTGCTCCCGCGTGCCCCCCCCACCCCCCCCCCTGTTTAGCACTATCTTTTTGCACCATGGACGAGCGGCCGACCGCTGGCTGGTCGAACACGTCGGCCCCCAAGGCCGGCTCTTCCATTCGCTTTGCAATTGCTCCGCCGGTTCCCCCCGCCCCCGCTGCCACCCTAGCGCTCTCTCCAACGCCCTACCGCCCCCCCGTGGCTGACTCTGCCGGTCCCTCTGCGCTTGCCCGGCCGGTTACCCCATCCCCCAGTGCCACGGTTGGCCCCTCTGGAACCCCCCCCTGCCGTCGCCGACGTTCTCTGGGGCCTGGCAAGGACCCTCGCCTGGATGTGGGCGCGGAAGTGCACACCAAGGCAGCAGTGGTGGCTACGGCCGCTGCCACGGCCGCACAGACGGCAGCAGCGGCCTGCAAAAGGAAATGAGGACCAGTGCCGGAAACATCCCCCAGGGACGGGAGACGGGGTGAGTGTTTAGGGACGGGAGGAGAAGGAGATGGAGCCCGTGGGCGGATGCTAGAGTGTGGCTGGTGGGACAACGGCGCGCAGCGGCGCGCCCGCGCCATCACAGTCTGCTCACGGCCGCGGGGGCCGGCCGGCACCGTCGTTGCCACCACCTCCGCGGCCGCCCCCGCCGCCGCCGCCGCCGCCGCCGCGGCCCGCCCTCGCCGCACAAAGGGAAGGGGACGGGGTGGGGAGTGTGCAGAGTGGGAGAGAAGCGGGGGGAGGTGGCCAGGGGGGGCCGCAGGTGGAGCGGAAGCTGTCCGGAGACCATACCGACAGCCTCTTCTTTGTCAGACATATCAAAATCGGCGATTTCCGGTGATCCGGGGGGAGCCTCATTTGAGGCTCGAGGCCGCCTCATTTGAGGCTCAAGTGCAGTAGAATAGACACTAGGCCTACCCCCCAAACCGCCGCCCTCCCCGCCAATACCGGTAACCGCCCCGGCCGTCCTCTCCCTCCTCCTCCCCCCCCCCCCCCCCCTCTTTGGCGTCCCCCCCCCCCCCCCCCCCCCTCCCCCCCCCCCCACCGCCGCCACGCCACCCACTCCATCCACCAACGGCGCGGCACCCCCCACGCCCACACACTCCCCCCCCCCCCCCCAAGCGACCGTCCCCCCCGCTCCCGCCTCCCCCCCTCGCCCGCCGCTTGTTTTTTTTTTTTTTTTTTTTTTTTTCCGCCCGCGCCTCCCCCGGCGGCGGCGGCGGCGGCGGCGGCGGCGGCGGCGGCATGAGCCGCCCCGCCCCGTAATGCGGCACGCACCGCCGGCGGCACGGCGGCCGCCGCCGCCGCCGCCGCCGCCGCCGCGACCGCCGCGGGCGTGCGTGGGCGCTGGGGGGGGGGGGGGGGGGGGGGGGCGCCGCTCGCCGTCGCCGCCGCCACGACCGAGCCACCGCCGCCGCCGCCACCGCCGCCGCCGCCACCGCCGCCGCCGCCACCACCGCCGCCGCCGCTGCCGCCGCCGTCGTTGCCCGCCGCGTGGCGTGTGCTGGCCGCCGCGGCACCGCCGGTGGGGGCGGCCGCCGTTGGCGGTGGCGGGGGGGGGGGGGCGTCGCGCCCGCCGCGGCCGCTGTCCCTCGCCACCCCACCCCGCCGCCGCCGCCGCCGCCGCCGCTGCCGTCGCTGCCGCCGGCAGCGGCGGCGGCGGCGGCGGCGGCGGCGGCGGCGGCGGGGGCGTGCCCAGGGACGGCGGCGGCGGGTGGGGACTGCGCGGGAGGTGCGGCGGCGGCGGCGGCCGCTGCCGCGGCGGCCGCGGCCGCCCTCCCCGCCGCGCCGCCGACGGTGGCGGCGGGTGCGGGCGTGGCGGCGGCGGCGGCGACGGCAGCGGCAGCAGCGGCGGCGGCGCTGGCAGACCTCCTCCCCGGCTGGGTCACCGCCGCGGCCGCCCGCGGCGTGACGCTGACGAGCGTCACCGTCGCTCCGCCGCCGACGGGAGGCAAGGACGCCGCGGCGGCGGGCGCCGCGCGCCACCCGCCGTCGCCCGCCGCCGCCGCCGCCGCCGCCGCCGCCGCCGCGGCGCCATTGCCGCCGCGACGGCGGGCGCGGCGGCCAATGTCGCTCCCCCCCCCCCCCCCCCCCCCCGGGCGGGGGGTGCGCCCCTCCCCCCCCCCGGGTGCCGTGGAACGCCGTCTCCCGCTCCGCGACGCTCTGGTGCCGCCTCGCCGCCGACGGCCGCGTCGAGCGGCCGCGCGTCGTGGGGGGGGTGGCGCCGCCGCCGCTGGTCGTTGGCAAGCACCGGCGGGGGGCGGCCGCGGCCGCCGCCGCGGCCGCCGCCGCCGCCGCCGCCGCCGCCGCCGCCGCCGCCGCCGCCGCCACCGCTGCCGCCGCCGCTGCTGCTGCCGCTGCACCTGCGCCTGCGGCTGCTGCCGCTGGGACGGGCGACCGCGGCGGGTGGGTGCACCCGCTCGACGCGGCCGCGCCGTCGGTGGCGGGCTTTGCGTGGTCGGCCGTTGAGGCGGCGGCGGCCACGCGCGCGGCGGCCGCCGCGGCGGCCGCCGGGGGGGCGCCCGCCGCCTGGGCCGCCGCGCGGGCGGCCGAGCCGGCGCTCGGCCGGCGGACGGTGGGGGAGCTCCGCGTCGTGGCGGGGGGGGGGGGGGGGGGGGTGCGCCGCCGCGGCCGCCGCCGCCGCCATTGTCGTCGCGGCGGGCGGCGGCGTCGTCGTCGTCGTCGTCGTCGTCGTCGTCGTCGTCGTCGTCGTCGTCGTCGTGGGCGGCGGTGGCGGCGGTGGCGGCGGCGGCGGCGGCTGGGGCACCAGCGCCCGCGGTGTCGACGCTGCCACCGCCGCTGCCGCAGCAGCAGCCGCCGTCGCCGCCGCCGCCGCCGCCGCCGCCGTCGGTGGCCGCCGCATGCGCCGCCGGGGGCGGCGGGGACGTGGCGGCCCCTGGGAGGGGCTCTGCGGGTCGTCTCGCCGCCCGTCCCGGCGGGGGGGCGCGGCTCAAGCGGTCCCGCTGGCCGCCACGGCCGCCGTCGCCGCCGTCCTCATCATCATCGTCGTCACCGTCGCGGTCGCTGTCGCGGTCCGTGGCCAATGGGGACGCCGGCGGCGGGGCGGCGGCGGCGGCAGCGTCGCGGCCGTCGCCGCCGCCGCCACCACCGCCATGGACACTCGCAGCGCCCGGCGTGGCAGAGCGTGTGGATCGAGCGGCGGACGTTGGCGGTGCCACGGCGGCGGCGGTCCGCCCGCCGCCGGTCGTAAACGGGATGGCAGCCGCGGCGGCCGCCGCCGCAGCCGTCCGTTTGGCAACGACGGCGGCGGCGGCGGCGCCGCCGCCGCCGCCGCGGTGCACCGGCGGCGGCGACGGCCCGCCGACGCCGCTGCCCGCGGGGCTGTCGACGGCGGCGGCGGTGACGGCGGCGGTGGCGGCGACCGCGCGTGCGTCGCCGGTGGTGTCGGTCGTGGAGGTGTCGTCGGCCAATGTGCCCGTGGCGGCGGCGGGGCGGGGGGGGGCGGCGGGTGGGGGGGGGACGGGAGGACGCTCCTCGCCCGCCGCAAGCGGGCCCGCCCGCCGCCCCCGCCGGCGGCACCGGCCGCGGCGGTGGCGGCGGCCGCCGCGGCGGCCGCGTCGGTGCCGCCATCCGCGTCGCGGGCGCCCTCGTCCCGGTCGGCGCGGTCGTCGTCGTCGTCGCGGTCGGGGTCACCCGGCTTCGGCTCCCCCTCCCGCCCGCGCTCCCGCTCCCCGCCACGCCTCCGTCCCCGCTCCCGGCCGTGCCTCCGCCGCCGGCCTCGGCCGCGCCGCCGCTCCCGCTCCCCGTCACGGTCCGCGTCGCCGGCCGACTCTGCCCTTGGCGCGCCCCGGTGCGCCGCGCGGGCGTCGGCCTCGAGCGGCACGCGCTCGCCCCACCCCTCCGCCCCCCCGCTGCCCGCTTCGCCGACACACTCCAGCACTCGCCCACCCTCCCGGCAGTCGCTGTCGCACACTTCCCCGCGGCCGGTAGCCACAACGACGGCGGGTCGGCGCAAGCGCCCCCGCCTTGGACCGTTGCCGCCATGGCCGCCGTCACCACCCCCGCCGCCGCCGCTGCGGCCATCGCCATCGTCGTCGCCGCCGCCAGTGGCGCCAGCCACGGCGGCACGGCGCAAGCGCCCTCGGACGGGGCCGCCACCACCGCTGACGCCGCCGCCGCCACTGTCGCTGCCGCCGGCGCTACCCGTACCGCCGCCGCCATTGCCGGTGCCACCACCACCCCCGCCGCCGCCACCGCCGGCGGCATCGTCCCCGCCACCGCCGTCTGGCCGTGGGGCGGCCACGTGGGGGCCCGGCGGCGGCAGCGACGGCAACAGCGGCGGCAGCCACGACCGCGCCCGCGGCGGCGGCGCGGACGCGGCGTCGCGCCGCCGCGGCGGCCGCGGCGGCGGCCTGGCAGGGCGGCCACCTGACCACGGCCGCAGCGACCGCGGTGGCGGCGGCGGCGGCGGCGGCAGCGGCGGCAGCGGCGGCCCGCCGACGGTGCCAGCCGCGCGGCCGGCCCCATCCCCCTCGACGCCTTTGCTGGTGGCTCCGCCCGCAACCGCTGACGCCGTCGACTCCTCCTCTTCCTCGTCGGTGGTGCTAGTCGGGGTGGTGTTGGCCGGCTCCGCAGTGGCGGCGCCGGCGTCAGCGCGGCTGGCCTCCGGCACTGGGGCAGCACAGGGGGGGGGAGGTGGGGAGGCGGCGCGCCCTGCCGCGGCGGCCGCCGGCACCACCACCGCCACCACTGCCGCCTTGGTCCCCCCCTCTCCTCCACCACCGGCACTGCCACCGCCGCCGCTACTGCTGCCGCCGCCGCCGCCGCCGCCGCCGCCGCCACCGCCACCGCCGTCGGCGCCGGTGCGCGCGACGGCGGCGGGCTGGCGCGCTCTGCCCCTTCCCGCCGGCGGCGGTCGTCCCCCCCCCTCGCCGCGCCGCGGGGTGGGCCCCTGCGGCGACCGCCGCCGCCACCGCCGTCGCCGGGCGGCCGGCCGGTGCGGCGGAAGCGCGCACTGCCACTGCCGCCGCTGCCGCCGCCGCCGCCGCCGCCGCCGCGGTCGCCGCCGCCGCCGCCACGGTGGCAGCCGCTGCTGCCGCCGCGGCCGCCGCCGCCGCCGCAGCTGCTGCTGCCGCCGCCACGGCTGCAGCCGCTGCCACCTCGGCTGACGCCGCCGCCGCCGCCGCCGCCGCGGCCGCCGCGGCCGCCGCGGCCGCTGCCGTCGGCGGCCGCGGCGGCGGCGTTGGCGGCCGGCCGCCGCGCCTCAGCGGCGGTCGCCGCCGCGCCCGGCCGCCGCGGCGCCCGCCGGCCGCCGTGGCCGCCGCCGCCGCTGCGGTGAGGGCGGGTGGCCGTGTCGCCGCGGCGGCGCCGCGGCGGGCCGTGGGGGGGCGGGGGGGGGGGGGGGGGGGTGCGGGCGCCGCGCCGCAGCGCGTTGCTGCGCCGCCGCGGCGCCTGTGCGGGCGCGCCGCGAGGGGGTATGGCGGTGGTGGTGGCCGCCGTGGCCGGGGGGGGGCGGGATGGGGGGGGTGGCCGCCAGGGTCGGGGGGGGGAGGGGGGGGGGCGCGTATTCCGCCGCCGCCGCCGGCGGCAAGGGAGGGGGGGGGGGGGGGGAGACGGAGGCGGGCAGCGGGGGGGGTGCACGACTGCGCACCCCCCTCTGAGGACGCCCTCCCTCGTCTTCCTTTTTTTTTTTTTTTTTTTTTTGTTTCTGTGGCTGCAGGAATGGCGCCGGCCGCGCGACGCGCCGGCAGAGGCGGTGCGCTCGCCGCGGGCGAGCGAGCGAGCGGGCGGGCGGGCGGGGGGGCGGGCGGGCGGCTAGCCGGCATGGGTGTCGATGCCCCGCCGGGCGCAGCGCCACCGACCCGACGGCGGCGCGTTGACGCTCTCCACCGCCCCCAGCCCGCTCCCCACGGACGCCCTGCCGTCGGCACGGCGGGGGCGGCAGCGCACTTCCCTCACACCTCCACCCCTGTGCGCGCGGTGCGTGCGCACGGGCGGCGACACCACTCCGGCTTCCCCCCCTGGGCCCGCCGCACCCACAACGGAAGAAACGAAGAAAAAGAAAAGCCCACGCAAGAGAAAGAAGCAAGCAACAGGGGACAAACGAGACGGAGAGGCTACGCACGCAACCATGGGAGCCAGCCAGCCCGGCGGTGCCCTGCGGCACACGCCGCTGGTGCCCCACATCAACGCACAAGGGGGGGGGGAGAGACAGAGGGGGAGAGCAGCGGGGAGGAGGGGGGCCTTGACCGCGCGGCCACCGCCGCCGCGGCGCACCGCCAGTCCCCTCACTTCGCTGCGGCGCCGGCACGTCGACGCGGCAGCGGCGGCAGCGAAGGGGGAAGGCGAGAAGAGGGGACAGGCTCACCCGGCAACGGCAGCTGCGGGCGGGGCAGAAAGGAGGGGATGGTGGGGCGGAGCCCCGCGCGTCGGCGTCTGCACGCGCACGTCCACCCCTTGCTCCTCCTCCCGTCCCGCTCCTCCCCTTGCCGCCCCTTCCGTGTGCCCGAGGCGGCTACTCGCAGGGGCACCCCGCCACGCCGGCCGCACGCCGTCGCGGCGGCGGCGGCCGCGGGGGCGGCAGCCGCCACGTCACCAACGGCGGCAGCCGCCGTCGTCGCCGAGGGGACGGCGGCGGCGGCGGCTCGGACGAGGCGGCTGTGGCCGCGGCTGCAGTGGCGGTGCTGCCGCGGCCGCCGCCGCCGCTCACCCCAGCGCGCAGGGCGCCGCCCTGCCGCGGACGAGACGCCGCCGCCGTCTTGGCCGCAGGGACGGCAGCGTGCGCCGCCGACGCCGTGTCACGCCGCACGGGCGTGGCGGCACCTTGGCCGATGGTGACTGGAGGAGCAGTCTGCCTCGGCCCCTGCCCGCACCCGTCGGGCTCACCCGTCGCTGTCCTCATTCTCCTGGCACTCGGCACACTTGCACGTGTAGACGGTGCCTTCTCCGTCTTGGACGCGCACGTCCGAGCAGACCGTGCCGTTGGCGCGGGCCAAGGGACACCAGATGGGCGCGCTTAGCTCCTCACAGCCACAGAAGAAGCGGTCCTTGACGCGGTAGCACATGGTGGGCAGAGCGGAGGTCGGCCAGGCGCAGCGGCAACGTAGGGAACAGCCGGGCGAGAGGACAAGGGTCCCCACGGGAGGACGAGGTGGAAGAGCCAGGTGGTGGAGGGGGGGCTCCCTCAGCGAGGCTGCACAGCCGGAGGCCCGCCAGGCACGCGTGACCCCAGTAACAGGGAAGGAGGAGGGGGGGGGGGACGGGGCGGGGACGGTTGCCGGAAGGCGGGGTGGTCGGACGACGGAACGACGTCGGCGATACGGTGCACCACGACGGTGGCTGGAGGTGGAAGGATGGCTGTCGAAAGGGGGGGCGCTACCGGCTGCGGGTCGGCGGCCTTTTCCGCTGTCCCACGGCCCCCCGCACCGCCGCCACCAACACGCTGTCGCCGCAGCTGGGGGGGGCATGCGGCGGCACACGGGTTGCTGGAGCGCGCAGCGGGGTCACGAGAGGACAAACAGCCTCTTGACCTACTGTGGAGGGGGGGGGGGGGGGGTGGCGGCACGAGGGGCAAACGACACGCGCCTCTCGTGTCGTAGGGGCTTCCGATTGGCGCCGGTGCCCGCGACGTCACCCCAGCAGGCCATCTTCCCGTCACCGTTGCCTTGTCACGCCGAGCCACGCGTGGCGGCAGACGACGCCCCTGTGGCTATTGAGTTGTGGAAGGGGAGAACCGACGCAACACCGCGCGAGTGCCAGGATTCGTGGGGCCGTGTCTGTCCCCAAGGCCCGCAGCGTCAAGGGGGGTCGTGGTGAGCGGGGAGAGGAACCTCGGTCACAGCAGGCTTCCCCCGCGCCCGGGGGACGGGACGGGCCAGGCTTCGGATGCGTGGCATGCCGAGATTTTCTCCCTATCCGTATGCGCAAGCGAGAGCGCGTGCGCTGGTCCCTCGTGGGTGCGCTCTCCTCCTCCACCCCGTCCTGGAAAATGCAACGGGGGGGTGATGTCTCACGACTGTGGCGTGGGGGATCGTCCCTTGTTCCCCAGGCCAGGCGGGCAGGAGATTGATGCGAGACAGGGAGAGTCCTGGCAGGGGGGAGGGATGTTCCCAACAGGGCCTCCCCGGCGCGATGCACCGCTGGCGGCGGCATCGCTCCGCGGCCGCGAGTGTGTAGCACTCTTCTGGGAGGGCCGGGCGGCGGTCGCGGCGCCACGGGCGGCGAGTAGGCGACCTGCCCGCGTGGCCGGTGGAGGGCGGTGCTGCCAGCCACGAGCTGTTCCGGCTCTGCGGCAGGGCGGCCAGGAGCAGGGACATTGTTGTTGTGTCCAAATTAACGCGACGTCAACAGTGGGCGACCGGACAAGGGGCAACGCGGGGCTCGTCCCCCGCCGCTCGCTGCGGGGCGTGGTTGGGCGGACCGACCTGCCCAACGTGCAAGCGTGACCACCCACCCGACGAGGGGAAATCCGGGCAGCTGGTCCAAACAGCCCCGCCGGGCCGTCGGGCGGGCCCACTGGCGGACCGGACCGTCTGACCTCGACCTGACCGTGGGCCCTGTCGGCGGGCCCTGTGTTCGCCCGCACCCCCGCCCTCTGCCTGCCACGGCGCTTCCGCCTCTCACACCCCCTCTCGACTCCGCGGCAGCCATTCCACGAGACCGGGTTGACGCCTCGCGGCGGGCCAACCACATGCAAGAACAGGCAGGGGGGGAGGGTCCGGCACTGGGGCCGCCCCAGCCGTTGCCGAGCCCCCCATTGGCTACCCACGCCGTCGCGCCCCGCAATTGGCTGGCCGCCGGCCCACCGACCTGCGAATGGTCCGACTGTCCATCACATTACGGCGACGGTTTGCACCTCTGGCACGAGGGAGGTCGCGTGCCCACCGGTGGCTGCTCGCACGGTCTCCCGCCCGTGCAGATGCGTGGACAGCAAAACATTGCCATCTGAGCGCAGCCACCCGCGCAAGCGTGGCCAATCACTGCCATGCGATAGGAGTCCCTGTGCAGCACCGGGCGGTCGGGACTTCGACCGAGGTCCAACATGCGCCGAGCCGCGCCGCTCTGATGGACCATCTTTTTCGGTGGCAGGGCCGTTGTCCTCGCTGGTTTGGTTGCACGCCATACGTTTGGCCACCCTCAACCTGGTCATCCCCAGGCGGTCATCCCTCACGCCTCGTTCCCTGCCCGTGCGCGCTGCAAGTCGAATGGGGCCATGCCGTGTGAGTTGCATGTACAGTGAGGAGTCCTCGCATGATGCGCGGGGCATACAGTTGCGTGCTGCCCGTCGACGAGCCCCCCTGCACGGTTACGACAGGGCACGACAGGTTCCTCCTGGACAGCCAGCATGGCTTCGTCGAGCGGGGTGCAGAGCGTCTACTCATCTCTTCGGACCGCCTTATGCCGGGGCATCCATGCGTCCGCTCTATTCGTATCTCCCTCCGCATGGTCCGTCCACCTTCCACCCTCTCGCCCCGCTGTCCACCGTAGTAGAAGATGCTGCGCTGTTCTCAGGCGTCAAGGGCACCACGTGTGACACTGGCTCCTCGCTCCTCGAGCAGCCAGACACTAGAGCAATCCGTGGAGGAGGCGCCTATCTCTTCTTCGAGGACCACCGCAATCTCGCTGCTTTCGCGCCAACCTCTCGCGCAGCCGCTGCCGTTGCACGGGTGCGGCTCCACTGACACGTCCCTGCCTGTCCCCTTGCAACACGAAGAAAAGCCAGGGTGCGGTCTGCCAGAAAAGAGGAGCATGATGGTATCCAGCCCGGCGCCAGTCGATCGACCCAGCCTCCAGCGGGGTCACGTTAAGGTAGCCGCCCGCGCGCCTGGTTTGCGCTCGTTGCTCTTTCTGTAGCCTTGCGTGAGCTCAGACTGGGGCAGCACGCAACCCCTCTCTCCTCGATCTGGCTGGGGCTGGGGGGGGGGGGGGCGGTCTCCTCATCTCGGCGCGGATAGTAGGGCATTCAACCAGAAGCGCGCACGTGTTCTCTAAAGTGAACTATTTAGCCATTGATCCCGGCATTGCTGGATGTGCTCTCAACTCGGCACGCAAAGTACTTCAAAAGAGAATATGGGCTCGCGCAAAATTTCAGGGAAAGCGAAAGCTGTTTGATTTTTGAATGGTCATCGGCCAGCTCTCTGTGCCGTCGGACGGTGCGCACCCAATCAGCGTCAGAATTTGATTTTGGGGCTTCCTCAGAGGGCCAATGGTAATCGAAATGTCTCCACTCACGTTCCAATATGGCTATTGCACATTTGCGAAGCCGCGTGGTACACGTGTGAAATTCCTACCAACGGTCAATTAAGGCTTCAATTTCACACATGTCCTGGCATTTGCCATCTGTCGAAGCATTCTTGATCGTATGCCCGTAGTTCTCAGACAACTGCTCGCGTTTCATTCCGACTGACGGACTCGGCGTCCAGGAGTGCCGCTACCCCCCCCGCCCCCGCAACCATCGCGCAAGAGATCCTGCCGTGCGCTGGCTCCGGGCGGAGGATGATGCGGCAGCTCTTGATGAAACAGTGGACATGGTGCTTGCGGGTCCGAACGGGTTGGAGGGAGCCTCTAGTAGTCAAGAACACTCACGCTGTGTGCAGCAATGTGGGATGCTTGCCCTTGGCATCCCAGCGCAGCGCCCGCAACAGCGGGACCACGGATTTCTTGCATTTTTGAAGTAATCCGGGGATGCGAGGAAATGTGACCCCCGCGTATCGCATGTTCAAGCCACTGTTATCATGTGTTTCTGTGTCCAGAGGACTATTCACGATTTATTCGACTCAGCAGACGACTTGCGCGGCAAATCGTGCGTTCCGGGGCAATCCAGCCACAAAGCGACTCAAACCTGTCTCAGAGCTAAGACCGCCTCACGAAGGCTTCCCAGATCCTGAGCCAGTGGCTCAACGAGCTGAGTAAATCTGTCGAGTAATTTCATTTTTTTATTCGTGAAGTGTCAAGCGCAGCCGTGGCCCCCTCACGGCTGGCTCGCGTGACCGTTGCGCGCGCCGACGGCGCGCTCAAGCCGCGATCGCCCTTCACGCGCGCCGCATCCTTTGCCTCTTTCCTCCTGTCTGTCCCCGTGCCAACCCTGGCTTGCTCGGTGAACTTCTCTACCTCGGCGCCTGTGCTTCGCGCAACGTCATGATGCTGAATACCCTCTGTGACGCTGGCACCGTCGAGCCAGATCTGGAGGAGCTGGCTGGGGCGCTGTCTGCGGGACGCGCTCTGGAGGGCTGGGGTCGGCAGGGCGGAGACGCTGCACTGGGCGAGTGGGTGTCGAGGATTGTCACCATCGTGGGGGCGTTGGAGACAGACGCCCGGGAGCCATGGGCCGCCGTGCCGTCGCTTTTCCGCACTTTCTCGTCCGTGCGGTCAGGCGGCGACTGCCAGGCGTCCGAGCTGGTAGAGCTTGCCGAGTTGGCTGACCTGGTCACCATCTGCAGCCAGTCCAACCGCGCTGCCCCCCTGGCGAGAGATCTTGTGGGGCGGTTTTTCCGGAAGAGCATTGAGCAGGGCGCGTTTTATAGGGACGTGCGTATGACCCCGCAACACTTTGACCAGCTGGTGGCGCGCGTGGCGCCCCACCTGCCTGCCGGCCTGCGGGGGCCAGCCGCCATACCCCCACGGTGGCGTATCTTCACGGTGCTGTTTTGGCTCGCGCAAGGGGGTCGTCAGCGAGTCGTCGCCCGAGCTGTGGACGTAGCGGAGTCGACGCTGTCTAAGATTTGCACTCCTGTTGTCAACGCGTTGATCTGTGGCCTCCCGTGCCTCACTTGGCCGGACCACGCCGAGCGTCAGCGCATTGGCGAAGCGTTTTCCAACCTGACGGGTGGAAACCTTTCCGGGTGGCGCGGTCTGTACGGTACATCCGCATTGTCTTTTGCGCTTCATTCTTCGTGTGCAGCTCATCATTGTATCGTGTGATGCACTCTGTTTGACTTGGGTTGCTGCCGCACAGGGGGAGGGGGGGGTATTGACGCGCCATTTATTGATACCCTGGCACTCTGTTCCGGTGTTTGTCATCAAGGCGAGAGAACGGGGGGTTTATGAGCATGCCTGACACAACCCTTTACTGTATTGTCACGCGCTCCTCGTCGCTGCCTTCTTCTGTTTTGATGGCTTGTTTGACTGCGTCAGTTGCGGCGCGGTAGATGGGTGTCTCACCCCGTTGCTCACCCCTTTTGGGGAGCACAAGGAAGATTTTACCGACAGGCACGCCAGGTGCTCGCTGTTGGTTCTCGCCATCACGGACACGCGCCTGTTCCGTTACTTCGCTGGCGGGTTTCCCGGGTCTCGAGGGGACTCTCTCGTGTTCAAGGAGCGATCGTGGCACAGGGCGATGCTGTCGATTGACCACTTCCGGCGCCCGCTTGCCGACGGAGAATTCATCCTTGGAGATGCTGGGTTTGCGCTCACCGCCTTCCTGGTACGCTGCCGCGGTAGGTCGGGTTTGTATTGACATTTTGGTTAGCGACTGCTGGGTGTTTCTCGTTGCTGAAGCGTCACAGCGCGCCTCGGCAATGGGCGGCATCTTTTGCAGATTGAGTCGCAGGGGTTGTCGACGAGGGAGGAGGTGGGAGACGGGGGGGGGGGGGGGTGGACAGGGAGCGCGGGGGCGTGACGTGTTGTGCAATGTTGCATCCATTCCTGTCCTCCTCGCGCGCCGCTGGGGCGCAGAGGGGGCGGGGGGGGGGGGGAGGCGGGGTGCTCTCTTGCTGCTACCCGCCCCCCTCGGGGAGGCGCAGGGCGAGGGAGGCTTGTCAGAGCCCCACGGGAGGAAGACCTGACGCCTATCGTGGTTGTATCTGTCTTGCTGCTGGGGTCATCATGTGCAGACGTGTCTCCATTGTTGTCGGGTTTTATCTCTCTTTTCCTGTCTATTGCCCATTCCACAGATAACACCTTTCCGGGAAGTGGACATGCGCGGCCCAAACCTCGCGTCCATGCGGCGCTTTAACCATCTACACGCAAAAATGCGCGTCGTAGTCGAGAACGCTTTTGGACGCCTCAAAGGCAGATGGCACGTGTTGCGGATGATCAACGCTCACCCGGAGCTGGCTGCTAGTGTGCAACATGCATGCATCCTCCTCCACAATTTCCTGGAGGACCGGAACGGCGCCTATGAGGCAGACCCCAGCGCGCTCGAGGAGGACAGCAGCAACTCCGTAGTTGCTGCGGAAAGTGATGAGACACCCTCCTCTGCTGGCGCCCGCCGTCGCATTGAGCTGGTCAAGGCTCTGGGGCTTCCCTGGGTGGATGCCCCTCAATGATTGTAGCCATCTGGGGGGGTAGGGGCGGCGGGTCAGCGGATTGGCGCGGATGCCCCAGCGCAGTTGAGGAAGGGGTGGGTGAGGGGGGAGCGAGCGGGTTTGTGGGAAAGGACGCTGCGGCGGGCTCCAGGGTGCGGAGCGTTGGGGGCTGGGGGGGTGTGTGTCGGTGGGGTGGCCGTGCAGGATTGAGTGACGCGGCTGGCTGCGGAAGGGGGGGGAGAAGAAGGTGGGGCGGCGGAGCAAGACCTAGGCAGGAAGGACAACAGTGACAAGCTCCAGGGGCGCAGCGCGACATCCGATTACTGTGGGGAGGGGCGCCAGAGAGGACGGACGGGCAACGTAGCTGCGGGGAGCCTGGTGGGGGAGGTGTTCCACGCTCGCGGGGTGCGGAGGGGGAGGGGGGGGCGCAGGGCACGATGCTCTGTGCGAGTGGGTGGAAGTGTGGGCAAAGGCGTGAGGGGGGAGGATGCCGATAGGGCGTTGAGGTCAAGCAAGCCACTTGAGAGGCAGGGGCCACGAGAATGTGAAGAAGGGTGGGCGGGGGGGCGCGGGGTGGAGCTCGAGCGACCAGTGAATGACGGAGGAGAACAATCGTTCATTCAACCAACAAACAAGAAAGAAACGGATGCGTGGAGTATAACCGAAAAGAGCGAGTGCCTACTATTACTGCGCACGGCGGGCCTTCTCGGCGTACGCGTTCAGCATATTCACCATGGCGCGGCGCACATCAGTGTCCGTGACGTCATCCGCCTCAGAGCCCCGCCCAGCCGCCCCGCTCGCGCCCCCGTTGCCCGCCCCACTGGCCCCCTCCGTGACAAGCTTTTGCTGCAAATACTCGCGCAGTACGGCCGCCGCCGTGGGCTTCTTGGTCTTCTTGGGCTTGGGCGAGCTGGCCTCGATCTCGGCGGCGGTCGCCGTGTGCGAAGGTGCCTTGCTGGCGGGGCTGCCGGATGAGAAGGAGGAACTGGCCTCCTCACTGCCAGTGCCCGCGCCGCCATCGCTCTCGCCGCCAATGCTCTCCGCTGCTGACCCGCCGTCGCTCTTGCTGCCCTCTCGGTCATCAGCTGCAGCGTTGTCCTGCCCCTCATCGCCATCCATTCCTTCAGCAACTGAGCTGTCCCCCCCCGTACTCCCCCCTGCTGGCGGCCCGCCCGGGGCGCGCCCAGCGGCGGGCGAGCCGGGGCTCGCTGCAGCATCCGCGCACATGTCCATCGGCTCGTGCACCGTCTGCTGGGTTGAAACGTGCGACTTTTTAAACGCCTCGCGCGCCAGGTCGAAAAGCATAGCCCCGCCAAACTTGATAATCTGGTCCTCCTTGTGGGCCGCACTCATGCCCGTACCCTTGATAACCGCGCACGTGGCAATAAAGCGGGTGCGGAGGTTCTTAATCTTCTTGTCCACGGCGGCGACCGTCCGCGTGCGCGCCATGGGCTGGTCGGCTGCGGGGGTGGCGTCTACAAACGCCTGGAGTAGAGCGCCGCCTGCGCGTCGCTTCATGTCCCCTGTACGGCGAGCGCGATACGCCGCCCAGTGCGTCACAGCTGCCGTAAGGACACCAACACACTCCCCGGGGTAGAAGTTCTTGGCGCGTCCCTTCGTCTTGCCAGTTGCCTTCCGCTTGCGCCCGTTCACGGCTGTGTCGGATGCGCGGCGGCCGCCGGCCATGTTGATCAGAGGTAGTCGCTAAAGAACGTGAGAAGTCGGGGAGTGGGCGCGGGGGGGGGGGTAAGACGGAGATATGGGGCAAGGAAGGTGCAAAAGCAAGGGGGGGGGGACGGGGGACGGGTGCCAAACCGACGCGGAGGAACACAGGTGGTGTTGTGTGCCACCCAGCACGCCTGCCAGAGCAACAAAGGTCGGTGGCGCGTGGTCTCTTATCGGCACGTCCACAGCCTGCCACTGGATGGACGAGAGCGGTGGCGCTCGAAGCCCGGCACAAAAAGGCGCGCTCCGTCTCCCCATGAAACTGTTGGCGTTCTGCGATGCCTGCAACGGGCGGACGGTGGGGTCTCGGTGGCCAAGGGCGGGCTTCTGGTGGCGCCAAACTTGCTCTGCCTTCCGTCTCGCACACGAAAGAGTACATTTTCTCAGCGTGTTAAGTACGGATGTCAAGTACACTAAGTACACTTCTGAGGTTGAGCCATGTGACTCAGCCTTGACTTAAGCCGCCTAAAACCGTGAATCGTCCTCAGAGCTTCATGCATAGTTTCCGACCTGGTGTCGGTGACTGTCGAGGTACTAAATGATGCGCCGTTCGTCGGGCAGAGCTGTAGTACAACGCGAACAACCGGTACTCGATCGGAACTCTGCTCACGGAGGACGAGAAAAAAACTGTTTCTGAGAACAGCATCTTCATACATCGCTTGTCGCGGATTGCTGAGGAGCCATCAAAGTTGCTCCGGGAACACGCGTACCCAGCACAAAATCTCCCGTTGCACACTTGGGCAGGCCCGCTGAAAGAACCAATGATGTGGGATAAATGGGGCGCTTTCGGATCGCGCTCAACGATCGAGCCTTTTCATTGGACACCAGCTCCAGAGCCAGTGCAAGAATCGTGCTCTGAGAAGCAAACTCTGACAATTTTCATGCTGCCGACAGGGGTCGAACACGGTTGCTGTGCAAGCAAGAATCATGAAAATCAGGTCTGACCCCTCTTGCACGTGGCCCCACTGCAGTTGCCTCGGCCGGTTGGCCGCCGCCGGCTCGCCGCCGCCACCGCCTCTGCCGTCTGGCCGTCGCCGTCCGGCAGGCCGCCGCCCCCGCCACCCTCGACGCCGCCACGGGCTGGCCGTCGTCGGCGGGCCGCCGCCCCCGCACCACCACCGTCGCCGTCCTCAGCTGACCGTCACTGGCTTGCCACCACCACCCCTCCGCTGCTGCCGCCGCCGCTGCCGCTGGCTGGTGGCCGCCGCCGGCTGGCCGTCGCCTCAGCCGCTACCGGCTCGCCGCCTGCCCTCCGCTGCCGCGGCCCCCGCCGCCACTACCGGCTGGCCGCCGCTTTCCCGCCGCCTCGGCCGGCTGGCCACTGCCGCCTTGGCTACGGACTGGGCGCCACCCCCCCGCTCCCCCGGCGCAGCCGCCGCCGCCGCTGCTGCCGTCGCCAACTCATGGCTGCCACCCTCTCGCTAACGCCGCAACTGGTGGTCCGCCGTTCGTTCCTTGCCGCCGCGGCTATCGCCGCGGCCACCGGCTGGTGGCCGCCCCCCCGCCGCTGCCGGTGCGGCCCAAACAGGGGCACCGCCCCTCCCCCCCCACCCCCCTTCAGGCCCACCCGTGTTCCCGGCGGGTGTGCCGCCCACGCAGCGAACAGCCCCTCCGTGAGAGCGCGAGTCCTCCCCCAGAGCAGTGCGCCCACGATGAATGAGAAGCAATAGAAGAAATGTACATGTGGTCACCCGCCACACTGTTCTCGGAAACACGAGGAAGAGGAAACCTCATGTTTCAATGTCAAAGATGAATCACTTCTTGAGTCCGACTGTGATTGGTCTGATGTCGTCGAATCGTATCTATCCGTGATTGGACTGGCTTCGGTGAGTCTGGTAACGCCTAGATGCTCACGAGGGGACACAAGGGGGTTCGCGAAGGCCGTCACGCGTCGCAGCTCCTGGATGGACATTCCGTCAATATGTCGCCGACGTGGAAGACATCGAATCGAGTACGCTCCGCGTTTTAGATAGTGCTCTTTGCCAGCGCCCCGTGCAGCGCGGCACCTTGCACACGCGCATGACAAGGCCGAGTTGAGCACCCCCCCCGCCTGCCACGTAGGCTACAATCCGCCTCCCAGTCTGCCTCTTGAGTTTGAACGGATTCCCCCAGAGCTTGGGCCTCCCGTGGCCCCGCGCCGCGGCCGCTCTCCGCTGAGCGTGTGAGCGTGTTTCGGCCCCCAACCACGGCAGGGGCCCGCCCGCGATTGGCTGGCGCTCCCGCGCCCCCTGCTCTGCGCGGCAGCCGCCGCCACGCCGTGTGCCGCTTTGGGCGCGCGCCCGCCACTCCCCGCGGCCGGATCCCTTCCTCGGTTCGCCGGGATCCGCCACGCGCGCGGCTGTGCCGCTCGGGGCAGGGGGTGGCGGCAGCTGGGAGCGGTTGGTGGGGCTCACCGCCCCGCGGAGGTGCGCGCGCGCCCTCCCCTCCTCCCTCATCATGCAATGTCACAAACGAGCGTGCCCTCACACTGCAATGTCTGGGCGGCTGGCCTCTCCACAGCGGGCTCTTCCCCCCACCCCCTCTCCCCCCCCGACGCCCCCTCCGCCTGCGTTGCTCGGGACTACGTAGGGTGATGACCGTGCCGGCAGCCGGGCGTCGCTTGGCTGGGAGCGAAGACCCGGCTAGGAGGGTGGGGGGGGGTGGGGGGGAGGGGGGGGCGAATTCGGACGTCGTGCAGCGGCGTCGCGCTCCTGCAGGACCATCTGGCGGGAGGAGCGGTGGCAGGGTGGGGGAGGGAATTGTGGGGGGGAAGGGTTGTGGCGTGACCCGGCTCGGTTGCCCCCCGTGGCGGTGAATGTTGGTGGCTCCCACCGAGCGTCGATCGCGGGGACGGGGCCGTACCGGCGGCCGGAGGCCGCTGTGCTACCAAAGTAGAGTCGGGTGTAGCGTGCCGGTGGTGCTGTGGTCGACCTGGGTACGGGCGTTGTCACGGGTGGGGGGGGAGGGAGGGGCGCTGGTCGCAAGCATTCAGCTATGGGGGGCGGGGCCGGTGGTCCACACGCAGGGGTGCGGTGTAGGAAAAAAAAATTCTCCGAGGGGCGAACCGGCGCACAGATAAGAGGGCTCCGCTCGAGGTGTTGGGACCAGAGCTCCAAGACAGATACGCGACGGATATGCCATCGACAGAGAGAGCCCTGCGTCCAAGCAGAGTGAGAAAAAGCGCGTGCCAGGTCGAAACGGCAAGGCCATGCGCGGACGAGATGCCCGCAAAGTGCTGCCGACGAGCTGGCCCCTGCTTGCATGCACTCCGTCCCAGAGGGTGACGCACGCCCGGCATGGGCAACGAGTGCCGTCTACTCCCCGAACACTGCGGAAAACCGCGACATGCCAGCGGTGACGAGCCACGCGAGCAAGCCAGGAAGAGCCCACGATGTGAGAATGGCCAAGCTTTTGTCTTTCAACCAGTAGGTCGCCCAGTCACTGCCTGCAGTCGGCTAGAGACGAGCAGCCCCATCTCGCACGTGAGACAGAGGGCATAAAAAAGGACACCACACAATACAGGGCAAAACACAACCGTCCACCAATGCAAAATACTACACCACCCGAGACCACCGCCTACGGTGGGAGCCTCAACAGGCCCGCTCAGACGCGTCTCCGCTTGAGACCCGAGAGCGGCGCCGGCTGGTCGAGGAGCGAGGCCACGCGCACCACCTCCCGCTCCCACTCTTCAAACTCCTCCTTGCCCACCGCCACGTTCCACTGGATGCCCGTCAGCATGACCACCTCGAGCGCGTTCATCTCGCCCTGCGACGGCACGCCCCCAACACTCGCGTAGTGACCATTCGAGTAGACAACGTCGTCCAGCCACTTGGCCGCGAGCATCACCGCCGTCGTCACCGCGCGGTGGATGTTGAGCTCACACAATGCCAGGCCACCCCAACGCTGCAGCAGCGCCAGCGCGACAACCAGCGCCGACGGGGAGGCGCCCGAATGCTTGGCCACCCGCTTAATGTAAAACTCGAGCGAGAAGGGCTGCGTGTTGGTGCCATAGAAGAGGGATAGCGGATCCGAAGAGTCGGGTAGCGCCCCCGCTGGGGTGTCCCTCATAATGTGGCCCAGCACCGCCGCGACCGCGTCGGTCAGCTGGTCCTCAGTCAGCGACGATAGCCGACGCTCTTGCAATACCGGCGCCAAGTGCGGTGACACACAGGCCGCGGCCGTAGCGGGCGCAGCGGGGGTGACAGGCGAGATGGATGCGCCAATGTCCACCACATCCGCGTGCCGGCCAGAGAGGGGCACGGGGGGCGGCGGCAGGGCGGTGGTCACCGCCACCGCGGCCGCGATGGGGAGGGCCGCCTCGTACGCGACACCACTCCGTTGCCGCTTGGCAGGCCGGCCCGACCGAGAGCCCGCGGCATGCTGCCGCCGCTCAGTCCGGTCCGATCGAAGCGCGAGAGCCATGACGGGCTCAGACGCAGACGTGGGGTAGTTCACAGGCAGAATGTACGAGGGCGGGGGAGGAGCAGGCATGTGCGCCGGCAGCGGGAAGGGCGGAGGACAGTGAGTGGAGGCGGCGCGCGGGGGGGGAAGAACAGAAAACGGCGAAGCGCGCAGGCAAAAAGGGCAAGACGTCGACGGTGACGACGGTCGCAGCCGGCGACGGAGGCGGTGGCAGCGACGGTCGACGACGGGTGGGGGCGTTGGTGGGGTCAGCGTCGGTCGGCAAGGGCGGTGGGCCTGGGGCTTTAGTAACCCCGCCGGCGGATGGCAAGCGATGGCTGTCCAACAGGGGCAACGTGATCCGCGTCCAGGTGGCCGCGTTGATGAGGCCCTGGTGCAACTCGACACGTTCACAGCACGCGCCACCTGTGAACCACCAGAGTGTTAGCAGAGGATTGAGCCCCCCTTGTGCTGGACCGCCCCCCAGCCCGTCGCGCGCGTGTGTGTTCTATGTCAGCGAGGACGAATGGTTGGGCCCCCCTGCCGCGGCCACGGCTGGACACCGCCACTCGGAGGGGTGTGGCCCGGCCAGACCGCCATCAACAGCCATCCAAACGGGGGGTGGGGGAGAGTGCATCGTCCACGCCCGCCCAGCATTGGCGGGGGAAGGCACGCCGCCAGGTCGCTGGCTGGTTGGGCCCGTGTGGCGCACGTGGCGTGGCGTGGCGCAATCAACCCATGGGAGCTCCCAATTGCACACCTGCCGCTCGCACCCCCCAGGTCAGGCCGTCGGTCGGGGTCTGCCCCCCTCCACCCAGCCACACGCGCGCCAACGTCAGACAAGCCTGCACACTCCACCCACATCCCGGGCGGGTGGGCTGGCTGGGAGCTCTGGTCCCTCCCGGGGTGGTCACCAACAAGCAGCAAAGCCGCCACCCGTGCCCGTGCAAGGAGAAAACAAAGGGGTGCGATTTGAGCCTCCCCCGACACAGCAAATCATCACACTCGGGCAGAAAGGGCGCAGGCAGCACAGCATTCGTACAGCACTGACGGGTCCTCCTGCCACAGTAAGGCATTGGGCTCCCTGGTCCGAGGCGGGCCCTGCGGGAGAAAAAACGAGGTCAGCCAGCTCAGCAGCCAGCAGGGCCAGCACGACCCCTTGAGCCCCGTCGTCGATGCAGAATGCATCCGCAAGTGGCGCAAAGGGTGATGTAAGGCAGCCGGCTGGACACGAATGGAGGGCCGACGCGGCCGCCAATTGGACGGCGTGGCCTCGTCACAGGGTGTGTGCTGGTCAGACAATCAGATTGGACTAGGTCGGGCGCGGCGGCCCCCAAGGAACAAAAAGAGTGTGGAACACTGCGTGCGTCAACAGCGAGCCAGGAGTGGCCGCCTTGAGCGTCTGGCGGCCGACAGAGGCCAGGCGCCAGCTTGTGTCGGCGTGTGCCACCCACCCAATCGGGGCACAGGGGCGGCGATGGGGATCCCGCATTCGGCTCATGCAGGCGGCGGTGACGGACGCCCCGGTGCGCGGGCCGCCTGTTGAACCGTCAGCAAATTCCGTGGGGCGGGGGCGTACGGGACGCAAGCATGAGATCCGCGCTGAGATCCGCGCCGGGACAACCATTGGCGAGCGCGGGATCGCGGGCATGGTCATCCCCGCATGCCCATCACCACACAACAGGCGAGGCAGGTCGCCCAATTGAGTGCAGCCAACGCCTCGTGACCACTCTCCGAGGTCACACACCAGTCCGGCGGGTGCCTCCCCAAACGCAGGGTGGCGGTGTCATGAGGGCAACGAGGAGGCCAGGCATGGCAATGAGCCACCGTTGGTGCCACGTTGGGAGGTCACATTGAGTGGAAAAAAAAGAAGTTTAGGGAACAAAATTATATCACAATGTGGGCTCGCCAGGCTCTCCGCACCAGCCAGAGCCGCGTCGGCACACACCGCTGCCCTGCCATGGAACCTTCTGCCGATTTTGGGCTGGCGAGAGAGGAGGGCAGAGCGTTTTGGACGTGCCGTCTCAGCACTGCTCGTCTCGCCAGGAGCTCATTGATTTTCTGTGCGGCTCCACAGGAGGCACTCGGCGGAGGGGTCGTCCGACCTGCCCAACCCGCCAACCTTGTTTGCCCGCCTCCTCGGAGGCGGGTGAGTGCGGACAGACGGGCCAAAGAATCGGCCAAGAGCCAGCTCGCCGACGTCTCCCCATCGCGTTTTGCAAGGCAACGTGCGCCGCCCCCGCTGATGCGCTAGACGTTGGTGGCTCCGCGGGCTACTGTTTGATTTGGCCGGGGCTGTGTGGCGACCCGGCTGGTCCCTGCTGTCGGACTCCCACGTGGTGCGGCCACGAGATTTGTTTCTTCAGCGCTCTTGGCCAACAAGGTCGGTGCAAGGGGTCGCGGCCAGCCACTCGCAGTCGGCCACGGTGGGAGGCTGCCGCGCGTTCTTGCTGGCAGTGGTCTGGCCACCTGCCTGCCCGTCACCGCGGGACCAAACGCCCTCGCTGGCACCCGCGGCACCAATTGGCGCCGCCCCCGCCCCGCCGCCGCTGGGGACCGAATCAAAGTCTCCTCCGAAGCCGCGGGGGAGGGTCGGGGGGCGTCCGCCGCCACTCCGTTGCCGCAGCCCAGCTGCGTCGCTCCCGTCCACGGGGGTCACGCCACGCACGCCGTGCTGTGACCGAGGCACCCCAACCGAGCACACTCTGTCGAGGACAGGAGCTGCCTGCGCTCTTTCCCTCCCACGCAGCCGGGTGGGTGACCTCGCCCTGACTGCCGCTGACCAGCAGGCATTGGAAGACGGTCACGCACGTCCGTTCCGGGCCCCTGTGCCGCGGCCCGTTCGAGGTGTCGCCTCCCCCCAACAGTTGGGGGGGCGCACCACCTGCTCGAGTGAATCTCGCGCTTTGGGAGGTGCGCGGCGCTCGTGTACACGCGCCGGTTCAGATTGTCACCCGTCGCCGGGCACGGCCCCACTGTCTGGCAACGTCATGGAGAGCCGCGGGCCGCATGTACCGCCCAGCTGAATTCTTTTCATTGAACTCAGGCGTTTGTTCGTTGATAATCCCGTTCGGCTGGTCCTGCGAGCCGATCCATCGCTGACACTTTGTGGCGGGGCTGTGTATCTCCCGTTTGCAAAGCTTTTTTTGCACCGAGGATGGAGCCTGCAAATCAGACGGTCCGCGGCCGCTCACGGCCGCAGCTCTCTCCTCCTTGCCAGGATGATTTTTTGACCTGGGGTCCCTCCCGCTTCCGTCCCGAGCTGTCACCAGCCGCCTTAATGCACGGCCACCCGGCCGTCAACGAGCGCATTTGGCCGGGCTGGGGAGGCGTCCAGTGCCCCCGCCCGCTGCGTCCATTCGACACCAAAGGGGATGAGTGGACGGGCCAGCGGTGGCGGTCGCAGCGGTTGCCGCCAACGGCCACCGCGGCGCCGTTTCGCCGACCACCAAAGCCGCCACCGCCGGCGCCAAGTGTGGCGGTCGTCGGCGCCCACCTGTATCATCTTCGCCGCGCCACTGGAAGGCTGCTGCGAGCGAGCGCGGTTTTCGGCGGCGACGGGACACGCGGTCGCTGGCGGCCGCCACCGCCGCCCGGCCCCGCCTGGCTGACCGACGCCGCCACCGTAACGCACAGCTGGGCGTCGCCGCCGGTCACCGCCGTCGCCTCCTCCCCGCCAGGCGCTAGTACCGCCCACATCAGCGGCCACCCACAATGCAGGTGTGCTCCCTGGATGGCCCACACTCCGTTGGAAAGAGCTAGAACGTTGGGGGGATACCGCGCTCGCCCCCCCCGCGGGCGTCGCTCGCTGCCCACGCACGTGGGCGGTGGAGGGACCGCCCTGCCGGCGTATCTTGGGGGACTTTTCGTTGCCATTGGCGCTGTCCCAGGCTAGCCCTCCCGAAGCCAGCAGGGCGCCGACGGTCGTCACCGCCGCAGCGCTACCCCCGCCATCCACAGCTGCCCCCTGGCCGCTCTTCCCGCTCCCTAGCCCACTCGTGCGCGCCACGGCCATAGCCACCCCCACCCGCCTCGTCCCGCTTCCGTACTCGATGATGATGGCCCCCGACGGTGGCACCTTCGGCACGCGTGTCCAACGAGATAGTCTCGCCCACGGCAACGACGTCCTGAGTCGTGACGCCACAGCACCGGGCGATGGCTTCCGCAGCGCGCGGCCGGGTGATGCTGGGGTGGAGGGAGCATAGGGTGACGGACAGAGTGTGGGGGCCTAATACCTCGAGCGCCAATACGCTCCAGTGGTCGGTCGCACCCGTGCCGTTGCCTGCGGTCCGCGCAACGCACCGTCGGGTTGGGTGTGTTTCCTTTTCTGCTTCCCCATGCCTGCCTCATTCGCTCGTCGGCCGCGCGACAGCAACCGCAATGGTCGCGACCGCCCCGATGCGCCGCACCCGCCCCGCCCGTCACAGCTGGCGCGCTGGCGTCGTGGCCACTGTGGTGCCTGCGGGCCGACGCCCCCACCCGGTCGCGGCAACGGACCAACCACCCCTCAACACACACCCCCCCCCAGCCCCCTTTCCCTCACGGCGTGCCGCGCGGTCCACCACAAACGTCACCGCCACTGGCAGCAGGAACTATCGAGCCTCCCACCTCCATCGGCCACTAGACCGCACCAGGCGACCGCCCCTGCGCCCCCCCCCCAACGCCCGAGAAGAGCGCTTGCAGCGCACGAGCCCGGCGGCCGCCAGACGGGGAGGGGGGCGGCGACCTTACCGACGCGCCGCCGCTGCGCGCCGCCGCCGCCGACTTGCCGCCGGCGGCGCGCCCGACCGCCGCGCCTCCGCCAGCGGTACCGCGGGCGGCCGCCGCCGCACCCCCCACCGTGTCATACCCAACGCCGTCGCCGTTGCCGTCGCCGTCGCCGTCACCGCCGGCGCCGCCACCCCCGCCGGCGCGGTTGCTGCCGTCGCCGCCGTCACCGCCACCTTCGCCGGCGCCCCCCCCGCCCCCCCCCCGGTGCGACTGCATGACCGCCCGGTCGCCGCGGGGAACCGCCCGCCCCGACGACCGCCGGACCGGGTGGCGGGGGCACGGCGGCGGCGGCACCTCGGCCGGCACCCCATCCCCATGGCCGCCGCCAATGCCGCCGCCGCCGCCGCCGCCGCCACCGCCGCCGTCGCCGTTGCCGCTGCTGCTGCTGCCGCTGCTGCTGCGGCTGCACGCGCCACCCCCCACGCCGCCCCGACGGCTACTCGGCCGCCGGCTGGCGGTGACCAGCGCCGGCGGAGCGCCGTAGCCGCCGCCGTCCACTTCGTCAACGGCGCCCAGAGGGTCAGGCGCCGCAAAGGAGGGGGGCTCCATGCCGCTCACAGCACCAGCAACAGGATTGGGGGCGGCGACGGGAGCGGGAGCCGCCTAAGAGATGGGACAAGTGGGAAGTGCGGGGGTCGGCAGGCGACGGGGGAGGGCTAGCGCGAGTCGGGCGCAGCGACTGCGCCACAGCCGGGACGGTCAGCGCGCAGCAGCGGGGGGAGGCGCGCCACCGGCCCGGACGGCTGTCACACGGCCAATCGTGGAGCCGGGGGCAGCGGCGTTGGTCACCCCCGCCGGCGGCCGCCACGGCGAGTCCCAAACGCGCAGCTGCGTACAGCCTGGGCGCGCGCCGCCATCTTCCGCGGCGGGGCAGTCGCCTCGCGGGGACGGCGCGGGGTGGCGGTTGCGGCAGCTCCCTCCCTCCCCCCCCCCCCCCCCCCCTCTCCTGCTCTGATCCCAGCCGTCTCCGCCCGCCGCCCAGCCCGTCACGCCACCGCGCCGCCGCCCCTCCCACCCACCCCTTGCGCGCCGCCCCGTTCCCCCTCCCCTAGCTAGATCATGGCGTGCAACCAGGGGCGGCCGCCGCAGAGAGAGGGAGACGGTGGGCGAGGGGGGCGGGGAGCAAGCAGCACACTGCGGGCGCGGCTGACGCCGCCACCAGCGCCACGCAATCGCTCCCCTTGGCGGGGTCACCCGCGACGCGAATCCTGCATCCATGAACCGATCCGGATCTGGCCGGCGCTTGACCTCTGTCGTTCTTGTTGGCGGTCAACAGCCGGATGCATACCCCCATCGACTGGCGGCGCAAGTACACACAAATGCGCGACGAGCGAGACCCCGCGGCAACAGCGGCCGCACCACGACCGCCGACGGCAGACCCGCTCGGCCACGGCAGCGTCACGCGTGGCGCGCTGCGGCGCGCGCAGCGTGGTCGCGCTCACGCCGCCGCCGCCCCAACGCCGCCACGCACCGCCCCGTCGTTGACCCCGCGGCCGGCCCTCCCGTGCGTCGGGGGTGTCAATCGATGGCCCCACCCCCCCCCCCCCACCTCTGCCCCTCAACCCCTTCCCGTCCACTGGTATTGGCCTTCTTTCTCCCGAGCATGCTGCCCGTGGGCGCCTCCCCTCCTCTTCCCGCGCCTATTACACCCGCGTGTGTAGGCGGCGGGTGACGTGGTCCCCCCTCCGCGGCTTGCGGCGTGCCCTGCCGCCCCTCACACACACCGCCCGACGCCACGCGCGTGGCCACCGCGTCGGCCGCCACTCCTCTCTCTTCCCCCCCGCGCTTCTCGGCCGGCCGACCTCCTGGCCGGCCCGACGCTCCGGCCGGCCGGCCGGCCGGCCGGCCGGTCGCCCGGCGGCGCGCCCTTGGTGCACCCCACAGAGATGACGGCTGCCGCAGCTCTCCGCCCCGCGAGCCCGTCACACCTCCTCCGCCTTCCCCACCGTCCGTACGTCGTCGTCGACGGCGGGTGCGTGTGAAGGGGGGGGGGGGAGGGGAGGAACCCTGCTGGCCACCACTGCGGGGTCGTTACGCCGGCGTGGGCGTGCCCCCTGCTCGCTGCCGCTGCTGCTGCTGCCGCCGCCTGTTTTGTGTGTGTGGGAGGGGGGGCGCCCACGCGGGACGTGTCAGTTGACCATTGTCAAGGTACGGATGATGTCGGTGCCCGCGCTGTGCGGCGGTCGCGTGCCGGCGTGTGGGCAGCAGACGGCGTCGGGGGCGCGGGGGGGGGAAAGGTGGAGGGGGTGTGGAAGCGCCGTGCCGCGCGGGTGCGCCGCCCTTCCTCGGCCCCCCCCCCCCCGCCCCGTCCGCATGGCCCTGCTGCGGCTGTCGTCCTGGTGCTGCTGGCGGAACAACGTTTTTTGTGTGGGGGGGAGGGCGACGGACGCGGTGGTGGCGGGGCGGGCTCACGTGGGCGGCGCCCGGCCACCCGACGCGACGATGGCGCGTGGCACGCCCGGCGGGTCGGCGGGCACCACCACCGCGCGCCTCCGCGCGCCGCCGCCGCCGCTGCCGTAGCGGGCGGGCGGTCCCCGCGCGGCGGGTGGTGTGGCCTCCCCCCCTCGGGCTCTGGTGGGCGCCCGCCGAGAGTATGGCCCGCCCCGCTCCCACCCCACGCGGCCACACCGTGCCCGCCGTCCCCCAGCCGCCGCCTCTTCCCCTCCCCCCATGGGTGCCCACCACGCGGGGCGCACCGGCCGGGTGTGGTGTAGGCCGGTGGCGGTCACGGCGGCTGCCCTGCCATGATGCTTGCTGGCCTGCCGTATCACCGCGCGTCGTGGTGGCCGGTTGGCGGCCCTGCGCGGTGCGGGGTGGGTGCGGGATGGGACGGCGGCTGCGGGGGAGGGGGGCCCCCACTGCCTTCCCCCCCACCCCCCTTCCAGCCGTCCTCCGCCGCCCCTCGCCCTGCCCCTGCTCGTCATGCGGCTGCACTGCGACTCTCCACTCTGGTCCACCACGACACGCCTGCCCGCGGCGGGGGTGGGAGCCGACGGCCCGCGGCGGCGGGGATGGGGGGCGGGGGAAAGGGTCAAAACGGGGAGCGGCGCGCTGGGTGGGGGACCCGGCCGCCCCTCCTCTCCCGCAGCCGAGGGGAGTGCGGAGCGCCGTCGAGCGGCCGCCGCTTAGGTCTACTGCGCCCCTGTCCTCCCTCCCCTCCCCCCCCCCCCGCCTTTCTCGTGCGCTTCTTCCCTCCTCGTCTCCTACCCTACCCCACCGTCCATCTCTAGACCCCCCCTCCCCCCCAACCCACCTCGCACTGCGCGCGTGCGCCGGCGTTGGTTGCTTGCCCGCCTGGGCGCCGTCGACCGCGGCGCCATGGCGGTCAAGGCCGCGATAGTGGCCGCTCTGGCGGTGGCCGCGTTGGCCGCGGCGGTCGCGTCGGCGGCGCCGACGGCGGACACCCCCCCGCGTCCGCGGCGGCCGCGGCGGCGGCGGTGGAGGCGGCGGCGGCGGGTGCGGCTGCTCCTGACGGCGCCGCCGCGCCCGTGTCGAACAAACAGTTTGACTATGACTACGGGCGGTACGGGTATGGCTACAGCCCCAACTACCACCACACCCGCTACGAGCCGACGCACGCGAACGCGAAGCACGGGCCGCAGACGGGGTATGGCGGGTATGGCGGGTATGGGGGGTACGGGGGCGGCGGCTACGTGGCGCATGGGCAGGAGTATGGGTACGGGGGGGGGCGCACGACGTACGGAGGACAGCCGACGTACGTGGGGCAATCGGCGTACGGGAGCCCGCCGTCGTACGGGGGACAGCCGACGTATGGGAGCCAGCCGTCGTACGGGGGACAGCCGACGTATGGGAGCCAGCCATCGTACGGGGGACAGCCGACGTATGGGAGCCAGCCGTCGTACGGGGGGCAGCCGACGTATGGGAGCCAGCCGTCGTATGGTGGGCAGCCAACCTACGGGGGGGGGTACCGCGCGCCGCCGGCGGCGCCCGACCAGCAGCCGGCGCCGGCGGAGGAGCCGGCACCGGCGGCGCCCGCCGCCGACGCGCCGGCGTCTGAGGACGCGCCGGCGCCCGCACCGGACGCGCCCGTGACCGACACGTACGACGCGCCGGCGGCGCCGGCGGTGGAGGCACCGGCGCCGGCGGCGCCGGCGCCCGCCCCCGAGGCGGCAGCCGACGTGGCCGACCCGGCGCCGGCGGCGCCGGCGGCGGAGGAGCCGGCGGCGCCGGCGCCCGCGACGGACACGTATGGCGCGCCGCCGGCGCCGGCAGTGGAGGCGCCAGCGCCGGCGCCGGCGGCGCCCGCCCCCGAGGCGCCAGCGCCCGCCCCCGAGGCGCCAGCGCCCGCCGCCGAGGCGCCGGAGCCAAACACCTATGGCGCGCCCGCGGCGCCGGCCGCGGAGGCGCCCGCCCCTGAGGCGCCGGCGGCGCCCGCCCCTGAGGCGCCAGCGCCCGCCCCCGAGGCGCCAGCGCCTGCCGCCGAGGCGCCCGAGCCCAACACCGACGGCGCTCCCGCGGCACCGGCTCCGGAGGAGCCGGCCCCGGAGGCGCCCGCTCCCGACGCGCCGGCGGCGCCCGCTCCCGACGCGCCGGCGCCGGCGGCGCCCGCTCCCGACGCACCGGCGCCGGTGGCGCCCGCGCCCGAGGCGCCGGCGCCGGCGCCGGCGGTGCCCGCCCCCGAGGCGCCCGTGCCCGACACCTACGGCGCGCCGCCGCCATCGGCGCCGGTGGCGCCCGCTCCCGACGCGCCCGTGTACGGGCCCGCCCCCGCGCCGGGCGAGCCCGCGCGGGAGCAGCCCTACTACGCCCCCGCGCCCGGCCCGTACGGCTATGGCCCGCCGCCCGACACGTACGCGCCCGCGCCGATCGACCCGGCCTTTGGCGGCGGCGACGGCTACTATGGGCACATCATCAAGGACCCGCACGTGCAGGCGTTTGACGGGTCCCCCGAGTACGACTTCCAGGGCAAGCCCAAGCGCACGTACGCGCTGCTCGCGGACGCGTCGATCCACGTGAATGCGCGGTTCAAGGCGGGTCCCCGGCGGGGCAGCTCCTTCCTCGGCACCATCGCCGTCCTTGGCGCGGCGGGCGACCGCATCGCGGCGGTCGAGTGTGGCTACTCGTGCCTGGACGTGACGGTCAATGGGGAGCCCCTATCGGCCGACCACGCGGCGGGGGGCGTCACGCTCGCCGCGTCGGGCCTGCACGTGTCGTTGACCGACGACGGCTTCTCGCCGACCGCGACCATCCGCCACGGCACGTACACGCTGTCGGTAGTGTCGCCGCCGCAGGACCTGCTGTGGAAGGCGGGCGCGGAGGACGCGCCACACGTGGACCTGGCTGTCCGCCTGCGCGCGCCGCCGGTCGCGCCTCACGGCGTCCTCGGCCGGTCGGCGGCGCACCTGGTGCCGGCGGTGGCCGCCGACGGCGGGGCGGACCTCCGCGCCGCCGCGTCGCGGGTAGCGACCGAGGGCCGCCGCCGGGACTTTCGCACGCGCGGCCTGTGGGCGCCCGCGTTCCGCTTCCAGCGCTTCTTCCCGGGCGAGACCGCCGCCGCGGCGGGGCGGGCGGTGGTGGCCGCCTCGCGCGCCGCGGCGGCCGCGGCGGCCAAGGCGGCGCCGGCAGGCCGCGCCGGCGGCCGCCGGTCGCTGCTGGTCGTGGACGATGACGCGGAGGCGGCCGCGCCGTTGGCGGTCGCGTCGATGCGCTCGTCGTCGCGGCGCATGTGAGGCGGGCGGGCGGAGGGGCAGCGGCGGCGCTTCCCCCCGCGGCCTTCTCAGGGACTCTGATTAAGCAAGCGAGCCGTGGGTGCGCGTGAAATGATATGTGCATGCGCAAGAAGGGGGGGTGGAGGGGTGGGGGGGGGAAGGAAGGAGGCCGCGCGTCGCCGTGCCGTGTATAATGGGTGGGCGTGTGGGTGGCGGGCGGCGCGAGTGGCCCCGCCGCGGCAGCGACGGCGGGGAAGGGCAAGCCGCGCATGAAGGACAAAACAACAAGGAAAAAACAAGCAGGGTTGTCGTTGAACGGCGAGGGCGGAGAACCTTTCGGCTGGTGGGACAGGCCTCTTCCCACCCCCCGATGTGCCCCGTCACGATGCTGACCGTGGCAGCCGCCGCTGCGCGGGGCAACGGGCACGCTCGCCGCGGCGGCCGCCCGCGCCGCTCGCGCGGCCCCCCAGCCCCCATCGACCCGACAAACGTGTCGTTACACACGTGCGGTGCTTGGACCAATCTGGTGGCTCCCTGCTCGTGCGTCGTGTCCGAGACACGCCGACAGTTGCAGCATCGGCCACCGATGCACACACCCTGCGCATCGCCAATGCCTCCTCGGGTGGATACCTCCACGCCGACGCCGACGCCAACGTCCCCCCCCCCCCCACCTCCCCCCGCCCTCCCGCCTCAAGCATGGTCGTTCTTCGACGTCCCTCCATCCTCGTCGTCCTCTCCGTCGGCGCCCTTGCCGCCGCGGTGGCGGCCGTCCTCTGGCGCCCCCCCCCGCCCTTCCCCTACGCCGCGACGGCTTTCCCCCCCCCCCCCCCGGCGCGGCCACCGCCACGACGCTCACCGCCGACCGCCGGGCGTTTGCCAACCCCTTCCCCACCTTCCCCGGCCTCCCCCGCCCGCGGCGGTTCCTCACCCTCCTCACCACCCGCGCCTGGTACGCCGCCGCCGCCCGCTCCGCCGGCGTCGGCCCCGCCGCCGCCGCCGCCGCCGCCGCCGTCGCCGCCGCCGTACCAGTCCGGCAACTAACGCGGGCGGGGCTGGCGCCGCCGCCGCCCGGCGTCGGGCGTATGACCTGGCTCGGCCACGGGTCGCTGCTGCTGCAGGCGGGGGGGGCGGCCGTGCTCGTCGACCCGGTGCTCGGGCGGACGGTCGGGCCGGGCTGGGCGCCCGCGCCGGCGCGGCTGCAGGGGCTCCCGTTTGAGGGGGGCGCGGAGGGGCTGGCGGCGGCGCTCGCGGCCGCGGCCGCGGGGCCCGTCACGGTCGCGATTACGCACGGGCACCACGACCACGCGGACGCTGGGAGCGTCGCGGCGCTCGCGGCGGCGCTGCCCGACGCGCGGTGGGTGGTGCCGCTCGGCCTGGGCGCCTGGCTCCGCCGCACCGCGCCGGGCATTCCGGCCGCGGCGGTCACCGAGGTAGCCTGGTGGTCGTCTGTGCCGCTGGCCGCGGCGGCGGCGGCGGCGCCACCACCGCCGCCCGCTGCAGGGGCGGCGGATGGGAGCGTGCGGCCCCCCCCGCCCCCCCCCACCCCCCCCGCCTGACGTTTGTCCCCGCCCAGCACTGGTCCCGCCGCTCCTTCACCGACGTGTGCCACTCCCTCTGGGGCGGCTACGTCCTCTCCGCCCCCGACCGCGTCACCCTCTACGCCGTTGGCGACAGCGGCGACTGCCCCGTGTGGGCGGAAGTCGCCGCGGCGGTCGGCCCCATCCACGGCGTCGCGGTGCCGATTGGCGCCACCCACCCGCGCCACCTGATGCGGGCGCAGCACATGGACGCGGCGGAGGCGGTGCGCCTCGCGGCGGCGGTGGGCGCCAAGGTGGGCGTCGCCGTCCACTGGGGGACGTTTGTGCTGACGACGGAGGGGGTGCTCGATCCGCTCGCCGCGCTCGCCGCGGCCAACGCGCGGGAGCCGGGGGGGGGGGTCGTCCGCGCCGTGTCGGTGGGCGAGCCCGTGGAGGTGGTGGGCGAGCCACCAGAGGGGGGGGCGCGTGCCGAGACAGAGGCAGGGGGGAGGGGGAGGGGAGAGGGCGCTGCCGCCTCTTAGAGGCGGCGGCCCCTTGCTCCCCCTTTTTATTGGGGGGGGGGGGGCGCCTGTGCTCCTGTGCTGGTGTTTTTTTGGTTTTTTTTTTGGACGCCCGGCGGCTGCTCCGTGGCTGGCTGCTCGAGGTGGTGGTAGTGGGCGTGGTGGTCCCCTGCAGTGGCCACCACCCACGCGTGCGGTCGGGTGAGGGGGGGAGGGCGGTCGCGGCGCCGTTGGTGCATCCCACCGCGGCCAGGCCAAGCCTGGCGGATGGGGGAGCGGGGGCGAGGGGGGGGATAGCAGGCTGCTGTGAGCGCGTCTCGCGGCGGCCGCGGCGGCCGCCCTGCCAGGGTGCCCCGGGCGCGCCGCCGTGCCGCCGCGCCGTGCGGCGCGTCCGCGGCAGGCGGGCGCCCCCCCACCGCGGCCCGCACGGCGGGCGGCGCGGGCGCTAGACGCGCGGCGGGGGGAGGCGTGCGTGGCGAAACGCGGGGCTGGGCCCGCCGCGGGAGGCGGGAAGAGAGTATGCGCAACAAGGCAGCGCCGAGGCGGCGTCGTCACCCTCCCCCCCCCCCCCCCCCCGCCCGGCCGCCCCACGACGAGCTTGGCACACCGCCCGCCGGCGCTGCCGCTGAGCACCACCTCCTCCTCAATGGCCACCCCCCCCGCGGCGAGGACGGCGCGGAAGTCATCGCCGTACGTGACGCGGCCAAAGTCCACGCTCGTCACCGCCGCGAGGCGCGGCTTGAGCCACGCGACCCAGCCGCCGCCGCCGCCGGGCGGGCGGCGGTCCGCTTCAAAGGTCTGCGTCCAGTAGAGGCGCCCGCCGCCGCCGCCGTCGCCGCCGCCGCCGTCGCCGCCGCCGCCGTCGCCGCCGCCGCCGCGGTCGTCCCCGCCAGCCCCGGGCGGCGGTCGCAGCAGCGCGGCAACGTGCGCCAGCGCGCGCCCCTGCTCGGGCAGGATCATAAAGGAGCCCGAAAAGTAGGCCGCGTCGTAGGCGGTGACGCCCAGCGGCGGCCCCGCCGCCGCCGCCGCCGCCGCCGTCGCCGCCGCCGCCGCCGCCGCCGCCGCCCGCGGCGGCTCACCGTCTGCCAGCCGCCCCTCCTCGCCGACGGCCATGTCCCCAGCCGCCGCCGCGGCGGCCGCCGCCGCCGTTGCCACCACCGCCGTCGCCGGGTCATAGTCATAGATGGAGGCGTGCACGATGGCGATGCGGTCGCTCATGCCGGCCGCCGCGACGGCCGCCGCGGCGGCCGCCACGTACGCGGCGTCATAGTCGACGCCGACCACCCGCAGGCGGCGGGCCCGCACCAGCGGCGCGTGCGCCAGCAGCGCCGACGCGGTGCCGACGCCCACGTCGAGGAGCGCCGCGCCGGGCGGGAGGCGCGACAGGACCACCGCGTACCAGGGGGTGGTGGTGGAGGTGAGGGCGGCGGTGTAGACCGCCGCGCGGGCGCGGTCGAGCAGCGTGGGGGGGGGAGGGGGCGCCATGCCAGCGGGGGGGGGGGTGGCGGTCACTGGGAGCGCAGGCAACAGTCAGAGGACCGGCGGGTGTGCCGCGGGGGGCTCGGCGGCTGTGTGGACCAACAGCTCAGCGCGGCTGAAAACACGGTTTTTCTGGTTTTTCCAGCGGGGCGGCCCCCCCCTCCCGCTTGACCCCCCCGATGGGGCTCACGTACCTTGTCAAGCACCGTCGCGACCGCGTGTCATGGGGCGCCCGCCCGCCCACCGCCCGCCCGTTTCCACGCCCGCGCGGTGGCCGGCCTGCTGGTATGCCCGACGGGAGAGGGGGCGCCGCGGGGGGCGGCGGGCACGGGGCATGGCCGGGCCGGGGCCAGAGCGGGACACGGGGGTGGGGCCGTCGATGGGGCGGAGAAAAAAAAAAAAAAACACAAAGAAAGAATAGGGCACCGGAGCGGAGACGCTCACGCCCAAGCAACACAGGGAGGGTGGGCACAGGCGGACCATGGACCCGCCCACCTCGCCTCCCTCCCCCCTGCACCCACCCCGCCCATACACACGCGTGCTGCCGCGGCACGCGGCACGACGGCACTCACGCCACCCCCCCCGACCGCTTGCCACGCTTGGCCGGCGGCGGCGCCGCGGCCGCCGCGGGCGGCGGCGCCGCCGCCGCAGCCGCCGCCGCCGCCTCGAGGCGCTTGCGCTTGGCGAGGAGCTTGGCGCCCTTGGCAGCGGCCTTGCGCTCGGGCGCCGTCGCCCGCGCGTACGCCTGGCGCTTCTTCTTGGACATCATGGTCATGGCGAGCTTGGCCGCCTTGGCCTCCTCCCGCGCGACGCGGCGGGCAACGACCTCCTCGTCCTCCTCCACGTCCTCCTCCTCCGTGCCTGCCGCGGCGGCGGCCGCCGCGTCGGCCGCGTCGTCCGCGTCGGCGGCGGCGGCCTTGTCTGGGGACGGGCCGTCCGCGGCGGCCGCGGCTGGGGGGGGCGGCGCGGGCGCCGCCGCCGCCGCCGCCGCGCCCGTCGCCGCGGCGGCGCCCCCACCGTCCGAGCGCCCAAACGGCCCCGGCAGGCGGTCCGCGTCGCCATCGTCGTCGGCGGGCCCGCAAAAGGCGGCCGCCGCCTCAGCGACGACCGTCTCGTCGCCCTCGCGGATGCGGTCGAGCACAGCCTGGTAGCGGGGGACGTAGCCACCCTCGGAGGCGGCGTCTACAAAGGGGCTCAAGTGGGGGGGCAGCCGCGCGCCCACCGCGTAGAGGGCGGGCGGCAGCCGCAGGCCCGCATTGACGCTGTCCAGCACCCACTGTGGCTGCACGTACTCGACGCGCAGCAGGCGGCCGCGGATGGCCGGGCGGTCCGCCACCCAGTGGGTGACAGACGCGAGCAGCGCCTGCCGGGCGGAGGGCGCCGCCGCCGTTGCCGCCGCGTCACCCGTCTTCTTCGCGGGCGCCACGGGCTCATCGTCAGTGGGGATGTCGTCCTCGGCTACCACCTGGGCGGCGCCACACGACAAGAGGGCAAACTCCAGCTCGGGGACGGGCGTTTCGCGGCCAAGAACGACAACGGTGCCGGCAAAGATCTTGTCCGGCACCGCAACCGCCGCGCCGGCGGGCGCCCCGTCGCCCGCCTCGACGGCCATGCCCGTCGGCTCATCTCCGCTACCGTCGGCAGGGGTGACGGCGGCAGAGGCGGGAGTGCCCACGGGAGCAGCGGGCGCATCACCGGCCGGCGAGACGGACGCCATGACCTCATCGGAGCCAGGCCCACCCTCCTCGTCGTCCTCCTCCTCGGCGACTGTAGAGGCAACCACATCGGCAAGGCGCGTCTGAGCAGCGGCAATCGCGTCTTTTGAGATGGCGGGTGTCGGTGGCGTCGATGTGTCAGCGGCAGCTGCACCCGCCGGGCGCGTCTTGAACGCCGCCAGCAGCCGTCCGGACGCAGCCACTGACCGGTCCACCGAAGGCGGATACGCCCACCCAGCTTGAGAGTAGAGCTTAAAGTTGACCACATGCAGCACCGCCGTGTAGAGCTCCATAAACGTGAGCATCACTCGGTAGTCAACGTCAGCGGGTAGCTCCTGACTGAACCGGTGCGGCACGCACCAGGTGACAAGCTCACCCGCCACCGACGCCTGAAAGTAATAGCCCTTGACGCTCGCAAACGTCTTCCGGAGGCCCCCCGTGCGGGAAACATAGTGGGTGAATTCGGCCAGCAGCCGGCTCGCCGTCGACACCACGAAGGGGCGGATGGGCGCGCGGGCAGGGAGGGAGGCAAAGAGGGCCACGAGGGAGAGGGCGTCGTCAAGGTCGCGGAGGGCCGACTCAAACGTCGGGTACCGCTCCCGCACAATGTGTTCGAGCGTGTACCGGGGGCGCCCCGCCTTGAGCGCCCGAACCACGTCCAACTGCTTTTTGGCCACCGCCCGGCGGATCTTTTTTGCGTGCGCTGAGGAGGCCCGGAAGGTGGCCAGCAGCGGCTCGTGGGCGAGGAAGGTCACGTCCTTGCGGAGATAGTAGGTCTTGTTCGGGCCCTCCACCTTCTTCTTTGGCTCCCGCGGGAAGATGCCCTTGAGGATGCACAGCCGCCGAAAGTCCTTGAGGCTGATTTGGAGCTTGCGCAGCGCTTTGGACCGCGTGATGAAGCGGATGGCGTTGCCGCGGGTGCCCTTTTTAAGTTCCCTCCCCATGGTGAGGCAGGAGGGGGGGGGAGGGGGAAAGGGGGGCGGGCAGTGGCGAGCGCGGCGCTGCCCGAGCAGACAGGTGTGCAGCGGGGGCAGGCCAGCCGACGTGAGGTAGGGCGTTGGATAGGAGCAGGAGCACGCTGGGACAATGCACACCAAAGACGATTGGCGCTGCAGCTAATGGAGGCTCACCGCAATGGAGAAGAGCAGGACGCAGGCTGGCAACCGCTCGTCTCGGGAGGCGGCGGCGGCAGCGACGAAGACACCTGCGAATGCTGTTCGCTCGGCGCACACGCGCCGCCCGCGACGACGAAACGGGAGCGGGGGTGCCGCCGTCGACGCACTGGATATTCATGTACCGTGGTCATGTACAATTATATGCACAAGAGCATAAATATATGGAGATCAATTCCTTGCAACGCAGACTCAGATGTCACGTTTTGAACACGGTGACGTCGACCTGCACAGCGGGGGTGGAGGGTCCGCCGCGTGGCGCACGGAGTGTGTCGAGGTCCGGGCGCTCTCCTACCAGTTGACCAGTGTTGCGCGCGCATGGCTGCACATCAGGTGTGGTGGCGGCGTCATTTGTCTTGGATGGTGTCGCCTGCCTCCCGCCTCTCACCGAAGGCGTGGTGCAGCCGAGGCTGGCCCGTGGCAGGTCTCCCATGCATGCCAACGCGGCGTGCTGGGGCCGCCCGTCTGCGTGCGTGCGTACTTGAGAGACGGTCCGTCAGGGGAGGGATGCCATCCAGGCGCGGATGCACGGCGGCCGCGTGTGTCCTTCTTCATCCCTCCAAACGGCCATCCTGTCCCCACCGCGGGCGTCCCGTGCACGCGGGCCGCGGTGCGTGTCTCGCCTGTGCACCCCCAGGTTTGCGCCCCGTGGCGCACTCCCCAGCGGCGGACGGGATAGCTTCATCATCCGCGGTTGTCCTGCGGTGACGCCATGACCCCCTCACCGCCCCCGCCAGAGGCGGCCGGGTCCTCGGCCGGCCCCGCCATGCCAAGCGGGGTCGTCCCAGACGGCGGCCTCCCCAATGGTGTCTCGGTGGAGGTTCCTCCGCCCACAACGTCGGCAGGGAGGCCGTCCCTGACCGCCGGAGCGGCCGACCCCGAGGCGGGTTCAACGACCACGGCAACAGGTGCTTCTGCGGGGGATGGCGGCGGCGGTGCCGCTCCCTCTCCCCGGGGGGGCGTGCAGCGGCTCGCCCTCCACGCGCTCGATACGGTGGCGTTGGAGCCCTTCTTTGACCCAGCGAACGCAGTGCGGGCGCAGGTCGAGGCGTCCACGGTGGACCTCTTCACCGCCCTCGTGGCGTACGTGGCGGTCGAGGCCGCTGGCGGTGTCGCGTCTGTGTACCTCCCCAAGCGGGAGTGGCGGGAGAGCGAGAGTATGGACGACAATGTGACGGAGGCGCCCACGGGCGATGCCCGCAGCCGAGCCGCTGCCCGCGCTGCGGTCCTCTTTGGCCGTACAGCGAGAGTGGACGCGGACCCCGACAGTCGCCCCTATTCCGTGCGCTACCATGCGGACATGGGCGTACACCCCATCGACTGGAACGGTAGCCGGCTGTGGGTGGTGCAGGCGACATCCCTTGAGCCGATTGGGGTCATGTCCCCCGAGTACGTCCGGTCCCTCTTCATCTACGCGCCCCTCTCGGGCACGGGCGATGACGGCGGGCGGGCAGGCGGGCTCGCTCGCATCACCGCGTTCCTTCGCCACGTAGTGTCGTGGGAAGCAAACCGGCGGGACAAGCGCCAGCCCTCCACCCACTATGAGCTGTACCGGTACATCCATGAGAGCTCCACCCGCGGCCGCTGGTCGTCTGAAGGTACCCAGTTGTCTCGTCCGCTGGCGTCGGTCATCCTGCCCCGCGCGACGCGGGAGCGCCTTCTTGAAGACGCTCGGTCGTTTGCTGAGCCCGAAGCCCGTGCCTGGTACGTCGCCCATGGCGTGCCTTACCGGCGGTGCTACCTCCTCCACGGCCCGCCTGGCACGGGGAAGAGCTCGTACGTGCGAGCGCTGGCGGGGGAGCTGCGCCGACCGGTTGCGTTTTTGCAAGTGGCGTCCCTCACCGACGCCCTCCTCGCCGACGCGTTCCGAGACGTGCCCGCGTCGGCAATTCTAATTTTGGAGGACCTGGACTGTGTATTTTTGCCCGCTACGGGCGGCGCCGGCGATTCCAGTGTTACCGGCGCCCGGGAAGCGCGGTCGCGAGTCGCGGTCACGCTGGCGGGGCTGCTCAACGCCCTCGACGGGCTCGTGTCGGGGACGTCGGGCAGGCTGACGGTCCTGACGTCTAACCACCCCAACCTCCTTGACGGGGCGATCCTCCGCCCGGGCCGTGTGGACGTTGCGGTGGAGTTCCCGTGGCCAGGCCGTGCCGAGGTGGTGGCCCTCTTCCGCTCTTTTTACCCGTCGAAGGCGGACGAGGCGGCCGCCGAAGCGTTTGCCGACAAGGTCATGGGCGGCGGCTACCCCGAGCACACGCGCTCCATGGCCGCCCTGCAGCAGCTGTTTATCAAGCATCGCTGCGGATCGGCCTTGGACGTCGTGGCCGACGTGTGCGATTTCTTGACTCGCGCCGCCGCGGACAGCGCGGTCCTCTCGGGGGGCAAGGGAGCGCTCAACGGTCTCTATGTTTGACGCTACGCTGTTTCCTGGCCCACGATGATGCTCTTGTTTGTGTGTTTGCTATCCCGTGCCCGTAACCGTGGCCATTGGTGTTGTAGTTTATGTACAATTCTTCCCCCCCTCTTTGTCTCTTCCCACGACCTGGACGGTTGCGTAGGTGGTGGTGCGGCGCGGCGCCGTCGCGAGTCCAGCCGCAACGACCGGGGCCCGTACGGCCGCAGCAATGGCGGGTGCTGGCGGTACACGACCCGCAGGACGCGCCCACCTCGTCGTGGCACGGCCTCAGCCATGTGTGCCGCCGGCAGCGCGTCGGGCTGGTGCCCGTACTCGACCGTCGGCAGCACGTCGACGGGGCCATAGCCGGGCACCACCCCCGCGACAACATCGGTGATGCCGAGGCCGGCCGCTGTCACCGTCGCTGCCGTTGCCGCGGGCCACGCCCAATTCCGCCAGTCGCTCGACAGGCCCAAGAACTCGGGGAAGAGGGCGACGTTGAGCCGCCCCCGCTGTCGGTTCCCTGCCACCCGCGACTGGCCACCGCGGCGGCCTCCCGCGCCACGGCGACCGCGCGCCACGCGCCGCACGCACCCTTGTGCACCGACGACCACGCGGCCGCCGCGCACGCGCCACAGCGGTGGACGGCCGCTTGGCACAAGCCGCACGTGCGCAGCGGCCGGCCACGGTCGGCGAGTGGCTGCTGGTACGGGGAGCCACACCCCCAGCAGCGCCGCGCGCCGACGAGGAGGCCCCCGCCAAGGGCGGAAAAAGGGGCCCGGCGCCCGCGCCGGGCGCTCGTCGAATGACGCCGACGGCGCGGGCGTCTTCCCCTCCCCCTCCCCCGCGGGTGGCGCCTTCGGCGCGGTGTCGGCGTGGTGGTCCGTGCCCGCCGCCGCCACGCGGTCGGCCGTCCCCGGCGTGTCGTCGGCGACCGCCGTCGGCGCCGTGCTGCCGGTGGCGATGAAGGCGGCGTCGGGGAAGGGCGGCGGCTGCGGAGGAGCGTCGGGGGCGGGAGCTACGGAGGCGGGGCGAAGCGGCGGGAGCAAAGGCGACGAGCAACACCGCGGCGGAGCACGGCGGGGGCTGGCGGGGCGTCGCGCGTCGCCGACACGCAGCCGATGCACGCTACTCCCCCCCCTTTTCCTGCCACTTGTCCAGCGGGATGCGGTACACCTCGACGCCTACCGCGCCGAGGATCCCCCCCAGATGCCACGTGCGGCATGGCCACCCGCTCCCGCACGCCCGTCGCGAGAGCGGCTGCGTTGCCAGCACCCCGTCCGCCGCCGCCATCGCGGCGGATCCGCCCCCGCCCGCCCCGGCGCGCGCGCGCCGCCGCGGCGGCGGCGGCCGCCCCCCCCCCGGACCGCCCCGCCGCCGCGGTCGCGGGCGGCGGCGGGGCGCGCGCCGCGGGGCGGGGCGGGCGGGCGGGCGGGCGGCATGGCCCCGCCGGCGGCCCCGCGCCGGCGGCCGCGCGGGCGGGCGGCGGTGCTCGCCGCCGCCGCGACGGCGGCGGTGGTGCTCGCGCGCGCGTCGCCGGGGGCGGCGGCGGGCGCCGCCGCCGCCGCCGCCGCCGCCGCGGGCGTCGGCGGCGCGGGGGCCGCGCCGGCGGCGCCGGCGGCGCGGGGGCCGCGCCGGCGGCGCCGGCCGCGCGGCGGGGGCGGCGGTGCCGGCCTTTGTCATCTACCTTTTGCTCTTTGACGAGAACCCCAACAACCGCGCCCGCCTCACCCCACGCCATGGCCACTCCCATTGGGCAGCCCAGCGCGCCGGGTCGCCCAATGCCCCGGCCGCCAGCCCACAGCGCCCACCCCCGCACCTGCGCAGGTTGCCCCCTGCGGCCCCTGGCGCCGGGTCCACCCGCCGATATGGGGTGGCCGGGGAGCGTCGGGGGCGGCGGGCGCCACCCGCTGCCGACGCAAGGGGGGGGGGTGGGGTGCGTGGGGGGGGGGGGCGGTGCGGGCCACCAGACGCTGTTGAGAAAGGGGGGGGGGGGAAGGCGTGGCTGTGTGTGTCGGGCCGCCACTGTTGGGAGGGGGGGGGGAGGCGGGGGGGGGGAGGGGGGAGAGACGCCCCGTCCGACGCGACGCGGCTCCCTGAGGCGGCGCGCGGCACACACCGACACGCGCGTTGGTGACCGCGGCGGTGACGGGGAGGGTCTGGCTCCACCTCATCGGCGGTGACGCCAAGCATCGGTGCTGGTGAATGGGATAGTGGCTGATGCCGTCGCTGTTGCCGTCTCCACCGCCTCGGTCGAGGTGCGGGCCATCGTATTTACTGCCTCCCAAGATGTCCCCGAGGCACAGCCCAAGTGATGGCCACCGTGGACGTGCTGGCTACCGTCATGCGGCACGCGTCCCTCCAGTCTGCGGCGCAGTGCACGTTTCCCCCCGCCGTCTGCTTTGCGAGGCGGCTCGCCGCGGTGGGTCTGCGGCGGCTCAAGCGCTAGGAGGTGGCGCGCATGCTCCGACACATGGTGCTGCTGTGGGTCTTGGTTGGTATTGCGCTCTCCTCACCGCTCCGCGGCCGCTGGAGCGTCGACCGCCGGTCGTGGACGATTGTCGCGGCTTCGTTGGAGTCGCAGTCCATCGGCGAGGCCACCGTCTTTTGGGGGTTATGCGGGTGGGCGCCACCTTGGCTGAGCGGTGGGCTACCTGCTCTCCCTGCGAGGCCTACGTCTCAGCCGCTATTGCGACGTTGTCCCGGTCACTGCCGTTGCGGGAACGAGCTGTGGTCCAGTCGTGGTGATTGCTCTGCGCTACCGGGTCGACGCAAGTAGAAACACAGGCGGCTGCGGTCGTGTGCCTTTGTGTACGAGGCGTACATCCGCACGTGCTTGCAAAAGGCGATGGGACAAACATACGGGTACGATGGGGGGGCGAGGAGGAAAACACCAGAGCAGCTGGAATCGCTCGCCAGCGTGGGCCACCATTCCCCCTCGTGACGCCGATGCTGGTGCCAGGGGTACGCATCACGATGGAAAAAAGTGTTCAATTATCTACTATACAAATCGTTCCTTCTGCGGTTCTCGGTCCCCCAGAGTGGCCACGAGACCAGGCAGCTCAGTTCGCTGCCAGCACCATCCTGTGCCCCCCCATACGTGCAAGTGCCCGGCCCCAGCCTAGCACTCGTGCACGATGCCCGTTGCGAGGTTGTACATGGCCCCGACTACCTTGACACGTCCCGCCACACGGGTCTTGGCCATCCAACTGCTGGCCGTCAACAGCGTCCGCACTGCATGGTGTACGTTCTCCACCTCGCAGGACGCCACAAACCCATCCTCGTCGATGGACTCCCGCAGCTTGATTGCCTGCACGGGCTCCAGCAGCTTGTCCTTGACAAACGCGGCCAGCAGGCGGGGCTGCTCGGCCATGGCATCGGGGTCTGCATCGGTGGCAATTGCTGCTGCCACCGCCCCACACTTGGTGTGGCCGAGGACGACCACCAGCGACGCACCCAGGTTCTTGACCGCGTACTCCACGCTCGCCACCGTCGAGTCGTCGCACGTGGTGTTGCCCGCCGTCCGGATGACAAACAGCTCGCCGAGGCCGCGGGCAAAGAGGAGCTCGGGCGACACGCGGCTGTCCGCGCACGTGACCACCACCGCGGGTGGGGACTGGCCAGCCGCCAGCGAGCCGCGGTGCGTCACAGACACGGCATCCGCGGGAGGGCGCTCGCCCGTTGTCGCAAACAGCGCGTTGGAAGCGAGGAGGGACGCCCACACCTTGTCCCCCGCGGGGCAGTCGCCGACCAACGACGGCAGCGGCTCGCCATTGGTGGCGGGGACGGAAGTGGGGGACGCGAGGGCAGCCATGGTGCTGGGGTGGGGGTGTGCTGGGAAGGGGGGCCGACAAGCAAGGGGGTTGGAAGAGACGAGCGAGAGGAAGACGACCAGCGGGGGACGAACGGGGAAGATGGAAAACACAACTCGGAGGAGATGGGGGAGGTGCCAGGCGAGCGCAGGTGTACGAGGTGAGCATGCCACGTGAGGGCGGCGGCCGTTGAAGTAGGCGGGGCGGAGGGCAGCCAGCGAGAGACCCCCATGCCTACGCACGCCAGCTCGTCCGCCGCCACGCTGCAGCACGCGACGGATATAGCGCAAGCGCAAACGTAACTCCCGGGCCTGCAGGCCATAAGCGCAAGCCCAGAGCAGGGCGCTTCGGTGGACAGTGTCGATCGACGTAGGCGCTGGGCAGCACCGCCGCCGCCGCCGTCAGGGGGCACACCACCCGCGCTCGCACGGGGCGGTTGACCAGGCCAGCTCGCAGCACGCGCACAGGCCAGCCGCGCGCAGATGGGGAGGCGGGGCCCGCCGGAGGGGGGAGGCGGCGGGTCGCCCACACCGAACACCGCCTTGTCATCATCCCCCCCTGGTCGATTGCTTGACACGTGCGAGGTCCGCCATCGACCGTGCAGTATGCACTCTCGGCGAGATGATGAATCTTCCCCCCCAGCAGAGCCCCCTCGGAGGGGAGGCGGTGGGCCGACCAGACAGCCCAGCGGCAAGGAGGGAGGGGAGGGAGGGGGGCACAACAGCAAGGTGATGCACGGCCAGCGGGAGAGCCGCCACCCATTGGACTGGCGTAGACGGCGGGCGGCGGGGGCCAAACGGCGGGCTGCGGCGACCAAACGACGGAGCCGCCAGCGTCTTTGGGGGGGGTCCCCCTTACCGCGCGGGCGAGAGGGAGCCTGCCAGGACTTCATTGGATTCTTCTGATCAGCATGAATGGGACAGTCAACGTGTTCGTTGAGACGTGGGACACGTCACGATGTGTGCCGTCCAAGGACTCCATTCTTGTTCCATGTTTGTAAATACACCGTCAGACTGGATGAGAGCAATTTTTGACTCAACAATTTCTGCCCGCATTAGAGTGTCAGCAACTGCGACGTGGGTACCGACTGTGCGTAAAATATCATATATATATATAAAATAGTCAAGTTACAAGAATGTGTGGCCGGCCGCCTGCGGGACCTGGTCACTGGTCGACAGGGACGGTGTAGTCCACGACGCCGGGAGGCCGCCGCTTGGACCCCCCGTGGGCGGCCCAGTCCGCGTCGGCGCCGCCGTCGGCGCCGCCGTCGGCGCCGCCACTGCCACTGCCACTCCCGCCATTGTCGCTGCCGCCGCCACCGTCAGCACCGCCACAGCCGTCGCCGCCGGAGGCCGCGTCGCGCTTGGCGTCTGCGTCCGCGTCGGCGGCCGCCTCCTCGTCCTCCACGGCGTCGCCGCCGCCGCCCGCGGCGGCGCCCTTGGCGGGTGCCCAACAGCGGCGCCACCAGGTAGCGACGTCGCGCAGGTCGCCGGCCCACCAGTGCCCCCCCTCTTCGGGCACGAGGACCAGCAGGCCGCCCGAGAAGATCAGGAGGGACCACACCAGGCTGGCCACAACGGTTGCTTGCACAAATAGCGCAAACTTGTCCTGCGCCAGGGGGGAAGGCACGTGTCCACGAGAAAGAAAGGCAGTACATGAAGGGGAAACAGAGCAACGCGATAGGTGCGGCAAAAACCATCCAGGTGGGTCAGAATTCGGCATGAGCGAGCGCGCACGGACAGAGCATCCAGCAAAAGAGGCACTCTCAGACGCGGATGCACACCCTCAAGCAGCGGCACGTCCGCGTACCAGGCCGTCGGGTCGGCGCAGCGGCAACGTACAAAAAACACAATCGTGGCGGCCCAGAGAAACGTCGCCGCCCCAAAGCTCGTGACCGCCCCGGCCAGGATGCTCACCCCGTACTCCGTGAGGGCGTCGCGCACGCGGTCTGCAGAGCGCACCGCCCCCCCGCCCCCCCCTCCGGCGGCCGCCCCCCCCGACGCCTTGCCCGAGTGCACCGTAAAGTCGATGGCCATGTGCAGGATGTAGTCGAGGCTAAAGCCGACCACGATCGTCGCTGCAACCGACTCGGACACGCCAAGCCGCCAGCCCATCAGGTTGGCCAGGCCGAGCACGTTGACGACCACCCCGCCCACGCACAGGATGGCCAGCACCGACACGTACAGGTGCCACGTCGACGCGATGAGGACGACCAAGCCAACGCCCAGGGAGAGCCCCGCCCCGCGCTGGGCGCCCCGCACCAGCTCGTCCTGCGACACGGCAAACGCCCACCCGTCATTCACCGCGTAGGGGCGGGCCACGCCCGGCGGGGCGTCCGCCGCGACGCGGCCGACGGCGGCCTCAAACGCCGCCCGCGACGCGGTCTGCACCGCGGGCGGGTCGTACGGCTTGGTGACGGAGAAGAACTGGAGGGAGAACCACACCAGCGACCGGGCCTCCGCGTCAACACCGACCAGCTTGGCGTCGGCAAAAGACGGGCGCTCGACGAGGAACTCGCTGACCGCGTCCGCCAGCGCCGCCGCCGACGGGTAGTCGACAAAGGTGCCCCCCACAAAGGCCTGGAACTGCCGCACCCAGCACGACGCCTCGCCCACGTCAGGCAACACAAGCGCCGGGTCGCCGGCAAGGGCGTCGCACATGGCGAGCACCGACGCCTGCGCCGCGGCGGACGTCATGTCAAAGGCGCCATCAAAGCGGGGCACGCCCACCTCGTCGGGCTCAAACCGGGACGTCCCGGACCGGTCCACGTCGGCAATCCCATACACCACCGACACGAGCGACTGGGAGCGCGCGTCGGCCGCAGCATTAAAGCGCGAGTTGAGCCACTCAAACCCCTCCCCGAGGTAGTGCCCGGGCGGCAGGAACGACTCGGGCGCGTCCAGCGGCTGCAGCTGCACCGTCTGCCACGTGCCGAGGCCAAACAGCACCACCCCCGCCGCCACCGACACGTACCGAGCGCGGAAGACGAGGCGAAACCAGGGGCCGCGGAAGAAGCGCTCGATGGGGCGCAGCCGCTCGATGGGGGCAGCGGGCGGCCCGTCACCAGCCTTGACGGGTTCCCCCCCGGTAGACGGAGGAGCGAGAGCAGGAACCACCGCCGCCGCCGCCGCCGCCGCCGCCCCCTCCCCCTCCCCCTCCCTGGCGACAGCCGGCACATCCACCACCACCGCGGGGCTGTCCAGGTCACCACCGCCCGCACGCGGCGGTGCCCCGTCCGCCGCCGGCGCGTCGCCGTCGGCTGCAGCCGGCCGCAAGCACCGCCGCCAGCGCCGCGACCGCCACTTGCGTTGCCAAATGACAAGCGCGGCCGGGAACATGAGCACGCACAGCACGTACTGGGCAAGGATGAGGAGCCCCGCCCAGAGGCCGAGCGTGCTGATCGGCATGACCGCGGACAGGCCCGTGATGAAAAACGCCGCGCCCGTCGTCGCGGACGTGACCGCCATGGCCATGACCGCCCGCCTCAGCGTCCACGACAGGCGGTCGACGAGGTCCTCTGCCTGCGCCGCGCCGAGCGCGACGCCCGCCTGGTGCCACGAGTCGGCCAGAATGAACGCGTCGTCCGCGCCAATGCCAAGCACCAGGAACACGCTCAGCACCTGGAGGGTGGAGAAAAAGGTCACGCGGCAGACCACCGAGTAGGCGAGGAACGTGACGGGAAAGGCGAGCAGGATCTGCGTCATGGCCACCGCCGCCAGAAACCCCGACCGCATGTGGAGCATCATAAAGAGGAAGACAAACGCGATCGCGGCGAGCGACCAGGTCAGGTCGGTGGTCGCCACGTCCCCAAAGATGGACGCGTTGAACGTGGCGCCCACCGCCTTGGCCGTCACCCCGCGCGGCTCGTCCACCGCCAGCACCGCGTTGGCGAGCGGCAGGATCCACTCGAGGAACGCCTCGTCCTGGGCGGCCGTCTCCCGCACGGCGCTGTCAAAGCCGCGCAGCGGCGCGCCCATCGGCACGCGGGAGCGGACAAAGCGGCTCGCCGGGGAGGCGGCGGAAAAGTCCGTGCCGAGCGCGCCCGCCCACGCCGGGTCCACCCCCCCCGCGTCGGTGAGGAGCGCGCCGCGCAGCGCCGCGGCCTGCGCGTCGGTCAGCAGCCGGTCGCCCGCCTCCATCCCACACACCCGCCCCGTGCCGTTGGCGACCACCCCGTACGCGCGCGGGTGCGCGAGCACCGTCGTTGGCGGCGCACACGCGGGCACCCGGCCCGCACAGTCGCGCCGCGCGGCGGCGTTGCGCCAACAAAAGTCGGCGTAGCCGGCGGCGCCCACCCACGTGTCGAGTAGCTGCTTGTGCCGCCGCAGCGCCGCGGGCGACAGCGCGTCCCGGGCGGCGCTGTTGTCCCGCACCACCAGCCACATGGTGTGCGCCTCCGAGACGAGCTGCTGGCGGCCGTCACCGCCCGCGCCGCCGCCGCCGCCGCCGCCGCCGCCGCCACCACCGCCCGCCCCGTTGCGGGCGGCGGCGAGCGCGTGCGCCCGGCGGGTGACAATGTCGCCACGGATGAGGAAGGCATTGTCCGACGGGTCCGTCAGCGTCACCGCCCGCAGCGCCGCGACGAGGCCGCCGGCGGCGGCGGCGGCCAGCACCGCCCCGAGCAGCACCGTCCACGGGCGGGCCACCACCAGCCGCGCGTACGCCCGCAGGGGGCCCCGCGTCGGCGGCTGCCGCCCGCCAGACGAGTACGCCCCGTCCGCGAGGGGGGGGGGGGCGCTCCCCGCGCCGACGGCCGCGCCGTCATCAGACGCGGTTTCCATGGCGAGGGGGGGGGGCGGCGGAGGGGGGGGGGGGGGGGTGGGGCTGTTAGACACGAATCACCCCCCCCCCCGCTGTCCCCGCCTCCCCTCCCCCCCCCCCCCCCCCCTGCCCCCCCCCCTCGTTCGCGGTGGATTCTCGCCCGCTCGTCGGCAGACGCCGCGCCGAGCCGGCTGCCACGCCACCAGCGGCGGCGGCGGCGAGGGAAAAGGTCGGACAAAGCAGCGGGCCTGGGCGGAGGGATGATCCCCGCCGTCGCGGCCGCGGCCACGGCGCGGGGTGGGGGACCGCGCGGGCACGCCCGTCGTGGCGGGCAAGTAGCGACGCCCGTGGGGAGGGCGGCCGCGGCGGCCGGCGGTGCGGGCCGCCGCGGCGTTGCCAGCAGGGAGTGGACGGCGCCCCAACGCCGGCCGTCCACCTGGGGGGGGGAAGGGGGGCCTGACCGCCGCCGCGACTGCCAACCTCTCCCCCCCCCCCCCTCCCCCCGCCCCCCCGCCCCCCCCCCGCCGCTGCCGCCGACGCCGCCACCGCCACCGCCGCGGCAGGGGTGGCGGCAGCGCCGTGCAAACGGCGCGCGTCGGCACCGCCACGCCAACCGGCGCGGCGGCGGCGGTGACCCCGCCACGCGCGGCCGTGTCGCGCGGCGCGGCGGGGCAGACGCCGCCAGCCAACACTGGTGAGGGGGGGGGGGGGACACAGACCCGGGCGAACAAAGGGGGTGGCCGAGCCGGCGGCGCCCTCCCCGCAACCCCCCCCCCCCCCCCCCCCCGCCCCCCCACCGTGGCTGCTCTGCGCGCGAGCGGCCGGCCGGCACAACCGCTCACGGAGACAGTCCCCGTCTGCGGGCGTGACAGGCCCCGGCGGCGCCCCCCCCCCCCCCCGCCCGAGCCTGCCGCGCCCCCCCCCCACGACTCGGCGGGGCGCTGCCTAGCCAGCCTCCACCCCCGATCCGCACCGGGTTTGCCCGCGGCGCCCGACGACACTGGCCGGGCCAGCGTGGCACGCCGCGCCCGCCGGCCGCTGCCGCGGCCACCGTCGGGGGGCCGTCACGCCCGTCGGGCGGGCCGGCCGCCCGCCTGTCGTGGACGGCCGCCCACCGCGGCCGGCGTGGGCGCGCCCCCCCCCCCCCCCCCCCCCCCCTCCCGCCGCCATAACGGCGCGCGGGGCGCTCGGCCGCCGCCGGCAGCGGCACGCAGACAGACGCCCGTGGAGGGCGCCAGAGCAGCGGCGGCGGCGGACGGGCGGCGCGGGCGCGGCGGCGGCCGGGCCGATCCGCGCGGCCGGCGGCGGCGGGCGGCCCCCCCCCCCCCGCCCGCACCGCCGCCGGCGCAGTGCTACCAAACCCGTGGACCCCTGGAGAACAAAATTTGGCCGGAATCGGGCGTGCGCGGGCATGCAGCGGCGTGCAAACCCCCCTCTACGGTATCGCAGAGGCCGATTTTTCCAACACCTGCCCTATAGCGCCGCTCAGTCGTCCGTGCACGGGCTCCGGTGCACTTTTTTTCCACCCATACATGGAGGGCGTACTGGAGCTCGTGATGGACCTCGACCATATCACCGGAGGGCGTGCACGTCGTTCCCCGCCGAACGACAAATCGCAGTGCACGCGGACGCCTGTAACTCGTGCCGCCGATGCACAAGTTATTCTGGAGTCGTGCAGGCGATGCACGAGTTCCGCACGCGGCCCAGCCGAGGATCGTGCAACGCGTGCGTAAGTCGGTCACATTTAACCCGGAATGATGCACGGTTTCGCGACAATGCGTCGCCATGTGAGCAGGCCTTCCAGAAACTACTGGGTACACCCGACCAGAGAGCCCTTCATTCCGTGCTGTTTGTCCGACATGATGGACTGACTCGATCTTAAGACCATCAGATGGCCCACACAGGAAGCCCATTGCACGGCGGTTGCCCAATCAGCAAGGACGTTACGGCCTCACACAGTCATACCCTCCCATTTCCAAAATCTGTTGTGACCTCATACCAAAACGCAAGTCGACTCAACAAGTGAAAGCACTCCCCCCCACCCGTACCACACGCATACCTCGTGCAGCAAACTGACTGGGCGCGGAAGTCACCAGCACCTGCGTTGCCGTTGCAGCCGACCCACCAATGAAGGCCCAACCCCCGCGACCCGTCTCTGTCTGAGCGACCGCCCGACACCGCCCGTGCTCTTTACACGACCACGACCCTACCGCGACAAGAAGACATCGAGTCGCAAGCATCTCCCCCGTCAAGACCCTCCCCACAAGGCGGCAGTTTTGTAGATGACGCAGACCCACCCCCTCGGCACCCCTCCCCTGCCCCCGGCGGCTTTCTGCTGTCAATGGCTACGTGACGGCCAGCGTCTCCCTCACGAGTACCTGTCGCGCCCGACGGCGGAGTGACAGCACCTGGCCGCCGGTGCCGCCTCCTCCGACGTCTTTTCGACGAAGTGACGCCGCCGCCGCCCTCCCCCGTGACGACGGCACGGCAGCTGCCGGCGACCAGTGCCGCCCCACAGGTCTCTTCTTCACGGCGGGGTCGACCCCCCTGCCGTCCCCTGCGACGACGGCGCGGCAGCTGCCGGCGGCCGGTGCCGCCCCCACCGGTCCCCCCTTCGTGGCGGGGTGGGCGCCCCCGCCGCACCCCCGACGGCGGAGCGGCAGCTACCAGCGGCTGGTATGTGGCACCCATTATTGACGAATGTGAGCGTACAATGAAGTGTATATCTCTGGCGAAGCTGGTGCTGTCGGAGACCTTGGCAAAAAATGCAACTCAAGTGCAGCGGGGTCGCAGTATAGCTTCAGAAGACTTGGGCTGTGGCTGGCCCAAGTCGCAGTGTGCCTTTCGAGGGCTTGGCCCGCACTAGACCAAAAATGCTCAGGCAATACCGAGTTGAGGCACGCCGCTGCACGAGGAGGAGCAGCCTCCTGCACGCCCCCTCACGTCGGCGGCACGCGGCGCTCACGAAGGCTGACACGCCTCGCGTGCCGCACATGCACAACTTCGGGCCGGAGTCGTGCTGATTTCACGTCCCGCACGCTCGCCAGGGGTCCACGGGTTTGGTAGCACTGCGCGGGAGGGGCGGTCCCCGGCGGCCATACCCCCCGCGACGCCAAGCGGCAGCGGGCCAAACTGACAGCCGCGTCGTTCAACGGGGGCAGGCGGGCGGCGCGGCGGCGGCTGGCGCGCTCGGGGGCGGTCGCGGCGGGGCGCCACCGTCAGCTACCACCGAAACCCCATCGAGTTCCCATCCAACCCCATCCAACCCCATCGGCCCATTGAAAGCGCGTTTGGATGGGCGTTTCCAGCCCATCCAAAACCCCATCGAAAGCCCACTTTGGATGGGACTCTCGACGGGGCCGGGCCTGAAGCAAACACAGCGTTCGATAGGCTTTTGTCTCACGTCCCCACGAAATGTCTTGGGACACCGCACGAGGCGAGAGACAAGACGTGGCAGACAGCCTCTCATTGGACAATGTTTCACTGTCAGACAAGTCATTAGATAATTTTGGCAAGTAACTCGACTGTTGTTTCGACGGTATCTCGACTGTACATTGCGCCACGTTTCAGAGCTACCGTCGAGATACAGGCTTTTTCGACCGTCCCCGACGGTATTCTCGGGATGTACAGTCGGGCCCCGGTGGATCGCGTTGAAGAAAAGCTGTACCTTTCAGCCACGTGTCGCGCGTGCGAGGCCCCAAAGGCGGGTGGTTTGGGCGGCCATATGCCGGTACAACCATTTCTGGTACATCGGACGCAGCTTGGCTGGCGCTGAGGGACAGGTGGTCTGTCCGTGGTGTCAGTGGGCTTGGCCAAGCGGGCCGATCGTTGTCGTGTTGCGCGCCTTTTTCCCAGCCCCTTGCACCCACCCTCCCCCCTTTGTTGGCCTTGTGCTGCCTCCACGTCGTGCCGAATATGTCATCCCCGAGCACTACCACACCTGCAGAGGATGCGTCGTCTGCGTCCTCGAGGCGGGACCGGCCGTCTACTGGTGGGGTCCCTGAATCGACGACCAAGAAGCCGCGCCGGCTGTGGCGTCCCACTGGTGGAAGCGATCGCAACGACGTGCTGTGTGTGAAGGTCGTTTGCCAAGCTGGTACGCACGTGGCTTCCGGGCGCAAGCGTGTCGAGCTCTTGCAGCGCGCTGTCGAGGCCTTCAACCTGAAGCCGAACGCACCCTTTGTCACGGATCAGAAGCATCTGGCCGACCGCTTCAAGTTACTCATGGAGCAGTTTGAGCGGCAAGACAACGTGCGCAAGGCGCAAAGCGGCCGGGAGGACGAGCTGGAGCTGACCGAGCTGGACAAGCTGTTGGCCGATGCGGCGCGGGCCAAGGAAGAGTGGCTCCAGGCCAAGGAGTCCGGGGAGGAGGCCAAGAACGCTAAGGAGGCGCGGCTGCGCCACCAAGGTGGTCAAGCACGAGACGCCATGATGCGACGTCGTCGAGCGTAGCGTGCTGGTGATGATGGTGCGGTCGACGACTCGGACCGAGGTCCTGAAAGCACCGTCGATCAAGGCAGCGCCAGATCTCCCTCGACTCCCCGTGGCAGCGGGAAGCGGCGCCGTGTGGCGGACGACGCAGACGAGGACGAGCTACTCTCCCTGCTTCCGGAGAGCGAGCAGCGGAAGCAAGCACTGGAAGAGCGGCGCATCGCACTGGAGGAGCGCCGTCTCGAGCACGAGCACAACAAGGAGGTGGAGGCGCGAGTGCAGAAGGAGCGCGACGCGCGCGCAGCTGCCGCGGCGGAAGCAGCTGCAGCGGCACAGCACACGGCAACGATGTCTTTGTTGGCCGAGCTGGCGCGGTCGATTGGGAGGCGGCCGTAGGTGTGAGGGTTGGTGGGTGAGGGCGTGGCGGTGGGGAGTGGAAGTGTGGGCGGGGAGGGGTGTAATTGTTGTTGTGCCGTGCTGGACGTACGGGTGCCGTCGACTGCGGTGGGTGACAAGAGATGGTCAAGACGGTCCTGTGCTTGGGGTGGTTCCGCTGGACGCTATCTCGCGTTTGCTCTGCGTGGAGCATGACTGGGCTGACTGGGTATCGCGCCATGGGCTCAAGGTCTGGTGGTTCCTAGATCGGCTGAGGAGGTGGTGCGACGGCGCTTCTTCATCAACGCGTTCGTGAGGGATTGAGTGCTCTGGTTTTTCCTACGCGCGTTCTTTTCTGGTCCTGGGTGCAATTTTTCTGTCTTCTACTTGTCGGCGTGAATGACATCTATTGTTAGAGAGCTTCAGCAGAAAGGATCTGGGAAGAGATCTCGGTAGTTTCTCGGTAGCGTGGCAGCAGAACTTTCTTACCAGAACTGAGGCTGCAGGACCTTCAGCAGGTACCAGATCTCGTTATGGAAAACTGCACGCTGCGTGGATGTAGTTGACATGAAACGTGGAGCGAACAGCACGTCCGTGGCGGAGGGGAACCGCCCCAGATCGGTCGCCCGCCGAGGGATGCATTGCGTCGCCAAGAAGGACAGGTCCTGCAGCGGGAGACAGGCGTGGTGCGGAGGCGTTGGGCGGGCACACTCGCGGAGGAGGCAGCGTGAGGCGATTGTGTCTCGTCGGACCTCGCCATTTTGATCTACCGCGCGTCACTGGACTGGGCGCGACGCAGCGCCGTTCGCAGCCGACAATTGCTGCTCAGCACAACACGGGTCCTCCTCCCCGTACCGAGATCCACTTCGTTATGCGGGGCCACATAAGGGTTTTTTCCTTACCAGATCCCGTTATGCGGAGACTACGTGGCAAACGTGTCAAGCATATAACGAGATCTTAACGAGATCTGTACCTGCTGAAGCTCTCAAATGCTCTATTACCTGGTCCTGCAGTTGGTGTACGCATGAACTTCAATGGTACTGTATTCGGCCCTACTTGCGGGTATATATGAACGTACACACTGGCAGGGCGGTCCCTTTTGATTTTTTTTTGGCAAGGCATCAGAAAATCGACTTAACGCGAAACACAACTGCTCGTCACGTCACCCTGCGAGTGTGTTGGTCTGGCCCTCTTTTGGTCCTGAAGATTGAATACATACGTGGCTGGCGATCCCCTCGGAGATATGGCATGCCCGTCATGCAGAAGGGCTGCTCTGCCATGACGCGGAAATCGTTCCAAGTCATTGTCAGTGTCTTGGCCGCAATCTAGCCGAGATCAGCTCCCCAGGCGCCAGTGCGAGGGGTGCATAAAAATCACACTGCCCATGTCAGAACAAGTCCCAGAATCACGCGCCACAGTGAGTGCGCGGGAGGACAGTCCCCTAAATCACCAGATGGCCAGCTCCTGGGCAGTCGCCGTCAGCCGTAATCATCTAAATCAGTAGCACTGCCGGCCAAATTCTTTGGGATGGATGCAATGTGTGAGCTTTAGGGCACGTCCACCAATGTCGATATTCGCCGATATTCGTGCCACGTAGGAAAAACGTGGCGCGTCGGGCCAAACGTGGCACTGATGCGGTCGTTCATCAATGTCAACGAGCTATTCCGGCCTAAAACGAACCCCCCTCAGCGAATAGACTTGATATAAGTGACGACATAACTTCCTCTCCGTACCCTGACGTCTGTTAGCTCCAGAGCTATCGCCGGGCCAAAACAGGGTGTTTTGGCCGAGCGATAGCCCTGGAGCCAACAGACCTTACCAATTGCCAGGGCGATGATTGGCTGAGAGCGTGCCACGTGTGGGCATCATTTCGACAGTGTGATAGTGGAGAGTTGTCAACACCAACGGCCTGGAACGAAGACGACGAACGGACCCGTGGTTTGGAAGGTAGCCTGTTGGTAGCCCCCGTCTCCACCGTAAGTCCACTTCACGTGCTTCGCCTGATAGCTCGCCGATAGCCCGACCACCCAGACGCTGCCACGTATGTACACGTGGCGTCTTAAAACCACTCATTTAAGACTGATAGCCGACATTGGTGGACGTGCCCTTAAGGCCAGGAGCAGCACCGCACAAGGCGAGGACATGCCTAAATCAGTCTAAATGGATCTAATAGTGATGAGCCGATGATTGGCTGCGGCCGCAGCAGGCCTCGTCCCAATTACTAATTGGTCAGGATGTGGTTCTCTCGTGTGATCTCGCCTGAGTTTCCCTTCGTCTCGGTTCGATCTTCTCAGGAACAGTTGTGCAGCTTGCCACAGATGTCTGTTCCACGCTGTTCTCCCTTCCATGTGCTCGGGATCACCAGAAAATCTCAGATCGGATAGATTACACAACAGCGGAGACTCTTACGGAGCGCTCTCATTGGTCAGAAAGGCAACCTGTGAGGCAATTCATTGGGCAGTGGACTGTTGTTCTTGTTCTTGTCAGGATCGGCCAACATTAAAAAGACTGCAATCCAACTTAGTACCAAACTGGACCAATCCGTTCGGGCGGGCAGGGGAGAGAGAAAAGCACACAGCCGAGTGACGGCGTGCCGCTCTCATGAGCACTGCTACTTCAGGACTGGCGGGGCAGATGCGAGCTGGGCGAGGGAGGGACCTGGGGGAGGGCGGGGTGTGGGGCGCAGGTATACCACGGAATAGCGCACGGGGTGACGACCGGTGACCGTCTAGTCCACGCCCGCGACCATCACGCGTCGAGCGCAGACAGCCGAGCGCGGCAATGGCGACCAGAGGCCATGTGATGGTGCCGATGACATCGGTCGCTCGAAAAACAGTAAGCAGAGTCATCCACCGGCATGCGCTGAACTCCAAGAGAAATCCCTACACAGAGCGCCGCCCGCGCACGAGCAGTTGCACCTCGACGACATGGTCCCTCGGGGCACCATGGCAGTCTCCCCCCTACCCCTTCTACTTCCCCTCCAACGTCGTGCATCCCGTCCTTCCCCCTCCTCCCCAGCCCCCCTACCGAGTCGGTCCCGTGTTGTACACGGGCGCCGCGCCATACTCCCCCTGCGGCGGGTACCCCCCCTGGGGCGGGTACTCTCCCCCCCCAGTCGTGTTGGCGTAGACCGCCGCGGGAGCCACTGGGTAGGTCGGCGCTGTCGCCACAGGCGCCGCCGGGTAGGCCGTTGTCGGGTACCCCCCGCCTCCCACCGTCTCGGCCGCTGGCGGCTCGTACGTCCCCGGCGCGGTGCCGTCCGCCTCGCCCATCGCGGTCACCTGGTCACGGATCTTGCGCGCCTTGGACCGCTTGCGCGCCATCGCCGCCACCGCAGCCACCGCGGCGAGCAGCGCCAAGCCCGCCAGCACCAGCAGCGCAATGCCCGCCGCGCGCAGGCCGCCGCGCTCACAGTAGCACTGGCGGAGGGTGATGCCCACATTCGGGCACGGGAAGGACAGGCCAGACTCGTCGCGGCAGCAGGTGCTCTTGAAAAACCACGACCGGCAGGAGCGGCCGCGGGAAAAGCGCGTGCACGACGCAAAGCTGGTGGCACAGGTGGTGCGGCAGCCGATATCAGTCAGCGCCGTGTCACCCGCCGCGCACTGGCCTTGGGCCGCCGCGGCGGGGGCGGCGGTGAGGGCGGCCGCCACGGCCACCGCCGCCACCACCAGTAGGGTGGCGGCCAGGAGGGGGCGGGCGGGGGTGCGCCGCCGACAGGCGGCGCGGGGGAGGGTACCCTGCCTCATCGTTGGGGGGGGGAAGAGGGAGTGGGACGAGGACAAGCGGAAAGAACCGAGAGGGTGCAGCGGGAGGCGGGGGCGAGGCGGGTCCCCGGCGTGAGCGTGTCCACGTCGGGGGGAGCGCCTCCAGGTCGGCACGGCAGTAGTCAATGACACGGCGGCGGCACGTCACGGAGTTGCTTGGCGGCGCGGCGGTCGCAGGCGTGGCTGACAACTGAGGTGCGTGGGCGGCCCGGGTGCGGCTGCCGCACCGGCGGCGACGACAGCGACGGCGGCGACGGCGGCGATGGCAGCAGCCGCGGCACGTTGCTCCCACGTGGCCAGGGTGACCTCGGGAGACGCGGCCGGCGGCGAGCGCGCCCCCCGCCCGCCGCGCGCGGGCGTTGACAGTGGGCCCCGTGGATCACCCCGCAATGGGGTGGCGGCTGATCACGGCGGCCGCCGCGGGCGGTTTGGCCGTACCGCCACGGACCGCCGTGGGCATCCCGCCGTGGCCTCCCCCCCCTGCGGGGCCGGCCAGGTCCTCGAGGGGAGAGGGCGAGGGGGGCGCGGCGTGCAATCCCCGCTGCCTCCCCCTACCCCTGCCCCGCCACCCCAACCGCACGCAACTCCGCTTGTCGGGCGGGCAGCGCAGTGGGCTCTAAACCGGGATCCATGCAGTCGGCTCTTCAAGCCGGAAGGGCTTGAACAAACCTTGATTTTCCTTGAAGTGGTCGCACGCGCCGCGGCGGCCGCCGCCCCAACTGAGTGGATTAGAGGCCGATCCTCACACTTAAAAGGTTGACGAACACGGTAAAGTATATTGAAGGGAGGTGATGGGTTCCCTACTAAGGAGCATCCAATTGGCTGTCAAGTTTCGGTAACTCTCCATCACAGTCCTCGCGGGGACCACGACGGCCATCCCTGAGCGGCCGACAATCCATCTCCATGGCCCGGCTGATGACGCCACAGAGATGCACGGTAACACTGGCGTACTACCACCGCATCGCGGGCATGAGGCTTTAGTGACCACAGAGGCAGCGGCAGCGACTGCAGCGGCAGCGGCTGCAGTTGCGGGGGGCGCCGCGCTGGCGGCGCCAGCTGCCACTGCCGCCGACGTCCACGTTCCCGCCCTCCCGTCCCCCCTGCCGCCCGCCGGCTCTAGTCCGCATCGGGCCGCGACGGCGGCCGCGGCGGCGGCCGTGGCCGCGGCTGGTTTTGGCCCCTGTCGTCTATTACTGCCGCGAGTCTCGGCGCAAGTGCTTCGGGTGCCTGTCAGTGTCGTCGGAGAGAAGCAAGCCGACGGTTGGGAGCGTACTGTACCGCGTAATTGAAAAAAAAAACTCTCAGGAAGATCTGCAGGCCGCCGAGATACGGCGTGCGCCTCACGTGATCAACTCCGGCGAGCTGCATAAATGCCGGGATACAATCCCAGAAACATGGGACTTTTCGGGTGAAACGGGGGCTACAAGCTCTTGTAGATGCTGTACTTCTATTAGGAGAGCGTGATCACGCTTAATACGGCGCGAGAGCTGTGTGCATTAGCACTTGAAGAAAGCTTGATAAACCTTGAATAATTGGTCATGACCTGGGTGGACATCATCGTTCAGTACATCACTGTATAGCCCGCACTGAGACGCACCTTGTGGTGTATCGCAACCCCATGTCCGAGCAGGTGTTCATAATGACTTCAAGGTTGATCACGTTTTCTTCAACAAATCGGCCTTTACGGGGTCTCTGGGGCACTTCATGATCGCCCTGGATCGTGATTTCTGCAAGGTTCTGCTTTTGAAAAGCGCTTGAAGAGGATCCCGCAACAAAGCCCACTGCGCAGGCCGCCCCCACCCACTGCGGGGTTCCAATGTGCGTGTAACGGCTGGCCGCACGTGGCACGCGCCCGTTCCGGTCCCCAGCTTGAGTGAATGCGGCGGAGGGAGGAGGCCACCCTGTAAGGTAGGGGGGGCGGGGGGGGGGGGGGGAAGGGAAGGGTTATTGAGGGGGGTGCCCGTGGGTGCAAAATGAACCGGTCACGGTTGTTGCCGCCAACGACCAGGCACGGCGGGCGGGGGGAAGCGTCTGGCAAACAGCGCCGCGCCCCGGCGGTCCGTTTGGACAGCGGTGGCTGGGCCTGCCAGCGGCCGTCGCCAGACCGTACGCGGATGGGGGGGCCCCATCGTGTCTCCCTGCCGGCACACGCACACACGCCCCAGTCGGTGCTCGCCCGTCGTCGCGGCTGCCACGCCCATAGATCTGTCCGCTGTGGAGGCACGGGGCCACGTGGTTTCAAGTACACACACTGTAGTACTTTTCCTACTGGGCGATCGGTTTGGTCCCCACGTCGACGGAACTCGTGTTGTCTCGAAATGCACGGACCGGCTCTGGCGTGATCGGCTGCTCCATCTTTATCACACTGCCAGTAGACCAGTTCACACGCCACGACGGGCACGTCCAGCACCAAACGGTGGTTTGGAAGGCTTCAGAAACACCGTGCGCCAGGCGCACGGCCGCTGCCGACCACCTGGCAAGCCCCAAGCTGAAGTCAATCGCCGCGTCGCGGTCCTTGTACAAGTGCACGTAGAGTGGGGTATTCGAGCAGGAGCATCCCCAACCTGGCTCAATGGCAATACCCCACGTTCTGTCTGGGTAGAGGTGTGCGTTGGGCAGTGTGGCCGTGGAGTCGTCACGCACATGGTCTTTTCCCGCCCGCCCTCGGCCACCGTCACGACAATACCCCGGGCCTGTTGCACCACACTCACCCTCCCTTCCGCGGCAACCGACGATCACCGGGTATGGTTCCTGCGTGTCCATCGGTTGCTTGCGTAAGTGTCGTATGGCGTCGCCGGTGGTGCCGTCTACGCTGTGGCTGGCGCAGCCCACGCGTGCACGGGTGTGGTGGGCACGCCGAAACTGGCGCGGGTGGCCAAGGCGGCCGCTGTGCTGTCCGCTTTAGCGGAGAAAACCTGCTGGCCCAGTGTCGGGGCGACCGTGTCGCCGTCGGCACAGATATCGAGTGCTAGTCGATTCCACGCCGTTGGGCGCACGTTGAGTATTCTCACAGCTGTGGCAGGAAGATTCTCCCCACAGAGGGAGGATACGCCACAAACAGCGCCTGGCGTTCCCCAGTGCGATGCGCCTTGGGACGGCCTTCGATGGCAGTAAGCACGACGTGGTGCCTTGCGGGTACCGCTGCAGACTCGACAAGAGCCAGGTGGACAGTCGTCGAGCCATGGCTGCCCACTTCTGCGCGGAGCGTAGCGCAGTCCCTCCTGAACTGGTGTCATGTAGTGGACTGAGTGCAGCAGAGATGAAAGAACCCTCTGCGATCCAGCTAAACTTCCCCTCCTCGTACGGCCGAGGACAGAACACGGTTGCTTGCATGCCTGAGCGTGATGTCAAAGTGTGGATCTTTGAAGGGCGTTCCATAGCGTCCCACAGTCATGCTTGACCTGTTGGAAGGTGTCGGATAGGTCTCACGGAGGGGGTAGCTGTGGGTCCGTGTGCATAAAGGGTGATCCTCAGGGCGTGATGCGCACCTCGGGTGCTCCCATGCAGGCGGCGCTTCGCGACCGGCAACCTGCCACGACGCCAACTCCCGCCCTTTGCACGTCGGATCGGCGCGGACTGCTGGTCTGCGCTGCAGGTGGATCACACCCGTGCCCGCCACCGCCACCGCTCGTCCCATCAGCAATACACCAACCGCGCAAGAAACCGACAGATTGGCGGGTCTCAAAAGAGATATCCAAATTTCAAATGGCCTGATCGACGCCCCAGTGCCGCACGCTACGGTGCGCACACGAGCGTGCGCGTGCGAGGTCACCGCCCGGCAGACGCATGAGTCTCGCAGCGTGCTCGGATCACAGAGGATGTCCCATCTCGAGAGCGGCGTGGGCCCCACTCCGCCGCACTCCCTCATCAAACCGTCGAGGGGTGTTTCATGTCCGCACCCTCCGTGGCCGTGTGCGTTGGCGGCGCGCCAAAAGAAACGACAGCCCAACGGTGCATCCGCGCAAAATTTGGGTTCACCGCAAGCGCAGATCTGGACACGCCTCACTCCCTGAGATCCCTGGGGCGGCACCGGAGTACACGCAGGCACCTAGCCACACAACGGCGACGCATATCTCGCTGTCGCGGGTCCTCCAGTCCAAGTCGTGGTGGCACTCCGAAGGGGTAAACAGTCAATATTATTGAAGCGAATCAAGCGATGAAGCTTTGGATACTCCTGCTACGATTAACCACAGATGGGGCATCCTAAACTGTTGCCACGCGTGTATTGTGTGACTATTGCTCACATGTTGGGGAGGCATAAATCCCAGTTTCCGGCCATTGTCGGGGGGTTAAATACCGCACACCCTTGTTTGCTTGGAAGAATACGTGTTTATGGGAGCTCTTCTTCTGTGTAAATCGCCTTATGCTTCAACATGAACTTTTATTCTACATCATGCATCGAACTGTCAAGCTGTGGTGGCGCTCAGATTATGCGGATGAGTGGGCATGAAGGAGGCGCGGGCCCAAGGCTCACTTTGTAAGGCGGCCGGCCTCCGCTCCCGCTGCATTCATTGGGCCGCCCCTTGTCGGTGGCGCCCATTCGACAGAGTGATTGGCTCCCCTCGCAGACAGGCATGCGTGGTGAAGTGACCAGCCTGATCAGGTCGCCTTTCACTGTGTGGCTGCAATGGGGGGCTCTCACAGGGCCAACCCCTGGTGAGCCAGGGCGGGAGGGGCCGTCCCGTGGCCGCTCCCGCCGACGGTTTGATTGCCGCCCACCGACGGTTTGATTGGCTTGAGGCGCGGTGGGCGGATCGGGGGGCTAGGCCCAGTGTCGGCCCGTGCGGCAGTGGAGGCGGAGAAGGGGGCCCCCTCGCGTGCGAATCCCGGCCTGCGGAGGGGCGCGCGCCACGGCCACCCCAGCGCGCCGCGATCGTGGGGTCTGGTCGATGGGGCCTGGTTGGTGGCGAGACGGCAGCATCGCTGTCGTGCCGTGCCAGCACCACTGCGCAGGGGTAGCTCCCTGCCTCCACCCCGCTGCCCGCGCGCGTGGCGGCCCAGTGTCGGCACGCCGTGTTGGAGGCTCAGTCCCACCGGTCGCACTTACCTGGTAAACCCACCACCCTCGCCACTGTCCGCGGGTTGCAAACGAGGCTCTCCGGATGGGATGGTACGGTGGCAGTAGGCAAGGCAGCGGTGGCGAAAACCGTGACGTGGCGCTCGCCGTTGCCGTTGCCGAGGTGTGCGGCGTGCAGTTCCAGTGCAGCGCATATCAGCCGTGGCAGAGCAAAACAGATACAGAGCGATAAGACTAAAAGAATACTCCATCTATTGCATCATCTGTACACACACGCACTCGCACCCACAGAGCTCCAGCATCAGGCAGGAGTAGCACAATGGTGGCAGCAGAAGCAGTGGTGCCGCCACGTCCTCCCAAAAACAATGCCCGCAGCCAACGTTGTGCCACGCCGCGCCGCGTTGCTCAGTTTGCAAAACACTCGCACACACACACACACACACACACGGCTCAAAACTAGCGCAAGACGAAAGGAGGGGGAAAAGTAATCTGCGGCGGCGACGCCCGTGCGACACTATGCCCGCGGCGCCCGTGGCTTGTGGGCGGACCGCACGTCCACCCGGCCTGGCGGCGGCGGCGGCGTACGTGTGGTGGCAAAGTCCCGGTCCGCGGCTTGGGAGGCGGCCGCGACGAGCAGGTTGAAGTTTGCAAGTCGTGTCTGGGCAGCGCCGAGAAGCAAACAGAACACACAAGAGCGGAAGTAGAGAAAGAGCACGACAAGGCAAAATGCGCACGGAAAGCTAGTTAGAAATTGCATGGCCACAGAGGGACGTATCGGTCTTCTCTGCGTGGGAGCCAAGCTTAGCAGCGTGCACCAAGAGACAACGCCACGCCCCCCCATCCGCCAATGGCCGTTGCCTCACCCGCACCGCCTGGTCACCCCAACGTACCTCTGCAGCTTTACGCGGCCACGACTTCAACGGCGGCGGCCGCTCGGGCAGCCGGTCCGTGTCAGCGCCCCGCTCCCCCCCCAGCGGCACTCGCAGCTGATACGCAAACGTGGAGCGCGGCCAGTACACCGCTTCGTGGGCGCGACCGGCGTCGTCCTTGGCGTCGGCCGCGGCCACCGCAGCCGCCCCACCCGTAGGCCACGGGTAAGCGGCCCACAGCGGCGGCGGCGGGTGCGGGCCATGCTGCTTTTCCCGCCCACGACTGCCGCTGCCGCTGCCGCCGCTGCCGCCGCCGCCGCCGCTGCTGCCGCCGCTGCCGACGCGGCCGCCGCCGCTGCCACCGCAGCCCACACCGCTGCGGCGAAAGCGGGCACCCCCCTCCTCCTCTGCTCCCTCGTCCGCCGTCACCCCAGAGTCCACGTCCCCCTCCGCGTCAATGCGTCTCCCAGGGCGAGGCGGCGGGGGGTAGGCACCCCCATAAGCGGCGGCCGACGCGGGCAGCCGCCCGCCAAACACGTGCGTGTAGGAGCGCGCGGCGGCGGCGGCCGACAGCGCCACCGCCGGCGAGGGTGAGCCCGCAGCGGGCGCGCGTGTGCCCGTCAGGGGTGGGTAGTAGGGGCGGCCGTCGTGAGCAGCATACGCTGCGGCCGGCGACGACGGGTAGGGCTCCTCCCCGCCGTGGCGAGGCAGGTGCAGCCGCGGCTCCGCGCGGAGGTCTGCGTACGGTCGCGAGCAGGCCCGGGGCGGTTCCTCGTAAAAGGTCGAGCCGGCGTAGCGGCCATCGGCACAGGCGTGGCCACCGCCACCGTACGCGCCGTCGGGCTGCGCCCACCCGTGCGCCAACCCCTTTGCTCGCGGCGGCGGCTGCCACCCACCCGTGGGACCGTACGGCGGTTCACCGCCGCCCCCTCCGGCGACGCTACCACCACCGCCACCGCCGCCGCCGCCGCCGCCGTCGGGCCCGCACAGCCCCCTGCCGCCGTCACTCGGCAGGCCCCCACCGGCAGGCCGGCGGAGCAGCGCGTGGCCAATCACCGCAGGCGCGTGACCGCCACGCGCCTCGTTCAGCACCAGCACATCTGCGCGCACCACGTCGGTCGACGGCCGGGGTCGACGCTTCTTGGCCACCCCGCCGGGCCCGCGGGGCAGCGCCGCAGACGAGAGCCGGGCGGCGGCGGCGGCGGCGGCCGCGGCGGCGGCCGACGCGTCGCCCCCCGCCGCCTTGGCGGCCGCCGCCGCCTTGGCCCCCGCCGCCGCCGCGCCGCTGCTGCCGCCGCTGCTCGCCTTCTTCTTGGCCGCCGCCGTCGGCGGGGGTGGCTCCCCCGCCGCTGCCGCCGCCGCGGCCGCCGCCGCCTGCTGCTTTTTCCGCAGTGCCTTGCTCCGCCGCACCCCACACGCGTTGCACAGCGTCTTTGGTCCCGCCGGGCCCACCCGCCACAGGGGCGTCTCGGTCGCCTGGCACTGCACGCACACCCGCACCGGTTGCCGGGGGGGTGCCGGCGCCGCCGGCGCCGGCGCCGCCGCCACGTGCGGCAGTGACGACGGCGCTGGGGCGGGCGTCGTCATGGCGTCGCGCAGCGGGGGGGACACACACACACCACCACGGTCGGCGGCTTGCGGGACCCACGTGCCGCCGATCAGACGAGAAGAGGGGGGGGGGGCGGGGGGGGTGTACGGGCGTCGACCGCCGCCGCTCCGCTTCGCACAGAACTGCAGCCCGCCCCAAAACAGGGGGCAACGCGCCAGCGGCGGCGGCACACAGCGAGAAAATGGGGAAGAGAGGGGGCGCACGACACGACGCGGGCGGCGCAGCCTTGACAGGACGCGGCGCCGGCACGTCCCCCCTGGTGGATGATGAGACCCACCAGGCACGCCTCGGCCCGACGTCCACGCACGGGGGTGGCGCCCACACGCCAGTGCAGGCGTGTGTCGGCTCGACGGCAGACGGGCACGCCGCCAGGGCTGGCATGAACCGCGGTGCCGGCCGGCCGGCGGGGGTGGCCCCACCTGCGCGCGCGCGCGCCACCACAGCAACGCGCACACGGGCGGCAGGGGGGGTGGTGGCGAAAAAACCCCGCAGCACACCCGGCGGGCCGGCAGCGAGCGTGGCGGCGGCGCTGGCGGCAACGGCGCCGTCAAAAGAACGAGTGGGCGCAGGTGGCCCACGGACCACGTCTCCGCGGCCGCAACCCGCCCCCCGCCCCCCGCCGCCCCCCCCCTCTCCGCCACCTCTCCCGCAGGCAGTGGCGGCCGCCACCCGCACGCCGCCGCCGCACCCCCCCGCGATCCCCACCGCGGGCCGCGACACCCGCCGGCCGGCGACGCGGAGAGTAGCCCTGCCCGGGGGGTGCACCGGTGCGTCAGCCGAGGGAGTGCGCGAATCGGTGTACACCCGCCGACGGCCCTCCCCGCACCTCGCACTCCCTGCTGCTGCACTCCCGCCCCCCTCCCCGCCCGCTCGACGAGGTGGGGGAAACAGGCCCACCGCCACCCACCCCCTGCCCCCCGCCGCAGCTGCGCCGCTCCAGCCGGCGACGGCTACCGCGCCGCCGTGACAGGCCGCACCCCAAGCGGGCGCGGCGCAGGGGCAGCCGCCCCGCACGACCGACGCGGGCCGCGCGTGGGACGCCACCGACGCGCACCCGACGGCAGGACCCTCCCGCGCCCCACCCAACCCAGCCACCTCCGGGTCCCACCTCCCCCGAACCCCCCCCGCACCACCCCCGTGTCACCGACAGCGCGGCGGGGCGGCTGCCACGGTCCCCCCCGAGCACCCGCCCCCCCCAACCCAGCGACGCCTGCTTTGCCCGTCGTTTGAGGGGGGCGGAGGGGGCCTCGAGGCCAGTGGCTCCCTCTCTCTCTCGCCCGCCACCTCCCACTTGGCCCGCGGGTGAGGTGCGCGTGCAGCGCCGATCCCCCACACCCCACTCTCGCGAGGCGGCGGCGGGCGGGGTGGGGCACCCCACTTCCCCCCCCCCCCCCTCGCTCTCTCTCTTTCTCCGCCCTAGTGCGCCGACCGAGGCGCGGTGGGGTGGTGCGGGGGGAAGGGAGCCGACGGTGGACACCCGCTGCCGCCGCTCGTCGCTCGTCTGCAACTGCCGTCGGTCGCGGACCGTCGGCCGATGGGCGCGGCCGCAGGCCCACCCAGCCACCGTCCCCGCTGGGCGGCCCGCTGCAAGCGGAAGACCACGCGCGCACTGGCCGCACTGGGTGCCCCACGCCGCTACCCGCACGCGGTCGCTCGGCCCACCCGCCAGCTGGCCAGCGGGCGCTACATTCGCCGCCGGCAAACGCCGGCAGCACCAGGGACCGCAGGGGGACGGGAGCGGGGGGGGAGGGTGGGGGGGGCGACGACGGAAGAAGCGGCGGGGGGGGGGGGGGGGGGGGGTCAGAAGTAGCAGGGGCCGCGGCAGCGGCGGCGGCGCGGGCAGCTACGGCGGCAGCGACAGCGGCGGCGGCTGCGGCGGCGGCGGCGGCGGCGGCGGCGGCGGCGGCCGCCGCGGTAGCGACGGGCGAGTTGCCACACGGGCGCGCGCGCCCGCGGCCGCCCGACCCCCACTCGGTGACAAAATAATGTGCGCCGCCACCCGACGGGCGGGACGTCGCACGGCCGTGGCAAGGCGCGGGGGGCCGGCTCGTGTCGTTGTTTCGGGCGGTGGCGGGTGGGGGCGCGGGAACCGAGCCGCCAGGCTCGAGTGCGCCCCCGTCCCCGCCCGCCCCCGCCCTGCGCACCACCGCCCCGGTGGGCCACACAAAAGCAGGATTCCGTGGTGCTGCACAGCCCCCCCGCGTGCTGTCAAGGCTGACCCGAGGTGTGCCGGTGCAGGGAGGACACCCGTGCGCTGGGGGTGGGCGGCCGTCCCCGGCAGCTGAGGCGACCCGCCCAGGCCATGAGCAGCCGCTCGGGTGCCCTCCACTGACCAAACACGTCGTTACAGCAACACAAGGCAGCGCCGCGATCCAGGCGGCGAGGAAGGGATCCCCAAACAGGGGCGCCGCGACACCGGCCAAGCCGCCCCCACGTCCCGGGACGCGGGCTGGGAGCGCGGGAGCCTCGCTTTCACACCTCCCTCTCGTCCACACCAGGGGAAGACGATTCAGGCCACGCCCGCCACACCATCCCCCCCCCCCCCCCCGCAGCGGCGAGGATCGGCGGGGTGGCGCCGCCGCCGTCGCCGCGAATCAGAAAGATGGGGACACCCCCCCCAGAGAGACCGAATCATGGGTTTCGGGTCCCCCGTGAAACGGGCGCCAGACGCGAAAGCAGACCCGCCGGCTGGCTCGACGCGCGGTGGGCGACGCGGGGCCCAGAGCGCACGCCGCGGGCTGCGGGTGGCTCCGAATTCTTGCCCCCTCCCTCTCTTCGTCTGGTCACCGGCGAGAGGACCGAGCGGAGAGGCCACCCGCCACGGAAGGGTGTGGCGCGTGGGGCCGGTCGCCTCGCCCACTGGTTGTGACCGAGTTTGACCAGGTGCGGCGACTCCCAGCCCGGCCCCCCCGTTTTCGGTCGAGGAGGGAGAACGGGGGCGCGCACCTACGAGACACAGCAGCAGCGGCTGCACAGGATCGGCCGAAAGAGGCGTGGCAGGGAGTGACGGCAACGCGCGGGGTCGAGAGCATCTCGGTGGTGCAATCTGGGTCTGGTCTCGGCTGGAATCTCGCCTGGCCCGCGTCCGCTCGTCTGGCACGGCCGCGGCGTCGCGCCCCAAACGGGGAGGGAAGAGAGGGGGGGGGGTGCGGGCGGGGCGGCCGCGGCAGTCTGTCAGCCGCGGCGGGCCTGGCCCGGCTCTGCCTGGTCCCCGCCAGGCCCCCTGGCCTCTGCGGCTGGTTGTATCTCATGTTATCAAACGCCCCCCAGAGGTCTTCTCATGTAACTGCATGAACTTATAAATATTCGGTAAGTAAATACATCAAGCGAGACCTGATCGAACTCTTCGTTATTATTTTTGTTGAAACGCGCGGCAGACAGCAACGAACCAGCAACGAACGAGTGTTCTGTGCACGAGACAGCCTCATCAATGAAGAGGAAACGGCAGAGAAAACGGGGGTCTTGCCCAAGCCACGAGACACCACTCGCGCTCTCTTTGTTCGCATGCCCGCGTGCGGCACATGAGAATGCATGACGTGCGCCGATAGCCAGCGAATGGGACGGGGCTGCTACAAGAACGACCGCGTGGACGTGGACTCGTGGAGCGGGAGGCTCGCGGGGGGCGGCGACGGCCTGGCCGTTCCGGCACTGCTGACCAGCGGCCGTGGTGTTCGGGATAGGGCAGTAGCTCCCGCCGCCTCCGCCAGTGATAAATACCCCTTGAGGCAGGCCCCCCACCGCCGTCCACAGACAGTTGTCTGACAACAAAGAGTGTCCACCACACACAGTTCATGCCAATCTTCTACATATACACCCTCTCTCTCTTTTGAGGCTGCGCGCGACTGCATGAAGGCCACCCCGCTTGACTCGTGTCGCACAGCTCACTCCCCTCCCCCCATGTAACCCGGTCTCGCCTCACCCCCTCCCCTGTGTCCACCTCCAGACGCGCCTCGCCTGTCCGTCAGCACTCAGACACAATACCTGTGGCCAGGTCGTACATGGCGCCCACCACTTTGACGGTCCCGCCCATGCGGGCCCTGGCCAGCCACCCGCTCGATTCAAGCAGCGTGCGCACCGATGCGGCCACGTTCTCCACCTCGCACGCCGTCAGCAGGTCGTCCCCCGTCCCGCCCGCGCGCGCCTTGACCGCCACCACTAGCGGGACGAGCGCGGACTTGACAAACGCGGCGAGCGTCGGGGGCTGCTCGGCCATGGCGCCCGCGTCCGCAGCGGTCGCCACCGCCGCCGCCACCGCCCCACACGACGTGTGGCCGAGGACGACGACCAGCGGCGAGCCGAGATTCTTGACCGCGTACTCCACGCTCGCCACCGTCGAGTCGTCGCACGTGGTGTTGCCCGCCGTGCGGACGACAAACAGCTCGCCGAGGCCGCGGGCAAAGAGGAGCTCGGGCGACACGCGGCTGTCGGCGCACGACACCACCACCGCCGAGGGGGACTGGCTGTCGGCGAGCGACGCACGGTGGGCGACCGACACGCCGCCCGCGGGCGGCGCCTCGCCGGCCGCGGCAAACTGGGCGTTGGACGAGAGGAGGGACGCCCACACCCGCTCGCCCGCGGCACAGACGCCGGGGGAGACGAGGGCACGCGAGCCGAGGTCCGTTGCCGCCAAGGAGGGGGCAACCACAGCCATGGAAAGTCGCGACGGAAACGGAGGGGAGCGGGGGAAGAAAAGAGAGGGCGGGTGACACAGCGGGGGTGGGCAAGTGGAAGCAGCCCGGGGATGGGCAACGTCGGGAGAGCAGACGAGGGCGTCGGGGGAGTGTGCGGGCGGGGGCGCGAGCGCGGGTGCTCACGCGGCCCGCCTCTTGAGGCCGTTCCACTCGCGGCGGCTGCGGGCGCGCACCTTGCGTGGCCCCGACCATCATCCACCCCCACCGCCGCGCGGCGGCGCACCACGAGCCGCACCCCGTGCGGACACACCCGACGGACGGACGGCAGCACGGGGTGCGCCGCCCCACCGCGGGGCGCTGCGGCTGGCGAGCGTGGCAAGCGCGGCCGGCGTGCAGTCGCGGTGGGGGTGCGCCCCCGGGCGGGCGCCGCCACCCCCGTTTGGCCCCGCCAACCGCAAGGCTGGCCCAGTGGGAGGCGCCAGGGGTGGGGCGTGGAAGGGACAGCGGGTCCATCCCCCTCAGCCCGACAATCGCATGATGCGTTGGGGCATCGGAGGCGGCGGCCAGACGCGTGGCGTCACTAGTCGCCCGGCGTCGCGACGCCGGCCGCCCCCCCCCCCCCCCACACCCCCCGGCGATTGACAAGGACCCCAACAGGGCCACCGGCAGACGCGAGCGTCGTCGCTTCACCCAAGTGGCCGGCGGCTGGTCGGCCGGCTGGTCGGCCGGCTAGCCGGCCGGCCGACGGCGCGCTCGTGCCAGCGCCAATGCGCGCGTGTGTGGTGGGCGACAGCGGCGCGGGACGGGCCCAGCGCGCACGCGACCATCGGATGGAAGAGGAGGCGATCGAGGGGGGAACACGTGTCTCGTTCTGGACGTGCCGCACACAACCGCCGCCGACGGGTCGGCCTCTTCCCGACGGCTCGAGTAGTTTGTATGTATTTGAGAAGAGGAATCCATCCGCAGCGGGATCAGGGGGATCGGCACCCACCACCGCGATGGCGGTGCCGCCGCCGCCCGCCCGCCCGCCCGCCCGCCCGCCCGCCCGCCCGCACGACGGCGGGACGCGCCGGCCGTCGCGGCCGGCCGCCGTCGGCGCGAATCGCGGCGGCCGCGGCTGGTCGCCGCCGTCGACACGGCCGTCATCCGCCGGCCGTGCCTGCCGCGGCGGCCGGCCGGGCGGGTCGGCCGCCGGCCTGGCATTGGCGGCGCCGCTGCCATCGCTTGGCGGACGGGCGGCCGGGTGGGGCGGCGCTTCTGCGCCGCGCCGGGCGTGTCCCTGTTGTTTTTCGTTTCCCCGCTGCGCTGCGCTGGCGCGTGCCCGTTGATCCGACGCGTCGTGCGCACGGCGCTGCCGCGGCCGCGCGCCGCGCCGCCGCCGCCGCCGCCGCCGCCGGCCGCCAATCCCCCGCGAGTGTGGTCTGACCGCCGCCGCCATGGGGCGGTACAAGTAGGCGCGCCGGCGCGGCGGTCGGGGTGGGCAAGACGCGGAGCAGGACGGGTCTTGGCCAGCTGCGCCGACCCCATTGCCCCCCTCCCGCCACCCCCCACCCCTCACGTGCGGTGCCGTCGCGCGTCGGGGGTGTCGACGCGGGCCCCCCCCCCCCCCACCGCGTAGCCCCCCTCCCCTCCCCTATCCCTGCACCTGCCAGCGTCATGGCTGGCCCGCTGCGCACCCGGACCGCCCGGGCGGTGGTGGCCGTCACGGCCGTGGCGGCGGCCGTCGCGGCCGCCGCGGCGGCGGCGACGGTGGAGGAGGCGACCGCCGCCGGGGTGGCCTACTTCTCCCGCCGCTGCGTCGAGCAGCTGCCGCTCGTCGCGGCGCTCCGCGACGCGATTGCGCTGGGCGACCTCGCCGCCGCCCGCGGCGCGTACATTGCGTCGCGGCCGCCGTACGAGGAGATTGAGACGCTCGCCAACGTGCCGTCGGTGACGCCGCTCGACACCAAGATCGACGCCCGCCCGTACGCGATTGCCGGCGGGGAGGACTCGGTCGCGTGGCAGGGCTTCCACGAGGTCGAGCGCGCCCTCTACCGGGACAATGACCTGGGCGTCGCGTACAAGGCCACCACCGTGCTCATGCAGTCGGTCAGCACGCTGTGTGAGGTGCTGGCAGCGGCGGACCCGTCGCAGTTCACGCCGTCCCGCTCGTGGGACGGGATGCTGGCGCTCGCGTACGAGGTGCCCGCCAAGAAGATGAGCTCCGAGGAGGAAACCTGGTCCGACGCGTCCATGATGATCTTCCGCCACAACGCGGTGGGCATCTACAGCCAGTTTGCGCCGTTCAAGGACGCGGGCATGGACGCGGCCGCCGCGCGTGCCGTGGACGCGGCGTACGCGCGCCTCGTACAACAGTATGGCTGGGCAGACCCGGAGAATGGCTTCAACACCACCGACGGCGTCGCGCGGCCCTACTCCAAGGTCGGCGTCAGGCCGCGGCGCCGGCTGCAGGCGCGCTTTTACGACCTCGCCGTCGCCCTCGCCGCCGCCCGTGAGACGCTGGACGGCGTCTCTGAGGAGGAGGCCGAGGAGGAGGAGGAGGAGGGCGAGGCGGGCCCCCTGGCGGGCTTGGCGTACCGCACCGAGACGCTCGCCGGCGTGGCGGGCTTTGCCGACCAGTGCGTCCTGCAGCAGGCGGCCCTCCGCAACCTGTCCCAAGCGATTGCCGGCGGCAATGTGGCGGCGGTCAAGGCGGCCTACACCGCGTCGCGGCCCATGTACGAGCAGATTGAGACGCTCGCCGGCGCGTTTGAGGCCGAGGACACGGCCATTGACGCGCGGCCGTACGCGTTTGAGCTCGGGGAGCTCTCCCCCGACTGGGCGGGCATGCACCTCATCGAGCGGGCGGTGTACCGGGACGGGGACATGGCCGCCGCGGCGGCGGGGACGACCGCGGTCGCCGCCGTCGTCGACACGCTGTGCGCCAAGCTGCAGGCCGCCCCGTGCACGCCCGGCTTTGTCTCCGCCGCGCTCGTCTGGGACGGCATCCTCGCGCTGTCCGAGGAGGTGCCCGCCAAGAAGATTAGCTCGGAGGAGGAGACCTGGTCGGACCAGTCGCTGCTCATCTTTCGGGAAAACGCCAAGGGCATCGCGACGCTGTACGAGCCGTTTGCGGCGCGGCTGTCGGCCGCCACGCGGGCGGGGTGTGGCGGCGCGCTCGCCGCCATCCGCACCGCGTTTGAGGAGACGATTGACGCGGGCAATGACTGGGCGGCGGGCCTCGACTTTCGTCCCTACTCGGCCGTGCCCGCCGCGGAGCGGCGCGTCATCCACCGCCTGTTTTACCAGCTGAACAGGGCGATGCGCGTGGCCAAGTCGGAGCTCGAGGCTGCCGCGGCGGCGGCGTAGGGGCCTCCTCCTGTAGGTGGGCCACGCCGTTGGCCCGACGAAACACTCGAGTGACTCTTTTCCCGTCCGTTGCATCCGCACACTCCCCGGTGGACATCCCGTGGATTCCCCTTGGACGCGTGCCGGCGCACGGGCCTGGCCACGGGCGCGGCTCGGCGGCGGCGACGCCGCCGCCCCGCCGCCACCGGCGCCGCCCCTGCCCGTGCTGGCCCCGGCCAGCGGCGGGTGTCAGAGCCCCCGCGCCGCCAGAAACGCCCGCGACCAGTCGTCCACGGCCGGCCGCACCTCGGCCTCCCAGTAGGCCATCAGCGCCGGGTCGCCGCCCGGCTCGTCCCGGCCGGGCGCCCCCCCCCCCTCCGCGGGCCCCCCCCCCCCACCCACTGCCGCCGCGCATTCAGCCCCGACCGGCAGCGCCACAGGGCGCGCTCGAGGACGCGGACCCCCCCCCCCCCCCCCCTCCCCCCCCTCCCCCCCCTCCCCCCCCCCCAGCAGCTCCCCCAGCCGCGTCAGCACCCCCCCCGGCAGCGTGTCGGCCAGCTCCTCCGCCACCCCCGAGCAGTGCGCGTCGACCGCCTCGGGCGCGACGCTGCCCGCCGGCAGCAGCGCCGCCGCCGCGGCGGTCGGCACCGCCAGCGCCTGCAGCGACACGTCCCGCGCCGTCACCGTCGCCGCCGCCCGCGCGTACGCGGCGGCGGCGGCGACGAGCGCGGGGGGGGCGCCGCCGCCGCCCCCACCCGCACCCCCCCCGGCGGCGGCGGCGGCGGCGGCGGCGGCGCGGGCGGCCCAGGCGGCCTCGGCGGCGGCGACGGTGGCCACGTCCCCGGCCGACCCGCCGTACGCGCGGCGGATCTGGAGCGCGCCGACCAGGCACGCCGCGTCCGCGGCGGTGGGCGCCGCGCCGCCCGCGGCGGCGGCGGCGGCGGTGGGGGTGGTGGCGGCGGCGGCCGCCGGCGACGCGGCCGCCGCGCCCCCCCCAGCCGCGGCCGCCGCCGCCGCCGCGGCGGGTGCGGCGGCGTCGCCGGCGGGGGCGCCCCCCCCCCAAGCGCGTCGCGCACGTCGCCCGCCGCGACCACCGCCGCCGCGTAGAGCACCCAGTCCACCACCCGCCCGCCGAGCACCGCCCGCCGCCCCGCCGCGGCGAGCAGCCACACCAGCGGCGGCACGCCCGCCGGCCACGCCGCCGCGTCCTCCACCGCCACGACGGTGAGGCGGCGGAGGAGCGCCGCCGCGCCCGCGCGGGCGGCCAGGCCGACCGCCGCGACGGCCGCGGCGCGCGGCGCGCGGCGGCGGATGGCTTTTTGGAGGGCGGACATGAGCAGCGAGGGGGGGACCCGCCCGAGCGTCCGCCCGTGCCGGCCGAGGAGGCCGGCCAGCACCCCCGCCGCGTCGGCGGGGGTGCCGCCGGCAGCGGCCGCCGCCGACGCCGACGCCGCCGCCGCCGCCGCCGCCGCCGCCGCCGCCGCGGGCGGGGGGGAGACGGGCACGTCCGCGTCGGCGGTGAGGACGGCGCGGAGGGTGGTCGTTGGCGACAGCGCGAGCGTAAAGACCTCCCGGTAGGGGCGCGCGGCGGCCGACGCCGCCGACGAGCGCCGCCGGGCGGTGGCCGCCGCCGCCGCCGCCGCCGCCGACGCCGCCGCCGCTGGCGGCGCCGCCGTCCACGTCGCGACCAGGTCCGCCCCGTCGGGCGACCACGCGAGGTGAAAGTGCGCGGCCGTCACGCGCTGGACGACCAGCGCCAGCGGCGGGGGCGCCGCCTTGGCCGCCACCGCGGCGCGGGCACCACCGCCGCCGCCGCCGCCGCCGCCGCCGTCGCCGTCGCCGTCGCCGCCGCCGCCCGCGCCCAGCCGCGGCGGCGCGACGGGCGACGCCGCCGCGGGGGCGGCCGCCGCGGCGGTGGCGGCCGTCGCCGCCGCCGCCGCCGCCGCCGCCGCCGCGGCGGCCGTCGCGGGCGGCCGCACGCGGCGGGCGCCGGCGCCCCCCCCCCCCCCCCCCCCCCCCCCCCCTCGGCCGCACACACAGTGTCCACGTGGGCGGGCAGCATGCGCAGCGGGAAGAGCACCCCACACAGCGGGCACGCGCCGGTTTGGGTGGCGCCCCGGCGGCGCGACGCCGCCGGCGGGCTGCCGCTGCCGCCGCCGGTGCAGCCGCCGCCGCCAGTGCCGCTGCCGGGCCACCGGCGTTTGCGGGGGGGGGTCCGCGCCGCCGGCGGCGCCGCCGCCGCCGGCCGCGCCGCCATGAGCGCGTCGGTGATGGAGCGGGCGGGGGTGGGGTCGGCGGCGGCGGCGGCGGCGGCGGCGGCGGCGGCGGCGGCGGCGGCGGGGGTGGCGGGGGGGGTGACGTTGGCCGGCGACGGGGGAGAGAGGGTGGAACGGGGCGCGACGGTAGCCACGGGCGCCGACGGGGCGGCCGGGGGGGGGACGGAGCCCCCCATCGTGGCCCCGCGTGCCGCCCGGCGGGCGGCGGCGCGCGCACGAGGCGGGCGCCAGGCGAAACGGGGGCGGCAGCGGGGACACCAACGCAGCAGCGCGAGCAGCCAACCTCCGAGACAGGGGGGAGGGCGGACGCGGAGGGGGGGGCCGCCGCCGCGCGCGCGGGCGTCGGCCAACCAGGCCGGCGCGCCCCAGCGTCGGCGGCACGCCGCGGCGCGGGCGGCCACGCGCGGGCCGCACCGCGGCAGCCGCGGGGACGCCCCACGCCGCGGCAACAGCGTCGACTGAACGGCGGCGCGGCCGGCGGCGGTCGCAAGCACGACGCGCGCGGGCGCGGCGGCGACCCGCGGCGGCGCGGGGCGGGCGGGCGGGCGGGGGGGCGGGCGGGCGGGCGGGCGGGCGGTGGGTGGTGGCACCGCCCGTGTGGGTGGCGGCAGCCGCGGCGGCGCTCCCGCCAACCCGTCTGCAAAGCGTTGCGGTCGGGATCAACTCCACCGGCAGCGGCATCCAAATCCGTCGGCGGCGCGCCCGGCCGGGCGCGTCCGTCGCGCGCGGGGGGTGTGGGGTGCGCGTGCGTGACGCCGCCCGTCGCGCGGGGACGACGGCCGCCGCCGCGCGCCCGCGCGGCGGTCGGTGCGCCGCGAGCGACCGCACCAGCACAGCAGCAGCGCGGGCGGTGGGCCGCGCGCCGCTCCGCCCCGCCCCCCCCCCTCGTTGCGATGCCGTCCGTCGCTCCGACCAAGACGGTGGCGCTCTTTGGTGGCGCCATGCACGTGGACGTGCCCGCCTCGTACGTGGACGTGAGCCCCCTGCGGGAGGTGCCCGACCACCAGGAGGTCTACGCCGACGCGGCCGCCACCGACGCGTCCCTCATTGTCGAACTCCTCGCCACCCCGTCTGGCCACGATGGCAGCGCGTCGCGGGCTGGCCCCGCCGCCGCCTCCGCCGCGGCCTACCACTTTCACCAGCTCGCCGCCGACGCGGACGCGGTCGCCGTCACCCTCTGCCACGACGCGCCGCTGCCGGCGGCGGCCATGCCCGCGCTCGCCGCGTCGGTGGCGGCTGCCGCCACCCGCCGCCGCGTCGGTGGCCCGCCGCCGGCGGTGGCCGCGTCGGTCGCGGCGGGCACGCACGCGGTGGCCAAGTTCCACGAGGCCGCCGCCGCGGCCAACACCGTCGAGGTGACCGTCGCGTGCTTCCGGCTGCCGCACGTCACGACGGACGTGCTGCTTATTGTCAACGACCCGCTGGTGATTGCGCCGGGCTCGTCGAGCGCCGCGGCGGGCGCGAGGGGGGGGGGGGGGGGGGGGGGGGGGGGGGGCGTTCGCGACCGCCGTCCGCACGCTGCGCGTGGACGACTGGTCGCTGTTTCGTGACGACGATGGGTGAGGGGGGGGGGGGATGGGAGAGGCCATGGGGGACACGCACGTGTCGCCGCACCGGGGGCGGGGGGCGAGGGGGCGGCGGGATGCTGCCCGACCGCTGCTGTTCCGCGGACCACGGCCTGGTCGCACGGGCAGGGGGGAGATGGCGGCTGTTTGGTGCCCGACGAGCTGTGGAGGGGCTGCCGCGGCCTGAACGTGTCGCTGCCGTTGGGTGGTCGTCGCGCAGGCGTTGCGCGCCAGACGGGGTGGCGTCCCTGGCTTGGTCGGCCTGCTCATGGGCGCGTGGGGCCCCCCAATCTGTGGCACATGCTGCACAGGCACCGTTGGCGACGGGGCGAGTCCGGTGGTGGCAACGGGCGTCACCGATAGAAGCCGTCCAATACGCGAGGTGCACAACAGCGAATACATCCAGAGCGCAAGAACGCCCGTCCCCGTTTATTCTGCCCGGAATACCACCGTGTCCAGCATCGTCCCGAGGGACTGGTTGATGTTGAGCGCCATTAGCGCCGCCACGTCAGCCTCCAAGTGCTTCTTCGCATCCAGCTTGCCCACCCGTGCGACGGCCAGCTCCTCGGGCGACAGCTTCAGCTCCTCCACCACCGCTGCTTGGTACGACTTGGCCAGGTGCAGCATCGACTCGATCGTCTTGGCGTTCGCGTCCGAGTGCTCCACAAAGTCGTCCACGCCCAACGAGTCGGTCCACCGCTTCTTGTGCAAGTTCAACAGCATGTGCTCCTCCAGCTCGTTCTTGCGATACGCAATCGCAATGGAGTAGTAGTGACGGTTGAGACCATGAATAAGCGCCTGGATGGACGGCTTGTGCAGGTGGCCCACGTTGGAGGTGGTCTGCCGCGGCTCCTGCGCGAGCACCATCGCCTGCGGGTCAATGGTGCGGAAGGCGTCAATAACGACCTTGCCCTTGACCGACTGGATCGGATCCACGACGATGGACACGGCCCGCTTGTTGAGCGCCTCGAACGACTGCTGCGTGTTGACATCCACGCCTGACAGCCAGCAGCCAAACCCAGGGTGGGAGTGGTACCAGCCCACCACCATCTCGGGGCGCCCAGTCTGCCGCAGCATGTCAAGCATCTTGGTCTGGAAGACGGGGTCCACCGCCTCGACAGACACGCCGGTACCGCTTTGGGGCATTGCAAAGACGTCCACAACCTTGACGGTGTAGTCGTCCACAAACTCGCCCAGCATCAAGCCCATCACCTCCATGGGAACGCCCGCACGGCCTGCAGAGCATAGAGAGCACGTCCAACCCACAAAAAACAACACCAGAGCCGCAACGAAGGGGCGCCGCCTCACGCAAGCATTCCCACAAAGCCACACAAGGCGTGTCAGTCACTGTCTCGACCGTGGATGGCAGAGTGCACGCATGCTCTCCAGCGCACCCCGCCCATCCGCCGCGAACAGCATAGGTGGTGCGCACTTGCACCGACAGGGCCCGCCGCTGCCTCCTCCATGCCCGCCGCTTGACCACACCACACTGGATGGTCGCCTGGGCCTTCCCCCACGGGTCAAGAATATGAGCAGCCGCCGTGGGGGTGAGCACGGCACGCTCGCATCCATGATCCCGTCGCATCTGAAGCTCCCCGCCCATGACGCACCCTCATAGCGCGCGCCACCGCCTCACCCTCTCCCACTGACCTCACCTAGACGTACCGTGCTTGAGCATCTTGAGCAGCGCCAGAGACGAAATGTACACGGTTTCAGCTGTGTCCATCACCGTCGTGTCTGGGGGTGGGCCGCCTTGGCCATGGAGAAGATGCTGCAGCTGCTCCATCGTGACGGCTCGCGCACGACAGCGCAGGGGGGAAAGAGCCGGCGCGTGCCCCAGAAGCAGTCGACGGGTGCAATGACAACGAGCTCAAAGAGCAAGAATGACCACCAGCAGTACGGCAAAAGCTCAGATATGTAGTCAGCGACGCAGGCAAGACCAGACCGGGTTGTTGGGGTGTCGGGATCGCCAACGAAAAACGCACGCGGCGCAGCGCGATGGTGTGGAGAGGACGGCACACACGGACCGGGCACGGTGGCAGCGGGAGTGCTGTCACCTCGGGCGCGCCGTGAAGTCCATTCAAGATGTACTTGTTCAGCTCGTTGCCAATGTTTGTCTGCAGGAACGCTGCAAAAGAGTGGCATCAGGGACGACCGTGAAAATTTGGAAAACTCAGGATGTTCCAGTCCACTTCCAGACAATCACCGACATAAAATATTATTTGTCTGGGGTTTAACGCATGCATTCAGACAATTATCAAGAGCAGATTAAAGCATAGATCAATCACACACCGACACCGATCGTTGCTTTAAAGATATCGCATTGATCAACAGTAAGTGTACAAGAAACCATGTAAGTGAGTACTCTTTCGTCGGAATGCTGAGCTGGCGAGTACACACAACTGCCGCTGCTGTTCCAAGACATCCGTTGCTCACTGCGCTGCGCTGGTGCCGCCGTGAACGCCATCGCCCGTCGACACCGGGCGGCGGCGCGGGCGGCGTCGGCGGCGGCACTGGCCGCGCTGGTAGGAGTGTCGTTGGCGGTGCCGCCTACGACGGCGGCGACGATGGCGGAGGGGGGGTGGTCGCGGCGGCCAGCTTGGCCTTCCATGCCGCCGCCGCTGAGGCGGTCGCGGCGGCGTGGGTGGTGAGGGTGGTTGTGGAGGGGGCGCCGCCGGGGGATTGCCGGCAGTGGCGGATGCCGCGCCCGCCGCGACCGCCACCGCGTGGACCGACGCCGACGCGGTGGCCACGGCGGCGGCAGCCACGGCGGCAACCCTGCGGACGCTCGCGGCGGTGGTTCCCCCGCTCTTCCCCATGGCTGTGCGCGCCGTCGCCACTGTCGTAGTGCGGCTGCCCGAAAAGCGCGGGGTGGTGCTGACCTGCGTTGCCGTCGTGGCTACCGTGGCCTCGGGCCTCGCCTTCGGGGACGCGGCGGTGGGCCGCGGCGCGGCCGCGTCGGCGGCCGCCGTCCAGTCGTCCGGCCTCGACACGGCTTTGGGCGTGGTGGCGGCGTGGGAGGTGGATGGTGAGGTGGTGGCCTCGACGATGGGAAGGAGGAGGGATAGAGGACGCGCAAAGAGGGCGTCATCAGCGCTCAAGCGTTGCCCGGCCACTGCTCGGTTGGCGCTCACGCCTGTTCTTGGTGGCGCACTGCGGGTGCCGCACGACTTATCGAGAATGTATTGAAGCACAATCATGCATAAAGAATGACTTCTCGTCGCTTCATCAAGATTGTCATTTAATTCAAGCATGCTTTAATCAAAGAAGACTAGAAAGATGTATGCATTTTGCCAACCATAACTTCAGCTCGTGCACTGGTCAAAGAGCGATCCACGCGCGACCTCGGCGATGCGCCCCACCCGACGACGCTCCTCGTTTCGTCGGCCCCGTCCTGGTCGCGGCAACTATGGCCTCTTTGCCTTTGGTTCAGCCTCTTTGCTTTCTCCCGGTTTCCTCCCTTCCTCTTTTCGTCAACCCCCAAGGTGGTATTGCCTCGTGCTGTCGCGGCCGCCGTGGCCACTGGGTTGCCTCGGCGGGCTATCCCGGCGGCGACAACGGTGGTGACAGCGGCGTCGCCCCCCCTTCTGCCCCCCCTCCGGCTGCTCCACTGCCACAAACACCCGCCTCTCGTGCGAACCTGTTTGTAGACACCCCCCCCCTGCCGCCCGATGTGGCTCACGCCTTTGGCGGCGGCCCCTTTGCGGCGGCCCTGCTCGGCGCCCAGGCGGCGCTCGTGCAGCGCTTCACAGCGCTGCACGCCCACCCACACGCCTTCCTCCCGCCGCCGGCCACCTCTGGGACGGAGTGGGGTGACGAGGATGCCGGTGCCCCTGCAGCCTCGACGGCTGGCACCTTTCAACGCCACGTGTGGGCGTCTGGGGTGTCGTGCGTCCTCGAGTCCCCACCGTCTGGGGGCGTCTTTGAAAAGGCCGCCGTCAATGTGACGGTCACCCGAGGGGCGGCGCTCCCACCCGCACGGGCGGCGGCGCTCGCGGCGCGCCACCCCGCGCTGGCGCCCCACCTGGCCGCCGCGGCCACCGACGGCGGCGGCGACAGCGGCGGCGGCGCCGCGTACGCCGCCGCGGCGCTCTCCCTCGTCGTGCACCCCGGCCACCCGCACGTGCCGACGCTGCGCGCCGACGTGCGCGCGTTTTGTGTTGCCGGCGGCGGCGTGTGCGGCGGCGGCGCGGACCTGACGCCCGTCCTCCTCTACCCCGACGACGCGGCCGCGTGGCACGCGGACCTCCGCGCCGGCGCCGCCGCGGCGGGGGTAGTGGACTACGCGGCCGCCAAGGCCGCCACCGACGCGTACTTTTACCTGCCGTGGCGGCGGGAGCACCGGGGGGTGGGGGGCGTCTTTTTTGAGGGCCTGCCCCTCGACGCGCGCCTCGTCGACTCCCTCACCCGCGGCGGCGGCGGCGGCGACGGCGGACACCCCGAAGACGCGACGCCCACCGCCGCCGCCGCCGCCGCCGCGGCGATGGCGACCGACGCGACGGTGGGCTACCTCGGGGAGCTCCTCGCCACCGCCGCCACCCGCTACGCCGCCATCGTGGCGGCCCGGTCGGCGGTGGCGTACGGCCGCGGCGAGCGGCGGTGGCAGCTCCGCCGCCGCGGGCGGTACGTGGAGTTTAACCTGCTCGCCGACCGGGGGGTGGCGGTCGGCCTCGCCGCCCCCGCCGCGCGCGCCCGGGGGGTGATGGTGTCGGCGCCGCCGGTGGTGCGGTGGGACGATGAGGCCGAGGCGGAGGCGGAGGAGGGGGGGGGGGGGGGGCCGCCGCCGCGGGCGGCCGCCCTCCTCGACGTCCTCCGCGTGCCGCGCGCGTGGGCCGACGCGGAGGGGGGGGCGGTGCCGCCGCCGCCGCCGCCGCCACCGCCACCACCACCACCGCCCAGCGCGCCGCCCAGTGCTCTGACGCGTGGGCGTTGCGCGTAGCGGGGCACCACGCGCAACGGGCGCGAAAGGGCCCCTGCATCAACGGCAAGCACCAAGTGTACACGACTTTGTTCCAGAGCACTTCCGTCTAGATTTGTGGGCCTGCCGAAAAGAACAGCTGGCCGCACGAGACCCGCTCAGCAGTACGGTGTCGCCTCCTATTCCGTACGACGCGTGTGGGCGATGCATCCGCACAGCCCGCGATCCCGATCCCCCGCCCACGCCTCTTCCCCGGCCCCGCGTCCTGCTTCCGACCAGTGTCCGCACCGCTCACTCACGCCTCCCTCCACCCACCAATGGCGCACGTCCATCCGCAAGGTGGATGTGGGTTTGCGGTGGATTGCTTGTGATGCTCGACTGATGGACTTCCCGTGGCGGGGTCTCCCTGGGTGTTGGCAACACCCAGAGGGCCTATCTCCATGGGCGGGGCTCGCGCTCACTCGGCGATGCCTCGTGCGGGGCATCCCCTGCTGGCTTCGGCGAGCCTTGTTGCCGCCGCTCTGGTGGAGTCCCCGGTGGTGGCAGGCGTGCAGGATGCGCCCGTACTGATGTCTCAATCTCACTCCGTGCGGGGACGCCTCTTCGTTGGCATGCGGAACTCCCGCCGGACGTGCGTGCCGATCAGAGCGACTTTGCCTTGTCGGCCGTACTCCTGAAGACACCGCCCGGCGCCCGCCCACCCGCGTGGGGGTCCACGCCGGAGACGGGATAAAGAGCGCAGCCGACGCTCCGCTGCTGGGCGTGCACTCCCCTCGGGTCACCAGCGAGCGGCCCTCCCGCGCTTGCCTCTGCGGGCGAGACGTCCGCCGCCCGTCTACACGCCCATCCTCCCCCGCCTCTCCCTTTGGGCGCGATGGACCCACCCGCCCGCCCGCCCATTGCTGGGAGGCGGATGGCCGCGCGCTCCGCCATGGTGGGACTCTTCTGTGCGTGCCTCTTGCTGGCTGCACACCTCCTCCTCACCCCTGTGTGGCGTGGTGCAGGCGTCCACCACAGCCGCCTGTCGCTGACGCTGCGGCAGGCCGCGGTGTCTCGCAACTCGTCGGGGGGTGCGGGCGCCCAGGACTGGGGCACCGCCCTCCAAAAGGCGTATGACGAGGCACGCCCCCCGCTGCCGACCGACGAGTTCTTTACCCGTCATGACGGCCTGTTCACCCTCTGGGTTGGCACCGGGCAGGCCACCGGCAGGGTGCTGCTCGGGGTCCCCGTCGAGCGCCTGTCCAAGCCGTTTGTCGTGTCGGAGCAGTACACGACCACGGATGGGGAGACCGTGCAGCGACACGCCCCGGCAGAGACTTTTGACAGGTCGGCGTTTGCGTTTCGAGAGAGTGTCCTGGCCCCCGACGCCCTCGAGGTGTACCGCCCCCCGCTACACGTACGGTCGGCACAACCGGGCACCCCTGAGGGTCGTGAGACGGCCAAAGGCCTGTCGGTGGGTGGCCTGGGGACGTTCCCCTATCGGCGTTCCCCAACGGGCCTGCTTGTTTTTGACGCCGGGCCCTGGGTGGCGGCGGGGTTTTACACCTCCCTCCACGGCACCAAGCGCCCCGTGACGACCCGTTTTGTCGGCGGCGCGGCGTCGCCGGGCCACATCACGCTGCGAGTCGAGGCGTCGGTCAAGCTGGGAAACGCCACCACCCTGTCGCCCGAGGGCATCCTCGGCGTGCGCCTCACGGTGACCGTTTTTGGACTGGCGGACCCGCCCATGCGGCCGCGCCCGCTGGATGAGCGCATCGGCTACTTTGCCGCGCCCTACACCGTCGCGGACGCCTACACCGAGGACCACCCCACCGGCGGGGCGAACATTGCTCGCTGGGACCTGTCGCGGCGGGGGGGACACCTCGACTGGTACGTGGACCCATCGGTGCCGCCGGACAACTGGCCCGCCGTGCGGGCGGGGGTACTCATGTGGAACGCGGCGTTTGGGGCGGCCGGCTTTGACGTCCGCGCGAACCCGGTCCTGCGCGTGCACCTGCCCACCGACAGCGACTGGCCCGCCGACTATGCAGCCGACGATGCACGCTTCCTGGTCATCTCTTTTGTGCCACAGAAGTCGCCGTCGGCCTTGGCGCCTTCGGTGTACGACCCGCAGACGGGGGAGTTGCTGTGGGCAACGATTGTCATTCACGATGATGTGCCGAGGCTCGTTGCCTCCGTCCACCGCCTGTGGTTGGCAGAAGACCCGTTGCCGCGCCTGCCGCGCGGCGGTGAGCGCCAGCCAGATGTGGCGGCACGGACAGCGACGGCAGGTGGAGCTGCGGGACACTTCACGCGTATCACATCGGACGAACTCGTGGCGCAGGAGCTGGCCGCCTTGACGGCTCACGAAGTTGGCCACGCCCTCGGGCTGCGTCATCACTTCAAGGCCAGCGCCACAGTCCCGTGGGCGGCGCTGACCAACGAGTCTTACGTCGAGTCAGCGGGGATCGGCGCCAGCGTGATGGACTACCACCCACGGCTGATGTTGCTGCCCAGCAGCCCGGCCCGCCCGCAACGCTACTTTGCTTCCCCCGTAGTCGGCGCCTACGACAAGGCGGCTGTCCGCTACGGCTATGACCGCTCCTTGTCGTCTTTGAAGGCGCTGGATGCGCATGCCGCCGCCGTCGCGGCGGAAGGGTGCGCCGTGGCCTCGGATGGAGACGTGGGGTGGGACGCCCTGGCAATCCCCTGGGACATGAGCGACAACCCGCTGGCGGCATGGAAATTGGTCGTGCGGCAGGTGCAGGGGCGGGTGCGGCGGCTGCTGGCCGCAACAACTGCCTCGCCCCATTATACGGCTGCCGAAGCGGGCGTCGACGTGGTCCAGATGCTGGAGCCGACCGGGCGTTGCTTGATCGGTGCCGCTAGCCTGGTGGGCGGCCTGACGATGGACCGCCGTCGCGGCAGCCGGCGCCCCGCTTGGACGCCCGTTGGCAGCGCGATGCAGGGCGCGGCGCTCCGCTGGGTACTGGCCCAGATACACCCGGTGACGGGACTCTTGTCGGCCTCAACGGCGGCGGCGTGGACGCCCGCCCTGGCGGAGGAGTCCGCAGTGTGCCGCCGGTTCACCGTCGGATGCCTGCAGCGGCGGCCCTTGCGGGTGGCCGAGAAGCTCCACGCCACCCGCGAGAAGGTGTTGGACAACCTCTTGCACCCAATGCGCCTGGGGACGCTCGCCAGCGCCCCGTGGGCGGGCTCGAGGGTGGAAATGGACGGCGGCCGCCGCCTCACGGTGGCCACCCTGCTGTCGGCGGTGACCGACACGCTCGTCGGAGACGGCTGGTCTTCTCTGAGCGGCAACGACCCCGACGGGGACATCGACGGCAAGGGCGGGAGCACCGCGTTTGTGGCGGAAGCGGCGGCGCGGTGGGTGGCGCGGCTGGCGGCCGTGGCACGGGGGGAGGCGGTGCCCAAAGAAATACGTTGGGTGGCGGCCCTGGCCGCGGCGCACGACCGGGGCGTGCGGCTGGCGGTGGCCGGGGAGCTGTCCCGCATGGCCGCCGACGCCGCGGCGGCGGCGGCGGCAGCGCCAGACAACGCGCACCTCCGGGGGCTGGTGGTGGCCACCGCGCCCTACCGCGCCCGACCGCCCGCGGGTGTTTGATGCGGGACCCAACAGAGAAGGGGGGCACCGTGCTTTCGAGGGAGGAGGCGGGGAGAGAAAGGGGAAGAGAGCCTGCTGCTGCCGCTGTGTTTGTGTTTGCCAGACCCGCGGGGGACCTGGCCGCGCGTGCAAGTGCACCAGTCGGTCGTGTGTGATTACAGGTGGGTGTCCGGGCCGGGGGCGTCTCGCGGCACTGGTGTCTGTCCTGGGTGGTCCCGCCGTCCCGATGGGGTCGCCACCGCCAGAGACGCACGTACTGAGAAAGACCAAAACACCGCACACACAAACACGAGCAGGCCTGGTCCTGGTTGTTGCTTGACGTACGAGCTACATGATGCAGCCGGGCCTGCCCGCATGTGCCCCGTCTTTGTCTTTCCCCGCATGCATTCGCTATCGGGTGATACTCCTCCCCCTCGCCCCTCAACGGCATGACAATGGGGCGGCGGCGGCCGCGACGTCAGCAGACCACCGTGCGGCACAGACAATGGGATTGTTCCAATCACCGCGGTGCCGTTTGTGTCTGGCGTGGTGTCCACCCACGCGGGTGGGCGACACCGCCACGCCCAGCGGTGGGTACCCCCCCCCCCCCCCCCACAAGCATCCCCCGTCCACCTCTCGCCGCGCCGCTCCCCCACCCCCACCCCCGCCACCGCTTCCCGCTCACGCACCACACGGGCGCATCAGGCGCGCCGCGGCGGCTGCCACGGTGGTGCCAGCCGGCCGCCCCCCCCCCCAGCCTCCCGTCCCTGCTGACGCCACCCCCCGCCGCCCGCCGCCCACCAGACCCGCCGGCAGCAGCCACGTCATGAGGGGCGTGGCGGCGCGGCGCGCAGGCGGCGTGGCCGCCGCCACCGCCGCCGGCCATCCCCCCCCCCCCCCCCCCCCCCGCGCCCCTATGGGCATCCGCCCGCCGCGAGCCGCGGCCGCCACCCTGGCTCGTTTTCTGTTTTTTTTTTTTTGTTTTTTTTTTGCCCCGGTGCCGCCGTCGCCGCCCCGTGACGCTGCCGCCGCGGCGGCGGCGCTGCGCCCGCCGCCGCGCGGTGGGGCCGCCCCCTCGCGCCGCCGCGCCGCGCGCGCGCACGCGCGCGGGCGCGCGCGCGGCGGCGTGGGCCGCCCCCCCCCCCCCCTCGCCCGCGGTCTGGGAACGGGCGTGGCGGCGGCGGCGGCGGCGGCGGTGCGCCGCGGCCGCGGCGGCGCGCGCCGCGGCGGCGCGTGGCGGCCGCTTGCCCCGGCCGCCCCGCGGTGCCCGCGGTCGTGTGGGAATGGGGCTGCCGCGGCACGGATACGGCGGTTGGTCAACGGCGCAGCGGCGCGCACGCTGCGGGCCTGTACCTCGTAGCGGAAGGAGGTGGGGGGGGGGGGGGGGGGGGGGTGCGGAGGTGGTTGGCGTGCGGCGGTGGGGTGGCGGCGATGGAGGGCGGCGCGGCAGCAGAGGCGGCGGTGTCAGGGGCGGCGGCGGGGGGAGGCGGCCGCGGCGCGCCGCGCGCCGTGACGCCGCGGGCGGCACGGCACGGCCTTTTGCTGCGGATGGCGCGGGTGGCGGCGGCCGGCGGGCGGGGGCGTGGGGGGGCGGCCGCCGCCGCCGTGGCGCCCACCCCGCCCTCGGCGCGGCGCCCCGCGCGTGGCGGCGGCGCGTCGAGCGGCCGCGGCGCCGGGGGCATGAGGGGGGGGGGGGGGGGGCACGCACTAGACCGCACCCGCGGGGGAGGTGGCGGCCACGCGGGCGAGGGGGGGGCGCGGCCGCCGCCGCCGGCGTGGCACCCTCCCCCCCCCCCCCCCTGCCCCCCGCGCAGCCGCCCGCCTCCCCCACCGGCGTGGCGCCCCACCTCGCACCTGGCGGCGACGCGTGGGTGGGGCCGCCCGCCCACCCCCGGTAGCCGCCCCGCCGCGGCCCGCCCGTGCGCGCCGCGGCGCCGTGGCGGGCGCGCCGCCGCGGCGGCGACGGGCGGCGGCGGGGGGCGGGCGGGGCCGGCCACGCCCCCGCCGCGCCGCCCGGCCGTGGCTCCCGTCAGCGCGGCGCCGCCCCGGCGGGCGGGTCGTCGCCGCCGCCGCTGCCCGCGCACCCGAGCCGCCGGCGTGTCAAGCGGGGTGCGGCCGCGCCGCTATTCCCTCCCCGCCGCCGCGACCCGCCCTGCCGGCCGCCCCACCCCGACGTGCCCGTGCATGGCGCCGGCCGCTGTACCGGCTGGGGGGGGGCGGTTGGGGGAGGGGGGGGGCGGGGGGGTCGCGGGGACGGGAGCGCCGTTTCGGGACGGCCCGCCCCGTGCCGGTACAACAGCCGGCTGCGGCCGGCGGCGCGGCGTTGACGCTTCTATCTGCAGCCAGCAGGCGTGCGTCGTCGGGTCGACCGGCAGCAGCGGCGGCGGCGGCCTGTGTAGCTACCCCCGCCGGGCCGCGTCGCTGCGATAGCGGCGCTGCGTGCACACCCGTTCCTCCACCCCCCCGCCCCCCTCTCCTCCGTCTTTATTCCCCTACCCCGCCCTCCGCTGCTGTCGACCCCACCGCCCGCTCACCGCAGACCGCGCCATGGGCTCCCGACCCGACACCCCTCCCCGCGGCCGGCGGCCGGCCGTTGCCGCTGCCGCCGCTGCCGTTGCCACCGCCGTGTCGTTGGCGTCGTTGGCGGGCGCGGCGCCAATGGGCGGCCCGCCCGCCGGCGGCGCCGCGGCGGTCGCCCCCGCCGTGCGCCAGGCGACCATCCCCGACTGCTGGGGGTTTTATGGCTACGGCGCCGCCCGCCGGTTTTGCTGCTGGGTGGAGGAGACGTGTGGGGAGAACTGCTACCGGCCGTGGCGGCTGGTGAGCGAGGGCAGCTGTCCGGCCGGCGGGACTGGTCGCGGCAACGGTCGCGGCAACGGTCGCGGCAACAGCGGCGGCAATGGTGGCGGCAATGGTGGCGGCTCTGTGTCATCGCGGCAGTACCAATGGGGCCCTGGCGGTGGCGGCGGGCGGGACAACCCGTTCCAACCGTGCGTCAAGGAGTGGCGGCAGGTGCGCGAGTGCTGGCCGAAAAAGTGTGGCAAGGCGGTGTGTGGGCTGTCGGCGACGCCGACGGGGGTGGCGATGAAGCCAAACCCGGGGGGCGGGAAGCAGACACCAGAGCCCTCTGCAACGCCGGTGCCGACGGCGGCACCCACGGCACCGCCGACTGCGCCGCCCACCGCGTCTCCGACGGCGCCACCCACTGCGCCGCCCACTGCGCCACCCACCGCGCCACCTACCGCGCCACCCACCGCGCCACCTACCGCGCCACCCACCGCGCCGCCTACGGCGCCGCCGACGGCACCACCCACTGCGCCGCCGACGGCACCACCCACTGCGCCGCCGACGGCACCACCCACTGCGCCGCCGACGGCACCACCCACTGCGCCGCCAACGGCACCACCCACTGCGCCGCCAACGGCACCACCCACTGCGCCGCCAACGGCGCCGCCCACGGCGCCGCCCACTGCGCCACCCACTGCGCCACCCACGGCGCCGCCCACTGCGCCTCCCACCGCGCCACCCACCGCGCCACCGACCGCGCCGCCGACGGCACCGCCGACGGCACCACCCACTGCGCCTCCGACGGCGCCTCCAACGGCGCCGCCTACGCCACCGCCCACTGCACCGCCCACTGCACCACCCACCGCGCCACCAACAGCACCGCCGACGGCGTCGCCTACGCCCGCCCCGGCCGCGTGGACGTTTGGCGACGGCCTGCGCAAGTGCACGGCGAACAACTCGCGGATCCGGCGGGAGATTACGTCCCTGAGCGCGGCGGAGCGGACGGCATTCACCACTGCCCTGCAGACCATCATCGCAAACGGAGTGTATGGCCAGTTCTCGACCCTGCTCTCGGCCAATGTGGAGGCCGCCTTTGGTGGTGCCCAGTTCCTGCCCTTCCACAGGCTGTTCATCCTCGAGCTGGAGGACGCCCTTCGCTTTGTGGACCCGTCTGTGGTACTCCCCTACTGGCGGTGGACGGACAACTGGTTTGACCCCGCCACTGACCCGGTGTTTGGTACGGACCTCTTTGGCGGCGCCACGCCCGGTCAGTGCATCCCCGACGGCCCGTTCAAGGACCTCCGCTCGCTGGTGCCCAGCGACCACTGCGTGCGGCGCGAGTTCAACGGCCGCGAAGAGCTTGGCATGGGGGACATTGTCTTTGACGAGGCGGGCGTGCTGAGCCAGTTCCTGGACCTGGACTACCCTGACTTTGAGTCCGCCCTCGAGATGTCGGCCGCGTTTGTGAACCTGGGCGTGGGCGGGGTGATGGGCACTGGCCCAACGGGCGACGCGGGCGCCGCCGCCACCAGTGCAAACGACCCCATCACGTTTGTGCACCAAGCGTTTGTGGACAAGGTCTACGCCGATTGGCAGGGCATCAACGGGGCAGCGACCTACTCTGGGGACCACAAGGGCGCCGCCGTGTCGGCCTCGGACGTGCTTGCGCCGTTTGGCGTCCCCGTGTCGCGCGCGTTCAACCTGCCGTGCGTGACGTACGAGTCGGAGCCGGCAGGCCGGTCGGGCCGGGCGGGCCGCGGCCGCCGCCCCGGCCGCACCAGCCGCGCCGCCGCGACGCTGGCGGTCAAGCGGACACGCGCCAACCGGCGCAAGCTGCTGGCGCAGTGGGTGATGCGGTCGCCCGTGAGCGACGCGCAGGCCGACAAGGGGCTACGGGTTGCGGAAATGGCGGCGGTGGATGCCGTCGTCGACGGGTCCGCCACGGGCATCACCGTGACCGCAGCGGACGCTGCCAACGCGGCAGGCGGGAAGGACGCGGCCGGCGCGACGGGTGACAATGACGGTGCTGGTGATCCAAAGGGCGAGTAGGCCCGCGTATCGGCTTGATTAGGGAGGCCCGGGGGGGGGGGGGGTTGGGGGGGGGGTTTTCTTTGTGCATTTCTGCGTGCGTTGTAGCCATGGAGGAGCGGCACGGGGACAGGCGCCAGGCTAGCCCGTACACGCCCACCTGTGCCGCTCGGCCCGGTGCTCGTGTTGCGTATTTATTCGGTGCGAGCGCAACGAGACGAGGCCGCCGTGTGGGCCCGCGACGTTGCGCACGGTTGTGCCACCTGGCGCCGGGGGGGAGCTCGGTCGGCACGGCGCGTGGTGTACCAACAACTGTTTTCTGCAAGCGCTGCAGCGGTTCTCTTTTCCTTCTCCACTGGGTGGGGGGTTGCGGGAGACTCCAATGGGCTCGCGGTTCGTGGCACGAACGCCGTCCATGCGGGCGGCGCGGCACAACCGTTGGTCGAGGCGGACCAGAGGGAGGAAAAAAAAAAAAAAAAAAGGGTATACGCCCGCCGCTCTCAGCAACTGCTTGCACGCTCGCGTCGACGCACGGGTCCCGCTGCGGGTGGACTGCAGCCCACCGCCCGTCAAAAAATGCCCGACAGCAGCCGCATGAGCCACCGCAGGAACGAGCGGCCAAACCCAAAGTGGGCGCCCCCCCCCCCCCCTCCCCCCTGCGCCCCCCCCCCCCCCCCCCAATCCCCCCCAGCAGCCCCTCGAGCCAGCCACCCAGCCCCCCCCCCCCCTCCCCCCCCGTCACGACAAACGCGCCCGGCCCGTCGGCCACAAACCGCGCGCGCCGCGCGCGCAGCAGCTCCTCCACCGCGGGCCGCACCTTGGGCCCCCCCGGCCCGCTGTGGCGGCCCGCCCCCGTAATCAGCCGCACCCGCTCGGACGGCCGCAGGCGGTCGAGCCGCCGCGCCGCGACGGCGACCGCCTCGCGGACGGTGAGGCCGTGGAGGTCCACCTCCCCGCGCCCGCGGCCGGCGTTGGCGGCCTCGTAAATGGCCGACGCGGCCGCCGCGGCGGCCGCGTCGGCACGCGCCGCCGCCGCCTTGGACGCCACCGACAGGCGGTGCGCCTCGGCGCCGTCGCCGCGGCCGTACGCGGCCGCCGCGGCGGCGGCGAGGCGCGCCCGCTCCGCGCCCGCCGCGGCCGACGCCGCCCGCAGCCGGTCCCCCGACGCCGAGCGGGGGGCGCCCCCGGTGAGGTGGTGGATGCGGTCCGCGGCGGCCGCGACGGCCGCCGCGGCGCCGCGGATGGTGACCGCCGTGGACGCCGACGCCTTGGGCGGCACGTCGATGAGCGCGCCCGTGTCGGCGCGGAGGGCGGCGATGGTCGACCCGCCGGGGCCAATGAGGCGGCCGTGCTGCGCCTTGGGGACGTGCAGCGTCACGGTGGTCGCGCCGGGGGGGGGGGGGCCGTCGGACGCGCCGCCCGCGCCCTCGCCGGGGCTCTGGGACTGGGCTTGGCCCATGGCCGGGGGGCGGGGAGGGCAAGACAGGCGGCCCGGCGCCGGGGAGTGCGACGGGGTTGAACGGACAGTGGGGGACGGGCACGCGTCCAAGCACGTCGAGGGTGCAGCGGAAGGCGGGCAAACGCGCCTGGCTGGCCAGCGGCGGGTCCGTCCAAGGCAGCGTGCGTGCGTGCCCCGTCAGGCGCGCCTGGTCAACGTGCACCACGCCAGGCCGACCGGCGTGCGCGGCTTCTATAGGGGCGCCCCCCTGTCGACCCCGTGCGGCGTGGCCTGCTGCGACTGCCGACGCATGTACAGGTACAAGAGGGCAACGCGGTGACGAGCAGCGGTGCCACGCCAGACGGGGCGGAGATAGCCGACCCATCCCGCCCGAGATATGGAAACGCCAGACGCGGGGGTGTCGAGAAGATTGTCGCGTGTGCGACTCGGTGCCGCGCGCACGCCGCTGCTCGCTACTAAAACTGTGGCACCGCCGCGGTTGGAACCAAAAATCAAACGTCCATATACTTTGAATGACCCACCACCACGTGTGACAAGCTATTCACGCGTCGCACCCATCCACCGTGCAAGTCGTGCGCGGGTGCCCCAATCAACTACTGTACGGTTTTCTCAGCACCACCCACCAGCCCACGCGGGTCTCTCCCGTCCACACCCCCCTTTCAAAAGTTCAAAGCCGCTGTGCCGGCGGCGCCCACGTCGGGGCGCCCCACTCCCGCGAGATCCAACGCCGCCACCCCCCCCCCCCCCCACCCCACCGCCCCACCCCACCCCCCCCCCCAAGCAGCCCACTCCCCCGCCGCGCGTAGCCGCCGCCCGCCCGCCGCGGCCACCGCCCGCCGCCCCGCGCCTCGTGCGCGCGCCGCGGCACGCGTCGCCCCCCCCCCCACCCCCCCCCCTCGCGCCGCCACCGCCGACCGCCAACTCGGCCGGTGCAACCGCCCGCCGCCACACCGCCCGCCGCCCGCCGCCGCCGCCGCCGTGCCGCCGCCGCCGCCGCCACCACCGCCGCCGCCGCCGCCGCGCCGCCGGCCGGCGCGCTCCCGCCCGCGCGGCTCGGCCCGCCGCCGCGGCGGCCGCCGCCGCCGCTGCCGCCGCCGCGGCCGTCTGCCCGCGGCACGCCGCGGCGGGGGGGGGTGGGAGTTGGCCGTCCACCCCACCGCGTGCCGCCGACGCTGCCACCCACTCTGCTGTGGCGGCGGCAGACGCTGGCCGCCGCGGTGGCTCCTCCTCCCCCCCCCCCTCCCCCCCTTTCCCCCCCCCCTTGACGCGCTCTCGCACCAGCTGGGCGCCGCCGTGGGGTGTGCACCGCCCGCCTCCTCCCCCCGCCGCCGGCATCCCGCCTCCCTCCCCGTCCCCCCCCCCCCGCCCCGACGATGCGCACGTCCCTGTCACGGCCGCCATCGGCGGCGGCGGCGCCGGCGGCGGTGGACTCCCCCACCCGCGGCGGCACCCCCCCGCGGGGCTTTGCCCGCCGCCGCTGCGCGTCCATGCCCACCCGCCGCGCCGCCGCCGCCGCCGCCGCCGCCGCCGCCGCCGCCGCCGCCGCCGCCGCCGCGGCCGCGGCGACCACCACCACCACCACCACCGGCTGGCCACCCGCCACATCCCCCGCCACCGCAACGTTCCCAGCCGCCGACCGCCACCGCCGCCGCCGTCACCGGTGGTCCCTCTGGCGGGGGTGGGGAGCGGCCGGCGGCGAGGAGCCGCGGCGTCACCGCCCGACCGACACCCCCCCCCCCCACCACCACCACCACCACCACCACCACCACCCCCCCCACCCCCACCCCCACCGCCGCCGTCGCTGCCGCCGTTGGCGTTGGCGGTAACGCGGGGGGCGGTCACCGCGGCGGCGGTGACCGTGGCCACCGGCCAGAGCGGCCGGGATGGAGTGGGGCGTGCCGCCGGCGGGGTGACCGCGGCTGACCACGACGACGGCGGCGGCGGCGGCGGCGGCGGCGGCGGCGGCGGCGGCGGCGGCGGCGGGGGGGGTGGGGGGGGGGGGGGGGGGCGCCGCCGCCGCCGAGCCGGCCGCCTGGGTCGACCGCGACGTGGCGCGGTGGCGGCGGCCGTGCCGCCGCGCGTCGGCCGCGGCCGACCGCCCACCGCTGCGGCCGTCCGCCCGCCCGCCGCCGCCGTCGCCCCGCGTCGCCGCCGCCGCCGCCACCACCGCCGCCGGCGCGGCGGTGGCGGCGGCGGCGACGGCGGCGGCGGCGACGGCGGCGGCGGCCGCCGCCACCACCACCGCCGGCGGCGGCGGCGTGGCCACTGCCGCGGCGACGCCAGGCGCGGCAGCCCCCCCCCCCCACCCCCCCCCCCCCCCCCCCCCAGCATCCCCCCCCCCCCCCCCCCCCCAGCCGGCGGTTCAGCACCGGCCGCCCCCCCCCCCCCCCCCCCCCCCCGGGGCACGTTCCCCCCCCTCCCCCCCCACCTCCCACGCCCACGGCCACGGCGGCCACGCCCCCCCCCCCCTCCCCCCCCACCATCCTCCCCCCCGCCGCCACCACCGCCGCCGCTTCCCGTTCCGGTCCACCCACGACACTGGCCGCACCGACGGCACCGGCGGCGGCACCGGCGGCGGCGTCGGCGGCGTCGGCGGCGGCGGCGGCGGCGTCGGCGGCGGCGTCGGCGCCACTCGCGGCGCTGGTGCGGGAGCGGTCACCGACGCTGGCGGCGGCGGCCGCCGCGGCGGGCGCGGGCGGGGCGGTCAGGCGGGGTGCCGGCGGCGGTGGTGGTGGTGGTGGTGGTGGCGGTGGTGGGGGTGGCGGTGGTGGTGGGGGTGGCGGTGGTGGCGGTGGGGGGGGTGGGGGTGGTGGCCGTGGCGGCGGCGGCGGCGGCGGGGCATCCGCGCCGGGAGGCGGGGTGACGGCGGGGGAGCTCGGCGCGCTCCGCGCGGCGCTCGCGGACCGGCGGGTGGGGCGGCTGGCGGCGCTCGCCGCGGCGGGTGGCGGCTGGGGGGGGGGAGGGCCGTCCTCTCCGCCCCGCGGCTGGGCGGCGTCGCTGTCCCGATGGCCGACGCCGGGGGGGTGGCCACCGCTGGCTGGGGCGGCGGTGGCACCGCCGGCGGTGGCGGCGGTGGCACCGCCGACGGTGGTGGTGGTGGCGGCGGCGGTGGTGGTGGTGGTGGTGGTGGGGATGGTGGTGGGGGTGGTGGCGGCGGCGGCGACGCGGCGGGTGGCGGCCGCCGCCGCGGTGCTGCCGACACGGACGCGGCGCCCGTCGGGGCCACCAGCCCGGCCGCCACGTTGGCGGCGGGGACGGCCACCGCCGCGGGCGGCGGGCGTGACGGTGGGGGCAAGGAGAACCGGGCGGTGGCGGCGGCGGCGGCGGCGGCGGCGGCGGCGGCGGTTGCGGCGGGCACGCCGCTGTGGGGGGGGGGGGGGGGGGGGGGGGGCCAAGGCCGTCGCCGCGGGCGGCGGCGGTAGCGGCGGACGTGGTGGCGGTGGTGGTGGTGGTGGCGGTGGCGGTGGTGGTGGTGGGGGTGGGGGTGGTGGTGGTGGTGGTGGTGGTGGTGACGCGGCGGTGGCGGTGGGGTGAGGGGGCGGCCGCCCGCGGGGGGGGGGGGGGGGGGGTCGGGCGGGGTGGGGGGGGGGGGAGGGTTGTACTGCTGACGGGGGGAGGGACACGCCTGCTGGGAGGGGGTGTGGCGACAGGGGGAAGGGGGGGAGGGGACGCTACGTGCGCCCGTCCCGGTGCGGGCGTGCACCGCGCGGTGGGCCGGCGGCGGGACGACGCCCGCGGCGGCCGCCCGCTCCGTCCCGTGCTCCCGCCGGTGGGACCGCCGCGGCGGTTGCGACGGCGCATGGCGGGGGGTGGCGGCCGCCGTGGCGGTTGGCGTGGCGGGCGCCGCCGCGGCGGGCTGGTGGGGGGGCGGGGGGGGGGGGGGGGTGGGCGTGCCGGTGGAGGTGGTGGCGCCGCCGGGGGTGCCGCCGCCGGTATCCCGAGCGGCCGTGGCCGCCCCATCCCCGGCGGCGGCGGCGACCGCGGCGGCGGTCGCGGCGGCCGCCGCCACCGCCCCCACCACCGCCGTCGGCCAGGCGCCCTCCCCCGCGGCCGGCCAACCCCGCCTCGGCCGCCGCCACCCCCCCCCCCCCGCGCGGCGGCGTCGTCACGACCACCCTCCCCCCCCCCCCCCCCCCCAACCCGGGTGCCATTGCCCATCCCGCCGCCCCCCCACCACCAGCGACAGCCGCCGCCGCCGCCACCGCCGCGCGGCGCCAACCGGCCGCCACCCGCCCCGCCCCGCCCCGCCCCGCCCCGCGCCGTGGCCGCGCGCACGCCGCGACGCGTCCCGACGGGCCGGGCGGGCCGCGTGTGTGTGTTTTTTTTTTTTTTTTTTTTGGTTTTTTTTTTTTTTTTTTTTTTTTTGTGTGTGGACGCGGCGCTGCGGGCGGCGGCGCGCACCGTGCGGCCGCGGGGGGGGGGGGCGGCCGCGCGTGCCGCCGCCGCGCGGGGGGGGCGCCGCGGCGGCGGCGGCGGCGGCCGACGGCGGCGCCACGTGCCGGCGGGGTCCACGCGTCCGCCCCGCCGTCGCTGGGGCGGCTCCCCCCAGTGGTGGCGCTCCTGCGCGCCCCCCACCCCCCCCCCCTTCCCCCATCCCGACCCCCCCCCTTTTTTTTTTTTTTTTTTTTTTCGTCTCCGCTGCCACCGCCGCGACCATTGCCGGCCGTTCCCCCCTCGGCTCGGACGGCGGCACCGCCGCGGGTGCGCGCCGCCCGCAGCGGCGCCCGCCTCGCCGGCGGCACCCGTAGACGGGCGGCGGCGTGCCCCCTATGGGGAGCCGACCCCACACGGCGGCGGCGGCGGCGGCGGCGGCGCCCCTCGCCGGGGTGGCTCCCCCGCGGCGACCACCCCCCGCGCGGCGCACCCCGTCGGGGCGGCGGCGGCCATCCCCCAGACGCGGTGGGGCGCCGCGCACCGGCGGTGGCGGGTCGTGGCGGCGGCCGCCGCCCCCCCCGCCCCGCGCCCCCGCCGCCGTCGACGCGTCGCGGCGGGCCGTTTGTCCCCGTGCGCCTGCGCGCCGCCCGTTACCGCCGTCGTCCGCCCGCACCCCGCACCCGGCGGTCTCCCGTACGAGGCGGCGGCGGCGGTGGCGGCGGTGGCGGTGGCGGCGGCGGCGGCGACGGGGGGGGGGGGGGGAGGGGGGGGGGGGGGGGTGGCGGAAGGGGGTGTGCCGGCGGTGGGGATGCGTGGGGCGTGGCGCCGCCGCGTGCGGGCCGCGAGCCGGCGCAGCCCACCGCGACGGAGTGGGGTAGCACTCCGGTGTCAAGTGTCCGCCACCGCCAGAAATGTCGACTAAATTACAGTAAAGGAGGGCTGCAAGGACGGCTGCAAGAAAGCGCGTTTGACTTTACCGTCGGCTCATCCGTCGGCCGGATCCCGCATACGAGCGCCTTCCAAGATTTACCATTGACACTCACCTGACTTGTGCTACCCGCCACACCTCCACTGCCATTACACACTCCGTCACCTTACCACCCTTTTTTTTCCGTCGCGCAAGAAGCATATCTTCCACGAAAGAGACGACCACGACGCCCAATGAGGATGGCCCGACCCGCCGCAAGTGGGGCACTCGGCTGTCCTCGGTGATGCGTGACAAGCTGGCCGCGGCTCGCGAAGAGCTGGGCACGGAGCAGGTGGCGCGACTCATGACTGCCACCCGTGCTACGCGGTCAAACGTCCGCACGTGGCTGAAAAACGGCGGGTCCGTCAAGAAGCTGGGGCGCCCCCCTTTCTTCTCCGCCGAGGAAGAGGATGTCATTGCTCTCTACATGGTATCCTGGACCAAGGGGGGCGACTTGCTGACGTGCGACCTTGCCTGGGTCCTGCTTCGCCAGTACATTGCTAACATGGGATGGGAGGGGGAGGCAGAGCGTGCGTTTGGTGAGGGAGGGTTTCCTGGCCGTACGTTTTTTCAACTATTTTTGCAGAGGCATCCTCCACTGCACCGCGTTCGCACCGTTGCTCTTGAGGGTGTGCGTGCCGATGCAGCGACGCCAGAGGCCGTGGCCAAGTTCTTTGCTGCCTTTCGATTGGTCTGTCGTGAGTTTTCTATTACCCGGGCGGGGCAGGTCTGGAACACAGATGAGTCAATGATAAACGCGGAGGATCTGATGCAAGGGGCCGGCTCGACGGTGCTGACAGATGACCGTACCGCCCGCGCAGAGTTCGTCATCCCCAGTGTGCAGCGTGGAGCCGAGGCTGCCAGCCTGGTGGCGACGGTGTGCGCAGATGGCTCGCGCCTCCCCCTGTTTGTGGCGGTGACAGGCAGTGGAGGGCGGCTACTGTTTGCTGAGATACAGCACGAGGACGGCTCCAAGAGTCGGAAGCCCCTAGCGTGCTACTTGGACGAGGGAGCCGAGGTCCACCGGCGCGCGAAGCCGGGCTTCAATGGACCGCTGTGGGATGTGTTTGCCCGCTTGGCGGCAAAACACCTGGAACAGCAATGTCAAGGGCAGTGGAAGGTTTTGCTGATGGATGGCTGTAAGGTGCACGCGTCACCCGTCGGCCTGCGCGTGCTGAAGGAGTCAAAAGTGGTGGTGTTGATGTTTCCCTCCCACCTGTCGCATATTCTCCGGGCCCTTGACTCAGACCCGTTTCTCAAGACCAAGAGCGAAGGCCGTTCCAGCGTGCGGCGTCTGCTACCGACTATGCCTCGTCACGCCAAATTCAACTTGACCCACTTCATGCGGGTCATCCGTCACGCCGCCTTTATCGGGCTTTCGTCGGTCCATGTCATCAATGGCTTCAAAAAGACTGGGACTTGGCCAATCGACCCGGCCGTCCTTGACGTCCGGCGGCTGGTCAAGGGCAAAGGAGCCGCCAACGCCAGCCGCAAGGTTGACCTAGAGCGCCTGGCGCTGCGACTGGGGCCCGAGGCGCGGCGCGACATGCGGGAGCCCACCATCGCCTTTGGCTCACTGTCAACACGTGGACGGGCAATCGAGGCTACAAAAGATGGCATGCTGAAGGCGATGGACCTTCTGGCATTTGTTGCGGCGGGCAAGCAAGCAGCCAAGGAGTCGAATCAGGCTCATAAAAGCGCAAAGGTGGCGGACGCCATTGCCCAAGCAGCACGGGACGAGCTGGCTGCAGAGCAGCGCCGCAAGAGCCCGGCCTCTGTAGCGAGGAAGGAGAGCCTACGGCGGCGCGCGGCGAGGACGCGTGCAATTGCTGGCGCAGTCGAGCCGTATGTGTGCGCTCAAGGAGCGGTCGTAGAGACCGAGCCGCGCCGCAAGCGCGCACGTCATTAGATGGCCGTGTAGTCGAAAGTGTGTGTGTGATGGGTGACGGCAGACCAAGATGATGGTAGCGTGCTCTACGCGCAATAATACCTCTGCACGGTAAAGGTGCGCTGCCAGGTCCCTGGAACTGTAAAGTGGTCGACAATAAAAACACGATAAAATAGTGCAATAATCTTCATAACCATCTCACCGACTGAATTCTTACTCCCTGTGCACCAAACTTCGTAGGCAGGGCGTACTCGCCATGCCCTTCTTTTTGGTGCGCGGTGGGTCTCCGGTCGACGCCTTGGCGCGGAGCTGGTTGTCAGATTGGTCGACATTTGAACCAGACTGGCTACACGTCCCATGGGGCGGTTGTGTTCGACGCCCACCGCCCGCGCTGTGGTGCTTAGAGCATCTCCACCAATGGAGCCAAAAGCCAACCCAAACGAGACACGTGGCGCAACGTGGGCGACTGTGAATGGCCACTCCAACCGAGAAGCCAACGCCGAGACGTCACGTCTCAAGCAAAGCATCTAGTGGGGCGCCTGGAGAGTGTAGCCGATTCCACGCCGTACTAGCGTCCTGTGGGACTATCTGCAAGCCACGGGTCACGCTTCCTATTGGCGCAGGTTGGCTCCGCGTTTGGCCAAAAGCCAAAACACCGCGCCAAAAAGGCTCGTTTGGCGCGGGGGTTGGCTCCGCTGCCGTTGAGAGCCAAAAACTCGAGTGCTCTCGAGGCGCATTAAGGTGGTCTCCAGAGCGATTAAGAATTGTGATACGGTCTTAGTTTTGGACCGTCACATGGCCCACCAGTCAGAGCCAAAGCCAAACCGGTGAAACAGGTGCCACGTAATTGGCTTTTGGCTTTTGGCTGCATTGGTGGAGAATCTCTTAGAGCATCTCCACCAATGGAGCCAAAAGCCAACCCGAACGAGACACGTGGCGCAACGTGAGCGACTGTGAATGGCCACTCTAACCGAAAAGCCAACGCCGCGCACGTCACGTCTCAAGCAAAGCATCTAGTGGGGCGCCTGGAGAGTGTAGCCGATTTCACGCTCTACTAGCGTCCTGTGGGACTGTCTGCAAGCCACGGGTCACGCTTCCTATTGGCGCAGGTTGGCTCCGCGTTTGGCCAAAAGCCAAAACACCGCGCCAAAAAGGCTCGTTTGGCGCGGGGGTTGGCTCCGCTGCCGTTGAGAGCCAAAAACTCGAGTGCTCTCGAGGCGCATTAAGGTGGTCTCCAGAGCGATTAAGAATTGTGATACGGTCTTAGTTTTGGACCGTCACACGGCCCACCAGTCAGAGCCAAAGCCAAACCGGTGAAACGGCTGCCACGTAGTTGGCTTTTAGCTTTTGGCTGCATTGGTGGAGGTGCTCTTAAAGGGAGGTTCAGGAATCGGCAGAACACGCATTCTCCCTGGAAGCCGCCGGGCCTTCAAGAGTACTGATTGGCTTGTGACCGAGGGAACCACGCGTGCTGAGTGGTGATTGGCTGATCACTCGAGTGCCGCGCTGTGCTCCGCAAAGTTTTGCACATGGCCCACAGCGGATCCGCAAAATCCGAGAGAAAACGCGTTCCACAGCCATCCTGGCCACCGTCTGTGGACTCGTCTGCGGGCCCCGCAACAGGTCAAAACAGGCTTTTCCTGAACCTCCCTTGAAGCACCACAGCGCCGCGGACACGGCGCCGACGGCGTGTGGCTGTGGGTAGTGGGGATGCGGGGCACGGCGGGCGGCGGTGGACTGCCAGCACGCGGCTGTCCAACGGGACGACGCGACGCCACGCCCCTACCCTGGATGTGTCTGCGGCGGGGTGATAAGTGGGAACCGTGCGGGGAAGGGATGGCGCATCGACGAGAGGGAGACGCCGGACGGCGAACGAGAGAGGAGTAGAGGACGGAGCGGGGTGCCGGCACGGTAGAATTGGAAATCTGGACACGACTCGGAAAATATTATTTTTGACCACAAAAGTGGTGTGAGCCAATGGGGTGGTCAAAGTCCTAAGTCACTTGGGGATACTATAAATACTTTCGTGATCCTCGCTTCAAGGAACTTAATGTATTCAATACGGTACAGTACAACTGTCCGAAGCGGTGGGGACCGGCCGTGGCGCGAAGCCAACCGGTTCCGCGCTCGTTGTGCCGCCCCCCGACCTCGTTGCATCCACGACCCCTACTCCCTCTCCCCTTCCCGGCGGCGGTGTCCCCGCCGAGCAGTGACCATGACGCGGTCCGCCGACGGGTCGGCGGGCGCACCCGCGGGCGCCCCCCCCCCCCCGGCGGCAGACGACCCCGTCGCCGCCGCGTTTGGCGTCGAGTCCCCCGCGGAGCTCGAGTGCCGCACCCCCTTCAGGTGGACCCCCGACGGCGGCTGCCCCGCCGCGCCCACCGACGATGCCTGGGCGCGCGCCTTTCTCCGCCGGCTGGTGGCGGCGTCCCACCGGGAGCCCGAGCTCCTCTCCGTCTACGCGCTGCGCAAGCCCGACATGGCCCGCCTCGTCGGCGCCGCCCGCGACGCGCTCTCCCGCTGCGCGACGGTCGTCGAGGTGGGCGTGCCGCCCGCCGGGCGGGTGCGCGTCGTCGGGGACCTCCACGGCAACTACCACGACCTGGTGCACGTCCTCGCGGCGGGCGGCCTTCCCGCCGCGGACAATGTCTACGTCTTTGCGGGGGACTATGTGGACCGCGGCAACTGGGGGGTGGAGGTGGTCCTCGCGCTGTTTGCGCTCAAGCTGTGGCGCCCCGCGGCGGTGCACCTGCTGCGGGGAAACCACGAGACGTCCCTCTGCGAGCGGTACGGCTTTGCCACCGAGGTGTCCCGCAAGTATGGGGGCAAGGCGCTCGGCGGCTTCCTCGCCGCGTTCCGGGAGCTCCCCATCGCCGCCGTCGTCGTCGCCGCGCCGGCCGCCGCCGCCGAGCCGGTGGCGCGCGGCGGTGGCGGCCGCGGCGGCGGCGGCCGCGGCGGCCGCAGCCGCGGCGTCGCCCGCCCCGCCCGCCGTGGCGGCGGCGGCCGTCGAGGGGCGGGTCCCGGCGGCGGCGACGGCGGCGGCGGCGACGCGGCGGGCCTGGCGCTGCCCGTCTGGGAGCGGCCGCTGGTGCCCGGCGAGCGGCGGGTGCTGGTCCTCCACGGGGGGCTCTGGCGGGACCGGCCGTCCGCGGTGGTCGGCGGCGGCGGCGGTGGCGGCGGCGGCGGCGGCGGCGGCGGCGGCGGCAGGGGCGGCAGCGGCGGCGGCGGCAGGGGCGGTGCCGCCGCCGCCGCCGCCGCCGCCGCCACCGCGCGGCGGGCCACCCTGGGCACCCTCGCCACGCTCGCCGCGACGCCGCGGCGGGCGGCCGACCCCGAAGGCGACGCCGTCGAGGACGCCCTCTGGTCCGACCCCGCCGCCGGCGACGGCGCGCCCCGCGGCTACGCCGCCAACACCCTCCGCGGTGCCGGGCTGCTCTACGGCGCCGCCGCGGCGGCGCGGTGGCTCCGGGACAACCGCCTCGCGGGGCTCCTCCGCGCCCACGAGGGGCCCGACGTCCGCGCGACGCGGCCGGGGATGGCGGACATGGCCGGCGGGTGGGCGGTGGACATGGAGTGGCCGACCGGCGCGTACGTCGCGACGGTGTTTTCCGCGGCCGACTACCTGGGGCGCGGCAACGCGGGGGGATACGCGACGCTCGCGGGTCGGGACGACCCGGCGGCGGCGGCGGCGGCGGCGGCGGCGGCGGCAGCAGCGGCGGCGGCGGGGGGGGGGGGGGGGGGGCGGGGGGGGGGGGTGGGGGGGGGGGGATGCTCCCGGCGTTTGCGTCCTTTCCGTCGCGCGGCCGGCCGGCGGCGGCGGACTGGGTGTGCCCGCCCGTTGTGGAGGAGCGGCCAATGACGCCGCGGTCCATGGGGTGAGCGCCCCACCCCGTGGGGCGGGGGCTGGGGCGCGTGGCGGGTGTGGCGATGCGCGGCGCCCGGCCCGCCGGCACTTCCCCCCCCGCCCGCCGGCGCGTCTGGCCGGCCGGCCGCCCTCCCCCTGGGTGCGCGCGGTCCCCCCCCCCCCGTCGTCTGCTCTCGTCCTGTGCCAGCGCGCGCGGGCCATCGCCCATTCCCCGTCCGGGCGCCCTCTTGGCAGTGGCGGCGGTGGCGGCGGCCATGATGGGAGGGGGGGGGGGGGGGGTTGGGGGGAGTGGCTTCCCCACAACGCTGGTGGCCGCCCCTTTGGCGTGCGTCGGCCGCAGCGGGCGGTCGTGCCCCGTGGCGCCACGCTGGTGGGGGGGTGGCACGGCCCCCGACGCACGCCGCCTGCCCGCTCACTCCGTGGGTCCTCCGCGGGCCGCGCCGACTCGCGGCCCGCGGTTGTCCGCCTCGACACCGCCCTGCGACGGCCGACAGCGGCCGCCGGGTACGGGGCCATGGAGGTGGGGAGCGGGCTCGCCGCCGGCGACCCGGCGCGGGTGGTGGCCTGTCGAGGTGACCCCCAGGGGCGGTGTGGGGTGCGCCCCGCCTGCACGCCACGCTCGTGGCGTCGACGCGGCGGCAGGAGGGGGGGGGGGGGGGGAGGGGGAGGAGCGTCGCGCGTCTCCGCCGCGGATGGCAGCGGGCTGTGGGGGATGTTGGGCGAGGGGGGTGCGGCGGCGCCGCGTGCTCGCCTCCCCCCCGCGCCGCACCCGCCGCGGCCTTTTGATGGGCGGCGGCCGCGCGACGCGGCCGCGGCACTGGGGCCACGACGGGGCCACCGCCGCGGCCGCCGCGGGCGGGCAGCCCCCTACCAGCTGCTGGTGGGTGGTGGCACGGGCGCACAGCCGCGCGGCACACGGCGCACGGCTGGGGCGGGCGCTCGGCGGGGTGCGTGCGGGGCGGGCGTGACCGCTCGCAGCGGCGCCCGTCGGGCGGCGGCCAATGGGGGCGGCCGGCCGGCCGGCCGGGCGGGGGCGGACGCGCCACCCCAACGCGTTTGCAAACTTGGTACTGGACAAAAACGCTCGCGGCGGTGGGGACCCCCACCGACCCTCCCGCGCCGCCGGCGGCCGGGAGCTCGCCCCCCCGCCGCCCGCCGCCCCGCAGTCACGCGCCCGCCGCCCGCCGGCAGAGGGTCACCCGCAGCCCCGCCGGGCGCATCGTGACGGAATTCTCGAGCGCCACCGCCGCCGCGTCGCCGACGCGCGCCCACTCGTACCGGCGGTAGAGGACGGCCAGCACCGCCTTGGCCTCCACCGCCGCCATATTCTGGCCGGGACACGCGCGGGGGCCCGACGAGAAGGGCGCGTAGTGGGCGCGCGCCGCGCGCTGCGCGGCGGCCGCGTGGCCGCCGCCGCCGCCGCCGCCGCCGCCCGCCGCGGCGGCGGGCAGCCACCGCGCCGGGTCGTACGCGCCGGGCGACGGGTACGCGTGTGGGTTGCGGTGGGCGGGCAGGACGGGCAGGTGGATGACGGTGCCCGCGGGGAGGACGTCCCCGTTGGACGGCAGCCGCAGGTCGGCGGCGAGCTTCCGGACCGTCCCGTTGGGCGCGGGCGGGAAGAGGCGGAGCGACTCCTTCCACACCGCGTCGGCGTAGGGCATGGCCGCCAGGTGCGCGGCGGTGATGGGCTCGCCGGTGGGGGGGAGGGCGGCGTCCAGCTCGGCGACGAGGCGGGCCTCCACGTCGGGGTTGTCGAGCAGAGCGTGCATCGTCCATGCAATGGAGTGTGCCTGCGAGGAGACGAGAGAGGGGCGCCCCGTGGCGACAGCGCGGCCCAAGGGAGTGTGGTATGGACAGCGACACACGCACACAGTCAGACACAAGAGCAAGGCGCGACGGACGACGCTCACAAAGCGGCCGCCCAAACAACCACAAACCAGCACCACCGTGCCGCCGCCCGCCCCAGACCAACGTACCGTCGTGTCGTAGCCGGCCATGACATAAAACAGCATATCCGCCGCCACCCGCCGGCGGTCCCCCTCGTACGCGCCCGCCGGATTGTCCAGGTCGGCGAGCATAATGTCGAGCATATCCCGCGGCGCCGCCGCCGCCGCCGACCCGTCCGCGTACGCCGCGCGGCGGGCGGCGGCGCGGCGCTCAAACTCCGCCACAAAGTGGTCCCCGCCCGCGCGGAGCTCCGCCACCGCCCGCGCGCCGAGGAGCGTCGCCGCCGGCAGGCCGACCAGGTCGGTCGTTGCGTGGATCATGCGCAGCAGCCGCCGCTTGATCGCGTCCAGCTCCGCGTCCGTGTGCGCGTGCGAGAAGAGGAGGTGGTAGATGACGTCGACGGTGATGGTCGTCATCAGGTCGTCCACGTCCACCGGCTCGCCGGTGGCGGCCAGCGCGTCCAGGTGGGCCGCCCAGCGGGCAGGGGGCGCGGCGGCGGCGGCGCCGACGTTGCCGCCGTCGCCGCCGTCGCCGCCGCCGCCGCCGCCGCCGCGAGCGCCCCCACCCGCCGTCGCCCGTGCGGCCGGCGGCGCCACCCCCCACAGCGTCTCGTTCACCACCCGCAGCACGCACTCCGTAGTCGGGACGCCCGACAGGAACGGGTGCACAAGCCGGCGGGCGGTGCTGTGCCGCGGCTCGGCGACGATGAACAGCATGTCACGGCTGATCGCGGTGCCAAAGTGCCACAGCAGCCCGCGGTCGCGCGGCGCGTCCGCGCGGGTCGTCACGGCGCGGATGTCGGCCGGGTCGGCGAGCACCACCGCGCGGCGGCCAAACAGGTACAGCTGGTAGTTGACGCCCCACCCGACGCGCGCCTGCCACGCCACGTACGCGTGCGCGAGCGCCTTGCGCCGCGTCGCGGCGAGCAGCTGCGGCACGCGGCCGAGCAGCGGCCACTCCCCACCGTCGGTGGGGGTGGGCAACGACGCGCCGTGTAGGCGCAGCACGTCGGTCGCGACGCGTGGCCAGACGAGGGCGGCGAGCACCGCGGCGGCGGCGGCGGCGGCGGTGATTGCCGCCCACGCGGCGGGGTGGTCGGTGCCGGTGAGGGCGGCGGCCGCCGACGCGGCGGCGGCGGTCGTGGCGGCCACCGCGACGGCGGCGGTGGGGAGGGGGGGGAGCAGCACCAGCCGCGGCGGCGCAGCCTTTGTCATGGTGTCGGTCGCGGGCGCCACAACAGGAGCGGGAGGAGAGGCGTGGGATGGGCGGCCGGGGGGGGGGGGGGGAAGGGGTGAGGGGCGCCGGCGCGGGACGGTGACGTCCACCCGACGCACCAAACGGCACTGCCGGTCGGGGGCGGCGGCGGTGTGGGCGGGCACAATCTCTCTCTGCCCGCCGCGGCACACCCGCGGCAACTAGTCCGCGCCGCCCCGACGGCCGGCACCCCCCCCGTCGCGGCGTGACGCCGCCAACGGCGGGCCACACGGGCGGCGGCCGCACCCCCCGCGGGCGCGCATCCCGCCACGTTGGGTAGCCACGGCAGCGAGTCGGGTGGAGGGCTCTGCTCGCCGCGGGCGGGCCGCGGCGTCGACCGGCCGCCCCCTCGACGGCCGCCCCCTCCTCCCCCGCGGCCGCGCCAGCCACGCCGACCGGGTGCAGGGAGACCTCGCCTCCCCGCGCGAGTCTATTGACGGCGCGCACGCCAATGACGGGTGGGTCAGGCGGGCCTGGCCACCCGAACGAGTGACACCGACGCCCCCCTCGAGATCCCTTCCACGCATCGACGGAAGGGCGGAACGCTCATGATCCACCAACACCAGCCAATCAGCGTCGGAGGCGCTCACTGACTACGAGCGTCTTGCACCACAAGGACGGTGCCGTCTCATAACAGGATCGTGCAATACGGGACAAAAAGCAAACGGCAGCGAACAACAGGCTCCGGCTGAACAGAAAACATTTTTTGTGGCCGTCATTTCGCGAACGAAACCCTGAACAGCGGAATATTCGTCCTGTACGTTCGGCCACGTCTCATTTTTCAATCAGCAACATTACGCCATTGCCACGTGTCTTTTGCAGAAATCGTTTAACGCAATAAATTGATACGATTCAGGCTTCTGATTGGGCGAAAGAGAAGGGCGCGCAAGCCCGCAAGGGGCCCCGCACCCGAAAAAGCAGGTTTTTTTTGAGACGGTTTAGCAGGCACTGCGCCGGGGGCGCACGGATGCGGCGTCGAAATGGCACTCCAATCGCGAGCGCGACGGGCGCTGTCCCCGCTTGGGAGAGTGGGGAGAAATAGCTGTATAGATTTGAAAACTACGCGCAACTACGCTTGCAAAATGTACGAATGACATCCTCTAGTTCAAACGCTCGCGCCAGTGGCACCCACCGACCCTCCCGCACCGCCGGCGGCCTGAGGCTCGCCCCGCCGCCCGCCGCCCCGCGGTCACGCGCCCGCCGCCCGCCGGCGGAGGGTCACCCGCAGCCCCACCGGGCGCATCGTGACGGAATTCTCAAGCGCCACCGCCGCCGTGTCGCCGACGCGCGTCCACTCGTACCGGCGGTAGAGGACGGCCAGTACCGCCTTGGCCTCCACCGCCGCCATATTCTGGCCGGGACACGCGCGGGGCCCCGTCAAGAAGGGCGTGAAGTGGGCGCGCGCCGCGCGCTGCGTGGCGGCCGCGTGCCCTCCCCCGCCGGGCGCGGCGGCGGACAGCCACCGGGCCGGGTCGTACGCGCCTGGCGACGGGAACGCGTGCGGGTTGCGGTGGGCGGACAGGAGGGGCAGGTGGATGGCCGTGCCCGCGGGGAGGACGTCCCCGTTGGACGGCAGCCGCAGGTCGGTGACGAGCTTCCGGATGGTGCCGCCAGGCACGGGCGGGAAGAGGCGGAGCGACTCCTTCCACACCGCGTCGGCGTAGGGCATGGCCGCCAGGTGCGCGGCGGTGATGGGCTCGCCGGTGGGGGGGAGGGCGGCGTCCAGCTCGGCGACGAGGCGGGCCTCCACGTCGGGGTTGTCGAGCAGAGCGTGAATCGTCCATGCAATGGAGTGTGCCTGCGAGGAGACGAGAGGGGCGTCCCGTGGCGACAGCGCGGCCCAAGGGAGTGTGGCATGGACAGCGACACACGCACACAGTCAGACACAAGAGCAAGGCGCGACGGACGACGCTCACAAAGCGGCCGCCCAAACAACTGTTGAGGGAGGCACGGTCACGCCTCCGTTTCTGTTCACAACAACAACAAACCTGCACCGCCGTGCAGCCAGCCGCCCCAGACCAACGTACCGTCGTGTCGTAGCCGGCCGTGACATAAAACAGCATATCCGCCGCCACCCGCCGGCGGTCCCCCTCGTACGCGCCCGCCGGATTGTCCAGGTCGGCCAGCATAATGTCGAGCATATCCCGCGGCGGCGCCGCCGCCGCCGACCCGTCCGCGTACGCCGCGCGGCGGGCGGCGGCGCGGCGCTCAAACTCCGCCACAAAGTGGTCCCCGCCCGCGCGGAGCTCCGCCTTTGCGCGGGCGCCGAGGAGCGTCGGTGCCGGCAGGAAAGCCAGTTTGGTCCTCGCGTGGGCCATGCGCAGCACCCGCCGCTTGATCGCGTCCAGCTCCGCGTCCGTGTGCGCGTGCGAGAAGAGGAGGTGGCAGATGACGTCGACGGTGATGGTCGTCATCAGGTCGTCCACGTCCACCGGCTCGCCCGTGGCGGCCAGCGCGTCCAGGCGGGCCGCCCAGCGGGCAGGGGGCGCGGCGGCAGCGCCGCCGCCGCCGCTGTCGCCGCGAGCGCCCCCACCCGCGCCCCCTGCAGCCTGCGGCGCCACCCCCCACAGCGCCTCGTTCACCACCCGCAGTACGCACTCGGCGGTGGGGGCGCCCGACAGGAACGGGTGCACAAGCCGGCGGGCGCTGCCGTGCCGCGGCTCTGCGACGATAAGCAGCATGTCGCGGCTGATCGCGGTGCCAAAGTGCCACAGCAGCCTCCGGTCGCGCGGCGCGTCCGCGCGGGTCGTCACGGCGCGGATGTCGGCCGGGTCGGCGAGCACCACCGCGCGGCGGCCAAACAGGTACAGCTGGTAGTTGACGCCCCACCCGACGCGCGCCTGCCACGCCACGTACGTGTGCGCGAGCGCCTTGCGCCGCGTCGCGGCGAGCAGCTGCGGCACGCGGCCGAGCAGCGGCCACTCCCCACCGTCGGCGGGCGTCGGCAACGACGCGCCGTGCAGGCGCAGCACGTCCGTCGCGACGCGCGGCCAGACGAGGGCGGCGAGCACCGCGGCGGCGGCGGCGGCGGCGGTGATTGCCGCCCACGCGGCGGGGTGGTCGGTGCCGGTGAGGGCGGCGGCCGCCGACGCGGCGGCGGCGGACGTGGTCGCCACCGCGACGACGGCGGTGGGGAGGGGGGGGAGCAGGACCAGCCGCGGCGGCGCCGCCTTCATGGTGCCTGCCGCGGGCGCCACAACAGGAGCGAGAGGAGAGGCGTGGGGTGGAGTGCAGGGGGGGACGTGAGGGCGGAGGAGCGGGACGGTAACGTCCACACGCAGCACCGACGGGTGCTGCCGGCCGGGAGCGGCGGCCGACTGGACGGTGGCGGCGTACGCGACCGTCTTCACTCCACGCGCCGCAACACACCCGCGGCTATTTATTCGTCTGGCGCCGACGGTCACCAGCCCGCGTCGCGACGCGACGCCGCCGACGGCGGCACACGCGGGCGGCGGCCGCACCCCTCGCTGGTGCGCATCCCGCCGCGTCTGGTACGGCAGCGAGTCGGGTGGAGGGGTCGGCACGCCGCGGGCGGGCCGCGCCCTCGACCGGCCGCCCCCTCGACGGCTGCCCCCCCCTCCTCCCCCGTGGCCACGCCGACCACGCCGAGAGCGCAGGATGACTTTGCCTCCGCGCTCCGACGACGAGCCGGCCGTGCCGGCGTGGCAACTCCCCCACGAGATCCCGTCCACGCCTATGGACGGATGGGTGCAACACGCCTGATCTGCGCGTACCAGCCAATCAGCGTCAGAGGCGGTGGTTGTGTACGAGCGTCTTGCACCACTCGGTCGGTACCCTATGGTACGGTCGCCATTCCGCGGCCACCCGCGGAGTCGGTACATAGGTACGGTCGGGAGCGGCGCGTATGGTTCGCGCGGTCGGCAAGGCGCGCCCGACATCGACGCCCATTCCCCCGGTCGGCGCGCCCCGCCCACGGCACGCCGGCGCCCCGCCGCGGCGGTCGGGTCGGCCGCGGCGCGCCCGCGGGCACCCGCCGCGCCCGCGTGTCCCGCGGCGCGGGCGGCGGCGCGCCCCGCGCGGGCCGCGCCGCCAGCGGCGGCGCCGACCCCGCCGCACCGGCCGCCGCCGTGCGCTCGACGCGGGCGGCCGGTCGGCTGTCCCCCCGCGCGTCCCGCGGCGGCGGCGGCGGCGGCGGCGGCGGCGGGCGCCGCGGATGGCGGCCGCCACGCCGCGGCGCCGCGTGTTTGCGTTTGGGTGGAACGCGTTCCACCAGCTGGGCGGCGGCGGCGGTAGTGGTGGTGGTGGTGGTGGTGGTGGTGGTAGTGGTGGTGGTGGTGGTGGTGGTGGTGGCGGTGGTGTTGGCGCCGCCCCGCTCGGGGTGGCTGCGGCGGCCACGGACTTTGCGGCGGTGCCCGTGGAGGTGGCTCTGCCGGTCGAGGCCGCCGCGATTGGCGCCGGCCACTACACCTCGTACGCGGTGGGCGTGGATGGTACGGGCTGGTGGGGCAGCGGGGGCGGGCGGCGGTGGTAGGGGGGGGGGGGAGGTGCTTGGGAGAGTGCCGGTGAGGGGGCTCGATTGGCTGGCTGGTAGCTCCGCCTGGGAGGCGGGGTGAGCAGTCGTTTGGTGTGCGTTGGTCTGGGGCGCCAACTCACGCGCACTTTCTTGGTGGTGCTGTTTCTTGTTGTGCGGGTGACTGTGGTGCGTGGCGCGGTGTCGGGACTGTACAGGAGGTAAGGGCCCCCCGTCTTGGTCATCGTGGTGTATACCCGTGCTGGTCCCGCCTCTGCCGTACGTACGGCGTGCGCTGGTTTGCCCGCCCGGTTTTCTCGCTCGCTGTTGTTGTTTGCCCTGACCAGGCCCCTCTCTAACGGATGCGCGTCTCCCACGCCGCCTGTGCCTCCACCCCGTTCCCCCGCTTTGCCCCCGGCGGTGCGGCAGACATTTACGCCTGGGGCCGCGCCACCGCCGGCCAGGCCCTCCCCGACCGCCGCGTGCCGACGGTCCCGACACCCACGCGCGTCCCCCCGCCCCCCGGCCTGGCCAAGCCCGCCGCCGCCCCCCTCGCCGTCACGGGCAGTGGCGTCGCGGCGTTTGCGGTGACCGCCGCGGGGGAGCTCACCGCGTGGGGCACCTCCGCGCGGGGGCAGCTCGGCGCGGGGCCCGCGTGCCGGTCCACCCCGGCCACCCCCGCCGGGGTGCCGTTTGTGTTGCCCCCCCCCCGCCGCCGCCGCCGCCGCCGTCGCCGCCGCCGTCATTGTCGCCGGCGGGCGCGCCGTGGACGGCGGTCGCGGCGGGCTGGGGCCACGCCGCCGCCGTCGACGCCGCCGGCGGGCTGTGCACGTGGGGCCACGACGGGGACGGGCAGCTGGGGCGGCCGGCGCCGACCGCGGCCGCCCGGTGCGTGCCGGCCCCCGTACCCGCGCCGACGGGCGCTGCGCGTGGCGGGTGGGTGCGCGTCGCGGCGGGGATGGACCACACGGTCGGCCTGGACGCGGCGGGGGGGGTCCACACGTGGGGGTGCGACGCGCACGGGGAGGCGGGCCACCCGCCGCGGGCGCGCCACCGGGGGGGGGGGGGGGCGGCTGGCACCGCCCGTGGAGCGGCGGCGGTGGTGGCGGCGGCGGCGGCGGCGGCGGCGGCGGCGGATGACGCGGCCACCGCCGACGGGGACGACGCGGCCGCCGCCGCCGTTGGAGGCGGCCGCGGTGCGGTGGGCGGCGGCGGCCCATCGCCGCCGGCCGCCGCGTCTTCCGCGTCACGCCCGCGGCGGCTGGCCGGCCTGCCGCCCATCACGGCCATCGCGGCCGGCTTTGCGCACACCCTCCTCGCCGCCGCGCCGGCGGCGGGCGGCGGCATCTGGGCGTGTGGGTGGGACGGCGACGGGCAGCTGGGGCTGGGGCGGCGCCCCCGCGGCGCCGCGGCCGACGCGGCCGCCGCTGGCGCCGACGCGGGAGCTGGCGGCACGGCCGCCGCGGCCGACGACTGTGTGACGGCGCCGACGCTGGTGCCCGCGAGCGCGGGGGTGGGGGTGGCGCGCCTCGCGGCGGGCCGCATCCACTCGGCGGCGGTGACCGACGACGGGCGGCTATTCACGTGGGGGGGGGGGCTCCACGGGCGGCTCGGGCTGGATGACTTTGCCAGGTACGCGGCTGGCGGGAGCGGGGGGGGGGGGGGGTGGCGGCAACGGGGGAGGTGGATAGGGAGGGGGGGGGGGGTGGACGGAGGCGGGGTTGGTACTCGCCAGTGTTGGCGGCGAGCGCTGGCGCGCTGGGTTGAGCTGCGGCGCCCGCTGGGCCGGCGAGGGGGCTTCCTGCATCCGCACGGGGAGGCGGGCTCGACGGTCACGACCTGCTGCCGTGGCTGGGTTGTGCGCGAGGGGGTGCCGCGACTGACACTGCCGCGGCTTTGCTGGCACTGTGCCCCCACGTTGCTCGTCTGTGTCTTTGGCGGTACTCTTGTCGCGGTTGCTGGGTGCTGCGGGACCCGACTGGTCGTGCTGCCGGCGCTGTATGTGGGGCTGGCTGCCGCCGCAGCATGTCCGAGCCGTGTGAGGTGCAATTCTTTGCAGACGAGGGGCTCCGCGTGCTGGACATTGCGTGCGGGCTGGACCATACGCTGGTGCTCGCGGAGGAGCTGCCCTGATGTCGGCAGGCGCTTTTTGGGGCGTTGTTGGTGCCTTGACGATGGCCGGCTGGCGTGACGAGCAGAGCGGCAGCTGCTGTTTGGCAGCTGGGCCCACTGCCTGACGCACCGCCCCTGCCGAGGCACCCGACTGACCCACGGAGCGTGTGCAAAAGAGAGGACTTGTTGACAAGAGATACGCACAACACGAAGCACATATGTACACGCGCGAGGAGACCCGCCGCACTTCCTACCCACACGCACACCTCGGGCCGGCACATCATGACTGCTCCTCTTGCAACACGGTCGGCGCGGCGGCGGCGGCCGCCCCCCCCGTCAGGCGACGGCCCGGCGACAGCAGCTCTGGCAGGCCATTCATGGCCACGTACGAGCCGACCAGCGACAGCAGGCTGCACACGCAGAGGAAGGCGCCGAGCAGCCGCTCCCACGTGACCACCATCACCGCCTTCTCCGCCCGCGCCAGCGCGGGTAGCATCGACCGCGGGGTGAGGATCCGCTCCACCGCGGGCGTGCTGAACGTGGCCCGCCGGGAGGAGCCGCCCTTGACCGGCCGGCCGCTCTCCACCTCCACGTCCGAGCCGCTCGCCCATCGGCCATCCCCATCGTCGGTGTGGGCGTACGCCCGCTGCGCGTTGGAGAGCGTGCTGCCCGACCGCCGCGGGCCGCCGCCACCACCCCCCCGGCCGCCACCGACGCCACCGCGGCGGCCGCCGCTGCTACCCTCCAGCTCGCTGCCGGTGCTGTAGTCGCTGCCCAACAGGTCGTCCTTTTCGTACGCCGTCACGCTGCTGCCGTCCCCAAACTGCTCCCCGTCGGTGCTGTACACGTAGCGCCCGTCCGAGCTCGTCACGCTATCCGTGTACGAGTACCCGCTGGTGCTCGCGCCCGACGAGTAGCTACCGCTGCTGACAAATGCCAGCGGGCGGTCCGCGCCGGGCGCTTGCACCACCTCCCGCAGCTTGGACCGGGGGGGCTTGAGGCCGTACCGCGACCCGCCCACGCGCTCGTCGTCCGACGGCGTGCCCTTCCAGTGGCTACCCTTGGACGAGCTCCGCTGCAGCTGGGCCGCCCTCGCGCGGGAGGAGCCGCGGCCAAAGGCGTAGCTTTGGCTGCCGCACACGCCCCTGCCCCGGACGCTGTCGTTGCTCCCCACGCTCCGGCTGGCGCGGAGGGCGGCGGCACGGCTGCCGGGCCGCTCCCGCCGTGACGCCTGCTCCTCCGTCCCAGCCTCCGCGTCGACCGACAGCATGCGGAGGACGAGCGGGATCACGCCGACGGCGTCGAGGACGCCGACGAGGAAGAGGAGGCCTGCACAAACGGCAAAGGCCGCCTGCGCAGAGACCGGCATGGCCAGAGGGGGCGGCACCGAGCGCGAGCGCCGCTGCTCGCGCCCAGGGTGCCAGGCCAGGGCGGGGGGGGTGAGGGGAGCGGGAAAGGTGAGAAACGGGGGTGGCGGGGTGGTGGGGGTGGGTGTGGAGGAGCGTGGCCGGGCAGGCCAACGCCGCCGCCACAACCGAGCGTCGGCCGCGGCGAAGAGCGGCGGTGACCACCAGGGGGATGGCACGGGGTCAAGCCACTCGACAGGTCCGCCGCTGCCCTCCACATAACCCCCCCCCGCCTTCGTCTCCCCTCCGCGCCTACCTGCGCCCGGGCACGGGGCCGCACGGCACTACCAAGAATACCACCACCACGGCTGTCGCGACTAGAAGCGGGACAGGCGAGCGGACGAGCCCGTGGATGGGGCTGCGTTTATGACTGGCCACGCCAGAGCCCCGTGCTGCGGTGTCGCCTCTGGTGGTGACCAGCTGGTGACCAGCCCGGCGGCCGAACTGCTCCGCCCTCAGTCGCTTGCGGACCGCCATACGCTCTGACGGCAGTCGAATTCAAAGCTGCACGGAAATTCAAGTAAGCCAACAGACAGTACTTCTATTCTGCAAGTCGAGGGCAGAGATCAAGTGTATTTAACTGGATTCTGTATGCTGGCTTGACCTGACAGGGGCTACCTTACACTTTTTTCATACTGCACTACTGGCACTGTCAGCCTAACCGTGAGCAGGCACGTTGTTGTGTGTCATCCAGACGGGCACCGTTAGGCGTCGCGTGCGTTCCCCTGTCGGCACTGGTCCAGTCGGTCGCAGCCTGCGTCGGGTGCGCCTCGCTCGCCGCACGTCTCCCGTCGCGGCGGCGGTCGGGCGCGGATGCCCCCACAGCCGTCGGGACAACCGTCCTGGCTGGCACGAGCAGCGACCCTCTGACCGTCTCTCATCTGCCCGCCGACTGCCTTGCCTTTTGAACAGCCGCCTCCCGTTTCCCTGTCGTTGGCGTCGCTGTCTGCATCACCGGGACCGCCATGGCGAGCCGCCGCCGCCTGCTCGGCTCGGACCGCAACGACCTCCTCCCCGGTGGGGGCGATCTGGCTGACAAGTCTCGCCGCAACTGCCTCGCGTCGGGCTGGCGCTTTGTCCGCCGGCGACCGGTGAGCGCCTGCCTGGTGGTGGTGGTGGTGGCCAGCGTGTCGGCCGCGCTCGTCGCCACCGTCCGCCACGTGCCGCTGCCGGGGGTGGCCCGCCAGCGCGATGCGGCCGACGCCGGTATGGAGGTGGTGCCCTCTGAGGATGATATGCCGACCAGGTTACTTCCTCCCGAGGGGGGGCAGGCAGCCGCGGGAGCGGGCACCCCACCCATTGGCGGTGCGGGGGGCGTCCCGCCGCCGGGCAACGACGGCGGCGGCGGGGGCTCTACGGGCGGGGACAATGGGCGTGACGTGGTGCCCGCCGCGGCGCCGGTGATGGCGTCGGACGGGGGCGCCGACGACGCGGCCGCGGATGCGGGTGGGGCGGACGCGGCGGCTGCGGGTGCGCCGGCGGGCGCTAGTGATGTCACCGACAACGGCGGCGTTGGCGACGGTGAAGGCGACGGCGTGAAGGCCAACCCGAACTGGGATGGGGGCGGTGTGGAGGGCGGTGCGACGGGCGACACGGATGGGGCATCATTGGGGATGGGCTCCGTCGACGGCGACGGGGCGGCCTCTGCCGAGGGCGCGGCTGGCGGCGATGGTGCGGACGGCGGGGAGGCTGGCGACGGTCCGACGGGGACGGCCCGCACGGACACCGCTGCCGCCCCCGCTGCGGCGGCGGCCGCCCCCAACGCTGGGGTCCCTCTGGATCGTGCCTTGGCGCAGACGACCGACTTGAGCGCCCAAGTGGCGCTCATGTCCTCAGCGCCGTGCGTGCGGTTGCTGCAGACGGGCTCCCTCGGCTCGACGACGCCGCTCTGTATTACCGGCGAGTACTTCCTGGACGTGCAGGTCACCCCCGGCGCGCCGACGGAGCGGCTGACCGTGGCCATTTTTGGGCACGCGGTGCCCAAGTCGGCGGTCAACTGGCACGCGCTGGCGACGTGTGCGGGCGGCGTGGACGACGAGGCGTGCTTCCGCAATGACTCCTTCCACCGGGTCGTGCCGAAATTTGTCATCCAAGGGGGCAACCGTGGGACGGGCCGGAGCGTCTTTGGTTCCACTTTCAGGGAGGAGGTGAGCGCCGAGCGCCACTCGGTGCTGAGCCACTCGGCGCGGGGTGTCCTTGCGTGGGCGGAGTACCCCATCGGCTCGCAGTTTTATATCTTGATGGCGGACGCGGCGGTGTACCTCGACGCGAACCACGTTGTGTTTGGGATTGTGGTGGACGGACTGGACGTGGCCGAGAAGGTGCAGACGCAGCCGCTTGTCAACGGGGCACCCGAACAGCGGGTGTCCATTGTGTCGGCGGGTCTCCTCGACCGTGCTGCCCCCGGACCGGTTGCGCCTCCAGGGGTGGGCCCCTCAGCTGACGCGGCGGTGGGGCCCAACGCGCCGCCGTTCGCTGCCGCGGCCGCGGCGGCTGCTGGGGCTCCAGCGGCTGCCGCGGTGCGGCTGGGTGAGCCCCTGCCATCGGGCGGAAACCCCACGGCAGGCGGCGACGCGGAAGCGGCGGCTGCGGGCGCGGGCACCGCGGCCACTGTCAATGGCAACGGCACCACCGATGGGGACGCCCTCTCTGATGGAGAAAGAGGCGCTGGTGAGGAAGGCGGTACCGTCGACGAGCCCCCCGTTGAGGGGGAGCCCGCTCGGGTGGACGCTGGTGTCGTCGAGCCCCCAGCTGAGTGGGAATCTGCTCGGGCAGACGCTGCCGACGACGTGGCTGCGGATGGGGAGACGCGCGCCGCCGCCGCGAGGGCTGTGCCGGAGGTGCCACCTGGACAGGCGTCGGAGGGCGTCTAAGCCGGGAGTTGAGGCGCACTGACTAGCCGCCAACGCGGCCGTGCCTTGTCACCCCGCTGTACCCTGGGCGGCTGTTTGGGAGGCCGCCACGAGCCTGGGGGAGACTGGGCTTGCTTTTCATTGTCGGGTTGTCTGATTTTGCGCAATGATGTAACAACCAGGCGCGCCGTGATGCGTTTGTGTAGTGTCTTCCCCCCTCTGGTGGGCACCCTTGTGGTTGGCCACGAGGCGTGTGCTGGGTGGCTGTGCTCCTCGTCTACAGCCGCGTTGACTATTAGGGGCTGTATGGGTGGTTGCTCCGGTGCAGGCCGCATCGAACGGACGGTCGGCCGCCTCTCACCTGCTGAGCATAAGCAGGTGCTGTACCAATGGTGTCATGCGGAGTTGGGCTCCACAAGGCGTTCCCTGAGCCCCAGTCTCTGGCTTAGTGCCTACCACACTAAGATTGAAGAGTGCGTTCTTAGAATAGGTGCGTACGCGTCTTACTTCCACGTGCGTCAACCCCTCCGTCCCCCCCCCACCGACCCCATCCAATCAGGCCATCATTTCCCGTACGGTGGCCAAGTCCACTCCCCCGGAGTCGAGGTCGTCCACCACTTTGGCGGCGCCGGAGAACGTTTCCCCCCCCGTATACGTCGACACGGTTACGAGCACGCGCATGCCGGCGGCGAGCCCGGCGGCCAGCCCAATGGCGCTGTCTTCCACTACCGCACACTCGGCCGGGTCCACCCCCATCTTTTCCGCGGCGAGGAGGTACACGTCCGGGGCGGGCTTCTTGGCCGCCACTACATCCCCCGCAAAGACGGGGACGCGCGCGGCGGTGTCGGCGCCGAGCATGTTGACAATCTGCTGCACCGCGAGTTCATTGGAGGTGGAGCACACCGCCACGGGCACGCCCGCGTCGAGCGCCTCTGTGACCAGCCGCGCCACACCCGGCCGGAGCGTCACCGCCCCCGAGGCGACCACGTCGGAGAAGAGGGCGGTCTTGCGGGCGTGGAGGTGCTTGACCAGCGCCACTCGCGACGCGTCGTCGGGAGCGCTCGCCGGCCACCCACGGCCCGGCTCGTTCCAGTACGCCGTCATCCGCTCCTTGCCGCCGCCCGTCTCCAGGAGCCGCCCGTAGAGCTCCTCGGACCACTCGTCGGGGAGACCCGCCTCGGCAAAGGCCGCGTTGAAGGAGGGGCGGTGCACGTCCCGCTCCGTGTCGGCCAGCACGCCGTCACAATCAAAGAGGAGGGCGCCCAGGGCGGCGGTGGGCGGGGGGGGGCGGCGCCGCCCCGAGGGCGACCCACCGGCCGTCGGTCGCCGCCCGGCCGCCGTCGCCGCCGCCGCCGCCACCGCGGCGCCAGCAATGAAAGGTGTGGCCCCACGCAGCGCCGCGATACAACGGGCGGGGCGGCGGCCGCGGGCGGCGTCGGCGACAGCGCCCACCGGAGCGGCCGTTTTGTACGGGAGGGGGGTGGAGACGAACGCCATGGCGACGAAGGGGGATCGCCACGCCACGTTGCCACAACGGTGGGTCAGCGGCGGGGGCGCTGCAGGCCGACGTTGGCGCCACCGCTGGCGGCGCGCTGGTCACTGCGGCGGTCCCCACCGCCAACTGCGTGCGGGTGCGCCGCTTCAGCGGGTCGGCAGTGACGGGGATCGACAGAGACGAGGCAGGCTATCGCCGTTTTTTGCATTGGCAGTTGTGTGGACGAGATAGGTCAGGTCACCTGGGCGCCCTACACGTGGTGCGAACCAGCATGAGCTCTGTGGAGAATGGTACTTACCTGTCTGCGGTTGGTGGCTTGAGTCCAGCCGAGTAGGGTGGCGTTCCCAGCCGGTAGTCTATGTAATTGTGACCGTATCGCGAGGAACAGTTGCCAAGAACCGATAGAAGCGATCGAACATCCGATCGGGAGCGCCCAGCCGCCTTCCTCCCCCCCACTTGTGCTCCCGTCACGCCCCTTCCAAGCTCCTTTGCTTGGTCTGACGCGGTGTATACTGTATAGTGTGAGAGGCGTGGACAGGGCGTCTTCGAGTCGACTGTATGTACCTCGGCGGATTCGTACATTAAATCCATACAACAAAGAATTACTCGTGGCCACAAACACACCGCAGGTTCAACTTCCGAGAGCCTCTGCCAACCCGTCGGCCACTCCAGGCTGGATGTCTCTCGCACAGCTTGCCACCGTTGCATGGGACGATGTACCCCTCAGACTACCATCCGTCTGTATTCATGACCACCGCGACAGCGGCGTTGTCCATGCGGCAAGGAGTTGATTTCAGCCGCTGGGGACGATACCTTGCTGTGCGTCGTCCGATCGACGAGGCGCGCACATGGTGCTCACGCAGACTGGCGGCAGGCGGCGTAAAGAAGGGGGGGAGGAGCGGCGCCCGTGGGCAGTGGGGAAAGGGGGTGAAGCAGCGCGATGCTTGCAAAGAGGGGCTGACTAGGGACGACGGACGCGGGCGTGGGGGCTTGTCGCACGCGTCCTGGCGGCGTCAATCAATACATCCGGAGAATGGAGGGGCGGCGGATGTAGGATTGGCGTCTCAGCTGTCGAAAATGCACATTAAGCCCGTCAACCGTCGCGACGTGTCGAGGAACATTGTAATTACACATGGCGAGGTCTGCTGAGAGCGATCAGCAATTACCGAATGTGTCATGAATCCTACGATACGTTGTGAAAACTTGTTGTGGGTGAACTGTTGCATGAATGAAAGGGCGTGTTTACGATTAGATCGGACATGATCGGCCGCCATCGCACGTCACGCGAAGGTGTTGGGGGCGTGATATGCATACCCAAGCCTGCCTCTCGCTCTGCCCATCGCCACGCTGGACCCGTAGCCATGCCCGGCTGAACCGAGATACGCTTGCGGATCGTGTCTGGCCACGCAGGGACCGGGACCGCTCTGTCAGCAAAAACCCGCCGCACTGCCAGCGGCGCACCACCGCACCAGTCGCACAGGAGGCCGTGCGGCACACCCCCCCCCCCCCCCCCCCCCTCGGGAGGCGGTGCGGGAGGCGGTGCGAGAGGCCGGGGTGTGCGCGTGAGGCCGGCCACGCTGCCTCTCGCTGCGGCCGTGCGACCGGCGCGGGGTGGTTCCAGTGCGAGCCCCCTCCCCCCGCACGGCCCGGCGGCGGCGGGCGGCTGAGCCGCGCCGCCGGCTATGTCCATTGACTTTCGCGACGAAACTCTGCCAACGCGGTTGCGCCGGCGGCCGTGCCGGTGGCGGCCGGCAGCTGGAGCCGGCGCGGTGCGCGCGCGGCGCCCGCGTCGCTCCCATCACGGCGGCCTCCGACAGCACGCTGCGCCCTTTCATCGTCTTCGATACCCCCCTCCCCCCCTTCCCCCCTCGCCCCACAACCTCCATGGTCATGATGCCCGCGCCAAGCCTCGTCACGGTGCGTGGTGGTCCCGCTTGAGCCGTGGCGCCTCCCCCCCCCCCGCCGGCGGCGCCCGCGCAACGCCCACGGCTTGCGTCGGCCAGCGGTGAGCACTCTGGGTGCCATCCGCTCGCCATCCGCTGGCCGCCCGGCCGACCGGCCGCCTGTCTACGCGCATCCGCACGTGCGCGGGGTGCCCAACCGTGCGCGCCGGCGCAATAAGCCGCGCCTCTGCCGCGGGTGGCGGCGACGTGGTCACCATGGGCCCCGCTCGCGTGGCTGTCGGCACCCCCCGTGGTGGGAGGAGGACGCGGCGCAGGGGGGGGGGGGGGGGTGGTTGCGGTGCGCGGGGGGACGGAGTGGGGACGAGGACCGCCACCGCAACAGCCACAGCCAGCCAGTGTGTCCGCTCTGGCGCCGTTGCACCCCTGGAGAGGGGGACAGCTATCGGGGGGGGATGGCCGCGGGTCGTACCACACCGGGGGGACCCACGCTCTCACCTCCCTCTGCTCCCGCCACCGCCTCCCTTCCCAATGCGGGGGGGGAGGGCCTACCCTCCCATTCCCTCGACCACCGGCGGGGCGGCCACTGCCCACTGGACATCCGTCGTGGCATGGCAGGGAGTGCGCCGTGCCGCCGCCGCCGCAGCCGCCGCTGCAGCCGCCGCTGCCGCCGCCGCCGCCGTTGCCGCCGCCGCCGTCGCCGCTGTCGCCGCCGCCGCCGCTGTCGCCCCGTCCGCGCGACAGCAGCCCTGCCGCAACCGCGGCGGCCGCGGCGCCCCCCGCGGTCCGATGCTGGCGTGCGGGACGGTGGGGGGGGGGGGGGGGGGTTGAGGGCGAGCCGCCTAGGCGGCTGTCGCGCCCCCTGCCTGCCGCGCTCACTGCGGGTGGAGGCGGGCTGCTGGGAGGGGGGGGGGGGGGGAGGCGCTGGCGGCAGCTGCGGTGGCACCCGCGGCGGCGCACGGCCGCGGCCGCGCCGCCGCGCCTTGCCGCCACGGCCGATGCCGCGTTGGGGTACGGCCCGGCTCGGCGGCCGCCGGTCTAGGGGCGCACCACCGCCGCCACGGCGCGCGGGCGGCCGCCGCCGCCGCGTCGAGGGCGGGGGGGGGGGGGGGGGGCGAGCGCGCCTTGCCGCGGCCGTGACCGGCGAGTCCGCCCGCCGCCGCGACTGCCTGCCCGCCGCCGCGGCCGGCGGGTCTCTGATCTCTGGCCGCGTGGCCCAACGGCAGCGGCTCCCCCCCCCCCCCGGCGCGGCGCCCTCCCGCTGCCCGTGCCACTCGCTTCCCTCTCCACCGTCTTCCCTCTCCCCCGTCTCGCCCCATGGGTGGTGCGTGTGTGCGCCTGGGTGTTGGCAGAGTGAGTTGTGGAGGGGGACGGGCGGTGGAGGAGGGCGGCCTGGCGCCACGCGCGCTGCGGCCGCCGACCCGGCGGCGGCCCCGCTCCACGACCGCCCCCGCCGGTGGGGGAGCGACCGCTCGGGGGGGGGGGGGCGGGGTTGGCCCCCGCCCTGTGTCCCAGTGCGGTGGGCAGCAGTGGTGCCGGCGGGGTGTGTGGGGAGGGAACTGGGTGGGAGCGGGGGAGGTGAGGGGGAGGAGGGGGGGGGGACGCGGCGGCCGCTGTGCGCGCACCGCTGGCGAACAGCCCGCCGGGCGTTTATATCCCGCTGACGGCCGTGGCCGGTCCGCTCATGGCGAAGGGGGTGGGAAGGGGGAAGCGCCGGGAAGCGTGTTATTGTGCCTGCCGCCGCCGACGTCACCGCCATCGCCACCGCCACCGCCACCGTCGCCGCCGCTCCGGCCGCCGACGCCGCCGCCAAATCGGACGGGGGACGGTGGCAAGGCCATCGTCTGGGCCGTTGCCCGTTCCCACCCCCTCGCCAGGGAGGCGCATCACCCATTGTGTTGCGCTGCTCTCCCCCCCATCCCCCCCCCCCCTGGCCAGGCTCGCACTCCCCCCCCCGTCCGCCCCCCTCGCATGCTACCCCATCGGCGCCCATCCATGGCGCCAGTCGGGTGCGGCGGTGGCCGGCCGGCGGCCCAGCGACGGCGCTGGCGGTGCTGCCAGGCGGTGGCTGTGCTGCTCGCCGCCCTCGCCGCCTCCACCGCTTCGACCGCGTCGGGGGCAATGACGACGGCCGCGGCGGGGGCCTCGGCAAAGACAAAGGCGGCGGCGGAGCCGGTGGCGGGCGGGCCCGCCGGGTCGGCACCGGCGGGGCCCGTGGGTGTGCTCTCGCGGCCATCGCTGCAGGGCCGGCAGAGTGCGCCCGTGGGGGTGGTGGAGCGGAGCCTTCAGGTCTTCTGCCGCCACGCTCGGGCGTCCCGGGGGTGCTCGGAGGCGCAGCTGCAGCTGGCGGCGGTGCACGACTACCAGCAGCCGTCCGTGGGAGGCGGCGGCGGCACCAGCAGCGGCGGCGGTGAGGTGTCGCCGACGGTGGCGGCCATGACGGCGACACCTCCGCAACCGGCGCAACCGGAGGACACGTACGCCACCCAGCCGGAGGAAAGCTACGCCGCACAGTCGGGGCAGCCAGAAGGTGGCTATGCCACCCCCACGGAGCCTTCCCAGGCGCCTGCGACGCAGCCGCAGGCGACGGCGCAGCCGGCGGCGGAGTCACAGGCGGAGGCGACGTCAGAGCCGGCGACGGAGCTGCAGGCGGAGGTGACGGCGACGCCGACGACGGAGCCTCTGGCAGAGGCGACGCCGGCGCCCGCGACCGAGCAGCAGCCGCAGGTGACGTCGCCGCCGGTGACGGAACCACAGCCGACGCCCGCGCAGGGGGCGCAGTCATGGGATAGCTACGCCTCCCTCGCAGCCCCGTCCCAGGCGCCCGCAGCACGTCCCCCGTCGACCTCGGCAAAGCCGCCTGCGGCGGCGCCAAACAGGACCCCTGCGACCAAAGGTGGTGGTGGCAGCGGCGGCGGCGGCGGCGGCGGCGGTGGCGGCGGCGGCGGCGGCGGCGGTGGCGGTGGCGGTGGCAGCGGCAGCAATAGCGACAACAACGGCTACAAAGGCGGCCCCGCGGCTGAGGTGGTCGCCACCTCCGAGGTGTGCCTGCTCAAGAACGAGTGGAAGGACTACGTCAAGGCGAATGAAAAGGCACTCGAGGAGTACGACATGCCGTCCAACGAGCGGGACTCGTTCATCAAGTCGATCAAGCGGCTGCCGACAAAGGTGGGCGGCTTCCACTGCTTTCGGGACCAGGCGGAGTTTGCAGCGATGGGCCAGCTCGTCGCCGCCGCGTTCTCCTCCGTTTCGGCCGCCCAAATGACCGAGCGGTTTGCCGACGGCGAGGACGGCACCGCCGCACGCGGCCGCAACCACCGCCGCGACGGCGGCCGTGGCGGCGGCGGCGGCCGCCCGCCGTCGCGTGACGGTGGCGCCGCGCTGCGCGCCGTCAGCGGCGGCGGCAACTGCGCGAAGCGGGCCGCAGAGTGCGACGCGGGCACCTGGCGGTACGGCTGCACGTCGCGGCGGCAGTGCTGCTGCCCGTCGTTTTGCGTCGGCTACTTCGACCTCGCGTTCCGGCACCTGCGCATCGCGCAGTCGACGCGCCGGCGGAGCACGAGCAGCTGCTGCGTGTCATCGTTTTGTTGAGGAGCGGTAGTGGGGAGGGGTGGGGGGGGGGAGGTAGTGGGCGGGGGCGGGGGGGGGGAGGGGAATGCGCGCTGGGGGGGGGGCGCCCCCAGACCCCCCTGCCCTTAACACTCCCCCCCCGCCCTCCCGACACGTTGGAAGCGCCGCCCCGCCGACCTGCGCTAGTGGGCTAGTCTTGCACACCCACCCACCCGTAGCCGCCCCCGCCGCTTGTGACTGTCCCCGTGTGCGCATCCACTCAGTTCTGATTTTTTTTTTTCTTCCACCGCGCCGGGGGGGCCCCCAACGCACACCCCCTTTTGCGTCTCCCTCCTGCCTGGTGCTCACGACTGTCGTCCCGCCCCAGCTACGTACGCGCGGTGAAACCAAACCGCGACCCTATGCCGGCAGCGACCCGCCCGCCTACCACCCCAGTCCTTCCCCTCGCGGCGGTGGCACCTACGCCACGTGGCGGTGGGGGGTCCCTGGCAGCCTCGCGTGGGGGAAGGGGGCGGCCGCTGCTGACGAGCCGCAACGACGCTCGCTCATTGGCCAGGACACACACGAGACACCACCGACACCGCCTCGTCCCGCCACCAACGGCGGTGTAGCCGATCGATGGTCGCGTCACGCCCGCACGGACCGGCGCCCCGTCGCATCCCACCACTCGCAAACGTGCATCCTCCCACGCCCACCTCCCCGCCATCTCCACTACGCACCCCCCCCACCTCACCTCTCCGTCCACCCCTCCCCCCCCCCCCCCCCCCCCCCGCACACGGCCAGCTCGCCCGATGGCCTCCCCGCCCCCCCCCCCCCTGCGGCCGCCAACCATGCAGACCCAGACGCCCCCCCCCCCCCGCCATCCCAACCGCCGCGGCGGGCCCGCCGCTGCGCCTCCCCGCCGATGCTGGCTACCGGCTGCGGTCGCTCGTCGCCCCCCGCCTGTCGGGCACCCCCTTCCGCGCGTTTGCGTGGCTCGCCGACACCCGCGTCGGCGCGCCGCTGCGCGCGCGGCTGCTGTCGCAGTGCGGGTTTGTGGCGCTCCGCGCCAACGCCGCGTACGACGGCCTGCCGCGGACGGCGCAGCCGCTGCACCCGCCGCCGGGGGGGGGGGGGGGAGGCGGCGGCGGCGGCGCCCGCGAAAGGGGGTGGCGGGGGGGGGGAGGGGGGTGGGGGTGGGGGTGGGGGTGGAGGTGTCGATGGCGGCGGCGATAGCGGTGGCGACGCCACCGCCGCCGCGGTGGATGGCGTGTGGTTTGAGCCGTCCCTGGCGGCGATCGACGCGGGCGTGGCGCCGCTGCTGGCGGCCGCCGCGGCGGCGGCAACGGCAGCGGCGACAGCAGCGTCGACGGCAGCGTCGACGGCGTCGGCAGAGGCGGCAGCGGGGGACCCGCGCGGCGGCGGCGGCGGCTCATCCCCCCCCCCCCCCTCCTCTCCCAGCGGGACGCTGCGGACCAGAGGCCTGCCGGTGAGCGTCGCGGAGCTGGCCGCCGCGTACCGTGCCGGCACCACCACCCCGACCGCCGTCCTCCGCGCCGCGTACGCGGCGGTGGCGGCGGCGCGGGCCCCCCCCCCCCCACCCCCCCACTGGTGGCGGTGCTGCCCCCCCCCCCCGCCGGCGTCGCCGCCGCGTTTGCCGCGGCCGCCGCGTCCGATGCTCGCCACGCGGCGGGCACGCCGCGGTCCGCCCTCGACGGCGTGCCGTTTGGCGTCAAGGACCAGCTGCACGCGGTGGGCTTCCCCACCACTGCCGGGGCGGGCTTTTTCATCCACGCCGACTCGCCGCTCGCGGCAGATACGCCCCACCCGACGGCCGCCGCGGCGGCGGTCGCCGCGCTCGCCGCGGCGGGCGCCATCCCGTTTGCCAAGACGCAGATGGACGAGCTCGGCGTCGGCGTCCGCGCCGTGTCGGCGCACCACGGGCAGGTGGTCAACCCGGCGGCGCCGGACCGCGTCGCGGGGGGCTCCTCGGGCGGGTCCGCCGCCGCGGTCGCGGCGGGCATCGTGCCGTTTGCGCTGGCCGTCGACGGGGGGGGTAGCGTCCGCATCCCGGCCGCGGCGGTCGGCGCGGTGGGCCTCAAGCCGACGTTCGCGGCGGTGGACGTGACGGGCCTCGCGCTGGGCACCCCCGGCGCGGACGGGCCCGTCACGCACGTTGGCGTCATTGGCGGGTGCGCGGCCGACGCGGCGGCCGCGGCGGCGGTCTTGCTGGCGGGCGCGCCCGGCGTGCCGCTCGCGGCGCCCGGCTGGTCCCCGCCCGCCCCTGACGTCGCGTCGCTGGGCGTGCCGCTGCCGCTGGCGGGCCTGCGGGTGGGCGTCTACCGCCCCTGGTTTGACGACTGCGAGCCCGCCGTTGGCGACCCGTGCCGCGACGCGCTCGCCGCGTTTGCCGCCGCGGGCGCGGCAGTCACCGACGTGGCGGTGCCGTACCTGGAGGACATTCGCGTCGCGCACGCGGCGGCCATCTCGGCGGGCATGCGTGCGGGGCTGGTCGCGGCCCGCGTCTACGAGACTGGCGGCGCCGCGTGGATGGGCCCCGACGCGCGGGCCAAGATGGCCATGGCCGCCGAGTTCACGCCCGCCGACACGGCCCGCGGCGAGCGCATCCGCACCGCCGCGATCGCGGCGGCCGCGCCGCTGTACCGTGACGTGGACGTGGTGCTGACGCCCGCGACGGGCTGCCTGCCGCCGCGGGTGCCCGCGGACCCGGCAACGGGCGGCCTGGACGTGGCGGCCGACTCGGCGCTGATGCGGTACACGCTGTGGGGCAACTGGACGGGCCTGCCGGCGGTGGTGTTTCCCGTCGCGACCGCCGCGGGGGGGGTGCCGGTCGCGCTCCAGGCGGTGGGCGCGCCCTGGTCCGAGGCGCTCCTCTTGCGCCTGGCCGCGGCGGTGGAGGGGGGGGCCCTATCACCAGGGAAGGGCGCGGGGGGGGGGCGCCCACGGCCCGTGCTGGACTATGCGCTCCAGAAATTCCTGTAGCGTGGCGGGTGGGGCGGGCAGGCGGGCTGGCCGAGGAGGGGGGCCAGGTTCGTAGCGGCCGCTGTGTGGCGAGCACACCCGGCGGGCCGCCGTGGTGCGCCAGGTCGCCACCCTCTTGGGCTTGTGCCGCAGCGATGCGCGGCCGCGGGCCACCAGCGAGCGAGCGGGGTCCGTGCCTCCCCGCGCCACCCACCTGGTGCCGCCCCTCCCGGTCCGCAACTTGGCGGCCGCACACGTCCTCTTTTTTGCAATGGCCGCCGCCGGAGCAGGCGTGGCGGCGGACGACCGAGGCGCAACCCGTAGCCCCCACCCCCCCATCCCCCCCCACGTGCCCACACGCGGCAGAGTGGGACCGCCGTCGCACCTCGCCCACCCCCCCCCCCCCCCCCCCGCGCCGACCACCACCCCGGCCGCCCCGGTCAACGGCGTTTCCGCTTGGCAACGGTGACAAACGCGCCGCCGGTGCGGGCGCTCTTTGGGGGGGGCCGCCGCTTGGCCGCCGCCCGCGGCGCCGCCGTTGGCGCCGCCACAGCGGCCGCTGCCGCCGCCGCCGCCGCCGCCGCCGTCGCCGTCGCCGCCACCACCCGCCCGCCGCCGCCCGCCGCCGCCGCCGTCACCGCCGCCGCCGTCGCTGCCGCTGCCGGTCCCGCGGCCGCACGGCGGGCGCGGCCGCCCGTCGGCGCACCCGCACGCCTCGGCGGCGGCGTCGCCGCCGCCGCTGCCGCGTCACTGTCGTCGGACGTGTCGGCCGCCGCGGCGGGCCGCGGCGGCCGCCGCGGCGGCCGCCGCGCGTCATTGTACGCGCGGATGACGCCCGCCTTGGCCGGGTCGGTGCTCGTGTTGACGTGCGTCGCGGCGCCCGCGCCCGCGGCGCACAGGTAGTCGGTGACGGCCTGCGTCTCGGCGACCGCCGCGCGCGCGCGGGCGTCGGGGGGGAGGAGGCCGAGCAGGTCGTCGCTGTCGGCGTCGCTGCTGCTCACGGCGGTGGTGGGGGGGGGGTGCTGCCGCTGCTGTCGGTGGGGGGGGGGTGCCGTCGCTGACGCGGCGCCGGTGGCGGCGGTGGAGGGGGGGGCGGCGGGGGGGGGGGGCGAAGCCGCCGCGCCTGTGGCGCTGGGCGGCGACGGTGCCGACGCGGGGGGCGCCGCCGCCACGGGTGGCGTCGACGCGAACCGCACGCCCGCCCGCCGGTTGCCGTCGCCACCGCCGCCGCCACCGCCGCCGCTGCCGCCGCCGCCGCTGCCGTCGCCGCCGCCACTGCTGCCGTCGTCACTGCCGCCGCTCGCGTCGTCGTCCGAGCTGCCCCGCTCCACGTGGTCGGGGCGGACTTCGAGGAGCTCGGGCACCGCGTCGGGCGGCAGGCGAGGGCGGGGGCGGCGGCCGCCGCCACCGCCCGTGGCCGCCGCGGCGGCGGCAGCGACGGCGGCGGCGGTCAGCAGCGGGTCGTCCACCCCCCCCAGGGCAGCCATGTACTGTTGGGTGGAGAGCGGCTCGGGGGCGGCGTCGCTGCCCGGCGGCGACGCCCCCGCCGCCGACCCGGCAGAGGGGGGCGCCGACGCCCCAAACGGGACCGCGGCGGCGCCCACAGCGGCCGCTGCGGCGCCCGCCCGCCCCACGTTGGTGGCGGCAGAGGCGGCGGCGGCGGCGGCGGCGGCGGCGGTGGCACCCCCCGGCGCGGGCAGGTACCCCCCCCCACCCGGGGCGATGCCGAGCCCCCTGGCGGCGAGCGAAAACAGGCTGGCGCAGCCGACCTCGTCGTCGCCGACGCCGAGCGCCTCCTGGTCCGGGTCGTCGAGGACCGTGACGGAGAGCTGCTGCTTGGCCAGCTGCCGCCGGTACTGGTAGTCCTCCACCGTGTGCGCGGTGAGGAGGCGGTACACCTTGACCTTGCGCGTCTGGCCGAGCCGGTACGCCCGGTCCTGCGCCTGCAGGTCCGCCGTCGGGTTCCACGAGATGTCAAACAGGATGACCCGCGACGCGGCCGTCACCGACAGCCCGACGCCGCCCGCCTTGGTCGACATGAGCAGCACCATCACCGTCGGGTCCGTGTTGAACCGCGCGATCAGCTCCTGCCGCGCGTCCGCGCGGACGCGGCCGGTAAAGGTGAGGAAGGTGTAGTTGGCGGTGGTGAGGTAGTTCTCCAGGCACTCGAGCAGCCGCACCTTCTCGCTAAAGATGATGGTCTTGTGGCCGTCCCGCCGGAAGCGGTCGAGCAGGAACGCCACCGACCGGATCTTGATGCAGTACCGCATGTCGGTTTGGAAGAGGAACTCGCCCACCGTGCCCACGCCGCCGGACGTCAAGATGCCGCCGCTGCCGCCACTACCGCTGCCGCTGCCGCTGCCGCCGCCGCCGCCGCCGCCGCCGCCGCCCCCGCCCCCGCCGCCGTCGTCGTCCACGGCTGGCAGCGGCGGGTTGAGGTGGGGCACGTCGGGAAACAGGTACGCACACAGCGCCCGGTCGCGGGCTTGCCCCTCGGGCGTGTCGTCTGGCCGCGGCCGCAGGAGCAGCACGTGGTCCGCGAGGCGCATCGCGGAGCTCACCGCCAGAAAGGTGATGCAATACGGGCACCGCGCGCACGCGCCGCCGTCGTGCTTGGCGTCGTGGAGCGTCACCCACAGCGGGGAGCGGGCCCGCTCCGCCGCGCTGCGCGGGTGGGTGTAGCAGCACTGCGCGCGGCCGCGGTCGGAGCCACAGTCGCACGGCTCCTTGCCGCGCCGGAGCAGCTCGACGTCGTACATGGAGAGGAAGGCGCGGTACGCGGCGGCCTGCACCCCGCCCGGCGCCATCTGCATGCTAAACACCTGGTCGTCCTTGCCGTGGAGCTTGTCCTGGATCAGCGCCTTGTCCCGCCGCAGCATGAAGCGCGCGAGCAGGCGGTTGCGCAGCCGCAGCACCGCCGCACGGCCCGCGGCGACCGCGGCGGGGGTGGCGGCCGGCGCGCGGCCGGCGTGGATGGCCTCCACGTACCGCCGCTTGAACGACGTCCACGCCGGCCACCGGCCGTTGCGGACGAGGACGGAGAGGAGGGTGTGGAGCTCGCGGAGGTTGTTCTGCACGGGCGTGCCGGTCAGGCCGTACCGGAGGGCCACCCCCGCCAGCGCCGTATCCAGCACCCCGTACGCCTTGCGCGCGTGGTTTTTCACGCGGTGGGCCTCGTCGAGGACGAGCAGCGCCCACCGGACGCGGCGGAAGAAGGCGTCGGCGCGGCCGACGAGGGCCTCGTAGCCAACAAGGACAACGTCCAGCGTGCCGGCGCGGAGGTCCGTCTCGATCGCCGCCTCGGCGGACCGCGAGTAGGCCGCCACGCGGAGGGGCGTCCAGATGGCCAGCTCCTTGCGCCAGTTGTCCCGCACGCTCGTCGGCACCACCAGCAGCGCCACCCGCGCGCGGCCCGCCGGGCGGCCCGCCTCGGCGGCGGCGGCGGCGGCGCCCGCGGCGGCGCCCGCGGCGGCGGCGGCGGCGGCGGCGCCCGGGCCACCCTCTGGCGGGTACCCGCCGAGGGCGGCACACAAAAACACGGCGGCCATGACCGTCTTGCCGAGCCCCATATCATCGGCGAGCAGGCCGCCCACGCCCTGCGCGTAGAGGCCGTACAGGAACGCCACGCCCGCCCGCTGGTAGGGGAGGAGGAAGCCCGCCACCCGGCGGGGTACGACCGCCCGCCGCGGCGGCACGCCGCGGGCGGCCGCCCCGGCGGGCGCGCCCAGCACCAGCGGCGTCGCCGTCGCGGCCGCGCCGCCGCCGTCGACCGGCCGCGCCAGCCGCGGGAAGGGGTACTCGGACGGGCGGGGGAGCCGCAGCCGCCACGCCTTGGCCGCCGCCGCCGCCGCTGCCGTCGCCGCCGCCGCCGCCGCGTGCGGCGCCGCCCCGGCGGCCGCCGCCCGCCGCCGCCGCCGCCGCCGCCGCACGACGCCGCCGCCGCCACCGCCGCCGCCGCCGCCGCCGCCGCCGTCAACCGCCGCCCGCCGAGAGCGCCGGGCGGTGGTGGGTGCCGCCGCGGCGACGGTGGCGGCGGCGCGCGCGCCCCCCCCCCCCTCCCCCCCCCGTCGACCGCCCCCCGCGCCGCCGCCCCGCCGTCCGACGACAACCCCGCCAGGGACGACGACGCCAACGACAGCGACGACGACGACGACGACGACGACGGCGACGACGACGACGACGGCGACGACGACGACGCGCCGCCACCCACCGCGTGGTAGGCCCCCCGCTCGTCCCGCACGCGCTGCCGCGCCATGGCGGTGACGGCGGCGGTGGCCGCCGCGGAGCGGTCCGGGTCGACCACCGCCGCCGCAATCTCCGCCGCGGAAAACGTCCAGTCTGCCCGGAGGAGGGGGAGCCCCGCGTCCGACCCGCTGTCGCTGCCGCCAGCGTCGGCGTCGCCACCGCCGCCACCGCCGCCGCCGCCGCCGCCGCCGCCGCCGCCGCCGCCGCCACCCCAACGACCGGCTGCCGCCCCGCCTCCCCACCCGCCGCCGTCGCCTGGTCGACTGGCAAGCGCCGCGGGGGCGGCCGCCCCCCCCCCCCCCCCCCCCCATTCCCCCCCCCGCCGGGGATACCCGCCGCCGCCGCGCGGGCGAGCCGCCGCGCGGCGACGCGGCGGGCGTGACCGTCTCGGCGTCGCTGCTGGCACGCTCCCAACAGGCCGCCGCGGCCGCCACCGTCGGCACTGGTGGTGGCACCCCCGCCGCCGGCGACGGCGGCGCCGTATCGTCGTCGCTGCCCGCCGCGGGCGCGGGCGTTGGCGGCAGCGTGTCGTCGTCGCTGCCAGCCGCCGCCGCCGCCGCCGCCGCCGTGGTCGTCACTATCGTTGTCGTAGCCGCCACGCCGCCGGGTCGACGGGCGCCGCCGGTGGCGGCGGCGGCGGCGGCGGCGGCGGGCGGCGCGGCGTCCTCGTCGGACGAGGTGGCACAGCCCAGGAGGGACTGGATGGACGGGAGGGGGCGCATGGCGGGCGACCGCGGGGCGCACGACGGGGGGTCAGGCAGGGGGCACCGCCACGGTCGGGGGGGGGGGGGGGGGGTGGTGTGGAACGGGGAGCAGCGGGGCGTGGGTGCAGCGGAGGGAGGGGGTGGGTGGGTGGGTCGTTGGAGGGGGTGGGTCGGTCGTTGGCGGGAAGGGCCCAGGAAGACGACCACGACGAGAACGCCACGGAAAGGTCGCCAAAGCGACACGCCGATCAGCCGAGCGTTCGCGCGCCTCGGGCGAGGCCCACGGTTGTGCCCCCTCAATTCCAAGGGGGCGTGCAATCAATCCAAATGCAGTCACGTAGACTTCCCCCAGTCATAAGAAAGTTCATGACTTTTCGGCGCCAGAGGAGGAGTTTTCAGAACTCAGGCTTTCCATCGTCCTCGAGCGCGACGCCGCGGAGCGCGACCGCACAATGGCTGTGCCGCCAGGGCTGGCGTGCCGTCGACCCCCCTCGCTGCCGACCATCATGGCCCTCTGGTCATGATACCGTACCCCGCCGGTGGCACGCCCTTCCCACCACTCATTGAGATGGCGTATGGATCCACCAGACACCACGCAGTGCGCCCAGAGCCATCCTCACTGCACCATCCGTGGGCCAAGCGCGGTGGGTCCACACGTGCACGCCCAACCCTGAACAACAACTGGCGCCGGACGTGCACTGCGGCAAGGCGGGCGGCCCCCCTGCCGCTCACGGGACGCGCCCCGCCGCTGTCCCCCCCCCCCGGCCGCTCGGCCTCACCACCGCGCCGCGTGCGTTGCGCGGGCGCCCCCCGCGCACGACCGGCGCCTCCTCCGTGCAGAGCCGCCGCGGCGGTGGCAACTCGCCACCGCCCCGTGCCCTTCCGCGCGCGGCGGTGGCGGCGGCGGCGGCGGGGGTGGCGGCGGTGGCGGTGACGTTGTGGCCCTGCCGGCCGCCGGGAGCCCAGTGGCAGGGGCGGACGGCTGCTGCGGCGGCGGCGTCCCCCGCTCGCCGGCCACCCGCGCTGGTGACGGCCGGCTGACGATGTGGGGAGACAGCCGCCGTGGGGGGGCGCCGGTCGGCCACGAGATGGGCACGGGGGGGTGGGGAACAGCGTCCCAAAGGGGGATGTCGGCGCGCCGTGGGGAGACACGCAGCACCACCATAAAAGCAGCCGAGGAGGCGAGTCCAGGGCTGGCATGAGTGGGTGTGCTCCAAGAGGCCAGCTGGTAGGCAGCACTGCCGCCCCTGACGCTGGCGTCGCTGTTGCTCTGGCAGTAAAGTCACCGCTGCGCTCCGCTGTTGCCGCCCCTCAGCTCCCTCCCGGCCGTCGCCATGGTCACTGCCCGCCTCCACCTGGGCGTCGCCATCGCCGTTGTCGTAGTTTCGGCGCTGGTGCCGTCGGCAGTGACTGCCATGGGGTGCCCCCCCCTGCGGCGGAGCCCCCTGCCAACGTATGTCTACCCCAAGGACTATACCACCGCGTACGTGGAATTCAAGCCTAGCTCGAAGAACTGCTGCTGCTGGTACAAGGGACCCGTCCACAAGACTTCCTCGCGCTCTGGCGGCAGCGTCATCCGTGTGCGCGCCGATGGGGTGTCCGCCGAGGTGCGCAGCGGCAGTGCTGGCGGCTACTCCCAGACCATTGCGCTGTCGTTTGGCAAGCCAGGCACCGGCGGCGGGGGCCTGAGCATCCGGACCAGCGGCGGGATTGACTTTAGCAGCGCCGACAATGGCAAGACCCTCCCGCTGATGGGCCCGACGCGGGGACAATTTGAAAGGTACTGGGCCAACCTGTACGACCGCATCATGCTGGTCAAGCTACAAGGGCCGCAGTCGTGTTCGCCAAACTCGTCGCAGCTGGGGGCTGTGCTGCTCTTCATGGACCATGTCGCGTGGGCGCATGGCCTCAGCACCACCCGCGGATGCCCGCGGCGGTTTCCGCTCGCTCCCAATTAAGAGGGGTATGACCGAGGGCGGCACATGGCCACGATTGGGATGGCCAAGAGATGATGAGAGAGATAGCCTGCTACCAGGCCATGCTTCGCGTCACTGTGATGTGTATGATGCCGCGACTGACTGTGGGGTTGGATAAATCAGGCTTCAGCCAAGCACTTGCATTGCCCCTGTCATCGGCGTGCGGCGACATCCACGACGCATGCTCAGCTTACGCAAGCACCCGCGTCATCGGCCACGTGCGCGGTCTCTCCCAGGTGTACGCGTGTGGGGAGATTGAAGAAGACAACGAAGGACGTGGCCGCTGACCGTCGCGGCGGGCGCTCTTGCCACTTCGGGCGAAGATCATCTCCGGCCAGGAGACGACTGCCGCCTACTGGCCGTAGAGAAATTAATCAGAAATACATGCGCAATTGTTTGACCTCGTGGATCAATAGGGGGTTATTCTGGATCTGTATCTCCTGGGGGGCTTCAACTACTTTTGTCCTGGACGGCGCTGATCCTGACAGCCAGCCATGATACGTAGCAAGCGGCATGGAAATAGACAGGCTGCGACTAGGCGGCTCTGAGAGATTGCTCCGGCTGGGGCACCGCTGCGTTGCGCGTTCCTGCGTCACCCTTGCTTCTCCTGCCCTCGACCTGCACCACCTCTCCTCTGCTTGATTTCGATTGCCTTTCTTTTTCTTTGCTCCTGTGCTCGTCCCTGGGCTGCCATCATGGTGCGTGGTGGCCATGAAGCTGGCCTGGCGGCGACTTGTTCGTCTGCCTTTGCGACCGCCGCCGGTGCGGCGGCGTCGCGCGACTTTGCTTCTGGCACAACGACGCCCAAGTATGGTCCATCGCTGGAGCTGGAGCCAACGCACCTGCTCCTTCAGCTGCGCATCGACATTGAGCGCCGCACCGCTGTCGGCGCGGTCACCACCACTGTCGTGGCCCGCCGGGACGGCGCTCGCTGCCTGTCTCTCCACGCGGAAGACTTTGAGGCCGTGACGGCGGTGGAGCTGGTGGGCGGTGGTGCGGCGGATGCCAACGGGGCGGTGCCGACGGCCGGCGGCCTGTCCTGGACGTATGACGGCCACGTGATAGCCATCCGCCTGTGCGGCGACGGCTTGCGTGCGGGCGCCACCGCGTGCGTGCGGGTGGTCTACTCGGTGGCCTCGCCACGGACGGGCATGTTCTTCAGCGACCCCGGGCGGTCCCCCTTTGTCGCCACCGACCACGAGACGGAACGCGCCCGCTACTGGCTGCCGTGCGTGGACCACCCTGCGGTGCGCACGTCGCTGCGGTTTGAGCTGACCCTCCGCGCGGGCCTAACGGTGCTGGCCAATGGGGCCCGCGTGGAGGGCGGCGGCGGCGGCGCCGCCCCCGAGGCGGGCTGGGAGACGACCGTGTGGGAGCTGCCACCACCGATGCGCTGCCCCAGCTACCTCGTTTGCATCGCTGCCGGCGACTTTGTCCGCGCCGACGGGGGCACCTACGCCGATGCGGGCGGGGTGGCGCGGGACATTGCGTTTTTCGGGCCATCCGACGCGGTGGCCGCCGCGGACCTTGCGCGCACGTTTGGCCCCACCGCGGCGATGATTTCGTGGATGGTGGGCCGCCTGGGCGTGCCCTTCCCCTGGCCAAAGTACTTCCAGTATGCGGTCGGCGGCGGCGTCGGCGGCGCCATGGAGAACATCTCCCTCGTCTCGTGGCATGACTCGCTCGTGTGCGATGAAGCTTTGCACGCTGAGCGGGGACTGCTGGTGAGCACGGTCAACCTGCACGAGATGGCTCACACCTACTTTGGTGACCTCCTCGTTATCAAGCACTTTGATGACGCGTATCTCAAAGAAAGCTTTGCAAACTTTATGGAGTACGTCGACTCGATTTTTTTTGTTTGTTTGCTGGGCGGGCTCAGGTGTGGGGAAGCTGTGCAAAACGAGGCGTGTCTCTGTCGACACTCACACGTTGCGCGCTCGTTGCACTTGTTCTTTGCCATCCTATGTGTCTCTGCCGGGCTATTTTGGCTCCGGTGGGTTCCCCAATTGTCCCTGCTCTCCCACCTTCCCCTCCTCTCCTCGCCCTCCCCCACAGGCTGGTGTGGTTGACGGACGAATACGGTGACGATGTGGCGCAAGCGTTTTGGCACATGGAGCGCGTGGAGTACACTGCCGAGGTGGACGACGTCTACGCTCGGCCACTGTCAACTCGCACTTTTGACTGCAGTTGGTCCATGTTTGACCGTCACCTGTACCCGGGCGGCGCATGGCGGCTGCACATGTTGGAGGCTCTCGTGGGGGAGGGCCCGTTTTGGGCCAGCATCACCAAGTACATTACCACCCATATGAACGGGACGGTGGAGACGGTGGACCTGCGGCGGGCGCTGGAGGCCACGACGGGCCGCAACCTGGTGCGCTGGTTTGACCAGTGGGTTTATGCGGCGGGGTATCCCAAACTGCTGGCGACCACTGCCTGGGATGCCGACATGGGCGTGGCGAGCGTCACGCTGCGGCAGACGCAGGCCGACCCGTCCAGGCGGATTGGCACGTTTGACCTGTCTGTGCCCGTCTCTTTCCAGGCCCCCTCGGGCGAGTGGGTCGACGCGCCGCCCGTGGTCATGACGGCTGAGTCGCCGTCGGGCACCACGTCTGTGCGCCTGGACGGAGAGCCGACGGCGGTGGTCATTGACCCGGCCGCCAAAGTGCTGCACACGCTTGACTGGTCAGCGGCGGGGGAGCAGCTACTGACCCGCGCATTGACGGCGGCGCCCACCGCCGCCGGCCGCATCCAGGCCGCGGTGGAGCTAGGTAAGCGCGGCACCGCCCGGTCTGTGGCGGCCCTCTCTGCGGCCTTGCGGTCCGAACCGTGCTGGGCCGTCCGCCGGCTGATCGCGGCTGCGCTGCCGGCGGCCACGTCGGCAGCGGCGGTTGCAGGCCTGGTGGAGGGCCTGGCCACCGAGACGGACGCGCGCGTTACGTACGTGCTGGCCGACGCGCTGAGCAAGGCCCGCGGCGACACGACCGCCGCGGCCGCGCTGCGGTCGCTCCTGTCACGGGGGTCGGGCGGGGACAGCAGCACGCCGCGGGCGGGGCCGCTGGCGACCGCCGCGGCGCTGCGTGGCCTGGGCGCCATGCGCGGGGACGCGGACGTGGCCGCCCTGGCCGCGTGGGTGGCCCCGTCGTCCGCGGCCACCCCGCGCACCGTGGACGGCTGGACGCCCGCGTCGATGGGCATTGCCGCCCGCGGTGCGGTTACGGGCTTGGGGTCCACGCGGAGCGCGGCGGGGCTGGCCGCCCTGCTGGGCGTCCTGGACCTGGGCGCCCACCCCGCGCCGACCGACCCGGCGCGGCTGCCGTGGGTGCGGTCCGCCGCCGTCGCGGCGACCGCTGACGCGGTCGCCTGGGCCGACCGGCCGACGCGGCTGCGCGTCGGGGAGGCGCTGGTGGGCATTGCCCGCCGTGACGACGCGCCGTCGGTGCGGATGGCGGCGTGCCGGGCGCTGGGGAGCCTCGGCGGCGACGCGGTCGAGGCGGGCCTGCCGGCGGTGTTGTTGGGGGTGGCGGCGACGCTGCCCAACCAGGACGCCGTGGCCGTCCGTCGGTCGGCGGCCGAGGCGGCGCGTGGGGCCGTCACGATGGGCGCGGGCGCCCTGCCGCCCGCGTCGGCGCTGGCCAAGGAGGTGGAGACGGGCAAGGAGGCCCTGCGTGTGGTGACCGCCCGCCTCGAGGCGCTCGAGGCGGCGGCCAAGCTTGCGCCTGGGGGTGACACCAAGGGGGCAGGGGGGAGCGCAGACGCGTCGGGCGCCTAGAGCTTTCAGGGGGGCTGCAGACCGCCATGAGGGGAGAGCGGCTGGTCGGTCTGGGCCTGCCTTGTTGGCTGCTGGGTTTTGGTGTGGCGTACGCGTTTTGTTTTTCTGTTTCTGTACTGTTTTTTGTGGTTGCCCTGTTGGGTGTTGCCATTTGCTTGTGTGCTTTTGTGCAATGTCGTGTCGCCATTTGGTTGTGGACCCCTCCTGGTAGGCACCGCCGCCAGCACCCCGCCCGTTCTTCCGCCTGGCTGCCCAAACCTGTCTGCCATCGCTGCCCGCGCTCGCACAGCAGCGGCTAGCGTCAGCTGGTCCAGCGGCAGCGGCGGCGGCGACGGCCGCGGCGTCGGCGGCGGCGGCTGTGGCAGCGCTGGGGGCTGCACCAGCGCGATGGGGGGGTAGCCGCGGGGGGGAGGCGCACTCGGCAGTGGGGGCCGCGGGCGCGGGAGCAGCACTTGGCAATGGGAGCCGCGGGCGGGTTGTCGCGACCCCTCCTGGCGGCAGTGGCAACGACGGGTAGGGCAGGGTTCTTGGCAGCGCGGGCGGGCGCTGCCGCGACGCACAGTTCCGACGCGGGTGGCAGCGTTCGTGGTCATGTTGGCCTGGTCACTTGGGGAGGGCCAGTGGGGAAGCCCCTCCCAGCCAGCGCCTCTGCGAGGGACGCGGCTGCGGCTCCAGCGCAGAGCTCAGCGTCAGCGTGCTCCCAGGCGGCACCGTGCGCACCGCGCTGGTGGTGGTTGGTGGTGATGGCAACGTCTCTGGCGTGGCGCCCCGTCAGAGCACCTGGTCCGGCCTTTGGCCTGCACCATTCATGTTCCGTACTCGACGCGCCTGTCGATCCCCGCTGGCGCCAGGACCAAGCGCGCGCGCGCGGGGCTGAGCCCCTCTCGTTGACCTTCTTCCCATCGCGGACGCGCCCGTGTTCGTCTGGCGTAATAAATTGATTTTGAACCAGATTTTAGGCTGTAGAGCGGGTTTGTGCTGGGTTGGTTTACCACCCGGTACTTTGGGGCGGTGGGGGGGGTGTGGGGGGGGAGGAGGGGTTGCACTTTGCGCAACCGTCATAAACGCTATTTCATCCATTTAAGAACTTTCACCACGTGTGCGCGCGAAACCTCACCGGCTGCGGCCAAATCGGCGGTCGGCCGCCGCAGGCATCGCCAGGAGGGGGTCGTTTCGTGCCCTAGAACAGTCTCGGCACGACGTTCGGCATGGACGGGGCACTGGGCAGCCTCGGCGCAGTGCCCCTTATCCCGGCGTCGCGCGCAAGGCCCGAATCGGCTGTTTTTCTTGTTGAACGGCTTGCGGAGGTCTGTGAGAGTTTGCGTGTCTCAACAACCGCTGTGGGACTCGCCAAAAAGTTGCGCTGATGAAGCCGATAAACTCTGCCGTACACTGGGAGATTTTCGCCCAGACGCCGCTTCCGCAACACCTTCCGCATCGCCTGTTGATCTCAGCAGGACCGTGTTGAAATACGCATGCGCCCCCGCTTCAGCTCTTTGTTGAAGCGTTTGTGATGGAACCTTGCCAGTCGTTCCGACTTGAGCAACCGGTACCTCTGTGATGCGCAGGTCCTTGCGCTTCACACCCATCGACATGCGCAACTCGTTATGGCTGCGCAGTGGCTATCACAGCGTGTGACAAAAAAAGTAGTGAAAAACCGCGACGGAATCATGCTGTGGGAGGGCCCGCAACGCCTCGCGCATCGCTTGCGCACTGGATTTACACGATTTCCGCGACGCCGGTTTAAGGGGCACTGCGCGGGGGGACGGCCAATGCACGCGCTTTTTGTTGGGGTTTTCTTTTTGGAGCTTGGCGAGGGACGTGCAGCAACATGACGGTCCTCTTTTATTGATACCGGGCCAGCGGGGGCATCATGCGCCCGCAAGGTCCCGGCATTTTTGAGCATTTTTGCTTCGCCAAGGGCTGGCGGGCGCACTTGGCGCCCGCCAAGCCCCGGCTTTTTTTTTTGAACAAAAAACACGCCCGAAGGGGCAAGGGTGAAGGGTGCCCCCGGCATCAAAGCCGGGGGGCCCCCCCCCGCCCCAGCGCAGAAGCGCTTTTATTACAGGGGGGCGGGGGGGAGCGTGGTGCAATAAAGCACGTCAGCAAAGACAAAAAAAAAACGAGAACGACAGCGAGCAAAGAGAAAAAAGGGCGGCAACCAGCGGGGAGTGTGCAGAGGGGGGAGGGGAATAAAAACCGACAAAGAAGCGGGGTGCGTGCAGAGGGGGGAGGGGAATAAAAACCGACAAAGAAGCGGGGTGCGTGCAGAGGGGGGAGGGGAATAAAAACCGACAAAGAAGCGGGGTGCGTGCAGAGGGGGGAGGGGAATAAAAACCGACAAAGAAGCGGGGTGCGTGCAGAGGGGGGAGGGGAATAAAAACCGACAAAGAAGCGGGGAGCGTGCAGAGGGGGGAGGGGAATAAAAACCGACAAAGAAGCGGGGAGCGTGCAGAGGGGGGAGGGGAATAAAAACCGACAAAAAAGCGGAGAGCGTGCAGAGGGGGGAGGGGAATAAAAACCGACAAAGAAGCGAGGAGCGTGCAGAGAGGAGGGGAATAAAAAACGACAAAGAAAATCGCGGTCCATGTAAAGGGGGGGGGCAAAGCGAGGAGAAACAGGGGCGAGGGAGAGTGCAGGCAGAGGGAAGCCAGAGCGAGGGGAGGAGCAGGCAGTGGGGAGGCAAAGCGAGGGAAGGAGCAGGCAGAGAGGAGGCAAAGCGAGGGGGGGAGCAGGCAGAGGAGAGGCAGAGCGAGGGGAGAAGCATAAAGAGGGGAGCCAGAGCGAGTGCACGAATAGAAAAACCCACGAGGGACCAGGACAAACAAACAAAGCTCACACGTGAGAACAACAAACATGCATTCAGGAGGGTCAGAACATGTTGATGCACGCGAAGAGCTCTCACCGCACGAACTGGCTGCCGCACCCGCAGCGAACACGCCAACAGAACGGGGGAGAAACTTACGTAGACAGACGTAAAAGGTCCACGCGACGCGGCCGCACTGGTTGCGACGACCGCCGCGGACAACGCCGGCACGGCCGCCCCCCACACCCTGGCGCCGGAAACAGCTGCCAGACGCATCGGCCACTCTCCAAGAGAGTGGCTGCGTGGTGGTGCTGGGCCCCCCCCGGCCACCAGTAAACGTTCACAGCCGTCTAATGGCACGGGGGGGACCCAGCAGGGGGACGCCGTGGGACGATGACCACGACGGCAGGCACAACCGCTCAGCCGCGTCAGTAAGGGCAGACGCCGCACAGCGCGCCGCAGCAACCGCAACCGCAACCTCCACCACCGCCCCCAACCGCAACCAACCGCCGCAGCGGCGCGCCACCCCGCCCCCCCACCCACCCGCCGAAGCGGGCGACGCCGCCGGTCTTTCGACCATTGGCGGCGTCGGGTGGTGCCGGCGGGGCAAGCCCGCCGGCGTGGGGGGAGGCGGTGCGCCGCCACGAGCGGCAGCAGCGGGTGGAGACGACGGCGACAGCGACAGCAACGGCAGCGGCGGCAGACGCGGTCGCGGCAGATGCCGCGATGACCGTTGTCGCGAAGGGGACGTGGTGGTGGGCGGCGGACGCCATGAGTCGGTGCGAGGCTTTGATGGCGCGCCGGCGCAGGGGGGGCCCCCAGGGTGGGTATATGCAGCGGGCGCTGCTCCTGGGGGCCCGGCACACAGCATCGTACAGGCAGGGAGATGTGAGGGGTCCTGCTGTGCGAGACACCGGCGCGCCAGGGGCAGCCGGAAGAGGGAGGGCCAGCCACAGGGTGCGTGGGGCAGCCTGGGAGATTTTGGGGGGACCAGAGGGACTGCCATTATGGCCACGATGGGCGGCCGGGCACGGGGGCATGGAAGGCTCGACTGCCCCGCGAGACACCGGCGCCTCCTGGGGCAGCCGACAGATCGGGGGCACGCCATACGGTGCCTGGGGCAGCCCCCGAGATTAAGAACGGACCCGTCCGGGCACGGTATGGGCCGTCCGGCAGCGGCAGCAGACTGTCTCGCGCGATTTCGGGGCACCATCGGCAACCGAAAGATGGGGGGCCCGGCAGCGGGCGTCTGGAGCGCGCAGGGAGATTATTGAGGGGCCTCAAAGCAGCGCTACAGGCTGCCCGCGAGATTTTACACCGAGGCGGCTCGAGCAAAGTTGCATGCAGCGGGCTGTTATCGAGCGCAGCGAGCGCTGGACTACCCTCACCCCCCTCCCAACCGCCGCCACCACCACCCACCGCCATGGCCGGCGGCGACGCCCACGGCACACCCCACCGTGGCCAATCGTGCATGCCAAACGGAATAACAGCTGGCGGCGGCGGCAGCGGCGGCGGCGGCGGCGGCGACCGCACCACCGGCACCGCTCGCTCAGATCCCCCGGGAGAGGTACCCCCACAGCGGTCGGCGCCCCCCCCCCCCTTACCGTGGTACGCCGACCGGCCAGCGGGGGTGATAGCGGAGGTGCCGACAGGGCGGCGGCTGAGACCGCGGCAGCAGCGGTGGCAAGGGCGGCCCAGCCGCCGCCACCGCCGCCGTCGCAGGCCGCTCACCACCACGAGGGGGAGGCCGACCCGCCGCCCACCGCGTCGCCCTCCCACCCACCGTCGCCGACAACCACGGCGGCGGCCGCGGCGAGCCGCCAGTCCGACGTGGCGTGCAAGCCCGCGGCGGCGGCAGCCCGGCGGCCAGGCCTACCGCTGGCGGCCGGGATAGCCGCCCTTCCCGCCGCCGTGACCGCCACCACGGACCCAGTCTGCCACCGACACCCCCCAGCGCCACCGGCTCGTGCTGCGCCGTGCGGGCGCCAGACGCCACCAGCGGCGCCCACGCGTCGTCGTTGGGCGCGGCCGTGAGTAAAAACGCCGACCGCGCCCTCACCCACGCCGCGTGGTCGGCCTCAAAGAGGTGGGCGCCGCCACTGTCGCCTGCCGCAGCCGCTGCCGCGCCCGCCGTCCCGCCCGCGATCCGCGCCGCCGCCGCCGTCGTAGCCGCCACAGTCGCCGCCGCCGCCGCCGCCGCCGCCGTCGTCGTCCGCGCCGCCGCGGCCCCCGCCACTCGTGTGGCCACCGCCGCCACCGCTCACGCCATGAAGGCGGCCCCGGCGGCGGCGCGCGACCAGCTCCGCCTGGGGTTGAGCCGGCACGGGGCCTCGTGGGCGGCCAGGGATGACCTCCCTGACGGCCCACGGGCCACAGCAAACGGCCACTCGCACCAGCGGCAGCCCGCCGCGCCGAGGGCGGACAGCACGCCTGGCGGCACCTCCGCGGCGACGTGCGCCTGGCGGAGGTGCAGCCGCCCAGTGGGCGCCCCAACACCGCCCGAGAGCAGCACGCCGCACCCCGGAACGGGGCAAGGGATGAGGGCAGCCTCGGGCTGGTCCGCTCCCCCATCCCCGCGCTCCGCCGCCACGCCCCCATCGGCCGCACCGGCGGCCGGCGCCCCCAGCCAAGCCGGGAGCACGTCTGGGCCCGATCCGCCGCCCCCAGAGGGGCCGCGGACAGGGCCCGCCGCGGCCGCCGGGCGCAGGGGCACTGAGGCCGCGGCACGCCCGGCGGCGGTGTCGCAACGGGCGTCACTCAATGGCGACGCCCGTCGCTAACGTGGGGGGCCGCCGCGGGCCCGGCAAGCGCGGACCCGACGGGCGACGCAGCCGACTCGGTCGGCGCATCGCCCGGCAGACCGGCGGCAGCAGGCGCGTCAGGCGCGACAGCGGCGGGCGCAGAGGCAACCGCAGAGGATCGGTCGGGCGCGCCAGCGGGGGCGGCAGAGTCGGCCGGGGCAGCCGCGGGGGGCGGGGCCGCCGCGGCAGACGTGGCCGCTCAAGCCGGCGGGACGACCGTCGAGGTCGTTCCGGCAGCCGGGGTGACCTTCATCGCCGCGGCGGCCATGACAGCAGCGGCCGCCTCCGCCGGCCCCGGAGTGGTGGTGACGGGCCGCGGGCCTGCCGCCGCACCAGCGGGCGCGGCGCCCGAAGGCAGGGCGCCTGACAGAGCCACCGCGGTGATGGGCGGATCGGCACGCGGTGCCGGCGCCGCCGGCGCCCGCGCGGGCGGCACGCGCGCGCCAGCGGGCGGCGACACCGGCCGGGCGCGCGCGGGGCGACGAGGGCGAGCCGCCGCCGTCGCCGCTGCCGCCGCCTCGGTCCGACGCCGCTTGCGCGCCGGCAGCCGGGCGTCGGGGTCGCCGTCGGTCGCCACCACGCCGCTGCCAGGGTAGTGGCGGTGAGCGCCAGCGGGATCGGCGTGGCGGGCGGGGAGAGCGGCGGCGGCGCGGCGGCAGCCGCACCCGCCACCGCTGCCACCGGCGCACCCGCCCCGGTCGGCCCAGGCCGCCGGGCGGGCGCGGCGGGGACAACCCCCCCTCCATGGCGTCGGCAGCCGCCGTGGCGGGGGGCGCAGCCGCGACCGCCGCGGCGGCAGGGGCGGGGGAGGCGGGCACGGGGTCGGGGCGGCCCTGCAGAGGGGCACTGGCCGCGTCGGCGTCGCGCGCCCCCTCGACGCCCTCCATCGGGGCGGGCGTCGCCGTCGCGCCCGCCGGCCGGACGGTGGCTGCGGGCGCAGCCGTGGCAGCGCCGTGGCCAGGTCGACGGCGCCGCGACCGCGGGCAGCTGCCGCCGGTCGTCCCACCGGCGGTAGCCGCGTCGGCGGAGGCGCCGGCCGCGGCAGCGTGCGGGGCAGCCGCAGGGGTGGCCCCCTCCACGGCGCCGGCAGTGGCAGCGGCCGGCGCCGGACCGCCAGCCGGCGCCCCGTTGGGGGCGACGGCGGCGACGACGGCGGCAACAGGCATCGCCGGCGCCGCGGGCGCGGTCGCCCCCCCGGCGTGCGCCGCAAACGCGCCCTTCAGGTGGGCGCGCAAAGACGCGCGAAGGCGGGGGGGCATCACCGGCCGCACCGCCAGCTGCTCGAGCTTGGCGGTTAGGCGGCGGCGGTAAAAGTCCGCCGCGACCCCCGCCGCGTCGGCGCCGGACAGGCCCGCCTGGAGGCGCGACTCGAGGAGCTGGGCACTCCACGGGTCGGCGCCAGGCAGCACGCGCAGCACCAACGCGGCGGGGCCGGCGCGCACCGCGGCACGAAATGCGTCGGCCGCGGTGGTCACCACCGTCACCGCCGCGGTGGTGCCAAAGCGGTCGACGTCCGCCACGTGGCGGACGTCGACCCCAGTGAGGTCTGCCACCGCGGCGCGGAGGCGGTGGGCGCGGGCGTCGCGGGACACCCCCGAGACGTAGATCGTCTAGAGGAGAACCGCCAACGCCGGTCGCGGCCGGCTGCGGGTGAGCTCGGCCGCAGCCGCGGCAGCACGCGCGGCGGCGTCAGCGGGAGGGGGCGGAACAGCACCTGCCCCCCCCCCAACGCCCCGGCCACACCGCCACCACGCCCGCCACCCGCCCCACTCCGCACCGCACGCAAACTGCCACCGCGGTCGCCGGCGCGGCCGCCAGCACCCCCCCCCACACGCCCATTATCCCTCGTGGCAGCCGCCCCGTTCTCACGCGCGCGCTCATCTTGATCGTCTGGTCCTTCCGCTCCCGCTCCCTCAGGGGCCACGGCGCGGGCAGGGGCGGGGGGAGACAGGGCACTCGTGGCGGCAGGGGCGGGCGCCGGAGCCCCCCCCCCAACACCGCGTGCGTGGGCGGGGGCAGAGCTCCCCCCCCCGCGCGCCCAGGCGCCGCGCCGCACCACCTCCACCCAGGCGCCACCCTGCCCCCAGCACGGGGGACACGGGGATCCCCAGGCAGAGCGGCGCCGGCCGACCCGGGGCCACCAGCACCCCCCCCCCCCACACCCTCCCCGCACCCGCCCTGGCCTCGCCCACTCCCACCGTCTTGACCTTGAGGATGTAGAGCGCCAGCACGTCCGCCGTCTTGTTCCGCTCCCCGACCACCGCGACCGTCTTGTCCGCCGTCCCGCCCTCGGCCACCTTGACCAGCTCCCGCACGTCCGCCTGCCGCCCCACCTCTCGCAACCGCACCTCCCACGGCACCCACGGCACGGCGGGGGTGGGCCTCGGGCCCAGCACCACCCGCCGGCCCAGCCCCCGCCCGCGACGCCGCCGCAACTGCGGCACAAGCCCAGAGGAGGGCAGACCCAGCCGGCCGCCGAGCGCTGCCAGCCGCCGTCACAGCAGGCGCCGCCACCCCCGCGGGAGGCGGCGCCGAGCACCCCGCAGAGGGGCGGGACGAAGCCAGCCCCGCCGCCAGCTGCGGCTCAGCTCCCCCTGGACGCCCCCAGGGGGCCGCCAAAGTCGTAGCCGCCCCCCCCCGCGTGGGAGGAAGCGCGGTCACCGGAAAACCGCGCAGCAGAGCGCACAACCGCCCGAAAGTCAGGTGCCGACAGCGGGGAAACCCCCACCGCCGCCATCTGATTGGCCCACGTCCGACAACGTTCCGGGGTGTTGTCACGATCACGACTTGTGAAGATGCAGGACTTGTCTTGCCTTCCCAATGCACTGCTCCAACCCAGTGCTCTCCGGTTTCACCGCAGTAATTCGCACACGCTGCGACTGACTGTAAGGGCACGTCCACTAATGTCGATATTCGCCGATATTCGTGCCACGTAGGAAAAACGTGGCGCGTCGGGCCAAACGTGGCACTGATGCGGTCGTTCATCAATGTCAACGAGCTATTCCGGCCTAAAACGAACCCCCCTCAGCGAATAGACTTGATATAAGTGACGACATAACTTCCTCTCCGTACCCTGACGTCTGTTAGCTCCAGAGCTATCGCCGGGCCAAAACAGGGTGTTTTGGCCGAGCGATAGCCCTGGAGCCAACAGACCTTACCAATTGCCAGGGCGATGATTGGCTGAGAGCGTGCCACGTGTGGGCATCATTTCGACAGTGTGATAGTGGAGAGTTGTCAACACCAACGGCCTGGAACGAAGACGACGAACGGACCCGTGGTTTGGAAGGTAGCCTGTTGGTAGCCCCCGTCTCCACCGTAAGTCCACTTCACGTGCTTCGCCTGATAGCTCGCCGATAGCCCGACCACCCAGACGCTGCCACGTATGTACACGTGGCGTCTTAAAACCACTCATTTAAGACTGATAGCCGACATTGGTGGACGTGCCCTAAACCGGCTCGCGGCGGCATCGTCATCGCTGTCCCCCGCCGCCAGTGTCGCATCGCCTTCACCCCTTCCCCCCCCTCTTCCCCCCCTTCACGTGCTCAACGGTCGCCCTTTTGGGTGTAACCGGTGAGCACATCTTCTATCGCTCCTTGCCTTTGTCCTCTTTTTTCTTTGCTTTCCGCCCGCCTGGCGGCCCCACGACGGCTGCCGCGCTCACCCGCGGCTGCTTCTCCCCCCGCCCACCACCCGCAGCGTTGACGCCCCTTGTCAAGGGGCCTCGCTTTCTGGCAGCGCGCTCCCCCCCCCCCCTTCTCTCCCTTTGCCCGCCTCCTCCCCTACGCGCACCTCTGGCTTTGGGGTGTGGCGGGTCGCGACCCAACCCCGTCTGCCATGTCGCAGGCGCGCCAGCGGCGTGGCGACGGCCGTGGCGGCGGCGGCGACGGCGCGCCGCCGCTGCCCGACGGCGGCGACGGTGGTGGAAGCAGCGACCGTAGCGGCGGCGGCGGGGGTGAGGCCCCGGGGGGAGACGCGGCCCGGGCGTCCCTGCCGGTGCGGCTGGCGCGCCAGTGCTGGGGCCACCTGGTTGTGTTGTACGTGTGGCTGGCTGCGGGTGGGTGCTCTGCTGCTTTGGATGGGCGAGGCGGTGGCGGGAGGGACTTTTTTTTTTGTTGGCGGGCTCGTCGCCGCGCCGTGAGGGCGGAGGGTGAATGTCGCGGGTAGCCGCGCCCCCCCTCTGTCCTTATTCGTCTCCAGCCTCTGAGGCCCCGTATGTCCACCTGCGCTTGTCACTGACGCCTCTTCCGTCTCGTGGCTGCGTCACTGCATGGGGCGCCGATGGTGCGCACCCCGCTGCTCCTGGGCTGCCATCGACGGTATGCGCCGCCGCTCTCGCTCCCCACACCCGCGCCACCCCCGTTCTTGCGTTGCCGTCGCCGCCGCCGCCGCCTCCAGGAAGTACCGGTACGACCTGCACACCGCGCTGTACATGCTGGACCCGTGGGAGCGGGCGCTCTTCAACACCGTCCTCCTCATCATCCTGGCGTGGTCCGCACGCCTGGCGGCGGGATCCCTGTTTGGTGGGGGAGCGCCGGCAGCATCGCAATGACGAGCAGGCCGGTCGCAACCACTGTCGGAGGCTGGAACTTGTCTTTTGTCTTTTTTTTTTTCGTTGGGGCGGTGCCGACGTGGGGTGGGACTGGGTGAGGCAGGGGATGATGGGCTGTTGCTCGCGTCCGCGTTCTCGTCGCGTTTGCCTCCCAGGCTGGGGTTCCTCGAGTGCGCGGTGCGACTCGGTTGGCCGTCCACTGGAAGCGTCGGCACGCGGTACGAGGGATGCATCTCAAGCTCTATTCCCGCGCGTCGACCAAAAAGCAAGGGGAGAGAGGGTGCGGTTCGTCACCCTCTTCAGCAGCCAGTTCACGCGGCCCTGCACAAGGGATGCCAAAAACAAAGAGCGAGGCGGCAGAACTCACCCCCACACGACCCGTCAAAAACGTGGAAAAAGGAAACAATAAAACCCCAAGAGCGGCAACCGCCCCAACACAACACAACACACGAGACCCCGTCGGCACCCCCCTCTTCCCCACACACGGCAATGCCACACACCCACCCCCAACGCCGTGACGGGTCGCGACCCACCGCACACGACCTCGACGCCTTGCGCTCACTTGCCGTACCCCTCCAGCAGGTCCTCGAGAACCCCCGGGTCCGCGAGCGTGGACACGTCGCCCAGGTCCCCGTCGCGCCCGCCCCCCACCGCAATCTTGCGCAGCAGCCGGCGGAGGATCTTGCCGCTGCGGGTCTTGGGCAGGCCCCGCGCGCCCACCCACTGCATCGTCTCCACCCGCGCAATCGGGCCAATGCGGGTGCGGACGCTGGCCGAAATGGCGGCGCGGAGGTCGTCGCCGCCCTTGGTGCCGGGCATCAGCACCACAAAGGCGTAGATGGCCTCGCCCGTCACCTCGTGCGGCACGCCGACAACGGCCGACTCGGCCACGCCAGGCACGGCCACGATGGCGGATTCCACCTCGGCGGTGCCCAGCAGGTGCGCCGACACGTTGAGGACGTCGTCGGTGCGGCCAGTCAGCCACAGGTGGCCGTCCGCGTCCCGCCGGGCGCCGTCGCCAGTCGCGTAGTAGCCCGGGAAACGGGAAAAGTAGGTCGCCTCCATCCGCTTGTGGTCCCCCATCAGCGTCCGCAGCGCCGACGGCCAGGGCGCGGAGATGACCAGGTGGCCAGAGCCCTCCCCCTCGACGACCTTGCCATCGTCGTCGAGGAGCACCGGCACCACCCCAAAGTGCGGCAGCTGCGCGGCGCCGGGCTTGAGGACCAGCCCGGCCACAGGCAGCGGGGCGACCACGTGGCCACCCGTCTCGGTCTGCCAGTACGAGTCGACGACCGTCGCACCGCGGTTGCCCACCACCGAAAAGTACCAGTCCCATGCCTCGGGATTGATGGGCTCCCCTACCGTGCCCAGAATCTTGAGGGAGGACCTGTTGTGGGAGGTCACAAAGTCGTCACCCGCACGCTTGAGAGACCGCAGCGCCGTCGGCGCCGTGTACACCGCCGTGACGCCATACTTGGCCACGATACCCCACAGCCGGCCGGCGTCGGGGTGGGTGGGGATCCCTTCGAACACCACCTGGGTGGCCCTGTTGAGCAGCGGTCCGTACGTGACATACGTGTGGCCCTGCGTGTGGTGGGAGGAGGACAATGCCGGGAGGAGGTGAGCGCCAGCGGATACACAGACAATCCAGGAAAAGCCGCCCGCAACACAACCGGGAAATAAGAACGTCTGCCGCACAAGCACGGCCAGGAGCGCCGCCCCCCACCCACGCGAGAGGGCCAAGCCCATTGTGGCGCTGCGCCTGCAAGCGCAAGAGGGAAAACGCATACGGCGAGCATCGTGGCAGCACCCCCACTCCCTCCTCTATGCACCCACCAGCCCAGCCATCGAGAAGAACCCCGCAGACGCACCGTAATCCAGCCACAGTCGGCCGTGCAGAAAAAGACGTCGCCCGGCATATAGTTGAACGAGTACTTGAACGTGGTCGCGGCGCCGACCATGTACCCCCCCACGGTGTGGACAATGCCCTTGGGCGGCCCCGTGCTGCCGCTGGTAAACAGGCAAAACAGCGGGTCCTCCGCGTCCACCCACACCACCTCGCACGTGGTGGGGTGCCCCTGCAGGGCGTCGTCCCACCACACGTCCCGCCCCGGGGTCATTGGCACGGCCTCCCCCCCCGCCGGGCGGCTGCCGCTCGCCACCACAATCTGCGACCGGACCGTGTGGCCGCTCTCCCGCGCGGCAATCGCCACCGCCTCATCCGCAACCGCCTTGAGGTCAATCCACTTGGCGCCGCGGCGGACGCCGTCGCAGGTCACCATCACCGCCGCGTTGGCGGCGACGAGGCGGCCGGCGAGGGCGACCGGGGAGAAGCCCCCAAACACCACCGAGTGCACCGCCCCGATGCGCGCCGCCGCGAGCATCACCGTCGGCAGCTCCACGCCCATCGGCATGTACGTGACGACCGCGTCGCCGCGGCGGACGCCCGCCGCCCGCAGCGCGTGGGCGGTGCGGCACACGTCCGCCAGCAGCGCCGCGTACGTGACCGACCGGGCGCGGCCGTCATCCGGGTCGTTGGGCTCAAAGTAGAACGCGACCGTGTCGCCGCCGCCCGCGGCAACGTGCACGTCGAGCGCGTTGTAGCAAATGTTGGTCTGGCCGCCCTTCCAAAAGTGGGTGAACACCCGCCCCGCCCGCGGGTCATAGTTCCACGCAATCGGCGGCGTGTCGGCGGGCCACGGCTTGTGCCAGTGGAACTCGCGGGCAATGTCCGACCAAAAGGTGGCGGGGTCCGCGACGGAGCGGGCGTAGAGGGCCTCGTACGCGTCGAGGGAGGGGATGTGGTGGGTGGTGGACTCGAGGTACGCCGCGGGTACCGGCACCTCCTTGGGGGGGGACGCCGCCGGCGCGGCGGCCGACCCGTCCGCGGCCGCGGCCTTGTCCTCCATCTCTGGCGGGCGGGGCTCCGCGGCCGCGGCGGCGGGCGCGTCGGCGGCGGTGTTGGGCATGGCTGGGTTGGGGGGGGACGACGCCGGCCGCCGCGACCGCCGACACCGCCGCCGCGCGCCGGGGGTCTGCCGGCGGGCGCGCGCGGAGGGGGGATCCGCGCCCGCCGCCGCGCCCCCGCCAATGCGCTCGCCCACATGAGGCCCACACGGCGCGGCGCGGCGCGGCGTGCGCTTGGCGACGGCAACGCACCCCAAGCTGGCGCGCGTGCCACCGCAGACGGCGCTGCGGGATCCCGCACCGCACCGGCGCTGCTGTCCGCCGAATACTGGCCGGATCGTGGATTGACGCCGAGTCGCGTCCCGTCTTGTCTTTACAACGAGTCTGTGATTTGTGCACGGGAGTTGCGGATTTGACAGCAACTCCCAGCGTCGACCTCAGCCTCCCGCCCGCGCACCTTGTCCCGAGTGCACGCCCGTTCCAGAGCTGCAGAGCCAGGCCGCTGCGCGAGTGCACTCGGCCCCGGCCGCTCCCGCGGTCCACCTCCCTTCACCGTCTGCCCGCGTCTGACCCGACACGACTGTGTCCGCTGCTCGCCATCATGAGCATTTGATGTGCTCTGCTAGAGAGGGGGCTCCCGCCTTCCCCCCTCCTGTGCCCTTCCTGCCAGCCGGTTTCGGTTCGACCAGGGCGGCCTGGTGAGGGCGCCGGGGTGCGGCGGCTGCCGGTGCCGCCCCTTTTTCCGCCCCCCTCCCACCTCTTTCCGCCCCCCCCCCCCCCCCTGTTCCACCTCTTCTTTCGGCAGAGAGGGGGAGTGTGTTCCCACCGTTCTACCACTGTCCGTCCCGGTGGGGCTGTCCTGGTATGACCCCCATGAGCGCACCTCTTTGGGGTGTGGCCATGCCGGCGAGTGTCAGTGCCCTCTATCGTCCCGCCGGCGAGCCCGTGCGTTCAGCCGCCCAGCGGCGGGGGTAACACGGGCCGGCTTGCCGGGGAGGGGTGGTGTGGACGTCCCCACGGAACTGCGGGCGGTTCCTTTTGGGGGGGCGGCCTGCACTTGGTGACCGACCGCCGCGGCCGTCAGGGCAGCTCGGGTGCGGGGGTGGCCGTTGGGGGGACAGACGGTGGCGGTGGTGGTCCGAGGCGACGGTCGACCGGGGCACGCCCTTCCCCCCTCCTTCCTGCCGCCGCCCTGCCGCGGTCGGCCTTTCCGCGAAGGCTCCGCTTCCCCCCCCCCCCCCCCCCCCCTCCCCCGCCCCTTTCTCCCGACCAAACCCTCCCCTCCGCGTTGTCCCCTTATCTCCTTTGCCATGGTCGGCATGCGCACCCCCCGGTCGCTGCTCGTGGGCGTCCTCCTCTCTGCCGGCCTGCTGCTGGCAGGGTCGCGCCCCGCCAGCGCTTGGAAGGCGTCGTCCCTCTTCCTCCACACCAACATGCGCGCGACGGCGCCGTGGGGCGGGTGCAGCCCGCCGAATGTGAACTCGAGGGCGCTGGCGCGGGTGTCGTTGGTCAACAACCGCGCCATCCCGGGCTCCCTGTGCCGGGCCTCCCGCGACGGCGCGCGGCTGCGGCTGCAGACCAACGTCGCGTCGGGCCGCCGCGTCGCGTACCGCTTTTACATCCGCCGCGCGCCGTGCTGGTACGCGATGGAGCGGGCCAACTGTGAGGGCATGGTGCTCGGCACCTTTTCGCCGCAGGCGCCCAACGCGCGGGAGGCGTTTGAGCTCAACGACGCGCGCGCGCGCCACCGGTCGACGGCGGCGTCGGGCGGCCCGTCGACGGCGCGGTCGGGCGGGTCGTCGGCGCGGCGGTCGGGGGTGCCGTGCCGGTGTGAGCTGCGGCCGCTGGGCGGCCTCTGCCTCGACGAGCTGCCGGGCAGCCCGTCGGCGTGCCGCGTGCGCGAGTGTGCGCAGGGCTACCGCTGCGATGACGCGGGGCGGTTCAACTGCCAGCGCATCCAAAAGCCGTCGTACCTGCGCTGCGCGGGCGGCCGGTCGGGCAACCGGTGCAACGACTGCCGGCGGGTGGTCAAGTCGTTTGAGGTGGTCCAGTTCTTGAGCGCCTAGGCGCGGCAAAGTCGGGCTCGCGCCGCTGGCGGGTGGACCGGCCGCTGCCGCGACGGCCACACTCGCACGTGCGACGGGGACAAGGGGGTCAAGGTGGCGGGGGGCGGTACAATTCGGGCAGTGGCGAGGGGGAGCGGGGGGGGGCACTGCTGCGGTGATGGCTTGTCGGTGGTGGGGTTGATGCGGTGCTTCAGGTGTGGTGCTGGGACCCTGACGGCGGGGTAGTGCCAGTGGGGGCGCACGTGGCGGCGCGGGTGAGCTCCATCAGGGGCCTGCGTGGACGCGTGGGGGACGAAAGTAGTGCGATGGTGCACTGGTCTGTAAAGCAAACGTCGTGTATGTATGGGTTGGTGACGTCGAGCTCTTTGCATGGGGAGGGTCCGCGGTCCTCGCGTGCGTTCTTGCCATCCTCGTGTACGAGCCTTGGATGAAAGCTTCTCATCCAGTTACTGTTTCCTTGCCTCCCCCTCCCCCTCCCACTCTCGTTCTCCTCTTCTTCCTGCCTATCATCAGCGGCGGCGGAGATTGCCCGACAGGCACTGGCTATCACAATCAAAAACAGCGCGGCAGGAACACCACCACGTCCACGTCGGCCACCCGCAACAGCCAGCACTGCCGGTGGTGGCGGCTGCGGGCGCCGCGGCATTCGCAGACCTACTCGTCGCAGCCAGACGTGCGCCGGCACGCCACCTCGCACGCGGCGCACGTTGGCCGGGCGTTGGCGTCCCGCCACGGGCACAGCACCCGCCCCCGCCCGCGGTCACCCCCCCGGCGGCCGCGGCACTCGCGGCACACCCAGCCACCCTCCTTTGGTGAGCCGCGCAACTGGCCCAACAGCCGTCCGTTGGCGCGGCGGCGGGAGGCTGGCGACCGGCCGGCCACTACGGCGGGGGGCTCCCCGTCGGGCGCCCGCCACCGCATCCACCAGCACTGCCGGTCGCGGCGGTCGCCGCCGCGTGGGCGCCCCCACACCCACACGTTGCACCTGGACGTCAGCCGCTACAGTCGGTGGCATCCCCCACAGGCGGGCGCGACCGTGCGCGTGGCGTTGGTGGGCAGCCAGCAGTGCGCGAGGGAAGCGGGGCGCCCCCCTTCCCTACCATGGCGGCTCGCCCCCCGAGTCGCACCTGCCTCGCGGCGCACCCAACGCCGTGGCGCCGCCCCCACGTGGATGGCCGCTTCACACCCACCCACCCCCACCGCTCGGCTACCGCCCTCCCCCGCCCGCCGCCCTGCCCCACCCCCCCCCCCGAAAAAGGGAAGGCAGCACCATCGGACGACCCGCCAGCCACGTGCCAGTGCCCCACCACGCGTGTCTGGGGCCTGCCGTACAAATAATCAGCGACGCTTCTTCGAGTGTCGGCCGTTCCGCCCGGGCGCGCCCCCCACGACGGGCCGGTGGGCCACGCGGCGGGAGGACCGACGCCCCTGCCCACCCCGAGCGTCGCCCGCCCCTAGCGCACAGGTCCCCCCCCGCTGCGCCCCACCCCACACACGCCGCCAGCCTCACTTGCCGACGAGGATGAACCCTTCGACGACCGCGCCCGCCACGGGCGGCGGGTCGGGCTGCTTCCTCAGCCGCCGGCGCCGCCCCCCCCCGCCCCTCCCCCCCCCCGTCGCGTACGGTGCGCCAGACACCCCCCCAACCACGACTTCATCCTCTTCGTCAGCTACTGACCCCCCGCCGCCCCTCTCCCCCCCACACGTGCAGCCGCCGCCCGCCGCGGCGGCGGGAACCACCAGCCGCACCGGCGCCGACGCCGGGTAATGCGCCGCGACGAGCGCCGCGTACGTTGTGTCGACCGCCCCCCAGCACGATGGCGGCCGCCGTCGGCCACGGCGCGCCCACACCACCACCCGCAGCGGGGTGGCGGCACCCGCCGGTGCGGCGGCGGCCGCTGGCGGCAGCGCGTCGGCGGCACCCAGCGGCAGCACCCGCCGCAACGGCAGCCGGATGCCACGAAGGGAGAGGGCCACGGCAGGGGCGGCGGCGGTACCGCCGGGGGGGGGCACCACCCGGGGGGGCGTGTACGCCGACCGCCAGACGGGACGGAAGGCGCCGCCGGGGGGGGGTGGCCGCCGTGACGGCGGCCGCGACGTGGACGACGCGGACGAGACGCCGGATGCGGATGCCGACGAAGCGCACGATCGCGGCCGCGGCGGCGTCGGCGGTGGCGCCCCGCTGGGTGTGGCCACCCACCGGTGCACCTCGACGGCCAGGCGGGTGGCGGGGCGCCACTCGCCGCCCTCCCCACCTGGCAGGAGGAGGTTCAGGTGGAGGATGAGCGGCGGTGCCAGCGGGCCCGCCACCCCCCGCTCTGCCCACAGGCCCAGCACCAGCTGGCCGTCGGGCGGCGCCCCGTCGGCGCGCACCAGCCCCGTCGTCCGCCGTGGGCACGCCGCCGCCACCACCGCCGCGGCGGCGCCGTCGGCGGCTGCCGCGGCGGCGCCGCCAACGGCGGCCATCGCCTCCCTCCCGGTCCCCCCTCCCGGCACGCCGACGGCGGCGGCGGCGGCGCGACGCGCGCGCCGCGGCGGGCGGCGGCGGTGGGGGCGGTGGGTCGGCGCGCCGCCGTGCGGCCCCGCCGCCACCGCCAGTGGGATGCGCGTCGCGCCCGCCGCGACGAGCGCCGCCACCCGCGTCGTTGCCGAGGCGACCACCCCGTGCTCGCCCGCCTCGCGTGCGGCCGACACAACGTCCACCCGCAGCAGCGGCGGCGCCTCGTCCGCGTCCGCGTCCGCGTCGCGGCCGCCCGCGGCGAGGGGCACCGTCATGGGGGTCTCACAAAAGGAGTGGCACGACACGCCGCGCACCGCCGGCGTGACCCCAACGCGCGTCCAGTTGCCGCCGCCGCCGCCACCGCCGCCGCCGCCACTGCCTCCCCCTCCTCTGCCACCGCCACCGCCGCCATCGTGGTGGCCACCCCCCAGGTAGGCAACGACGTACAGGGGCGCCCGCGCCGCCGGAGGCACGCCACACAGGCTGGCGGTGACGACCGCCACCGGCCGGGACGGCGGTGGCGGCGGCCGCGGTGTCACGCCGTGCGCGTCGGGCAGCGCCGCGAGCAGCCCCGCCACGGTGGCGGTGCTGACGCGGGAGAGGGCGGGCTGCGGCGGCGGCGGCGCCGACGATAGGCCGCCGTCCGAGCTGCCCCCTCCCTGGATCGCCACCGCGTCGGTGGGGTGGATGATGAGGGGGAGCGACGGCGGGGATGGGGGTGGGGGGGGGACCCAGATGGGAGGGGGCGCGGCGCCAGGGGGGCCGACGGCGGCGGCGGCCCCGCCACCTCGGTAACAATGGCCATGGCAGGAATAGGGGTGGGAGCGCGGGGTGACGACGGGGGGCGAAAGAAGGCGGGGAGCCACCGTCCGCAGCAGCAATGGAATATGGCCGGCCGCAAAAACAGGAAGCGGCGTGTGTTGGCCACCGCCCGGCACCGCGAGGGGCGGACAGCCCCGCAACCGACGGGTTCGCCGCGTTAAGGCGCTCGGCCCCTGCTCTTGGCCAGGTGTACGTACAGCAGAAAGGGGTGGGGGAAGGAGGCGGGGAGGAGGGGGGGATACGGGTCGCTCACGGCCGTGTGCCCTCTTCCTGGCGAGGAAACACGCTGGATGACTTGGTGGGGCCTTGTTGTGGTGGCCGCTGTACAGTACAGCGTGGGTGGGAAGGGGGGAGCGCCACGCCACGTCTCGCCCATTCCTGAGACCGCCGGGAGGCGCACTCTCAACGGGCCCAAGCCCTCTGGCTGTCGGCCGTGACAGCTGACGCTGGAGGGGACGAAAAACATGAAAAAGCGATGAAAAGGTGGCTGCACCACCACCCGGACACCGGGTGGAAGGCCGATGGGTGCTGTCCGCTGGAGCAACACTCCACGGTCCTGCGTCGGCTGCACGCAAAACGTCGGCCAAACGGACCCCAACTTTGCACCTCGTCACGGAGACCTCCGCCGCGTGGCCATCCATGCTCGACCAGGTTGCGAGACCCCCTGCGCTGTCCCATCCGCTGCGCGCACGGCGGCACCTCCCCGCCGTCCTGTGTGGACGCTCCGACCCCGTGCGTCGGCGAGGGCAGAGTGGGGGCGGGCGGAGGGGGGAGTGGCGGCACGCGCAGCCCCTGTCACCCCCCTCCTCGTGGGAGGGGGCGGGGGTGGGGGTGGAAAGGCCCATCGCGGCGGCCCGCCGCGGCCGCCATCGAGGCTGCCGTCGGGGGCCACCCCGACATCGTCGCCGGCAGGCAGGGCCACGGTCCCCTCCTACAGCAAACTGGACCGCGTCATGTTGGATGACCTTGGAAAACACGGGGTGGCAGACGGGGAAGGGGTGTCGCCAATTAAAGAGCGCGGGGGTGGGAAGAAGCGGGGGTGAGAAGGGGAGCGAGTACGCGGAGCAGGTGGGAAAAGAGAATGGCGAGTTCAGTCGGTGGTGGAACGTACGCCCAGAGGTGGACGGGGGGGGGTCCTACAAGCGCACCACGTACGCTCGCAGCGTTGTGTCTGTCGCCTCTCATCGGGAGATTTTCTTGCAGCAGGGGCCGTCTCCTTGGCTGGGTCTGACGCGATATCGCCAGATGCGATCAACGGTTGTCGTTTAGCAGTTTGATCACATGTAATCCGACCCTCCCCCAGAGGTACTGTGAGGGGTTCGATCACTACAGGCAGGCTGTGGTCGTTGTACTTGTTGTCGTTGAGAATAGATCACAATTTGTAGCTCGTTGGGTGACGCACGAGTTCAAAGTGCACCTCCATTGGCGGTGCATTCCACTGATGCCCAAGCATTGTGACCATCGGAGCGTGAGATACCACAGGGTGTACGTTGGGAGGCGGCGGTCCCAATGGCCACACTCCGTTGGTCGAGGGGCGCTGAACGGCGGACGCCTCGCGCATAGTGCGCTTGCCCCTCCAGCAGACGTTGGCCCCTCATTCCCATCCGCACGCGCGGTGCACGTGCCCGTGTTGCAGCGCACCCCCCGCTCCACCTCCTCCGCGCCGGACCCATCGGGCTGTTGGCGTCGGGCTTGTGACAATGCACCCGCCGCGCAACCGCCTCCCCGTCCTCTGTTTGGCATTGCCTTGGCGCGCGCCCGTGCGGAAGGGGGGGCCGCCACAACCCCCCCCGGCCGCCGCTCGGCCAGAGCGGCGGATGCTGGTCGATTACAGCTTTGGCTGCCCGCCCGCCGGTCATGGCGAGCCGCGGTGCCGCTCGTGCGGCCGCGCCGGTCGGCGCGCATTGCTGGTGCACGCCGCCGGCGTGCCCCACGACAAGGGACCAGCAAGCCAGCGGCGGGCCCCCCCTTTGGGCCAGCCGCCTCCCCAGAGGTGACCACGGGCGTTTTCCCTGTCCCCCCCCCCCTCTGCGGTGTGTCCCTGCCTCCGGCGCCGCCCCCCCGCCCCCCCCCCCCCCTCCGCCCCCACAACCGCGACGCGGCTGTCGCCGGGTGACCCCCGCGCCGCCGCTGTCAGCAATTCCCCTTTGCAAACGGGCGTGTCCCACGGGCAGGCGCCGCCGCCACGGGCGGGCCGCCGCGGCGACGGCAGACGCGGGACGCCACCCCCCCCAACCGCGCGCGCGCACCCCCCCCCCCCCCCAAATCGAGAGCGGCGCTGCCCCCAGCGTCTGTGGCCACGCGACGGGCTCTCGCACCGGCGGCGCCGCTCGCCGCGGCGCACCCGCCCTTTGCCAACCAAACGACCGTGGAGGCGAGGGAGGGGGGGGGGGTGTGTGGGTGGGTGGTGGCAGCGTCGGCCGCGCCGGCCGCCGCCAAACGTACGCGCCGCCGCCGCCGCCCACGCCGGCCCGCCGCCGCCGCGGCGCGACGGCGCCGCCTGTCATCGCCACGCAACGTACACGCTGCGGGGGCGAATGCCCTTTGGGCCCGACCCGCCGCACGCGCGGGCGGGTGGGGGGGGGGGGGGGGGGGGGCTCCTCAATTCGAGCGCACCGCCGATGAGGGCGGTTTGCGCGCACAGAGTGCCCACCTTGCACCCGCGGCGGGCCACGGCGCTGTCACCCCCCCCCCCCCCCCCCCCCCCCCGGTCGGTAGCGCCCTGGCCCCGCGGTCAGCGGCGAGAGCGTGCAGACACCCCCGCCCCTGTCCCAGGCGCTGTATGCGTGGCGGTGGCGCCGACCGGGACGTCCACCGTGGACGCCCCCCCCCCCCCCCCCCCGTGCGTCGTCGTCGGGGTGCGCCGGCCGCCGCCGCGGCGGTCGGGGGGGGGGGGGGTGGGGTTGCCGCCGCCGCCGCTGGCGCGCACCGCCACGGCGGGCGGCCGGCGGGGCGGGTGCGCAGGCGCCCGCGGCTCCGCCCTCCCGCGCCCCCGTCGCCTACCCTTGCCCCGCCGTGCCGCCGCCGCCGCCGCGCCTCCCCGCCGCCACTGGTGGGCTCTGCCGGTGGGTGCAGGGATGTTGCGGCGCTCCCCCTCGCGGCCGCCGCTCCCGCGGTGCGCCGGCCGCCCTCCCGCCGGCGCTCCCCTTGCGCCCCCCCGCTGCCGCCGCCGCTTTCCGCGTTCACCGCCCGCGGGGTGGGGTGGGCCGACGCGCCCCGGCCGGCTGAGTGCGCACGGGTGTCCACCACACCCCACCACACCCCACCCCACCCCACGACACCACACCCTACCACACTCTCTCCACCACACCAACTCCCCCCCCCCTCCCCCTTGGATCCTGCCCCCGCCGCCCCGCCTCTTGTGAACAACCACCCGGTGGTGCTGCCGCTCTTGGGTCCGCCCCAGCCGACGCTCAGGCGGCTGCCAAGCGGGCGCCGCGGCTGTGCGCGACTACACTCCTCCCCTGCCGGTCTTCTTCCCCGCCGCCGCTCGGTCCCGCAACCCAACCGGGGCGCAACCAACCCACGTTCTACACAACTTGAACCCCTTCCCCCCCCCCCCCCACCTTCTCTCCCTCCCTACTCCATCCCCCCCCCCCCCCCCCTTTCCCCCCCCCCCCCACCCCCCCCCAACCGCCATTCTCCGCACGCCGACCCCCCCTTCCCGCTGCGCCCCCCCCTTTCCCCGCTCCCCCCCCCCCCCGACGACGGCGCTGACGCGGTCCACGATGGCCACCGCCGGGCGGCTGCTGGAAGAGCTGGCCTCCCCCGCCCACGGCGGCGCGTGGAAGCAGGCGGCGCTGTCCTTCTCCTTTGGCGCCGCGGCGGCGGCGCTGCTCGCGCTGCCCGCCGCGGCGCTCGCGCTGCCGCTCCTCGCCCGCGCGCGGCACTACCGCAAGGCCGCCGCGCTCGCCGCCGCCGACGCGGCCGCCGCCAAGCCCCCACCCACCGCCGCCGCCGCCGCCGCCGCCGCCGCCGCCGCCGCCGCCGCCTGCTGCTCATCGTCGTCGCCATCGTCGTCATCCTCGTCCTTGACGGCGTTCTTATCCCCGTCGGGAACGGCGGCGTCGGCGACAGCGGCGGCGGCGGCGACAGCGGCGGCGGCGCCCGCGGCACGGCCGGCGGCGGCGCGGACCGTGTCGGCGGCGCTGCCGCCACGGCCACCGCCGCCGCCTGGCGCGTGCCGCCCCGGCGGCGCCGCCGCCGCTGACGCGTGGTGGGCGTCGGTGCTGCCGCCGCCGGCGTCGTGCCGGGCGGCGGCGGTCAAGGGCGCGTGCGTGTGAGCGGGGGGGTGTGCGGGGCGCGGCGGGGGGGGGGGGGGGGGGGGGAGGTTGGGTGCCACCACGGCGGGGCGCTGCTCGTGCGGTTCCTGGTTTGTGGTTGCGGCCGGGGGGGGGGGGGGGTGGGGGGGTGAGGGGGGGGGCGGCGGCGGGTCGCCGCGGCGCCGTCGCACCCCGCGGCTGGTGTGGCGGACGAGAGCCGACGGTGGGCGGGACGCGGCCGGTGACTATGATTTCTGTTTTTGGAGGCGGGCGGGGCAGCGGTGGGTGGCGGCGAGCCGCCCAGATGCGCACGCGGCGGCCCCGCGTGACGCGCGGATGGCGGCGGCGTGGCGGCGGCGGCGGTGGGGGCGGCTGTCGGGCCACCAGGTCCCTGCGGCCATGGTCGGCCGTCGCGTCCTTCCTCCCCTCCACCACTCTCGCTTCTCCCCTCCCTTTCTTCCCCCAGCCGTCTTTTTGCGATGAACCCCCGCCTGCGCGGTGGGTCACGCAGAGGGCGAGGCGGTCGGCGCGTGGTCGGGTAGGGGGCGACCCCTCCTGTCCATGGCCCTCTCTCCGCTGTTCCCTCTCCCCGTCCCGTTTTGGTGTCTCCCCAACTTGCGTGTGCCCCCGCGGGACAGATTCGGTGCGGGATGGGCCGCTTGTGGGGGACGGGGGGGGGGGGGGGGGGTGGGATGCCGTCACGGCTGGCCGGCCTGCTGGCCTGCAGACGGCAGGCCGCCGCTCCCAAGGCGGCGGCCGCGTGCGCGCTTATTATTCTTCTCTCGCGCTCGTTCCGTGTGTCTGGTATGATTCTGTTTTTTTTTTTTCGTCGCGTTGGTCGGGGATGGGGAGAGGGGGGGGGGGGAGCGCGGGGCCAAGGAGGGGGGGAGGGGGGATGGGGTTGCCCCGCCGCGGTGGGAGCAAGTGGGTAGGGAGGGGGAGTGCATGGATGGGCGGCGCCCGCACCACCGTTTTTGTTTTTGTCGGGTGGGGGCGCGCCTGCCCGGCCGGGTTGGGTCCGCGCCGCTGGCGGCGGCGGCCACGTGCGTCACGGCGGGCGGCGCGGCGCCGGCTGGGGATGGGCGTAAAACAGACGCCCCGCGCGGCGGTGGCGGTGGGCAACCAACGGCCCGTGCGTCTGGCACCCGCCACTGCCACGGCCGGCCGCCGCCGCGCGACGGGGCGGCGGCGCGTCCATCACCACCGACCCGTCGCTCGGCCGCCCACCTGGTCGTGGGCGCCCGCCCGCCTGGCGTGCCACCGTCTGTGGGCACCCACAGTGGCGGCGGCGGCGGCGCTGCCGGCAGCGCGGGTGGGTACGACCGGCGGTCCCGCCCGGCCGCCGACGCGGCCGCCGTCGACGCGGACGCGGCGGTGGCCACCCCACGCCATGGACACCGACGGCCCCCCCTATGCGCGGGCCACGCGCCCGCGCCGGCGGGCGCACGCCGCCCCGCGCGGGGGGGGGGGGGCTGCTCCCCGTCGCCACCCGCGGCACGCCGCGACGGGACGGTGCGGCGCGCCCCACACCGCGGTCGCCACCCCGTCCGTGGCCAACGCACCGGGGGGCTCCCGCCGCACCGACCGGCCGCGGCGGGCCCACAACCGTCCCGTACCGGGCGGCTCACCCCGCGCGTCCGTGAACGGGGAGGGGGCGCCGCGTCCCTGGGGGGGCCGCCGCGACCCGCCGCCCGCCGCCGGCGCACCCCAGCGTGCGTCGTGCCGCCGCGGGGCGGCGGCGCGGGCCGGCGCCCGCGTGGCGCCGCCGCCGCCATTGCCGCGGCGGCGGCGGCGGCGGCGGCGGCGGCACCTCCCCCCCCGCTGCCCACTGGGGGCGGCAACAGCCGCGCGCGCCGCGCGGCCGTGCCGCTCCGCGGCGGCCGTCCCGCCCCGCCGCCGCCGCCCGCTCTCCCTCTCCCAACCCCCCCCAAAAAAACACGGAAAAAAAAAAAAAGGGACGGCCGCACCCGCCCGCGCCGCGGCGCACCGTCGGCGAGGAGGGTGGACGCCGCCCGCCGCGCGCGGCCGCGGCGGCGCGCAGAGCGGTCCGCCGGTGGGAGGGGGGGGGGGTCCCGCCACCACTCCCCTCCCCCCCCCCCCCCCACCCCCCCCCCTCGCCAGCCGCCGTCACGCCCATTGGCGCACCGTCCTTGCCCGGCGGGGCGGCCCCCCCCTTCCCCCCCACCCCCCCCCGCCGGATCCCCCCGCCGTGCCCGTCCCGCGCGGCACGTGCCCGCCGCCGGCGCGCGGGTGGCCGCCGCCGCCGCCGCCGCGGCCGGCCACCGCGCGACGCGGGCGCCGCGGCGGCCGCCGCCGCGCGGGCGGCGCGGGGGGCGGTGGCTGTGCCGACGGGGGGCGCCGCGGCGCCGCGGGGGGGGGGGGCGGGGGGGGCTACAGGGTGCGTCGCCCCGTTGGGGGGGGGGGCGGCCGCGCCGACGCGACGCGTCGGCCCGCGGGCGTGCGTGTCCGACGGGTCTCGCGCGTGGGACGGCCCGCGTCACGCACGGCGGGCGTCCCCCTGTTCAGCGGCGCCCACGCCACCCCCCCCACGGCGGTGTGGCGCACCCCCCACGCAACGACCCCTCCCGCTCCGCCCCTCCCCCCCGACCCCCCCCCCACCCGCCACCTCCCCCCCCCTCTCCCACGCGCGTCCCCCCCCCCCCTCCCCCCCGCCACGCTCCCCCCCCCCCCGCTCCTCCCCCCCCCGCCACGCCGTCCCCCCGGCTGCCCCCCGCCGCTCGCCGCCACCCGCGGCCGCCGCCGCCGCCGCCGCCGCCGCCGCCGGCCGTACCCAGCCCCCCCCCCCCCCCAGCCGCCGCGTCGCGGCCGCCGCGCCGCGGCCGCCGCCGTCACCGCGGCGGCGCCACGGCACGCGGCGGCCGCCGCCGCGGCCGCCGCGGCCGCCGCCGCCGCCACCACCGCCGCCACAACCGCCACCACCGGCACCACCGGCGCCCGCCCGCACCCGCCGCCCGCTCCACCGCGCCGCCCGCCGCGCGGGGGCGGGCACAGCAGAGCCCCCCGTCCCTCCCTTCCCCCCCCCCCCTCCCCCACCCCCTTCCCCTCTCCCCTCCCCTCCCCGTTCCCACACCCGCGCCGAGGCGCTCCCCCGTGGCGGCGGCGGCGGCGGCGCCCTGCCGCGGCTCGCCGCGTGCCGCCGTGCGGTCGGCCGCGTTGCCGGTGCCATCCTCCCCTGCTCCCCCCCCCCCCCCACTCTTCCCCCCCCCCCCCCCCACCTTCTCCCCCCTCCCCCCCCCCCCCCTCTCCCCCCTCTATCGCGGCTGCGCGCATCGCAGGGGCTGCCGCGTCCCGCCCCCTTTGCCTTTCCCGTTCCCTTGCCTGTTTTCCGCCCGCCCCCACGGCCGCCGCTCCGCGGCTCGGCGCGCGCGCGCGCGCGCGCGCGCCGGCCGGCGCGCTGTCCTGCCGGCTGCCCCCCCCCCCCCCCCCCCCTCCCGGCAGCGTCCCGTCCCGGGGCATCCCCACCGCTGGTACGGTAGTTCCTGCGGCGGCGGCTGCCGGCGGCGCCCCAACGGCCGCGACCCTTCCCCCACCCCGCCCCCCCCCCCACGCGCTCCCCGCGTGGCGGTCGTCATGCAGCCGGGCCCGCCAGCCGGCGCGTGGCCCGACCGGGAGGCTGGTAGGGCGGGCGAGGCCGGCGGCGGCGGCGGCGGCGGCGGCGGCGGCGGCGGTGGGGGAAGCGCCGCCGGCGGCGGTGGCGGCGGCGGCGGCGGCGGCGGCGGGGACGGGGAGGAGGCGGAGCGCGGCCGGTGGGTGGTCCCCCCCTCCCGCTCCTTCCTCGTCATCCGCGCCGCGCGGCGGGCGGCGGAGGCGGCGGCCGCCGCCGCGGCGGGCGTCAAGGACGAGGTCCTTGTCGAGGAGGGGGCGGAGGTGGTGGAGGTGTGGGGGGGGGGGAGGGGGGGGGGCGGGGGGAGCGGACCCGGCCGCCGCCGCCGTCGTTGGGGGGGGGGGCTCCCGCCGACGGCGCCACGGCCGCGGCCGCCGCCGCCGCCGCCGCCGCCGGCCGCGACGGCCGGTGCGGCCGACGCCGACGCCGACGCCGACGCCGACGACAGTGACGGCGACGATGGCGACGGCGACAGCGGCGGTGATGGCGGCGGCGGGGGGGGGGGCGACTCGGGTGGCTCGGACGGCGGCGGCAGCGGCAGCGGCGGCAGCGGCACGTCCATCGACACGGCGGACGCGGTGGTGGAGCTGCCGCCCGACGCGGACGCGGGGCTGCTGGCGGTGCTGTCGGCCGAGCCGGACGACCGCTTTGCCTGCTCCATCCGCCCCGTCGCGGAGGTGGAGGGGGAGGGCGACGTGGACGAGGGGGGGGGTGGGGGGGGGGGCGCCGACGCGCCACCCGCCAAGGAGGGGGGGGGGGGGGGGGGGGGGGGGTGCCGCAGCCGCCGCCGTCCAGGCCGGACGGCGGCGGCGGCGGTGGTCCCTCCCGCCGCCGCCCGAGCGGACTGGGGGGGGTGGCGGCGGCGGTGGCGTATCGGCCGGCCGCCCACCGCCGCCACCGCCGCACCCGCCACCGTCGCCGTCTGCGGCCGGGGTGGACGGCGGGGGGGCCGGCGGCGTGGGGTGACTGACCGCCGCGGCGTGCCCGTCAATGGGCGGAGCTGTGCGAGGGAAGGGGGCCCTGTGGCCGTCTGAGGGGAGGGCGTTTTGCGCTGGCCAAGGCGGGGGGGGGGGTTGGCCATGCGGCTGCGCCGCCGCCGCGGTGGGGCGCGCGACGCGGCGAGACGCCGGGAGGGCGAGTCTGCGCTGGGGGTGCAGGGGGGCAGGGGGACCACGCGGTGCGAGTGGGGGGGAGGGTTGGGAGCCCCCGGTGGGAGGCGGGAGCAGAGGGGTGGCGGCCGAGCGGTTTGGCCGCGGGGGGGGAACCCGTTTTTTGTTCCGGCCGCTCCCCCCTGCCGCCGCGCCCGCCGCCGGCGGCGGCTGCAGCGTGAAAACGTCCGCCCCTGGCCTACCCGCCGCGCGCGTGCCCGCCGCCACCGCCGCCACTGCCGCCACCGCCGCCGCGGGCGGCGTCGCCGCTGCCGCGGTGCGCGCCACCGCCCGTCGGCGCGCCGCGTCACCCGTCGACGCCACCACCGCCGTCCGCCGCCGCCAACGGCAATGTGCGCGGCGGGGGGAGGCCGAGGGTGGGCTCTCTCCCCTCGCCCCCCGGCCGCACCCCCCCGCGCCCGAAAAAGAGGAGCCGAGCGTGGACCCGTCCCGCCGCTCGGCACAGCGAGGGCGGGCGCCCCGCGGTGGCGGGGGCGCGTGCTCCCCGCGGGCGGCGAGCGGCCCCGGTGGCATCGTCGGCGGCGGTTTCGGCGCCCAGTCAGGCGTCCACCGTTGCTACTGTGGTGTCGCGGGGGGGGGCACCTCCACTGTCACGCTCCCGCGGAGGTCCCCGTCCCGCTCGAGAGATGAAGAGGGTACAGACGGGGGGGGGAGGAGAGCGGGGCGCTGCAGTGTCGCTCCGTGCGTCTCGAGGGTGGGGAAGGGCCAGTCGTGGTCACAGCGGTCACGTGGCTTGCGGATCTATTCCAAAATTGATCGCGACCACGTGGCTTGCGGATCTATGCCAAATTTGACCGTGTCAGTGCGTCCATTTTCACTTTCCCCTGTGTACTTACAAGAGAGTTGAGGGTGAAGCAGCCATTGTCGCGGTCCTCCCGCACCTTGGCGTAGGCGCACGGCGTCACCGCGGGGACTCTGTCACTGTCGCCCCCGACGTAGGCGCTCTCCGTCGACGCCGTCCTTGCCGCCCCTCTCCCCCGCTCCTGTTTTTGTTATTCTTTTCATCGACATGCCCACTGGCCGACCTGCCAGCGATGATGACATTGTGTGCGTTGACGACGAGGGCGACGAGGAGGGGCCCGACGCGGCCGCCCTCGACGCCCTCGACGCCCTCGAAGCGGCCGACGCGGCGACTGGCGCCGCCCCAGACTCCACAGTGGCCAAAGAGAACGGCAGTGGGGGCGCCGCCGCCGCAGCGGCCGGCCGCCCCCCTGCCGACTCTCAGCTGGCCGCCATCGAGGCGGAGCTGGCCGCGGCCCGGGAGCACGTGGCGGACCTGGAAGCCGCCCTCGCCGCCGCCCGCGCCGCCGTCCGCTCCGCCCTCTCCCGCCACGAGGCGCGGCTCGTGCACCTCCAGGCGGTCGCCGACGCGGCCACCGACTGGTCCTCCGCGTCCGCCTTCCCGTGGTCGGCGTCCGTGTGGCGGGTGCTCCACGACACGTTTGGGCTGGCCGCGTTCCGCGGCCTGCAGCTCGACGCCATCAACGCGGCGGCGTCGGGGCGGGACGTGTGGTACCAGTCGGCGACGGGGAGCGGCAAGAGCCTGCTCTTCCAGCTCCTCGCCGTCGTCCAGGGGGGGGTGACGCTCGTCGTGTCGCCGCTGCTGGCGCTGATGGAGGACCAGGTGCGGGCGCTGGCCGAGCACGGCATCACCGCCCGCGTCTTGTCGTCTGCCGTGTCGCGGGAGGAGAAGCGGGCGGCGCTCGCGGCGCTGCACGAGCACGGCGCGGCTGGGGGGGGGGGAGCGGGAGGGGCGGCCGCCCGAGCCGGCGCCAGCAATCGCGCCGCCGCCGCCGCCGCCGCCGCCGCCGCTGCCCCCACCGCGACGGTGCTGTACACCACCCCCGAGACGCTCACCAAGAACAAGCAGCTGCTGGCGGCACTGCACGCTGTCGCGACTGCGGGGACGCTGCGGCGGTTTGTGGTGGACGAGGCGCACTGCTGCTCGCTGTGGGGCCACGACTTTCGGCGCGCCTACCAGGAGCTGGGCATCCTCAAGGCGCGCTTCCCGGACGTGCCCATCCTCGCGCTCACCGCCACCGCCACCCCCGCCGTGCGGCGGGACGTGTGCGCGACGCTGGCCATCCCGCGGGCGGTGTTCCTCAAGGGCGTGTCGGACCGCCCCAACATCCGGTACGTGGTGCTTCGCAAGACCGACCCAGAGGGCGAGGCGGGGTCGTCAGCCGCTGCCACGCTCGCTGCCCAGGTGGTGGACGTCGTCCGCACGTACGCGCCCGTGCCGGCCGCCGCGGCGGCGGTGGCGGCGGCGGCGTCGTCTGGGCACCGCGGCGGGGGGCACCGCCAGCGCGACGCCGCTGCCGCCCCCCCCGCCCCCCCCGCCGCCCTCGTCTACGTCCACGCCAAGCGCGAGATTGACGGCCTCCTCGCCGCGCTCCGCGCCGCGGGCGTGACCGCCACCCCCTACCACGCCGACATGGACGACGAGGACCGGTCCGCGTCGGCAGCCGCCTGGTTTGTCAACCGCGTGCAGGTGATGGTCGCGACGGTCGCGTTTGGGCTGGGCGTCTCCAAGCCCGACGTGCGGCTGGTCGTCCACGCGGGGCTGGTGCGGAGCTTGCAGCGCTTCCAGCAGGAGAGCGGCCGCGCGGGGCGCGACGGCGGCCCCGCCACGTCGGTGGTGCTCGCGTCGGCGGCCGACTACCTGGGGGTGCTCAAGCACGCGTCGACCGACTACAACCAGCACGCCGCGGCGGCGGTGCCGGACCTCACCGACGTCATGCGCTACTGCTTTCCGCTCGTCGAGGCGGGGGACCTGCGGGACCCGCCAGGCGAGGCGACGACGACGACGGCAGCGTCGACTGGGGGAGCCGCCACCAGCTGTAGGGGGGACCCCTGGCGGCTGTGCCGGCGGGCGGCGCTCGCGCGTCACAACCAGGAGCCCCTCCCCGTCCGTGCCGGCGATGACGGCGCCGCCGCGGCGGCCGACGCGGCGTCCCCCGACACCCCCCGCCCCCCCCCCGGGAGACGTGCTGCGACATGTGCGCGCCCGGCGGCCCCGCCTCCCTCGCCGCCGCCGACGTCACCGCCGCCGCCGCCGACATTGTCGCGGTCTTTCGTGCGCGCGCCGCGGCGGGCGCGGAGCCGCCCACGCCGCTCCAGGTCGTTGCGCACTGGCGCCGCGCCGGCGCGGCGGGCCCCGCGTGGCGAGCGGGCCGCCCCCCGCTGGGCGAGGCGGGGGGGGTGCTCGCGGGGCGGGAGGCCAAGCTCGCGCTCCTCGCCGAGCTCCTCCTCCGGCGGGTGCTGACGTGCGCGTTTAGCCCCAAGGGGTACGACTACGTGGCGGAGCTGGCGCTCGGGCCCGCCGCGGCGGCGTTGGAGCGGGGGAGGATGCAGGTGGGGCTGTGGGTGGACCCGCGGGAAGGTGGTGGCGGGGGGGGGGGGGCGGCGGCGGGGGCGGGGATGCTCGCCGGGGGGGAGGAGGGCAACGACCCGGCAAAAGGCGAAAGAAGTGAAGCAGGGAGCCCGCCCTGGCAAAGAGATCATCCACCGCGCGCGAGCATCTCGGTCTGGAGGCGGCCGGCCGGCGGGCGGTACCCGCGGGAGCCCCACCCGCCAGCGCCGCTAAAGGCACTCGTCACCGTTGCGCAGCACAAGGGACCCCACACGCGCCGTGCCGCCGTCGCGGCAGTGGTCGTCGCTCGGCCGCGCCGCCGCGCGGACGCTCGCCGCGGTCGCCCCGGGGCTGTCGCGGCGGCGTAACCCATCCCCGCTCCCCATCACCCGCGCCGAGCCGCCGCCCTGGCCGGCCGCCCTGCCCAGGCGCGACAGGCCGCCCCCGGGCGTGTGCCACAAGGGAAAGGGGGGAAACGCAACGGCCGCCCGCCACAGGCACGGCAACGCGCAGCGGCCGCCGACGCGGCGGCGGTGGCGGTGGCGGCGGCGGCCGCGACGGTGGCGGCGGTCGCCGACGCCGCGCAGGTTGCCGCGCCGGCCTTCCCCCCAATGGCCGGTCACGGCGGGTCGTGCCGGCAGGACCGACCCGTCGGCGCCGCGATGAGGCGCGGGCTCGCGTGGCGACAGCGCCGCCTGCGCTTGCACGGCGCCAGCAGACGCAGCACGCCGCCACCATCCGGCCAAAGAGACAGGCAGCGGTTGGCAGACGGCCGCCGCCGCGACAGCAGCGGCGGCGCGGCGGTGCCGTCGGTGGCGGCGCCAGCGCGTGGCGGCGCGCCGCCCCTACCGCCGCGCTAGCTAGTGTGCCGCGAGAGGCCCAGCGAGATCGCGTCGTACACGTCGTCGACCACGTGGTGCGCGCGGTGCACCGGGTCATTCTCCCCCCCCCCCCAGTTGCCCGTGCGCACGAGGACGCTCCGCCACACCCCCCCCGCCCCGTTGGCGCCCGCCACGTCGCTCGCCGGGTTGTCACCGACCGCGTAGATGGCGGGCGTCGGCGCGGGCAGCCGCAGCGCCGCGCGCTGCGCGTCGAGCCGCCCCGCCGCGAGCGCGTACTGCACCGCGTGGGGCTTGCCGAGGCGCGTGATGGACAGCGGCGGCCGGCGGCCGCCGCCGCCGCCGGCGGCGGCCGCCACCGCCGCGGCGTAGACGGCGGTGAGGGCGGTGGTGAAGGCGCCCGTCGCGAGGCGCGGCGACGGGTGGTCGGCGGGGAAGGTCAGGTCCGCGTTGCACGCCACCACCTTGACGCGCTGGCGGTGGCCGCCCTCCCCCGCCGCCTGCTCCGCCGCGGCGGCCTCGGCGGCCGGCGGCGGCGCCAACAGCGCGTCGATGGTCAGCTGGATGTCCCGCCCCCAGTCGGTCGAGTCGTGCATAATGAGCACCGTGCCAACCGGCAGCGCCGCCACCGCCGCCGCGTCGGCCCGCTCGTACGCCTCGCCACGGCGTGGGGGCGAGAACGGCGCCACCCGCGGCGCCACCCGCGCCGCGTCCGCGGCGGCGAGGACGTTGCGGAAGCCGTAGCCGGCCGCCACGTCCGCGCAGCCGCGGCCACCAATGACGAGCACCGACGATGGCGGCGGCGGCCGGGCGGCCATGCCGGCCGTCGCCTCGGCCTTGGCGGCCGCCGCCGCCGCCGCGTCGGCGGCGGCCATGGCCGCCAGCGGCGTGTGCGACAGCACCACCTGCGACGCGTCCACGGCCACGCCGAGGCGGTCGGAGAGGGCCGCCGCGCGGGCGGCTTCGGTGACGCCGCCGCCATTGGTGAGGAACAGCAGCGGGTGCGTCGGCGGGCCGCGCGCGCACGCGTACAGCCGCCGCACCGCGGCGGCGGCGCGGGGGAGGGTCGCGCCGCCGCGGACGAGCACGCCGTCAATGTCGAGGACAAACGCGGGCGCGGGCGGGCGGGGGGTGGGCGTCGCGAGGCCGCGGCCGCCGCCGCCGCCGCCGGGGGGGGGGGGGGACCCGCCGCCGCGGCCGGCGGCGGCCGCCGCCGCCGCCGCCGCCGCGGCCGCCGTGACGGCGCGGGCGGGCCCCCGTGGTGGGGTACAAAGGCGGAGCATGGTGGACGGCGTGGGGTGGAGGGAGGGGAGGGCGCGACGGTAGGGGGTTGGGGGGGGGGGGTGGGGGGGCGGCTGGATTGGTGGCCACAGCGAGCGGCGGACGCGGGGGGAGCAGCACAGCAGGCAGAGCGATCCGGCGGTCGGCGGGCGATTGGGGGGGCGGAGTGGGGGGGGCGGGGGTGGAAACCACGACGAGACAAGGAAAATAAAAATTAAAAAAAAAAAAAAAAAAAGAGGATACGAGGTGGGGGGGGGTGGGGGGGGGGGAAAGGAGCAGAGATGGGAGCACCCGCGGCCGCCACGGCCGCCGCGGGCGACGACGCGCGTCGCGGGGCGGCGGCACGGCAGCGACGGGCCGTCAACGGCGGGCGGCGGCGGCGGCGGCGGGTGGCGGCGGCGGCGCCCAAATCCCCGCCGGCGGGTGTCGGTGGCGCTCGCTGCCGCCGCCGCCGGCGGCGGTGCGGATCCGCCGCGCCGCCCGCCGCCGCCGCCGCCGCTGACGCCGCCGCCGCCGTCTACGGCGGTGCCCCGCCTCGGGCACCGCCGCCGCTTGCGCGTCGTCGGGGGGGTGGGGGCGCCATGACTGGCAGGGCGGTGGCGGCCCCCGTGGCCGTGTCTGTCCTCGACGGTGACCCCCTGCCGCCCGTGGCCACCGTCACCCCTACCCCTACCCCCACCGCCACCCCTAGCCCCACCCCTACCCCCACCGCCACCCCCACCCCCACCCCCACCCCCACCCCCACCCCCACCGCCACCCCCACCGCCACCGCCACCCCCACCGCCACCCCCACCCCCACCCCCACCCCCACCCCCACCGCCACCGCCACCGCCACCCCCACCCCCACCCCCACCCCCACCCCCACTTCCACCCCCACCCCCACCCCCACCGCCATCCCCACTGCCGCCACCGCCGCCGCCACCCCCATCCCCGCGGTCATCCACGCGGCGGGTAGCAGCAGCGGTGGTGGCGGCGGTCGCGGCGGCAACGGCGGCGGCGTCGACCGCGACGGCGGCAGCAGCGACGGCGGGACCGCCGGCGGCGGCGGCCCTGGCGGCGACCGCATCCGCGGCGGCGGCGGCGGTGGCGGCGGCGGCGGCGGCGGCGGCGGCGGCGGCGGTGACGACGGCAGTGGTGGCGGTGGCGACGGCGGCGGCGGCGGCGGCGGCCGCCGCCGCCCCCGCCCGCCCGCGGCGACGACGTGGGCATCGGCGGTCGGCGCGCCCGCCGTAACCATCCGCGCCGCCGCGGCGGACGCGGCGGCGGGGGGCGGTCGCGCCCGCCGCCACGCGCGAGGGGTGGCCCGCCGGGACGCGCGGCTGGCCGCGGCCGCGGCGGCCGCGGCGGCCGCGGCGGCGGGGGCGGCCGATGGGCCCGCCGACGGGCGCGCCATGGCGTCGGCCGCGGCCGGCCGCCGCGGCGGCGGCCGCGGCGCCATTGGCGGTGCCGACGCGGCGGCACCGCCCGCGGCGGCGGCGGACCCCCGCGGCGCGTCGCCAGCAGGGGAGCTCCGCCTCCGCCAGGCGCTGCTCGCCGTCCTCGACGCGGCGGGCTTTGCCGCCACCCCCGGCGTGTACACCTCGGCCGCCACTCTCCACAGCGTCTACGCGGCGGCGGTCGCGGCGGCGGCCGCGGCGGGGCGGCCGCCGCTGCCGCCGCCGCCGCCACTCGATGGGGGGGTGTGGCGCGCCGCGCTCGGCAGGGCGGTGCGGCTGCACGTGGGCCATGGCGACGCCGGCGGTGGGGGTGGGGGTGGGGGTGGGGGTGGGGGTGGGGGTTGGGGGGGGGGGGGTGGGGGTGGTGCCGCGCTCAAGCGGCGTGGCGCGTACGCGATATCCGCGCCGGGGGTGGCGGCGAGTGGCGGGCCCGCCGCGGTGGCGGCGTGGCGCGCGGCGGGGCGGGCGGCGGGCGCCGCCGCACGGGCGGCGGCGGCGACCGACGCGGCGGCGGCCGAGACGCGCCGCCGCCGGCAGGCGGCGCGTGCTCATCGCGCCCGTGACGCCGGTCGTCGGGGTGGTGACGGCCGTGCCGGCCGTGACAGGTGCGGCGGTGGTGGTGACGGCTGCGACAGCGTCCATGGCGACGCCTGTTGTCGGGGCGGTGCAGCGGCGGCGGTGGCAGGGGGTGGCACGCCCGGCGGCAGCGGGGAGAACTTTGTGGGTGCCACCTGGCGCTACGCGGACGAGCTGCTGGCGCTCGGCTGTGGCCCGCTGCTGCTGTCGCTGCGGCTCTTCCCAAACGCCAAGGAGCTCACCGAGTCGTTTGGCGCGCTCGCCGCCGCGCGGGCGCACCTGGCGCGGCCGCCGCCGCCGCCGCCACCGGCTGCCACCCCAGACGAGACCCCCCCCGGGCAGGGCGGCGCCGCGGCGGCCGCCACCGCTGCAGCCGCTACCGCCGTGGCCAACGGGAGCCGCCGGTGCGCCCCCCCCCCCCCCCCACCGCCGCGGCTGCTGCCGCTCTCCTCCCCCGACGTGCTCCTCGTCGCGGTCGGCGACGGCGCCACCCCCCGCACGGCCACCACCTTTGCGCTGCGCACCCGCTGGGCGGCCGCGTCGGTGGACCCCGCCGCGGCGCCCGCCGCGGCCGCCGCCGCCACCGCCGCCGTTGGCCGGCTCGCCGTCACCCGCGGGCGGGTGCAGGACGTGGCGGTGGCGGTGCCGCCGCGGGCGGCGGTCGTGCTGCTGCTGTGGCACGCGCACGTGAGCATCGCCGACGCGCTCGACTGCTTGGTGGTGGCGGCGGACGAGGGGGTGCCGCCCGCGGTGGGGGGGGGGGGGCGCCCGCCGACCGCGACGGGGTGGGGGGTCTTGGCGGCGTCGGCACGGCCGATGGTGCCGCCGCTGGTGGCGGTGGGGGGGGCGGCCCGGCGGGGGTGGCGGCGGCGGCGGCGCCCGCCCCGCCGCCGGCGGTTCCCCGCGGGCGGCTCGTGGACGTGGCCGCGATCGTCTGCCCGTGCTGCAACTGGGGCACGGCGCAGGAGACGCTGGCGGGCTCGCCGCCCGACGTGGCGTACGACGACGCTGCCGTCGCGTCGGCGCGGCGGACGGTGCGGGTGTGGCGGCCGCGGCCGCTGTGGGTGCGGGCGGCGTGAGCGGGGATGTGTGTGGACCGTACGTCCCCACTGGAAGGGGGGACGTCCCACGTGCCGCGGCCGGTGCGGGGCGTTCTTGGCCGCCGCCTCCGACGTCCAGACCCTGTGGAGCACCCTTTCGCAGCGGTAGCTCCCCTCTTCCCGCCGACCCTCTCGCCACCGTCTGGGCGGGCGTATCCTCCCCCCCCCCTCCACCTCGCCCGCCTTTTGGCCAAGACACAACAAGCGCCGACGCAGCCCGGCTGTGGTCCCACGCAATCAAGCGGAATGCATTGGTGACGCGGCGCGTGGAGGACGGGGAAAAGGGACAGGGGGGAAGCGGCACAGGCTTCCATTCCCTCCGCTCCTTTCTCGGGCGAGCGGCCGCCCGCCCTTACGTTGCTGTTGGTCGGGTCTGTCATCTCCGACCGTCCCCGTGTAGCCGCCGCGCCCTCTTCCCGCATTCCCTCGGCTCGGTCTGTATGACATGCGTACCGCGACCAGCGGAGCAGTTCTTCTCGGTTTTGTTTCGGGGGGCGGGGGGTGTTTGTACGAGAGGCAAGGCCGAGACGGCAGCCGAAGAGAACGCAAGCAGAGAGGCAAGAAACGGCCACTCTTCCGACACACAAAAAGAGACACGTCCCGCGCTTGTTGTCCCCTCCCCCACGCACGTCCGTCTTCTCCCCCGCCCCGCCCCAGGTTCCACCCCCCACCCCAGTTTCTCCCCCTCGACCCCAGTTCCCTCGCCCCCCACCCCTCTTCCCCCCCACCTCTCCCGCCCCGTCCCCCCTCCCCCCCCCACGTCACCCCCCCCCTCCCCCCCGCGCCCTATAGGTGTACAGACACGTACGGGGACCCAGCGGTGGCGCCGTCCGCCGCGAGTAATTGGACGGTCAGCCGCCGCCACCGCGCAACCGCCGCGGCCTCGGGCGTTGGCGGCGGCAGCGGCAACGCCGGCGAGCCCGCCGCAGCCGCCGCCGCGGCGGCGGCCGACGCGGTCGCCCGGGGGCGCCCGCCCGCCCCCTTGGCGGCAACGCTGCCGCCGACGACGCCGCCGCCGTCGAGGGCCTCGACCATCGCGTCCAGCTTGAGTATCCGCGTGTTGCCCCGCCGCGACAGCCGCCGGCCGAGGGCGCTGCCCGCGCCGCTGCCGCTGCTCGGCGCCCCCCCATCGGCGCCGCTGCTGCCGCCAAAGAGGCTGCTGGAGCGGGTGGTGCCCTTGGGCGACCCCGTCCCCGTGCCGGCCCCGCCAAAGCGCTTCCAGTCGTCGGTCGAGTAGGGGAAGGACCAAAACGGGGGCGTGTACACCGACCCGTGGTGGCGCTCGCACCACGCGCGCATGGCAAGGAGGTAGCTCGCCTTGCGGTGGTACAGGATGCTCGCCGCGTCGCCGTGCCAGAGCTTGAGCTCCAGCGCGTTGGGGTCGAGGAACAGCTCCCCGCTGCTGTTGAGGAGCACCTTTTTGCCAACGTGGCGGTAGCCCACCTTGGGCAGCTTGGCTACCACGTCGGGGCCAACCACGATGCGCCAGTGGATGGGGATCCTGGCGTCGTACAGGCGGCGGAACGCGTCGTTGCCCGGCCGGGGCGCGCCAAACGTGGACACAAACAGCTCGCGGCGGCCGAGCCCCAGCCGCAGGAACAGGTCAAACGAGCAGATGGTGGCGAGCGCGCCGCCCAGGCTGTGACCCGTGAGGAAGATGGGCCGCCGCCGCTCGGCGAGGAGCGACTGCAGCCGCCGCAGCAGCGGCGCCGCGACCGACGCGTACGCGAGCGCAAAGCCCTTGTGGATTTTGGCGCGCTTAAAGTCCCGCGCGCCGAGCGCGCCCTCGTTGGCAATCGAGTCGGGCGTGTCCTCGACGAGCCGCGTCGGCAGCGCGCTCGCCGCGCGCACGTGGTAAATGTTGAGGTCCGTCTTGAGGTTGCGCGTGCTGGTCGTGCCCTTGAACGCCACCACGATCCGGTCCGCGCCGTCCACTACCAGCACGTGCGTGTCGGTCGACGCCTCCGAGATGTACTCGGAGACGACAAACGACAGCGTGTTTTGGTCGGGCGTGAAGGATTCGAGCTTGGGCGTGCCGTAATAGTAGACCAGCCACGCAAAGTTGAACAGCATCACGTGCGTCTGCATGACAAAGCAGTTGGTCTGGAGGTCGGGCGCCATGCCGGAAAAGGACGGCGGCTCCCGTTTGCGGTACGTGATGGGTGCCATCTCGTCGTCAAGCGGCGCGTCGCCGCCGCCATACGCGCCGCCGGCGTAGGGCTCGGCCGCCCGCTGCGACGCGGTTGGCATCCCCGCGTTGTCCGCGGCGCCGCCCGTGCCGGTGGCGGCGGCCAACCCCTTGGGCTGTCGCGGCACAAACCAGCCCCGAAAGCCGACCGCGTCGGCCGGCAGGTTGACGTACGCGTCGACGGTGACGTACGCGAGCAGCAGCACCAGGATGCCGCACGGCACGTACTGGACCTCAAGGTACGACACCTCGTGGATGGCCAGATTGACCACCTGCGCGCCGACGGGCATGGCCAGCAGCAGCATCACAAACACCATCCAGTAGACGACGTAAAAGGTGAGGTTGTGGTAGAGGAAGAAGCGGAAGCCAATCTGCTTGGTGCGGAACTTCATGTAGTCGGTCGCCTTGAGCACCGCCTTGGTCACCAGGATGGAGCGGAGGATCCACCCGACGAGCGCCACCTCCCCCACCGTGATGAGCGACACGGCAATGACGCCCGCACGCGGCCACATGCCCGTCTCCGAGTAGACAAACAGCATCGCGACGAGCGACGCAAACGGCAGCTCCGACAGGTAGACGTCATAGTAGAGGTGGATGAACGCCTTGGCGCCCACGTACAAGGCGAGGACGACCAGCTTGGGCACGTAAAACGTCCACCGGATGCGGCCGTCGAGGATGCGGTACGAGTGCACCGACGCCCACACGTAAAAGAGCGTCGACATGGTAAACGCGCTCGTCTGCACGACCGCGTACACCTGCGTGACGGGCGTGTACCAGCCATACACGCTGACGTCGACGCCGCGCAGCTGCAGCAGCCGCACAATCACCTCGTACGGGTTGGTGTAGACCGCGACGGCGGCGGTGAGCATCAGCACCCACACCTGCTCGTGCGTGCGGTTCCGCGCCGACAGCCGCGCGATGCGCAGCGCGTAGATGACAAACAGGGCGGCGGCGTAGACAAAGACGAGCGTGTTGGCCATGTACGTGAACCAGTTGAACGCGGCGGGGAACTGGTACAGCCGCAGCGGGCGGCCGGGGCGGAGGCTGGGCGACTCGGTGAGCAGCAGCAGGTACTGGGTGTTGGCGAGGATGATGACCGCGACCGAGTAGAGGAGGCCGACCAGCGCCGACGCGTGGAGCCAGTGGAGGAGATAGCTAATCTCGCGCGCCTGGATCACCTCGAGCTTGACGTACTGCCGCGCCGCCAGGTGCAGCGACACCGCCTCCTCGTCCTCATCGTCGCCGCCAGGCGGCGGGTGCCGGCCGCCCACCCCCTCTGGCTCATCGTCCGAGTCCCGCTCCGAGAACCGGTCGTCATCGTCGTCCTGTCCGCCCGCGTCCTTGGCGCCACCCACCCCCCCGGGACCACCGAGGAAGCCGCCGCTCCTGCTCAGCCCGTCCCCGTCGAGGCCGCCATCGGCGGCCGCTGCCGACGGCGTGGCCGCCGCACGCGCCGCGGTGGCGGCCGACGTCATGGCGCCGAGTGGGCGGCCGCCACGGCGGCGGCGGCCACGCTTGGACGCGGGCCCCCCCGGCGGGGTGGCGCTACCCGCAAACGACGGCGGGTCGTCGTCGGCCGGCGGCGGCACCGACCCCTTGACAATCTCCGTGCCGCTGCCACGTACCATCCCACCAGCACCGGCCGACGGGCGGGGGCGGCCGCTAGAGGCGGTGGCGGTGGCGGTAGCCGCGGTCCCGTCATCGTCGACGACGCCCCGCCGCGGCGGCGCCGCGGCATGGTCGGTGCCACCGGTGTGCTCCGCGGCGGCAGCGTCCCCGCCCGACGCGGTGGCGGCGTCGGCCGCGGCGCCCGCCGCGGCGAGCCGCGCGAGCTCCCCCGTCGCAAACGACGCGGAGCGGCTGCCAATGTCGACGCCACGGGGCACCCGCGGGCGGCCGTCGCCCACCGCCCCGAGGTTCATCCCGCCGGCCGCCGGTGCCGCCAATGGCGGCAGGCGCCGCCGGTGCGGGCGGCCGCCGCGCAGGTGCCGGCTGCGTAAGAGGCGCCAACGCAGCTGCGGAGGGGAGGGGGGGGGGACGGAACGCCCAAGGGTGTGGGGGGGGGGTGGGGGAGCGGGTGGGTGGGTACGTTTTGGGGAAGGAGGGGATGGGGTAGGGGGGGTGGCGGTGCCGGTGTGGGGAGGGGGGGGGGGGGGAGGTGCAAGCCCCGATACCGTGAGGATGGTGTGTGGTTTGGTGTGGGTGGTGGCGGGGGCGGTGGAAAAACGGCAGGCGGGCAAGGTGGGAAGCCGCTGGTGGTCCGTGGGCGGCCGTGGCCGTGGGCGGGGACGCGGCGGTCCCACCAAAGCCGCTGCCGCGCGGCGGCGGCCGCCGCAGCGCGCGCGTCCAGCCGGCTGCGCCGCCGGCCACTGGGCGTGGGCGGGGCGACCGCCAACACCGTCGCGACGCCGCTCCCCCCCCCCGCCCTCCCCCCCCCCCCCGTCCTCTCACGCGCAGCTCTACCTGGCCACCCCCCGTCAACGTTCCCGCCCCTCCTGCGTGCACGCTCGAGCGAGGGGCCGGCTGCGCAGCCAGTCGCGGCGGTGACCGTGGCGGGGGCGCCACCGACCCACCCCCCGCCGCGACACCGAGGGGGGCGCACAAAAAAAGGGAAGAGCGGGAGACCCGTGCACACACGGACGGTCGTGGGGGTCAGAGGGAGAGGAGAGGAGCAGCGGGACCGCCGGCCGGCCGGGCGAGTGGGCGGGTGGACGCTGTGTGACCGGGCAAGGCGAGTGGGAAAGGGTGGGAGGGGGGGGGGGGGGGTGGGGGGCGGTAAGAGGGCGGGGTAGCGGTGGTCGGTAGGCCGGCACGCCGCCCGTCCACGCCCGCTGGCGAGCTGTGTGCGGCCGCGGCGGCGACGCGTGGTGCACCCCCCTCGGCGCCGCGCTCGACCGGCCGGGCGCACCTCCCACGCCGCCCGCCGGTGGGCGCGAGCGCGACCGGGGAGGGACCGCCGGCGACAGCGGCTCGCCGCGGTCGTACCGCCGTCTCCCCCCCCCCTCTGGCTGCGGCGCGCCCCTCTCCCCCCCCCCCTCCCCCGCCTGCGCCGCCGCGTCTGGCCACCCGCCCGACGCCGGCCACCCCCCCCCCCACCTCCCAAGCCCCCGGCCCGTCGACGCGGGACGACCCGCCGCGGCGGCGGCAACCCGCGCGCGCGTGGCACGCCGCCCGCCGCGGCGCCGCCGCGTCGTGCCGCCGCCGGCGACCGCGGGCGGCGGCGGCCACGACAGACGCTGCCGCCGCCGCCGCCGCCGCGGTGGTGGTGGGGGTGCCGGCAGTGGCGGCGGCGGCGGCGGGTGGTCGCCGCCGCCGGGGGGGGGGGGTGGGAGGGGGGGGGGGGAGGGCACCGCCGCGCCGCCGCCGCCGGCCGCGGGGGGGGGGTGCCGCCGGTAGCCGCCGCGGCGGTGGCGGCGCACGCGGGGCCGCACGGGTGGCGACGGGCCGGCCGTCCCCCGTGGTTGGCGTGTGGGCCGTCGCGCCGTGGGCGGCGAGTGTGCACAAGGGGAGGCGAGGGGGGGGGGGAGGGGGGGGAGGAAGCGGGGGGAGGGGGGGGGGGGGGGAGGGAGGGAGCGAGAGTTGAGCGCCAGCCGTGGCGCGCGCCCGCTGCGCAGTGGGGGGGGGGGGGGGAAAGAGCAGCGGAGTGGGAGGGGCGCGGCGGGGTGACAGAGGGAGGCGCGGATGGCAGGGGGCAGCCGCCGGTGGCGTGCGGTGCCGTCGGCGACGCGCGCCGCCGCGGTTTCCCGATGCGGGTCGGCTCCGCCGGCCGCGGTCGTCACGGACGGGGATGGGCGGCGGCGCCAGGGGGGGGGGGGGGGAAGCGGGTGCTAGACGGCCCGCGCCGCCGCGTCGGCCGGCACAGGCCGCCGCGGGGGGGAAGCGGCAGCAGCGGGGGGGGGGGGGGGGAACGGCCAAAGTGGCGGACGCCGGACCCCCACCGGGCGGGCACGACGGGGCGGGGGGGGGAGGGGGGGGGGGACCGGCGGCGGAAAAGGAGCCACCGGTGAAGCGCCCGGGGGGAGGGCAGACGCCGCCGCCACGGCCGTGGCGGGCGCCCCTCGCGCCGCCGGCGGTGCCGGCGCTCGTCCTTCCCCCCCCCCCCCCCCCCGCGCGGCCACAACGTCCCCCGTCGCGCGGCGGGCAAGGCCAGGCGGGCGCGTCGGCGGCGGGCGGCGGTGCCCCCCCTCTCTGGCTCGTGCCACCCCCCCCCCCCCCCCCCCCCGCGGCCGCCACGCCGGCGGGGGGGGGTGTGAGGGAAAAAAAAAAAAGAGAAAGGAGAAAGGGCGCCGCCGCGGCCGCCGCGGCCGCCGCGGTGGCCGTCGCGGCCGGCCGCGGTGGGGCGCCCCCCGCGGGGTGGCGGCGGCGCGGCGCGCCCCGGTGGGGCGCCCCGCCGGCCGCGGCGGCCCGCGGCTGGCCGCCCACCCCCCACACCCCCCCCCCCCCCCCACCGCCGCCGCGGCGGCCGTCGCCGCGGCCGCCGCCGCCGCCGCCGCGCGAGCGCCCGCCGAGGCGGCCGCGCACGTGGCACGCGGCGGCGGCGGCGGCGGCGGCGGCGGCGGCGGCGGCGCGAGCCGCGCCGCCGCGACGGCAGATCCATGCCCTACCGACGGCCGCGGCCCCCCTGGATCGCGGTGTGGCGGGGGGGGGGGGGGGGGGGAGGGGGGGTGGTGGTAGTTGGACGGGGGGGGAGGGGGGGGGGGGGGGGGGGCGGAGTACGGAGTGGCCGCGGCGGACGGCCAGCCGACAAAGCAACGTCCCTCCCCCCGCTGGCGTCACCCCCCCCCCCCCCCTCCCATCCCCCCCCGCTGGCGCTCCCTTCCCCACCGCGGCGGTGCGGTCCCGCCCAAAATAAATCCGGCCGGCCGCGGCCCGGCCGCCTGGGCGTCTGCCCACGTGCCATCCATGGCACCACCGCCGTTGGCAGTGGTCGCACGCCACCCCCCCCCCCCCCCCCCCTCCCACTACCAAGACAGCCGCTACTGGCGCGGGGGGGGGGGAAGCCCGTACCGCCGCGGCGGCCTCGGCGCGCCGCACCCCCACCGCCAGCGGGTCTCGTCCCCCCCCCACCCCCCCCCCCCAAACCCCCCCGCAACATTGACTGACAATCCGTGGGCCGCGCCCGCCCCCGCCCACACGCACCGTGTGGTGGCGGCGGCGGCGGCCGCGACGCGGCCGCCGCCGACCGGGCGCGACGGCACGCGGTCGGCCGCCGCGGCGGGCCGCCGCACGTGGCCGCGTCTGGGGGGGGGGGGGGGGGGGGGGCGGCCGGCTGACGCCCCCCCGCGCGGCGTGTGAGTAGAGGGGGGGGTGTGGGTGGGGGGGTGGGGCGGGCGCGCGTGCGCGCGTGTGCATGATGTGTGGAAGGGGGGGTGAGGGGGGGGGGGGGGGAGGGCCGCGCACGACGGCCGCCGCGGGGGGGGGGGGGGGCAACCGCGTGACGTGACACGAGCGGCGGTGTGGCGGGGACGGCGGCTGACAGAAGCGCGCCACGCAGGGGGGGGAGGCAACGGCAGCACGGTTTGGGGGCGGACGGCGGGGCGGGGGGGGGGGGGGGGTGTCGCCTGGCCACAGGGACACGTTGCTGGGAGGCCGCGAGCGGTACAGTAGGGAGCAGCCGCGGCGGCGGGGTGTCGGCGCGTCGTGCCGCTGATGGTAGCTACCACTCTGTGCGTCGGGCGGCCAGCCACGGGGAAACTCGCAACAGAGAACCTGTGGAGGCACGCCCCTGCCCGCGTTTGTCAAAAAGTTCGGTTGGGCCGATACAGCAGGTGCGGTCACGGTATTCTCAGGCATTCTGTAATGCTCACAAGGCTGGTAAAAAAATCCATAATTTGCGCAAAGAACGAAAACTGACGACGCACGGTATTCGGGACGTGGGCCCTGCGACGGGTGGGGTTGACGGACAAACCCCACCCCCGCTGCGTCGCGCGGGTGGGTGCCCGGGCCATGGCTGTTGGGGTCGCCCGCACGCCACGCCCAGGCGCGGTTTCCGCCGCAACGCACGTGCTCTGCACAAGAAGGAACAACAGTACGACCGTCGCGGACGGCAGATCCGTAGGTCCCACCCTCGCTGGTCGCTGACGTTTGGGTGGCGACACCGGCCTCGGCGCAACGGGCGCTGCCCACCGGGCCAATCATTGGAGAAAGGGGCTGGCAGCGCCCGTTCACCCCCCTGCCCGTCCCCTCCCAAACCACAGCCCCCCGTGTGGCCCCCACCCCACCGTGTGTCCAACACCCGGTACTGTACAGTACCCGGCTGGGCATTGCGACTGGGAACAAACGCTTTGACGTCATCAATCACCACAGCACGCGCGCACCCTGGGGCCTGGGGAGGTAAAAGGGCACAGAAACAGCGCGGTGCCGGCTAGACCGTCTCAAGAGTCGGTTGCTCTTTGGCTGCGACCGACGCCGCGCGCTTGCGAGAACCGAGTGTGGAAGCCTGCGCGTCTGAGGACGTCTTGCCGAAATCGACCGTTCTTTCCGGTCGCTCTGCTGGTTTCGACACTCCCGCCTGGGGTGATAGCCTTTTTTGGCCCTCCTGGCCCGGTTCGCAGACGCCTTTCAACCACGACGTTGTGTGTGCTCGCCATCGGCTTGCGACCATCTGCGTGTCGCCGTGAAGCACGTTGTATAGCGCACTGTGAAGATGCTGCCGGTCTGTCGCCACCATCGATTTTGTGTATCTGCGTAGCTCTGCTCGAGACGCTTCTGTTCGTCCTACTACAGCCGTTCTCCAAAAAACTGTGCACCGTTTTTTGGAGAACGGCTGTACGTGAAGCGTGGCGACGGACCAGAAGTTCCCTTTACAAACGAAAAGCCGCAAAAGACGGAAAAAGTTCCGTCCACAGTCCAGAAAGACGGCCCACAAATCGCCTCGTCGTTTGCCGTCGACTGCGCGTCCTACCTCGTCGGCGGCGGTGGCGGCGGCGACGACGGCGGCGGGCCCGCCGCGGCGGCGGCCGCCGCCCCCTCCGCCGCGGGCGTCGGCCCGTGCGTGTTCCTCCTGTCCACCCGGTACGTGCTGTACGTGCCCGTCGCGATGGACGAACTGTTCTCACAACACGACTCTTGTCTTGTGAGCCAGACCGGTGCACCGACCGCTGAGGGATTGTGTAGCACGGTGCGAGGGCATGACCTACTCGTCGCAGGTCGCGCCGCTGGCGGGAGTGGTCCGGCCGGTGACGTCGGGGGAGGGGGGGGTAGCTGGCGACGGTGGGTGGGAGCTGCGACGGCGGTGGGTGGGAGCTGTGCCGGCGGCGGGTCGGTGGGTGGGAGCTGCGACGGCGGTGGGTGGGAGCTGTGCCGGCGGCGGGTCGGTGGGTGGGAGCTGTGCCGGCGGTGGGTGGGAGCTGTGCCGGCGGTGGGTGGGAGCGGGCCCTGTTCACAACGAAATTCGCAACGAGAGCTCAAGACGGCACAGCGCAGGTCTCCACCCTCGACTGGGTCTGCAGAAATGGGCAGGATACTTTTCGTACACGCGCTGTCCATTGGCAGCGGTGAGGTGGACCGCGGGGGGAGCGGGCAAGGTGGTGGTAGCGGCGATGGCTGTGGTGGCGGGCGGGGAAGGACCAGACCACACTGGTGGTGCTGGCGGCGGTAGTGGTGGCCGGGGAAGCACTGTGATAGTGGCGGCGGCAGTCACGCCTGAGCCGCCCGGCCGCCCGGCCGGCGCCCCCACCCGCTCCGAGACCTCCACCGCCACCGCCACGGACACCCGCCCCCACAACGGCCATCCCCACCGCGGCGCGCTTCCCCCTCCCCCCCCCCCCCCCCGCCGCACCCAGTGTCCGTTCACACCCCACACAGCCGACCCGGCGCGCACCCCCCCGCGTGGGTGCCCCCGCGGCGGCGGTCACGCCACGGGGCGGCGGTCGCCGCCGACGACCAGCGGCCGCCCCCCCCCCCCCCACCCCCTCCCGCCGCCGCTGCCGCCCGTGCGCGCGCGCCCGCGGCGCCGACCATGGCCTCAACAGTGGCGACGAGGCCCGCGACGCCGCGGCCGCCGCCACGGTGGCGGCCACCCGCTCCGTCACCGCAGGCGCCCGCACGACCCCCACAACCACGGCCGTAGCCGCCGCCGCAGCCGCTACCGTTGCTGCCGCTGGCGGCGGCGGCGGCGGCGGCGGCGGCGGCGGCGGCGCTAACACCACTACCGCCACCACCATCGCCACCGCCTCCAGCAGCAGCGGCCGTCGCCAGCGGACACAGGTGCCACCGGCGGGGAGCGCCGACATAGTGCATGCCCGCCCGCAGGTCCGCCTCCCGCACGGGGCGCGGCGCGCCGCCGCCGGCCGGCTGGCAGCACCCACCGCGGTCACGGCCGCCACGCCGCCCCGCAGTGGCGGCCGCGGCCGGCGTCGCGGCGGTCAGCCGTCGTGGGCGCCCCCCCCCAACGGCGCCCCCCCCCGCCCCCCCGACGCCCCTCCTCCCCCCCCCCAGCAGCCGTCCTCCCACATCGCCACCCCCCCCCCCCCCCCAGACTCGGTCACAAACGCCCACGCGCGTGGCGGGCGGCGGCCTTCCGCCCGCCCCCCCCCCCGCCCCGCGCGTGCCGACGCGGCCGCCGCGAGCAGCGCCAAGTCCGTCGTGAGGAGCCCCTGGAAGGACGCGAGCGAGCCGAGGCACGCGACGAGCACCACCCCGGCGGGGCGGACGGCACGGAGGGCGGCGGCGGTGGCGGGGGAGAGGCCGCCGCCGGCACGGGTGCCGGTCACGATAGGCACCAGCGTGAGGGTGGAAGGGGGGGGGGGGGCGGGGGGCGTCCGGCAGGGGATGTGGAGGAGGGGGGGGGATGGTGGCACCGCGCGTCAGCGCCGACACTGGCGGCGGCGGCGGCAGCCACACGCGCACCGCCCCGGGGGGGGACGCCGGCAGTGGCGACAGCACCACCGCCGCCGCTGCTGACGCCGCCGCCACCGCCGCCGCTGCCGTCGCCGCCGCCGCCGCCGATGTTGCCGCCGCCGTCGATGCTGCCGATGCGGCCGACGGCGACGGGTGCCAACGGCCCGCGGCGGGCGGTGGCGGCGGAAAGGCCGCCGCGACGGCGGCAACGAGCGCGTGCACCGCCGCCGCGTCGGCACCGACAAACGCGACCGCCGGCGCGGGGTGGGCCAGCCGCGCAATTGGCGCACGGCAGGTCGGGCACGACCGCCGGCGTACCGGCAAGGGTGTGGACGGCGGAGGCACGGTGGGGGGGGGGGAGACGCCGGCAGGCGGCACTTGCCGGCCGTCATCGGCGACGCCCCCGACGTTGCCACCGCCGCCGCCGCCGCCGCCGCCGCCGCCGCCGCCACCGCCGCCGCCGCTGCCGCCGCCGCCGCCATCACTGCCACCGCTGCTGCCGCGGCCCCCGGCGGTCTGCCCGCCGGTTGCGGCCGCCGACGCGCGGAGCGCCGCCCCCGTCGATGCCGGCGGCGCTCCCGTCCGGCCTGCCCCTGCCAACGAGGCCGGTCCACCCGCGCCAGACGCCCGCGCCGCCAGCCGCGGCCGCGCCACGCGCTGCACGTGCGCCGCCGATGCTGGAAGCAGCCGCAGCGGCGGCGGCGGCGACGGCGGCGGCGGCGGTGACTGCAGCAGCACCAACGGCGGCGGCGGAAGTGACGGCGTCGGGCGGGGAGGCGTAACGGCGGTCCCGCCCCCGTCCGTGGCCGTTGGCCGTCCTCCCCCGCCGCCGCCTCCGACCCGCGGCAGCCGCTTGACACACGGACGGCAAAAGTGGGCGTGCCCGCACGGACGGAGTACCACGTCGGCCGGCCGGTCCATGCACACAATGCACGCGGCAGGGGTGGCGGCGGCGGCAGCGGCGGCGGCGGCAGCGTCAGCGGCGGCGGCTGCCACCGCCGCCGCCGCGGTCACCGCCGCGGCGCGAGCAGTCCTTGTCCCCACACTCTTCGCCGCCGCCACCGACGCCGCCGCGCCCGTCGCTGGCGTGGACGCGCCGCGGGAGGGCACGGCCGGAAGAGATCGCCGCGGTGCGGCCCACCGCACCGGCAGCAAGGGCAGTGATGGGTGGCGGGTGGTGTCCACGGCACCAGCGGTCGCCGTTCCGGCCACGGTCCGTGTCACTGCTGGGGACGACGCCGACGCTGACGGTGACAGCGACCCCGCTGCGGGCCTCATTTGCACGGCCGCCGACGACGGGGAGGGTGGCGGCGACGGGCGAGGCGACGGGGACGGGGACGGAGACGACCGCAGCAGCGGTTCCGCCGTGAGGCGACGGGCGACGGCGGCCGACGGCGCCCTGCGTCGTGCCATTAGGGTCGAGCGCCACAGCCGACGGCCAGAGCCGAGGGAAGGAGGCGGCAAGAGGGGGGAGGGTGGTTATTACGTAAAGAGGCCGCGAGCGGAAGAGCGGGGGGGTGGAAGAGGGCGGCCACCGCGCTCGATACGCTGCACGTGTCGCCGCGACGGTGGTGGTGGGGGGGATGGCGGTGCCGAGAGGGGAAAAGGGGAAAGCCAAGGGAGGGGGTCAGAGGGCAAGGGGCAGCCATAAAGGGCCCGCCCCCGCCGCCGCGCCGCCACCCTGGCAGAGGACGGGGGGGGCAGCGGGCGCCGCCCAGCCGCCCGCCCGCTCCCCGACCCCCTCTGCCGGCTCGCCGGCCCGCCCGCCCGCCTGCCCCCCCGACCTCCCACCCACCCTCCCGACATGGCCTCAACTGGGAGAGGGGCGCGAGGGGTGGGGCGGCGGTCATGCGGCCGACCGCTGTACCCCCCCCCGCCTCTTCCCCACGTCTCGCCTTCCCCCCGCCCCCACCCGCCCCCCATTGCCTACCTACCTATCCCCCCGCCCCCCCCCCCCCCCCCCCCCCGGTCGCCCACGTCTCGGATCCTCCCGTTCCGCCCACCCCCCACCCCCGCGGGTGGGTGGGGATAGCGGCGGCGGCGGGCGGGCGGTCCCGCCGCCCGCGCGCCGGGCTCTAGGAGCCACGGCTGACAGGCTGGAGCGGGGTCAAGGCGGGGCTGGGGCGTCGGATGGGGTAGCGTGGGGTGGGGGAAATCGCCGCTGGGGAGGCTCTGAGACGTGGGGGAGCCCGGGGGGGGGCGGCGGGTGCCGCCGGGCGGGAGGCATGGAGGGGCGGAAGGAGGCGTGGCGACGGGCGGCCGCGCCCGCCCGCCGCCGCGGCGGCGGAGGCGTGTCAGCTGGGGCGGCGGCACTGGTGGGGGATGGCGGCGGAAGGGGGAGGCCAAGCACGCAGAGGCGCGACGATGGGGGGGAAGGGCGGGGGAGGGGTGGCGCCACGCCGCGCGCCGCTCGTCAGTCGTGGTCCGGGGCTCCGAGTGGACTCCCCGGCTGCACAAAATTCCGTGACGGCCGTGGCAATTGGAAACCAATTTTCAGAGCTACAAAGATCAGGAAACGATGGCCTTGCACATGCAACATGCTCGGAGCGCGTCCTCCTGCCTGTGGTGCCCCACACGGGGCCAGGGGGCCCCGTCCCGACGTGCACGCGCCCGCCGCTGGGCCTGCCCATTGGCTGATTGGTTGTTGCAGACGCGGATTTTGTCGGGAGGGGCGTGGGGGGAGGGTGTGCCGTGGGGGGGGCGGCGGACTCGGCGGCCGACGCGGGACGCGCCGCCACGTGCGCGCGCGCGCGCGAGCGGCAGGAGGGGGGGGGGAGGAAAAAAAAGGCGGGCGCGGGCGCCAAAGGGCGCGGGGCACGCCCCCCCCCGCGCGACGACGCCAGTAGGACCACCCCGGCAGCTGCGGGCGCTGGGCGTTGGGAAAACAGAGAGGGAGGGGGGTGGCCGTGGGCACCGCCCGGCGTGGCCAGCGCACGGTGGGCGTACCCAGCCGGTGGGTGTCGGTGCGACAACACGAGGCGCTGCCGAGGCCACACGCGGGCCTCGCCAACGGCCGTGCTGTCACCCTCGTTCATGGTAGCACCCGTGCCGTCCAGAGGGCCCCTCCCGGCGGCGGCGGCACCGGCAACGGCGGCGGCGGCAGCGGCAGAGGCGGCGTGGGCGCGAGGGAAAGTGCGGCGAGCGCGTCCGCTTCGCGTGAAGGGGCACAGCCACCCGCCGCGGGATCTGCCGCCGCGGTCGCCGCTCAGCCAGACGGGGGGGCTCGGCAGCCCGCGGCCGTGCCGCCGTCCGCCGTCGAAGAAACCAACGACGACCAGCTGGTGGCGCCTCCCCCAACACAGTGCCATATTCATCGCTGCGCGCGGCCGCCCCCCCCGCCCCCGCCCGTCCCCCCCTTCAAAGGACCAACAACGGGCTCCCGCGCGTGTCACCCTTCCACGAGGTGCCTCACCCATCGCACCCCACATTCTCCTAACCACCTGCTCCTCCCTCCTGTGTCGCGTTCTTATCCTCGTGCGCGGGTCCCTCGACCCTGTTGCTTGCCGTCGGTCCCTGTCCGCCCTTCGACGTCCAGGCGGAAGCACCCATGGATCCCTACACCTACCATGTGATCACCGTGGTGGGTCACGCGCTGCTGCTTGGCACCACCGTGGGCCTCTCTGTTAACAAGCTCATGTATCAGAACATCGCCGCCAACGTCTTGTCCGCGGCCTCGCTCGCTGCGGGCAGCCTCTTGGCGTTTGTCGCCGCACCATGTCGGGAGGGCCTCAACACGCGGCACACCATCTACGCCGTCTACATGACGTACCTCATTCCCGCGGGAGTTGTGGCGCTCTATTGTGCAGGCATTAGCATTCTGGGGTGGCTGGTCGTGACCAAGCTGGAAGTCCCCGTCTGGACGGACCCACTGCGGCGCACCCGCGACGGCGCGTTGGGGCTCGGCCTCATCGGCGCGCTGTTTGCCGTGCTTATTGGGGTGAACCTGTGGGTGTCGCGGCGGCTCGTGCCCCCGGCGACAGGGGCGCTCGAGTAGGGTGGGCGCTGCACTGCGTGAGGGGAAGAGAGAACCGCCGCCTGAGCGTGCGCGTTGGGAGGTGGAAGGGGCGATGTCAGAAGGGACTTTGCTGCAAGCGTCGCTGGTCGTATGTCTGTGATCTATAATGTTGAGGGATGTTGCGAACCACTGTCCGCGCCATCAACAGTGTCACTTGGCTCACCCGCGACGATGTGCAGTCGCCACTGTCAAACGAGGTGTTGTAGTGAAGAGTGAACTTACTTCAGAGTGGCTTTTTGGAGGGAGGAAGAACCTTGAGAAGACGTTCTTCACGACTCTGCTGGAACTATTCAGAGGCCCAACAAGATCAGCCGACCACACTACAAACTTGGTCACCCCGCTCCCCTCGGACAACCGCTCCGGGTGTTCCTACTGTATCAATGCCAGTGGGCAGCCTCATCGTTGCTACTGTCTTTCTCTGGGTGTGGCGTCCGGGTCAACCGTCGGCGCCGACTGTCCCCTCTCCTGTTTCGCGGCTGTCTCTACGCCATCCGCTACCCCTCTCCGCATCCGAGGGGTCACGGCACACTATAGACCAGCCTGTTGTGGAGAATGAGGTGGGGGGGGGTGCCACCTACTTGAGTCTTTTCCCCTCACCTCATTCCCCACGTGGCTCCGCCCCTCTTTGCAGCAGCATTGCGTTGAGGGGGGGGGGGCGGTAAGCCGATGGGTGGGACCTACGGCGGGTAGGACCCACGCGGCTGACGGGTGCGACCTAGGCCGGCGGGTGGGACCTACGGCGGGTAGGACCCACACGGCTGGCGGCGGCGACCCGGGCCGGCGAGTGGCACCTGTGGCGGGTGGCACCCACGCGGCAAGCAACGGCCACCGAAAGAGGCAGTCGGCACGCGCCAGTGGGGGCGCCCGGGGTCGTGCAGATCCCGCCCGCGATATGTTGAGCACAGGAGCAGGCGAGTGTGGAGGCGCAGAAGCCAGACGGGGGCGTACTCCCGTATACACTCGCACGGCGGCAACGGGAACACAAGCAACCCACGCCCAGCTGAGTCGACGGAAGTGCAAACGGGGGGCCGTGTGGGCGGCTTGGCTATGCGCGCGCCAGTGACTGCTGCTGCAGCGGCTTGATCGGGCGCGCTGGCGCCTCCACCCGAGACTAGTGTTGTGCAATCTGTCTGACGGAAATTGTTTCTCCTGTCATTCCTGTCGCTTTCCAAGACAGAGGGGAAAGAAAGCAGGTTGGAGAGGGCGCCAGGCCTCCACTGTCAAGAACTACCAGCAGCGTTCGAGAGAACTCCTGGAGTATTTTCGACTGGGCGCCGGCTCTCACGGCGGCGGCTGCGTCGGGGACGTCCGCCCCACCTCCTTCCATGGCGTCGCCCATCCACGGTGCGCCCCGCCCCCCCCCCGTCCCTCCCCGGTGGTGATCTGACTTCACCCACATGCCCGGTGCCTGCCTCCTCACCCTCCCCCCTCCCCTCCCCTCGTCCGACGCCCTGCGGTCGCATGCGGCCCCCACAGGTATCCTCTGCGCCACCCCCGCAACCCCCTTCACCCCACCCCCGCCCACCCCCCGCCCCACCCTCCCCTCCAGGGATTGCGCGCCGGTCGAGCCAGATGCACACGACCTCCCGATCGCCGCCAGCATGTCCGGAAACTGAGATAATGCATGCTCGCAATGGTGTAGGTGGCCCTCCATACGAGTGATGTTGTCATAAACGGAGTACACGCACGCGTCAGCACCGCAGGTCAGAGTCCTCCGGCCATCTCGAACGATCACCTTCCCAAAGCGGTACACCGGTCGCTGCTCCCGGGGTGCTCGTACAGGATGAGGGGTCATGTTGACGTCAGCTTTGCCGTCGCAGGCGGCTCCTCGCAGGCGTGGGCAGCCTCTGCGAGAAGCTGGTCGGATGCGGTGCGTCCGACCAGCACGGCAAGTCGGCGCCGTTCCGGCCAGCGGGCTGGGCGGACTTCGCGTACTGCCGCCGCGTTTTAAAGGTCATTCCGCGCCAAACGCCACGTGTCGGAAAGAAAGGGAAAGAAAGGAAATGTCAGGAAATCGTGCCTCACGGGGTCGTGCGGAGGGGTGCTTGACATGTCAAGGAAATTTCCATACGTGGCGGACAGATGCACAACACTACCCGAGACACTGGCTATCGCCCAATCGGAGGTGGAAGGGGGCTCGCTTGTCGCGGGGGGCCCGTGGTGTCCTGAACTCTTGCCCAGGAGCCCTCGCCGGACTGAGGGATGACCTCATTGGTCCGACAGCTGCGGGAAGGGGGCGGCGCGTCACGGCGTGATTGGGGGAGCCCCGCTCAGTGATTTCTGTCGTCGGAAGAAATGTGGGGCGTTGACACGCCACTGGGGCCGAGGGCCGCATCGTGGCGTTGCTGGCCCGCGAGGACCCGCGCCGCCGACCCGCGCCGCGACGGGCGGCGGGCCCGAAGTGCGGCGGGCCCCCAGTGCAGCGGGCCCTCTAGGATCTGACTGGGCCACCTTCTCCGACCGATTCCAAGCGGCCCCGTGCCCTCTTGCGCCTCGACGGTGTGGACCGCCCGCAACTATTGCGTCGTTACAGAGATGGCTGACCGGCCACGGCACCCCTGCCGACGCCTCGCGTCCACGTATCTCTCACCCCGCGGCCGAGGCATTGGCGCCCCCCCCTCCCGCGCTCGTTCCCGACGACATCATGTCGGGGATTCCCGCGGCCACCTGGAAGCTCCCCGGCGCGGGCGGCTGGTGAAGCAGCCACACCCCTCACCAGCTCGTGGGGGTGTCCCGCTGCCCCGCGGAAGGAGGGGAGCTGGCGGCGGCAACCACCGCCGATCTCGCATCTTTCGCCACGGCGTGGGGCGGCTGGCTGTGACCACCCGTTCGGCGCCCTCCGCCCATGCCAAGCGCCCTCCACTGGTAGACAGACGGGCCAGCTGAGAAGCGGCGGAGATTTGGGCACGGTGCCACGAGCGGCGTCTCTCGACGCAGCTCTCACCCTCACAAACTGCGCAGCCGCACCGTTTTTTTTGCTCTCCAGCGTTTTTGCACCCGTTTGCGGCGGGCTCCGGACTGGGCGAGAGGGCGTACGGCAGGCGCGCCGCCGTCGCGGTCACCCCTCTTGCCGTCTCCAGGTTGACAGATCTGCGACTGGCCGCGCGGATGGCGGCGGTCAAACAGAACTGCAGCGCGCCCGCGTGGGCGGGCCCCCCCCCTCCCGCTGTCCACCACCCGGGGTCTGCGAGGTGGCACACGCTCGCGTCCGACGGCGCGCTCCCCACTTGACGCGGGCCCCGCTGCGGAGGCAACCAGAAGGGGGGTACATAAAGGGTGCGCGATCGCCGCGGGCCGGGCCATCCCTCCCCGCCGCGACCCCCTTGCCCTTGCCGCGGTGACTGATCTCTGCCCTCCCGGGCGACCCCGCTCGCGCACGGCCCCGCGTGCCCTCCACCCCCAACCTCCGTGCCGCCGACACCAGACGGGCGTGCGCCGCGCTCCCATCTGTGCGCTCGAGGGGGAGCTTGCCGCGCTCGGCGTGGCCCGCGCTCGGCCACCGCAATGGCCAACCCCGAGTCCAGCTCGAGCAGCTCGGCCGACGCCAAGGCCGAGGCGGACAAGATCGCTGCGGTCAATGAGGAGGGGGAAGAGCAAGAGGCGCTGGGCGATCCCGCCATGGTCCGCGATACCGCCCACACGTCGGTGCTACTGCTGGGGTCGACAGCAGTTTTCTTTGGCGCTTTTGTGGCACTGACCGTCCTGGCAGGGCTCATCTTTGCGTGCCGGATTGGCGACCTGTGCGACGTGACCGACGTGGGCGGCGACCAGTATGTCTTCCGCACGCTCCCACTGGCGGTGCCGATTCAGTATGTGTGGTCGTCCATGACGGTGGGTGTGCTCGGCATGGCGGTGCTCTCCTTTTACGCCCTCTCCGTGTTGCGAGAGGACCCGGGCACGCCGCGGATGATTGAGATCGCGACCTACATTCGGCAGGGCTCCATCGCCTTTCTCCGCACCGAGTATCTCTACCTCGTGGTACTGGTCGTTGTCATCTTTGTGCTCGTTGGCTTTGCGCTCAACTGGGCGGCGGCGGGCTGCTACGGCATTGGTGCTGCCCTCTCGGCCGTGACCGGCTTTCTTGGCATGTCCATCGCCACCCGTGGCAACGTGCGGACGGCGGCGGCGTCGCGGAAAGGCATCAGCGAGGGGCTCAACGTGGCGTTCCGGGCGGGCGCCGTCATGGGCCTGTCGGTAGTTTCGATTGGCCTCACCGGTCTTTCGTTTGTCTTCCTCGTGTTTCGCGATGTGCGGGCGCTTGCCGGCTTCTCCGCAGGCGCATCGACGATTGCGCTGTTTGCGCGCGTCGGTGGTGGCATCTACACAAAGGCTGCCGACGTTGGTGCAGACCTGGTCGGGAAGGTGGAGGCGGACATCCCCGAGGACGACCCGCGCAACCCGGCGACGATCGCTGACAACGTTGGGGACAATGTAGGGGACGTTGCGGGCATGGGCGCGGACCTGTTCGAGTCGTATGTCGGTTCGCTGGTGGCCACGGCCATCTTGGGCTCTTCGCTGCCTTACTTTCAGGGCAACCCTGTGGCGATGTGCGTTTTCAACCACCTCGCGCTGGACGCGGCGTGTCCCGCGCGGGAGGCGACGCGTCTGACCAAGGTGTCCCTGGCCAACGTCCTGTGTGATGGGCCCCTTGCCAGCTTGTACCCGTCGTTGAGCATCTGGCAGAGCAATGCCATTTTTGTTGCGTTGCCGTTTATGCTCGCGGCCGCGGGGGTGTTGGTGGGCATCCTCGGCACAGCGTACGTGTGGGTGTCACCCAAGCTGGCAACAGAAAAGGACAAGGGCAAGGTCATGGAGTCTCTGCTTGGTTCCCTGCGCATCAACATCTACTCATCGTCCTTGCTAATCGTGGTGGCCGCTGCCGCTCTGTGTTGGGGCATGTTTGGGGGCAACTCCGACTTCCATGACGCCCGCGGCTTTGGCACCGACAACCTCCCGCGCTACGTGCTGACCAGCGAGGGGGTCTGCCCCTCGTTGCCGCCTGTGCCTTCCGCAGCTGCGCTCGTTCTCTCTCCCCAGCTGCGGCAGGACCCGTTCGGACACTATGAGCCGTTTGACTCTCTGGGCTTCCAGTTTGCATCACCTGGACAGGTGCCATGGCGCCTCTTCATCTGCATCCTGCTCGGCTTGGTGGCTGGGCTGCTCATCGGGGGGTTGACTGAGTTCTTCACGGCTGGCTCGTACGCGCCGACGCTGGGGATTGCGTCCGCAGGCGAGTTTGGGGCGGGTGCTGTGGTAATCCAGGGCCTGGGCGTCGGCATGCTGAGCGTTGTGCCTCCGCTCCTGCTGGTAGCCGCCGTTATCCTCGGCACCTACGAGCTGTTTGGCACTTACGGCATTGCGCTGTCAGCGGTTGGCATGCTATCTACGTTGGGTGTGACGATGGCGACGGATGCGTATGGGCCGGTTGCAGACAATGCTGGCGGTATTGCAGAGATGGCCGGTCTTCCTTCAGAGGTCCGCGACACCACCGATGCGCTCGATGCGCTCGGCAACACGACGGCCGCGACCGGCAAGGGATTTTCTAATGGCTCGGCTGTGCTTACCGCTTACGCGCTGCTGACGGCGCTGGTACAAGACTCGGGGCTGGCGCCGAACCCGCTCCAGCTGGTGACGCCCGCGGTGGCGACGGCCGGTGTTGCGGCGGCGCATGTCACGGACGGCGGGCAGGTCGTGTCGCTGGTGGACATCTACGTGGTCGTCTCTGTCTTCATTGGCATCATGCTGCCTTACTTCTTCGGCGCCCTTACAATGTTGGCGGTGAGCCGTGCGGCGCAGGCTATGATTGTCGAGGTGCGCCGGCAGTTCCGCGACATCCCGGGCCTTCGTGAGGGCGTCCGGGGCGTCCAGCCGGAGCATGTGCGGTGCGTGAACATCTCGACGCAGTCGGCTATCATCGAAATGGCTCTCCCAGGGGCGATCGCCATCATGGCGCCACTGATCGTCGGCTTTGGCTTTGGGTACGTCGCCGATTTTGAGAGGGCTCATTGTCTCTGGAGAGAACCCGGGCAGATGCGTGCACACGAGCACCAGACGGGTAGGAGGGGGTGCGGGTGCGCAGTGTGGACACGTTTACTCACCTCACCATGCTGCTGATGTCTCTGTTCTTTATCCTTGGTCACCTCATCCGCGTTTGCTTTTTGCTCTACAGCCAGCGCGCCCTTATCGGGCTGCTGCTTGCAGGCATTGGCAGCGGGTACATGGTCGGCATTATGATGAGTAACGCCGGCGGCGCGTGGGACAACGCGAAGAAGCTGACCGAGAGCGGGCACTTCGGGCCAGGCAACGGCAAGGGCTCCGAGTGGCACAAGGCCACGGTTGCGGGGGACACAGTCGGGGACCCGTTCAAGGACACCTCTGGGCCGTCGATGAATATTTGTGCGTTTGGCCTAGGACCATGTGTGGGAGGGTGGGCGGACTGTGTGCGCTGGCTATGTTGTGCGGGCGTGCGGGAGCACTGCATTGCATCTTCATGTGGCCCGTCTTTCTTTGGCAAACCCACTGACCGCCTGCCTCTTGCTCTTTGCTACCAGCCTGCTATTTTCTTCCTGCGCTGCTCGCTCTATCGCCACAACCCTGCTGTTTGTGTGGCACCATGTCATGACTCTGCGTGTACTCTCCCCTCTGTCCTCCTACGCCTACCCAGTGATCAAGATCATGACGTCTCTGTCGCTCATTTCTGTGGGCTTGATGAACCGGGACCGCGACCCGGACGGCTGGATTGGGGCAGTGCTGGCTGGCGTAACTATCTTGGTTTGCGTGCCCTTCGCGGTGTGGACGCTGTGGGTGGCGCAGAAGACGTCGGCCGCGGCGCGGTCCGAGTTTCATAACACCGAGGGGGGAGTGGGGGTGGGCGCGACGGAGGAAGCCGCCGCGGCCTAACGGGCTGGGCGTGGCGCGTTCAATCCGGGACCCCGCCCACAGCTTGGGACCTTGCGTGGGTGGGTCCTTGTGTTTTTGCTTTCGGGCGTCTCGTCTGTGTGGCAGGGATGAGTATATCGTCCTGTCCCTGCGTGCAGGCGGCACGTGCGCGGCAGGCCTGGCTCCTGTTGTTTGCTGGTTGATGCAGCTGGCGTTCTTTTCCTTTTACTTTTTCTCTGGTGCAGCTTTTTTTTCGTTGACAAAGAGACCGCCGTTCCCTTTTCTCTCTTCGTAGTCGTGCGCCCTTGGAAAGATGCGGGCTCTGGGGGGTGTGACGGCGCGTTGGTGGGCGGGGCTTGCTCCCTTCGCAGCGGTAGCGATGTGGGTGGAGGCGGTCAAAGAACCTCGGGGAACGGGGCGGTCGAAGAACTTTGGGGTAAGGGGGCGGTCGAAGAACCTCGGTGTACGGGGCGGTCGAAGAGCCTCGGTATACAGGGGCAGTTGCACAACCTTGGTGTACGGGGCACTCCCATATCTCGGGTGTACGGGGCTAGCCTGGCGAATCCGCCGAGGTCCGTGCGCGTCGTCTCCCCCAATCACATGTCCGGCGGGCCACCGCCATGGGCGGCCCGCCCTTCCCGCGGCCCTGCCCCTTCACGCAGTCAGCCAGCGACCCCCACCTCCGACCGGCGCCCATCGCGGACCCGCACCTCCGACCGGCGCCCATCGCGGGTGTTGGCAGGAGGTGGGGGTCTTGATTGGTCCGATAGACGACGCCCACGGGTGCTGCGCCGGGTCCACCCGCCAGCCACCCACGTCCGGGCGGCTGCAGAAACGGCTGGTGGGGGGACCCGCCGCCCCCGGCGGGTCCTTCCCACCCGCCGTCGCGCGTGGCCCCGTGGGCCCAGCCGGTTGGTTGGGGTGGGCTGGTTCGTAGCCACAGCGGGGACCACGATCGGGCGTCACCAATCACTGTTGGCCGCTGTATTCCCACCTTCCCACCCATACAGACGGCAACAATGCCCAGCATGGCTCAACGCCAGCGTACAGAATATGTTTCTGCGAAATAGCGTGAGGTCACCTGGTCAACCCCCTTTCGTTCCCCACCTGCGCCGCTGCTGACGAGTCCTGTCGGGCCCCTCCACCGGCCGACGACGCGTGGTCGGCAGGCCGACAGGGTCGGCGGCGTCCACGCCCGTGGACGCGCCGCCGCGGCGGCGGTCGCTTGGGAGATGCCATCTCCACGAGGATGGGGAGAGACGGGGGAGCAGGTACCGTGCGCCCCGCCGCCTGGTGGTCCCCGACGCTCAGCCACTTGTGCGCGCCGAGAAGTCAAGTCGGGGCGCCACGACACCGTCAGGATAGGCCGCGTTTGCAAAGGGCGCCCCGTCCGAGGGCGCGTGCGCTGGCTGTGGTGTTAGCGCGGCGCCCGCGCCAGCGCGCCTGTCGTCGCGTGAGCGGGTGTGGGTCCGCTTGGCCAACTGGCGCCCGCGCCATCGCATAGCGGGACCTTTAGGGGGAGGAGCGCCCCGGGCGGGGGGAGGAGGGCCCCGGGGGTGGGCGTGTGGCCCCCCTGATGGGGGGGGAGTGCCTCCCGACGGTGGGCGGGAGGACCCCTGAGAGGGGGGGGGAGGCAAGGGTTCCTCCTACCGCTGTTGCACGTCCGTGCAGGGGGTGTATGAGGCGGGGTAGGCCTCCCACCACTTCTCAACCTCCCTCCGGCGGAACAAGGTGAGGTTTTCTTCCACCCTCCTCCTTCATCCTTTCGCAACCTACACCAGTTGATGGTGTCCGATCTCACAAGGATTTCCGCGACCACCCGCAGTGGCTGTGGGCTTCGTGCCTCGCCTATCCGCTATCCCTTGCAGCTGCGGGCTGCGGATTCGGTGCCGGGCGTAGCCCACGAGTGGACGGTCTTGTGGGCGGCGGTGGGGTGCACTCCTTCCCCTCAACGGCCGCCCTTCCCGCTGCCGCCGCCATCGCCGCCGCTCGCCCGTTGGGTCAACGCCGCTGAGACGAGGGCGCCGCCGCTCCCGCCACCGTACCATCGCCCGCCGGGCAGCTGTGGCCGTCTCGTGGGCGGCGGGGTGGGCGCCGATGGCGGTCGCCGCCCCAATAGCCACGACCGTTGATCCCGTCGGGGAGGTGGGCAG